>OX411311.1:132959603-133601672 GCA_948150685.1 Rhaphigaster nebulosa | reverse complement strand
ACCACCCCTAACCACCCCTAACCACCCCTAACCACCCCTAACCACCCCTAACCACCCCTAACCACCCCTAACCACCCCTAACCACCCCTAACCAACCCCTAACCACCCCTAACCACCCCTAAACCACCCCTAACCACTCCCTAACCACCCCTAACCACCCCTAACCACCCTAACCACCCCTAACCACCCCTAACCACCCCTAACCACCCCTAACCACACCCTAACCACCCCTAACCACCCCTAACCACCCCCTAACCACCCCCCTAACCACACCCTAACCACCCCTAACCACCCCTAACCACCCCTAACCACCCTAACCACCCCTAACCACCCCTAACCACCCCTAACCACCCCTAACCACCCCTAACCACCCCTAACCACCCCTAACCACCCCTAACCACCCCAACCACCCCTAACCACCCCTACCACCCCTAACCACCCAAACCACCCCTAACCACCCCTAACCACCCCTACCACCCTACCACCCCTAACCACCCCTAACCACCCCTAACCACCCCTAACCACCCCTAACCACCCCTAACCACCCAACCACCCCTAACCACCCCTAACCACCCCTACCACCCCAAACCACCCCACCCCTAACCACCCCTAACCACCCCTAACCACCCCTAACCACCCCTAACCACCCCTAACCCACCCCTAACCACCCCTAACCACCCCCTAACCACCCCAACCCCCCTAACCACCCCCTAACCACCCCTAACCACCCCTACCACCCCAACCACCCTAACCACCCCTAACCACCCCTAACCACCCCTAACCACCCCTAACCACCCCAACCACCCCACCCACCAACCACCCCTAACCACCCCCTAACCACCCCTAACCACCCCTAACCACCCCAACCCCCCCTAACCACCCCAACCACCCCAACCACCCCTAACCACCCCTAACCACCCCAACCACCCCCTAACCACCCCTAACCACCCCTAACCACCCCTAACCCACCCCTAACCACCCCTAACCACCCCTAACCACCCCAACCACCCCTAACCACCCTAACCACCCCTAACCACCCCAACCACCCCTAACCACCCCTAACCACCCCTAACCACCCCAAACCACCCCCTAACCACCCCTAACCACCCCTAACCACCCCTAACCACCCCTAACACCCCAACCACCCCTAACCACCCCTAACCACCCCTAACCACCCCTAACCACCCCTAACCACCCCTAACCACCCCTAACCACCCCTAACCACCCCTAACCACCCCTAACCACCCCTAACCACCCCTAACCACCCCTAACCACCCCTAACCACCCCTAACCACCCCTAAACCACCCCCTAACCACCCCAAACCACCCCTAACCACCCCTAACCACCCCTAACCACCCCTACCACCCCTAACCACCCCTAACCACCCCTAACCACCCCTAACCACCCCTAACCACCCCTAACCACCCCTAACCACCCCTAACCACCCCTAACCACCCCTAACCACCCCTAACCACCCCTAACCACCCCTAACCACCCCTAACCACCCCTAACCACCCCTAACCACCCCTAACCACCCCTAACCACCCCTAACCACCCCTAACCACCCCTAACCACCCCTAACCACCCCTAACCACCCCTAACCACCCCTAACCACCCCTAACCACCCCTAACCACCCCTAACCACCCCTAACCACCCCTAACCACCCCTAACCACCCCTAACCACCCCTAACCACCCTAACCACCCCTAACCACCCCTAACCACCCCTAACCACCCCTAACCACCCCTAACCACCCCTAACCACCCCTAACCACCCCTAACCACCCCTAACCACCCCTAACCACCCCTAACCACCCCTAACCACCCCTAACCACCCCTAACCACCCCTAACCACCCCTAACCACCCCTAACCACCCCTAACCACCCCTAACCACCCCTAACCACCCCTAACCACCCCTAACCACCCCTAACCACCCCTAACCACCCCTAACCACCCCTAACCACCCCTAACCACCCCTAACCACCCCTAACCACCCCTAACCACCCCTAACCACCCCTAACCACCCCTAACCACCCCTAACCACCCCTAACCACCCCTAACCACCCCTAACCACCCCTAACCACCCCTAACCACCCCTAACCACCCCTAACCACCCCTAACCACCCCTAACCACCCCTAACCACCCCTAACCACCCTAACCACCCCTAACCACCCCTAACCACCCCTAACCACCCCTAACCACCCCTAACCACCCCTAACCACCCCTAACCACCCCTAACCACCCCTAACCACCCCTAACCACCCCTAACCACCCCTAACCACCCCTAACCACCCCTAACCACCCCTAACCACCCCTAACCACCCCTAACCACCCCTAACCACCCCTAACCACCCCTAACCACCCCTAACCACCCCTAACCACCCCTAACCACCCCTAACCACCCTAACCACCCCTAACCACCCCTAACCACCCCTAACCACCCCTAACCACCCCTAACCACCCCTAACCACCCCTAACCACCCCTAACCACCCCTAACCACCCCTAACCACCCCTAACCACCCCTAACCACCCCTAACCACCCCTAACCACCCCTAACCACCCCTAACCACCCCTAACCACCCCTAACCACCCCTAACCACCCCTAACCACCCCTAACCACCCCTAACCACCCCTAACCACCCCTAACCACCCCTAACCACCCCTAACCACCCCTAACCACCCCTAACCACCCCTAACCACCCCTAACCACCCCTAACCACCCCTAACCACCCCTAACCACCCCTAACCACCCCTAACCACCCCTAACCACCCCTAACCACCCCTAACCACCCCTAACCACCCCTAACCACCCCTAACCACCCCTAACCACCCCTAACCACCCCTAACCACCCCTAACCACCCCTAACCACCCCTAACCACCCCTAACCACCCCTAACCACCCCTAACCACCCCTAACCACCCCTAACCACCCCTAACCACCCCTAACCACCCCTAACCACCCCTAACCACCCCTAACCACCCCTAACCACCCCTAACCAAATTTTCGAGGAGCTACTTATTTCATTTACCAGTGTCTGTTTGAATTATTTTCAAAGAATTGGAAAACAAATAACAGAAATACTTGATTTGTCGTGTCCTCAAAACATTAAATTCGTAACAACTTCGTCCACACATGTCTTCAATTGACCTTTATATAATTACATTCAACAGTTTCGATGATAGATTTCTTTAGCCATGAGCCAAGTTTAATTTCTCTCCTACCTAATGAATCATCATTTATCACAGTTACTACTTTTATTGGAGTATTGTTACCAGCAGGTTCATTGAAAATTCAGCCGTACTTTGATTGGTTATTTTGGAAGACATCCGGACATTAGCCAGATGATTAATAAGGTGTTTTGAGTATGGCCTATTGTGTTCCTCCCAAGATTATGAAAAGTCACCAACTACTTTGCTGTTAGACTGATTCATTTACTTTAGATATTTGCTGTTGAATATCCTTATTTACTCCAACCATGGTTTTTAAGATGGCTCTTAACATATTGGATTTCAGTCAAAAAAAGTGCAATAATTTAGCGTCGTGTACTTGTTTTGACACACAATGAATTGTTGCCTATTGCAGTTGTATTAGTTCAGTGCCTTAATTAAAGCAGTTAAAATCACCGAATATTTAATGACTCGGGGGAAAATCAAGCGTTATGTCTTACTTAAGGACGGAATGTATCTACAAATTTACTGCGCATTGGTCGGTTGTTAGTGCAGTCCATGAATATTGAAATAAATTTATATATGAAATAAATATTACGTAATAAATTTAATTACGATCCCAAAACAGCTGTGCGATATGCTGAGATGAAAGAGATCTCGCCAGCTGGTAGGAGACAAGTGACGAGAGAAGGCTGAAATGTGCACGAGGTGCGGAATTTGTTTTTCTGTCCTGTACGGTTTAACGAGATTTTTTTTTTGTGGTGTGCGTCCAAGGCGTTCGAGCTTCGCATCATACGAGAGTTTATAGCGAAATTCTCGAGAAGGAGATGAAAAAAATTACGTCACCGGAGAACAGGAAGAACCGAGAAAATAGGACTGGCTGCCCCATCTAATTCTTCAGTTTTCTATTTTATTTCTTTTGTTTCTTTTATACATTAAACTAAGGATTGTAATTTTGTTTTTGTTTGAGTCCGGCTGGAATAGTTTCTTTTGTTTGTTTTTAATGTTTTTATATTTTTTTTGTTAATAACAGATTTTTGTATATACTTTTTTCAAACAAGTTGTTTTATGTCGTTTATTATATTATCCTTGTATTATTATATTTTACCATGGAAAATTTAGCAATGTCCATGTGAAATACGTCTCTCAAAGGGTTTAGTGGTTATATCAATATAGAGTCACACTGAGGCCCTGAGTTCGAAGCTACCCTCCGGCAGGTATTTTTTTTTTTTAATAATTAAATTAATTTTGTTTTTATTATCATTATTTTTTTTAAGTGACTTAAGGGTCCTTTTAAGATTTTTTAATTAAATTATTTTGTTGAACAAGATGATTAAATAACTGTTTCTTTTTTTGTTAAATTTATTTTATCATTGTGTTAATTTATTTATATTGGTATATATTCCCTTGGTTTTTTTCTTAGAAATTTTTCTTTTAGGGTTTCACTATTTTCCTTAAAATAGTGTGGCGTCCGAACTTCAATTATTTTTTTTTTCTAGACAGGAGATATAATTGTATTTTATTTTTGATCAGTATAAAGGTTGTGGATTATTTTTTTTTTTGAACCTTGGCGTCGCTACTGGGTTATCCTAGTTACTTTCCGGTCGTTGGTGCTCTCGTAACGGCTCGTCCGCCCTCGTAAAGTGTAGGAGGGGTGCGCACGCACCGATCCTCCTTTCCGACACATTCTCTTCTCTCCCGAGGAGGGGTGCGCACGCACCGATCGATCCTTGGTGCTTCCGTTACGGTCCGTCCGTTGGTCTTAGTTACTTTCCGGTCGTTGGTGCTCTCGTTACGGTCCGTCCGCCCACGTATAGTGTAAGGGGGGGTGCGCACGCACCGATCCGCCTTTCCGATTCATTCTCATCTCTCTTTCCTTAGAGGGGGTGCGCACGCACCGATTGATCCTTGGTGCTTCCGTTACGGTCCGTCCGTTGGTCCTAGTTACTTTCCGGGCGTTGGTGCTCTCATTACGGTCCATGTGTCTATGCGAATGGTAGAGGGGGTGCGCACGCACCGATCCGCCTTTCCGACGCATTTTCATCTCATTCTTTCGCGAGGGGTGGTGCGCACGCACCGGTCCTTCCTTCATGCTCTCCTTACGCTCCGTCTGCCCTCGTAAAACGTATGGGGGGGTGCGCACGCACCGATCCGCCTTTCCCGCCCACTCTCATCTTTAACTCTTCCTCTAGTACCCCTCCTTTTTATACACTTCTCTCCTTTCCTTTATTATTTAACTTTTACCTACAAAATTATATATGTAGTATTTACCAAATATCTAGCCATCCCAAAACACATCCTACATACACTTTATATACCACATCATTCTATATTATATTCTATTATTCCATTTTACATTATTCACACCACTACCAACTCTTATTAAACCTACTCCTAAATCTCCAACTTTTTTTAACATCCTTCTTTCTTACTTCTTACAATCAAAACTATTTAACCACTTCACCTCAAATTTTTAATATATCCTCAAATCTTCTATCTTTCCCAAACCACACGCGACAAACCCATTTTCACCTCCCTCAACCCCTATAATATATTACTATATTATCTAATTCAAATTAAAATAAATTTATTAAATACTTTTTTTTTTATTACACCTAAAACCAATTAAAACTTTTCACAAAAAAAATAAACAAAATTATATAATATAACTCACATGTAGAGCTATGTCAATTTCCACCTTCTATATCTAACTCTTAAACTAAATAATAAATACCCTATATTTTTATCCCACATTTCAAATTAAACAATACCTAACTCTTCTTTTAGACACACTTACAAAACTAACTTCTTCTTTCTCACTCATACATCCGTTTATTAATTTAATGCAACTCAAACTTCCATAGTCTCTTCTATGACGTTCATCATATAACTCCCGCATAATTCTTTCAGTCATAATTATATCTTAGGGATCTTTACCTACAATTTCACCATTTTTAAATCTTTGCGACCCTCTACATATCCATCAAAATAACCTATACGGCTCAAAATTTATATGTAAAATACCACTTTAGTGACTCAGCTCTCCTCCTCATTTTAGTTCACCTTTGTAGACAATTTAATTATTTTTCAAATGTCCTTCTCGAATGTTCCTGGAGACCTCTAGTTTTTGAGTTATTCTTGATGATTATTTATCTACAAAGTCCAATACACCATAACTTTGCTAATATTATATTATATTTCAAATCAGCATCTGGAATGTCCTGAGAGATCTATATTTTTAAACTTATTCGATGTGGATTGTCAAAGATGGTACTCAGCCTCATCCTCGAGTACCGATAGGAAACTAAACCAAGTTATCTCTCAAATTTATACCTCTCTACAATATCCGACTTGGTTTGATTTCCTTCACCACTTACATATTACAACTTGAACCAAGGCCAAGAAGGATGTAAAGTAATCATTTAGTTTAAAGATGGAAAGCAGGGGAATATAAACAGGGGATATAATATTTGGAATGTTGGAAGGATGGATGGATAGAGAGCCAAAAAAGTATGGAGAAGGCGGATGAGTGGTTATAGAAATTGAGAGGTCAGATATAGGGAGGTGTGAATTGAATTCCAGATATGATCTATAATAAATGTTAAGGATTAATTATTACTTCTGTTCAGTAGCATAAGTATGAAATTGGAGGCTCTTGTCGGTCAAGTTTTGAGGACCTCTAAGGTTCTTAGTAAAAAAAATTGAAGAGGTGGCAGTGTTTTATACGTACTAATACAATGTTAGTAATCCATTTAAATATTTTATATAATATTGTATTATTAAATATAAATAAGATTTAATATATTTTATTGTCATAAAGACCGATTCGAGGCCCCTCTTAGGAAGAGGCCCATGGCTATTTCCACTTACTAGTTACACCCCTGGCTCTGCTCGATAAGTTTTAAACTTAATTCAATTACATATAAGAAATGAACATTACAACTGACCAAAACAGAAAATGTCTTCTCATTGATATCTTAATGAAAATTTCTAAACTTTAATACTGTTTAAGCTATTAAAAATATTAAAGTAAGTTATCAAATAATCTTATATAAGCGATTTAATGATTTGTGCACCCTCAAATCTGCCTTACCTCTCACATTAAAATATCAAACAACTACAATTGAATTTAAAATAATTCTGAACGTGTTCAGATGTTGGGGTTAGAAACAGAAGGGTCTGGACTACCAGGATCAAAAGAAAAATTTAATAAAACTAATTGGGAAAAAAGGTATCGAGGGAGGTTCGGAAGATGAATTCGGCACAAGTCGGCAATCAAAGAAGTAATAACTAGAGGGTTGGAATTAAAGTGAAAAGGACATTAGAAAGTGTAAGGTAAAACAGAAAATGAAAGATGACCTAATGGATAAGCTTTTGACCTAATCTAAATTTTAAGTAACAGTATAACAGAAATACTATATCATAAAATTCTCAAAGTTTGGTACAAAGCCTCATTGTCAGGTGCGAATAGAATACCATAGCAGGATCTGCCTATAATTTATACCTACATTTCAAACTTGGGATAATTATTTTACTTTAATTATTTTAAATTATGCAAATCATTCAATTTATATGCAGTAGAATATATTTTTTTTTTAAATCAAAATTTTATAAGATTCTGTTATCTGTCAGAAGATGATAACTTTAAAAGAAATTACAAAATCAAATAATAATATTGACCTAATATTTTTTTAATATCACTAATATTTAAAATATTTATAACTGAATTTTCACGTGTAATGAGTGTTCGCTGCTGAACACTAATGAGCCTGAAATCTGCCTTAGTTTTTTGTCTTAAATAAATTTAATTCAACATTATATAAGTCTTAAATCAAGGACATTTTAAAATTAAGTGTCTTTGTTACACAGCCTCATCCTCGAGTACCTATAGGAAATCAAACCTATTAGTTACACCACTGGCTCTGCTCATCAACTTTTAATATTAATTCAATTACGTATAAGAAATGAACATTACAACTGACTAAAAACAAGGAAAACCAATCCATAAAATTGATATAAAGACAAAAAAAGATATAAAGATAAACAAACAATAATACTATACTCGCATCGCTACCTCTGTTTCATATGCAGCTAATATGTATTCATATTGGACAATATTATCTTTATATAATTTAAACAGGACCAGGTGCGAACAAAAGAAATAAGGGACGAGCAGGTAGAAAGAAGGGTAACTGACAGGCGATGACAGATGTCACCACATAAGAGATAAGGGATAAGTTAATTTAAAAACCCTACCGAGAAGTTAACACTGTAACAAAGCCAAAAGCTGGGATACCTACTCAATTTTAAGAACTGTTCCCGCTTAGGCTTGGCTGGCCTCGAGGAAAAAGTGGAGACCGCCTGGAAAAGGTATGATTAAATTATACTAGTTGGATAATGGTTCGCAGATACCGGCTTTCAGGACAATGGGTGGAGCCATCCGATGAAATCCCAGAATTTCCTCCCTCTATAAAACTAGTCGGCCAATGAACAACGTTTTCGATCCCTTCTTAGGAAAACAAGATAGAAAGGGGAAGAGAAGGAAGTAGGTGAAAAGAAGGACTTCTAGACTGATCTCGGCTGATGCAAGACTGCAGCTCTGAACTCTGACCATGCGCTCTGGCTCCATGACTGAAGATATATAGGAGAACCCGAGGGAGAGATGCTGAGGAACCATCAACACCAATTAGTACAGATAACAGATTTATGTTAAAACAATTAATGGCTAAGTCTAGGCTGAATCATTCCATGGTTAACTTTTTATTGTAATAGTTTGTTGTTTTAATTTTGAGGAATAAAGATAAATGTTAGCAAGGAGGTAGTTCTTTAGTAACCATGCCCACATTTAATTTGAATATATTTCATTAAGATAGCAGTAACTTTGATTAACATTAGTATTAAAACTAAAAGTAGGAACATTATCTTGGTTAATTATTATATAATGGTAACCACAAACCAGGCCCTTGGAAAGGTATCCAATTTAGAGGACAAGGTAAGAAATTCAAAAGTATTCATAAGCTCACTCAATTTTGGGAAAATCATCCTCAATGATTGCCCAATGGCATCCCTATATATATAGACTAATGTATTAGCAGCTAAATAGATATCAAGCTCAACTTAAAGTAGATAAAACATAGCACAGCTTGCTGAAATTACTCAACAACTTTAGGAGTGAACTTATCTAATATCGGAAGGATCTAATAATTTTAATGTTAAAAAAAAAATATTTGGAAATTATACCTACCCGATATAAAATTTTAATTTGATGATTAATTCAAACTGACTTTATTATTGTTGTGATGAGGGGAGTGCCTTACCTAACTATGTGTGATGAGGGAAGTATCTTACCTAATAAAAAATTTACATATATTTTCTGTTTTTTAAGATAGTGTTTGGCTGAGCTAATAACTTTTAAAATGGTTCTCTTCGGTGGCCCTTGATTGGTCATGTTATAGTTTCCATTGCAGAATCCTTACTTCTTTCCTCCAACAACTTTTCAGAGCTTTTAATAATTACTTTGGAATATTTATTTTGCTTTAATTATTTCAAATTATGTAAATCATTCTATTTTATTATGCATAGAATAGAAAAATATTTTTTTAAATTAAAAATTTTGTAAGATTCCGTTATCTGAACTGAAATGGTAGATCATAATCTTTTCAAAGTTGAGCATCATTTGGACAAAGCCTCATTGCCAGGTGTATAAAGAATACCATAGCAGGATGTGCCTATAATTTATACCTACATTTCCAACTTGGCTTGGTTTCCTGTAACATTTGCACCTGAGTTATTGAACCATCACTAATAAAAGCTAATAATCGACTTGGTAAAAATGTAATTGATTAATTTAGGTGTGGAAAGCAGGAGGTTGGCAAAAGAAGGGGGAATGTAATGGCAGCTAGAATGGAGGGTATAAAGTAGGATGATTGGTCAAAAAGAATGGGGAAATCGGAAAAGTGTTTGTAGAAATAGGGAGGTCAGATATGGGGATGTCAGAATTGAAAACCAAATATACAATATAAGGAATGTTAAAGGTTAATTCAAAGTGTCACACTGTTATATTTACGAAATTAATTCTATTAAGTTACAAATAATAATTAGGCATTACCAAAAGAGAAAATGAATTGACTTCTTAACCAAAATAGAATGAATTTTTAACAAAATTTAATATTTTTTTCACTAATAAAAAATTTAAAGTAAGATTTTAAATAATCTAATATATATATAAGCCTCATTGTAATTTATACCTCTCTACTATATCCAATTTGGTTTGATTTCCTTTAGCACTTGCATCTCAGATGTTGATCCATGACTAATAAAAGCCAATAACCGACTGGGTAAAAAAGTAATTGGTTAATTTAGGAGTGGGAAGCGGGATGGTTGGTCAAAAAGTATGGGGAAATCGTCATACTGGTTGTAGAAATAGGGAGGTCGGATATGGGAATCTCAGAATCGTAAACCAAATATGCCCTATAAGGAATGTTAACCATTAATTCATAGTGTCCTACTGTTATATTTATACAATTAATTCAACAAACTAAAAAATAATAATTAGACCTGACCAAAAGAGAAATCCAATAGACTTCTTAGTAAAAACTGGACGAATTCTTAAAATAATTTAATAATATTTTAAATAATAAAATATTAAAGTAAGATTTTAAACAATCTAACATAAGCGATTTCATGATATGTGAAAGGAGGCTGACAGAGAAAACAAGCAAAAACAATCCATACAATTGAAATAAAGAAAATAAAATGATAATGAGTTCTCCTTACCTATCAAAGAATTTACATGCATTGTCTGTAGTTTTTTTTTTAAGACAGGGTGTGGTTTAATATAATAACTTTTAAAATGATTCCCCTGGCAGAATACTTACTTCTTTCCTCCAAAAACTTTTCAGTGCTTTTTTAACAATTACTTTTGAATTCTTATTTTACTTTAATTGTTTCAAATTATGTAAATCATTCTATTTTATGATGCATAGAAAAGAAACATATTTTTTTAATTAAAAATTTTGCAAGATTCTGTTATCTGTCATAGGAAGATCACTTTAAAAGAAATCATGAAGTAAAAGAATTATATTTACCTAATAATTTTCTAATATAACTAACATTTAAAATACTTGATAACTAATTTGTAAGTGCAATGTGTGTTCGCTGCTGAAGACTAATAGCCCTCAAATCTAATAATTTTAATGTAAAAAAAAAATGTATTATACCTACCTGTTATAAAACATTAATTTTATGATGAATTCACTCTAATTTTATTATTGTCCTTTTGTGGGGAGTTTTACTTACCTCTTAAAGGATTTACATGCATTTTCTGTTGTTTTTTAAGATAGGGTGTGGTTTAAACTAATAACTTTTAAAATGGTTTTCTTCGGTGATTCTTGATTGATCGTGTTATGATTTCCATGGCAGAATACTTAATTCTCTCAAAAAACTTTTCTGTGATTTTAAGAATTACTTTCGAATATTTATTATACTTTAATTATTTCAAATGATGTAAATCTTTCTATTTTATTATGCATAGAATAGAAACATATTTTTTTTAATTAAAAATTTTGCAAGATTCTGTTATCTGTCATAGCAAGATCACTTTAAAAGAAATTATGAAGTAAAAGAATTATATTTACCTAATAATTTTCTAATATAACTAACATTTAAAATACTTGATAACTAATTTGTAAGTGCAATGTGTGTTCGCTGCTGAAGACTAATAGCCCTTAAAATCTAATAATTTTAATGTAAAAAAAAAAATGTATTATACCTACCTGTTATAAAACATTAATTTTATGATGAATTCGCTCTAATTTTATTATTGTCCTTTTGTGGGGAGTTTTACTTACCTCTTAAAGGATTTACATGCATTTTCTGTTGTTTTTTAAGATAGGGTGTGGTTTAAACTAATAACTTTTAAAATGGTTTTCTTTGGTGATTCTTGATTGATCGTGTTATGATTTCCATGGCAGAATACTTAATTCTCTCAAAAAACTTTTCAGTGATTTTAAGAATTACTTTCGAATGTTTATTATACTTTAATTATTTCAAATGATGTAAATCTTTCTATTTTATTATGCATAGAATAGAAACATATTTTTTTTAATTAAAAATTTTGCAAGATTCTGTTATCTGTCATAGGAAGATCACTTTAAAAGAAATCATGAAGTAAAAGAATTATATTTACCTAATAATTTTCTAATATAACTAACATTTAAAATACTTGATAACTAATTTGTAAGTGCAATGTGTGTTCGCTGCTGAAGACTAATAGCCCTCAAATCTAATAATTTTAATGTAAAAAAAAAAATGTATTATACCTACCTGTTATAAAACATTAATTTTATGATGAATTCACTCTAATTTTATTATTGTCCTTTTGTGGGGAGTTTTACTTACCTCTTAAAGGATTTACATGCATTTTCTGTTGTTTTTTAAGATAGGGTGTGGTTTAAACTAATAACTTTTAAAATGGTTTTCTTTGGTGATTCTTGATTGATCGTGTTATGATTTCCATGGCAGAATACTTAATTCTCTCAAAAAACTTTTCAGTGATTTTAAGAATTACTTTCGAATGTTTATTATACTTTAATTATTTCAAATGATGTAAATCTTTCTATTTTATTATGCATAGAATAGAAACATATTTTTTTTAATTAAAAATTTTGCAAGATTCTGTTATCTGTCATAGGAAGATCACTTTAAAAGAAATCATGAAGTAAAAGAATTATATTTACCTAATAATTTTCTAATATAACTAACATTTAAAATACTTGATAACTAATTTGTAAGTGCAATGCGTGTTCGCTGCTGAAGACTAATAGCCCTTAAAATCTAATAATTTTAATGTAAAAAAAAAAATGTATTATACCTACCTGTTATAAAATATTAATTTTATGATGAATTCACTCTAATTTTATTATTGTCCTTTTGTGGGGAGTTTTACTTATCTCTTAAAGAATTTACATGCATTTTCTGTTGTTTTTTAAGATAGGGTGTGGTTTAAACTAATAACTTTTAAAATGGTTTTCTTCGGTGATTCTTGATTGATCGTGTTATGATTTCCATGGCAGAATACTTACTTCTTTCCTCAAAAAACTTTTCTGTGCTTTTAATAATTACTTTCGAATGTTTATTATACTTTAATTATTTCAAATGATGTAAATCTTTCTATTTTATTATGCATAGAATAGAAACATATTTTGTTTAATTAAAAATTTTGCAAGATTCTGTTATCTGTCATAGAAAGATCACTTTAAAAGAAATTATGAAGTAAAAGAATTATATTTACCTAATTAGTAAGAAACTTGCCTTACCTCTCAAATGTAAATACCAAATACTTACAATTTAATTTAAAATAATTCTGAACGTGTTAAAATGTAGGGGATGTTGTAAACAAATTAAAATATTCCATAATGCTGTACTCATATAGCAGCTTCTGCTTCATATATAGCTTACCAAAGTTATTCGACACATTCATGAGTGTACCTACCTAATGTTAGGATTATATTATTGTTTGAATGGAAAATATAATAACAAATATTTTAAAATTATACGTACCTGTGTAAAAAAAATATGATTTTTTTTAGTAAATATATTATGAATTCATTGTACTTTTTTTTATTATTTAGCATAAAAAATGTACAAGCTCTTATTATTCACGTCAAGTAAAATACTTTCTAAGAAATTCTAAAATTAAATATGATAATATTAACATAACAATATTCCATTATAATTAGCATATTAATGGTAAAACTAAAATAAATTTATAGAAGTGGCAAATAATTTATCAATCCCTAATTAGATTTATCCTTCTATACCATCATGCGGATGTCAACAAAACTGATTTACTGAAACAGATATTTAGGGGGTTCGGGAGTGAATTTCAGGAAGTTTGTAAGAATCGAAGTGATAAGTAGTAGGAAGGGAGGTGGAAAGTTTTTTAGAAACGTTAAGGCAATATAGGAACTAAACAAGACTAATACAGGTAACTTTTTGATCTAATGTAAACCTAAATTAACAGTTTAACAGAAATGATTGATATTAAACTTTTCACAACTAAGTGTCTTTGGTACAAAGCCTCATTGTTAGGTACCAATAGAATACCACGCCAAGTTATCCATAAAATGTATACCTCTCTACTATATCTAACTTGGTTTGATTTCCTTTAGCACTTTCATATGAGATATCGTACCCCGACTAGTAAAAAATCAAAGACATAGTGGGTAAAATGTTAATTTTTTAATTTAGGTGTTAATAAAAGGAGGGTGGAAAGAGGAGATGAAATGTTGGGTGCTTTGAATGGAGGATGGAAAGTGGGGGTGGATGGTCAAAGCGTATGGAGAAATTGAAAAAGTTCTTACGGTCATTGTGGGGTTCAGATATTGAACGGTCTAAATATTAGTCGAAATGTACTCTTAAATGAATGTTGAGCATTAAATAATAGTGCCTTTCTGTTAATACTTAGAAATTTATTCGAGTAAATATCAAATGTTAAAACGACCATACCAAGAAGAAAAAAAAAAGGTCATTTTGATTAAATTTGTTTACATTTTTTTAAATCTAATCCTTTTTTTTAACAATAATGTAAAATTTTAAATATAGTTATATAAGCGATTTCATGATTTATTAAAAAAGGCAGCTATTTAAGATAGCTAAAACACTGCCGGCAATAGAAATAAAAGGAAAAAATTAAAATATGCCATAGTTCTGTACTCACGTAGCTACTTCTGCTTTATATATAGCTTACCAAAGTTATTCAACATATTCATGAGTGTACCTACCTAATGTTAGAAATATATTATTGTTTGAATGGAATATAATAACCAATATTTTAAAATTATACGTACCTCGAAAAAAAATGATTTTTTTAGTAAATATATTATGAATTCATTGTACTTTTTTTATAATTAGCATACAAAATGTATAAGCTCTTATTATTAACGTCAAGTAAAATGATTCTAAGAAATTCTAAAATTAAATATGATAATATTAACATAACAATATTCCATTATAATTACCATATTAATGGTAAAACTTATTGTTTTATAATAAATTTGGGTGGAACGTGAATGCTTCCCTGCTGAAGATTTATAACATGAAATCTGCTTAGGTCTTAGATTATAATAATAAATATGATATTAAATATTTACAACATTATTGAATGCAATTAAGAGATTGTTTTGATTGTAGAGGAAATAAAAGTGGTGTCAGCAATGTGAGGAAGAACTGATTTGTTGGAATAGGTGCGGAGGGGTTTGGAAGTAAATTGCAGGAAACTTGCAAGTATTGAATGAAGTGAGTAGGAAGGGAGTTGGAAAGAGTTTTAGAAACGGCAAGGCAAAAGAGGAACTGAAAGAAGACTAGCCTATGTAAGTTTTTGATCTAATGTAAATTTAAATTATAGTATAACAAAAATGGTTGATAGTAAACTTTTCACATTTAAGCGTCTTTGGTACACAGCCTCATTGTCAGGTACTAATAGAATACCACACTGAGTTATCAATAAAATTTATACTTCTCTACTATATCTAACTTCGTTTGATTTCCTTTAGAACTTGCATATGATATTTTTAACCATGATTTATAAAAAAAATCAAAGATGTACTAGGTAAAAAGTTAATTTTTTAATTTATGTGTTAAAAGAAGGAGGGTGGACAGAGGAGTGAAATATTAGGCTCTTGGAAGAAAGGATGGAAAGTAGGGATGGATTATCAAAAACTAGGGAAAGTTGTTACAGACATTGGGAGGAGAGGGGGAGGAGGGCAGGTGAGATATGGAACGGTTAAAGCTTTTAACGTGAAGGATTCTCTGCTGAAGATTAATAATCATGAAATCTGATACTATACTAAGTGTAAGCAAGTAATGTAGAGTAGCCAATGAAATAATCATCATTTAAAGTAAATTAATGAACATTATTCAAAACCTCATCCTGAACATCTATTGTTATGAGCTGAGCAATCACAGGTGGAACACCATTGCTGAAGTGACACTCACGCTGGACTGGTCTTCGAGCTGAACACTGGCTATACTGAATCCTCTTAGAATTCGCTCACTCCTTCAGATTGGTAAGTTGTTAATTCATCTCCAGCTGACTATGGATCACAGTATAAATTCAAAAGAACTCCATACCGATGTTCTGATCTATCAATACTAAAGAGCATTATTGAAAACAAAATTTCAAGTCTGCAAAAACAATTAATTATTTTATTCATCCCTCCTTTTAACTTCGAACTTCACATTTATTTTAAATTGCATTTATTAATTCCAAATATTAACACATAAATAAATATTTACAATCAAATTTATATTTTAAGTCTGAAAAACATTCAGTTCAATATTTAATATAATAATTTTAATTTGCATAAAATTATTTCTAATTTTGAACGAAACTCTAAAATGTCAAAATGAATTTATAACAAAGCAAACAATTGCCAACGGATTAAACAAAACATTGAAAAATCATATTTATTGCTAAAATCTGAAAGAATCTTTTATGTAGAAACTTGGATGTAAATAATAATTAACATTATGATTCATGTTAATAATACACAATTCATCTTTTTATACGTGAATAAATAATATCATCAGCGAAAACGAAAATTACAGAATGGCTACTGTTTCTAAACTGTTTTTCTAGAAATGTTGCTTTAGGAGCTAATATGGCGGAGGGGACCACAGAGTCAAATTAGCATTTTTTTTTTTCAAGCTATCAACTTCATGATTCTTATTAATTTCAATTTCTAATCCATAAACGAATATATAATTCGTATTATATTCTTTCTAATTTTAAACAACATTCAAACATTTTACAATGAATAATAATAATCTCAACCTATTAAACATAATTTTCAAAAATCAAATTTATACATATCTAAAACTGCAATCAGAAAGAATCTTTTTTTACACTAACTTAAACTTAAATAATGGTATCATATTTTGTGATGAAAAGTAGTTTATACACTTGAATATTTATTAAAATAAGTAATAAGAAAACATATACGAATATAATATATATAAGTCATTTAGAAATTCTATCAGTAAATGCAACAGAGCCCTATTTCATAATAAAGTAAAAAAGTACCAGTGCAAGTAGACCTATGATTTACTACGCATATGATACTGTGAAATAATGAAACATGATAAAATTTAAAATAGTTATTAACTATTACATATGCCTAGTAAGTCATAGGTCTACTTGCACTTGCACTTTATAATGAAATAGGGCCCTGGTGTAAGGATCTTATTTATTAACTGAGCAAAAATAATAAAAATGTTCATAAGAATTATCAATCCTTCCTTTCATATATGAAAGATGTGAATAAATAATAATATTTGCATAGTTGTGGAAAAAGTGCGACTATTCATCCACCCTTTTCAAAGGTTCTTAATATTCTGATAAAACATTTATAACATATAATGGCGGACATCGCCTCTGGGCCAATGAGATGTCTGCATTCCTAGATTTGAAACGATTCCTACGGGTAGAGAAATGCACGATAAAATGTATATCTTTAAGTCATTTAGTAAGAATCAGAAAGAAATTCAGTCCAATATTTAATGTTAAAGCTATAATTCTTATCGAGTTATATCTAATAATATAGGAACAATATATTAATGTTCAAAAAAGGAGATTAAAGTTTTAAATTAACATACTGTTGTGGATATTCTAAGGGCTGTGATTTTTAAGCTGATTTAAAAAAAAAATTAAATCTCATAATTTTAATTTGTTTCTAATTACAGTCAATAATTTTATATTTTAATATTCAGTTCAATATTTAATGGTATAGATTTTATTCGCATAATAATACTTCCATATTTCTAATTTTCAACCGTATTTGATTATTAAAAAATATATAATAGCAAAGCAAATAATTGGGCCGGTGAGAATCATATTGGTTTTAATTTAGTCAATTTTGGTTGTTTTTTCTCCATAAATTCAATGTTTTGTAAATTAATCTAAAATGATACATGTATATCATGCATATTCAGTATATGCATGTATATTATGCAAGTTTCATTTACGTACATATTATGTAATCTAGCAAGTATCTAATCTAACAAATATCTAAATATCTAAATAATTTTCTAATCCATTCTCTTATACGAAAAGAAGTTGTCTACTGTTTAAATATCCTATTTTAACGTTAATTCTATTTTATTTTTGAAATAAGTACCTCTATCCTCGCCAAAGCTAGTATTATTTTTAGAGCGTTACAATATATGTATAAATTTTATCCTCCTCCTCTCCTCTTACGCGTCTATTCTCGGAAAATAATACGGCTGTGCTTTAACAAATCCACTTTTAGTCATTTTAATTAATGAAAGAATTCGTGATAAAATTCAATTTATCGTCCACCACTTAAAGAAAGTATCCAGCAATCAAACGAAGCAGTTATGCTGTCATGAATTTTGACGTTACACCTCGGGCTAACCAATAGTAATGCGTTTAGAATTTTTAAATTTCGCACGTATTTATTGCATATTTGTTTAATTAAAACGTATTATTTAGGAAACATTTGGAAAGAAAAAACTATTTAGGTTTTAATAAATAATAATAAAAATTCTCCAAAAAATATTTGAAGGAAATATATTTTTCATACCTACAAATATCCTATTGTAAAGTTGTACTATCTTTAGACATACAATTGCAAAAACGTCGATATGGACGCGCATCTACAGTCGATCCCAAAACTATCCTCAAAATTTGAACAAGATTGATTGAATATAATGAATATGAAACACCATACAACTGAAAATGCATTCATTTAGTAGGATTGGTATCTATTCAGGTTGGCCTACTTACCACACTAATAGGTAAATTATTTATAGCAAAAATAGAAAAAATGGTTCGAAAATGCAATTTTTTTTAATTTGAGCTTTAAACTACAGGTCAATTTTTATCATATTAGTAGTAGGAACACGTTAAATGTACTAAGAATAAGTTTTTTTAAGCTTAAATCATCATCTTTCCTCTATCCTCGCCAAATCTAGCATTATTTGTAGAACGTTACCAATATATGTATACGTTTTATCCTCCCCCTTCCCTCTTACCCAACCAACCCTTCCTTATGTGATTCCTAATAGGCTTTCGGAGCCAACTCGATTCAACGGGTATGAACTTGGAGATTGTTAAAACAGTGGCCTTTTGTAGCCTGACCCTCCTTCCCTCCCAAATCAAGCAAGCTTGCCTAAATAAGTTCCTTATCCATTCTCTTATACGGGAAGAAGTAGTCGACTATTAAAAGAGACTATTTTAGCGTTTATTCTGTCCCTCTACTCACTAATATAGTCCGTTCCGATTTAATAACTAGGCAGGATCTATTGAAGCCTGTATCAATGTTAAAACCGACTATTTTTTAAATAAGGACCTCTATCCTCGCCAAAGCTAGTATTATTTGAAGGACGTTACAATATAAGTATAAATTTTCTCCTCCCTCTCGCCTAATCCACCCTTCTTTTCCCCATTTCTAATAGGCTTTTGGGACCAACTCGCTTCAACCGGTGTATTAACTTGGAGATTGCAAAAAAAAAAACCCACTTTATAGAGGCTGGGTGACATCCCTCCCCTCCACCCTCCCCCTCCCCCTCCAGATCCCACAGGGTCAATCTATGGCCAACAGAATAAGTAATTATGTGATAATTAATTAAGAGATGGAATTGTTGCTAGAGGAAAAACAGGGGGGTCGGCAGAATATGCTAGAATTGATTTACTGAAATAGGTGTGGAGGGGATTTGGAAGTGAACTGTAGGAAATGGGTACGTACTGAAGTGATAAGTAGTGAGATGGAAGGGAGGTAGAAAGACTTTGAGAAATAGTAGGGAAAAGAGGAACTGAAAGATGACCTACCAGGTAAATTATTGATCGAATGTAGATTCAAATTGACAGTATATCGGAAATGGATCGTAAACATTTCATATTTCAGAGCCTTTTGTCCAGAGACTCATAGTCAGTGGCCAATAGAATACCATACCAAGTTATCTCTAAAATTTATACCTCTCTACTATGTCTAACATGGTTTGATTTCCTACAGCACTTGCATATGAGAAATTGGACAATGACTAATAGAAAATCAAAGATGTACAATGTAAAAAGTTAATTTTTTAAATTAAGAGTTAAAAGAAAAGAAGGGGGAAAGATGGGATGGAATATGGTTGGAAGGGAGGATAGAAAATAGGGATGGAATATTAAAAAGTTTGAAGAAATTGGAAAAGTTTAATAGACATTGGGGGGAGGGAGGAGGAAAGGTACGGACCGGTGAAAAGTTTAGTCCAAATGTACTCTATTATAAATGTTAAGCATATATTAATTTTGCCTCTCTGTTAAAGTTTAGAATTTCATTCAGTTAAATAGATAATATTAGTCAGATGTATCCGAAGGGAAAGATGTTAAACAAATTCTTAATAAAATTTAAAAATGTTATCCTTGTTAGTATTAATATAAAAGTTAAAAAAATGTTAAATCAGCGATTTCAGGATTTATTAATAGAGGCAGCCATTTAAGGCAAGTAAAACACTGCCGACAATGGAAATAAATACCAAAATTATACTATAAACAGTAGGACTGTATTCACATAGCCGCTTCTGTCTAATATACAGCTTACCTAACATATTTTACACATTCATGAGTGTACCTACCTAATGTCTGATAAATTTCATAATTTTAATAGATAAGTATAATAACATATATTTTAAAATTATACCAACCTGGAATAAAACTATTGTTTAAGTAATTATATAAAGAATTTAATGTTATTTTTTTTATTATTTACTACTGTAAAATTTATATGCTATTATGATCCGCGTCATGTAAAATACTTATAAAGCAAATCTGAAAAAAATAAATATTAACATTACAGCATTCCATAATGATTAACATATTAATAGTAAACTTACTTTTTATCCCTTATTATTTTGTAATAAAAGAGAGGTGTAACCTGAAGGGTTCTCTGCTCAAGGTTAATAATGATGTAATCAGCCATATACCTCAGATCAAAATAATAAATATCATATGACATAGTTACAATTTTATTAAAATTAATTAAGAGATGGAATTGTTGCTGGAGGAAAAACAGGGGGGTCGGCAGAATATGCTAGAATTGATTTACTGAAATAGGTGTGGAGGGGATTTGGAAGTGAACTGTAGGAAATGGGTACGTACTGAAGTGATAAGTAGTGAGATGGAAGGGAGGTAGAAAGAATTTGAGAAATAGTAGGGAAAAGAGGAACTGAAAGATGACCTACCAGGTAAATTATTGATCGAATGTAGATTTAAATTAACAGTATGTCAGAAATGGTAGATCGTAAACTTTTCATATTAAAAAGACTTTGGTCCAAAGCCTCATAGTCAGGGACCAATTGAATACCATACCAAGTTATCCCTAAAATTTATACCTCTCTACTATGTCTAACTTGGTTTGATTTCCTTTAGAACTTGCATATGAGAAATTGGACTATCACTAATAAATATATTAGATGTACCAGGTAAAAACTTATTTTTTTTAATTAAATGTTAGAAGAAGGAGGGTAGAAAGAGGGGATGAATTATCAGGCGGTTGGAAGCATTAAGTAAAACACTGCCTGGAAAACACTGGGAAAACACATTTACTAAACGAGGTAGGCATTTAAGATATTTAAAACACTACCGGCAATAGAAATAAACAGCAAAAGAATTAAAATATACCAGAACACTGTACTCACTTAACCGCTCATGGTTTATAAGGCCAAAAATGTATATGTTCTTGCATTCCCTGTCATGTGGAATACTTTTAGAGAAATTCTGAAATAAAATAACATGATATTAACTTTACAATATTCCATTATAATTAGTATATTAGTAGTAAAACCTACTTTCTTCTTTATTTTGCAATGAAATTTGGGTGTAATGTGAAGAGCTCCCTGCTCAATCATGAAATCTGCCTTAGTTCTCAGATTAAAATAATAAATATGGCATTAAATAATTACAATTTTATTAAAAGTAAATAAGAGATGGTTCTGACTTTGAAGGGAAATAGAGAAGGGTCGGCAGTGAGTTGCAGAATCTATTTACTGAAATAGGTGGGGAGAGGGTTTGAAAGTGAATTGTAGGAAATTGGGAAGTACAGAGGTGATAAGTAGTGAGTTGGAAGGGAAGTGGAAAGAGTTTGAGAAAGGATAAGGCAAAAGAGAAACTGAAAGATGATCTATGAGGTAAGTTTATGGCCTAATATAAATTTAAATTAAAAGTAAAAAATATATGGTAGATCATAAATTTTTCACATTTAAGCGTCTTTGGTGCAAAGCCTCATTGTCAGGTACTAAGAGAATACCACACCAAGCTATCCTTAAAATGTATACCTCTCTACTATGTCTAACTTGTTTTGATTTCCTTTAGCACCTGCAAATGAGATATTGAACCATGACTAATAAAGTATCAACTATTTTATTAAAAGTAAATAAGAAATGGTTTTGATGTTAGAAGGAAGACGTGTGGATTCAGCCAGAGGATGAAAGAACTGATTAACAGAAATAGCTGTGGAGGGGGTTTGGAAGTGAATTGCTGGAAATCGGTATGTATAGAAGTGAAAAGTAGTGAGTTCGAAAGAGTTTGGGGAATGGTAAGTCAAAAGAGTAACTGAATGATGACCTACCAGGTAAATGTTTGGTCAAAAGTAAGTTTTAATTAACTGTAAAAAATATATGGTAGATCATAAAATTTTCATATTTAAGCGTCTATAGTACAAAGTCTCATTGTCAGGTGCCAAAGGAACATCACACCAAGTTATCCTTAAAATTTATACCTCTCTACTATATGTAACTTGGTTTGATTTCCTTTTTACACTTGCACATGAAATATTGAACCATGACTTATAAAAAATCATAAATGTACCGGATAAAACTTTAATATTTAAATTTACCTGTTACCAGAAGGGGAAGAAAAGCGGTGATGAAACGTCGGGCGGTTAGAAGGGAGGATGGAATATGGGAATAGATGTTCACAACTTGTGTGGAAATTGAAAATGTTGTTAAAGACATTGGGGGAGGGCGGGAGGCAATGGAAATAAACAGATAAAATTGTAATTACTGTAGTGCAGTACTAGCATAGCCGCTTCGGTTTCATAAACAGCTTACCAAAATTATTCAACAGATTAATGAGTGAATCTACCTTACCTCTGGAAAATCTTATAATTGTAATTCTTTGTAATAAATTTGTTGTAATTTGTGTTATTTACCATTACAAAATATATAACCTCTTATCATCAGTGTCACGTAAAATACTGTTTTGATTTCCTTTTTACACTTGCACATGAGATATTGAACCATGACTTATAAAAAATTAAAAATGAACCAGGTATAACTTTATTTTTTTAATTTAGATGTTAAAAGAAGAGAGAGGAAAGAGGTGATGAAACGTCGGGCGGTTAGAAGGGAGGATCGAATGTGGAAATAGATGTTCAAAAAGTATGGGGAAATTGGAAAAGTTGATAGGAACATTGGGGAAAGGCAATAGAAATAAATATTAATAAAATTAAAATATACCATAGTACTCTAGTCACATAGCCGCTTCGGTTTTATATACAGCTACCAAAATATATGGTAGATCATAAAATTTTCATATTTAAGCGTCTATGGTACAAAATCTCATTGTCAGGTGCAAAATTTATACCTCTATACTATATCTAACTTGGTTTGATTTCCTTTAGCATCTGCAAATGAGATATTGAACGATCACTAATAAAAAATCAAATAAGCCCTCCGTAAAAAATTAAATGTATAATTAAGGTGTAAAAATTCAAAGAGGTTGTAAGAGGGGATGAAATGTAGGGAAGTTAAGAGGATGTAAAGTGAGGATGGATGGGACATCGGAAAAGTTGTTACAAACATAGGGAGGGGTCAGATAAGCAACGATAAAAATTTTAGTCCAGATGTACCCTATAATAATTGTTAAGCATTAAATAATAGTGCCTTTCTGTCAAAACATTAAAATCTAACCCGATTAAGGATTGATCCTTCTATACCATCATCCGGATGTCAAAATCTAACCCCTTTTGAAATATTAATGTAAGGTTCGAAAATATAGTTATATAAGTAATTCCACACTTTATTAAAGAAGTTAGCTATTTAAGATATTCAAAACACAGCCGGCAATAGAAATAAACAGAAAAGAATTAAAATATACCAGAACACTGCACTCAGGTAGCCAATTATGGTTTATAAGGCAAAAAATGTATATGCACATGCTATCCGCATCATGTAGCATACTTTTAGAGATATTCTGAAATAAAATAAAATAATATTAGCATAACCATATTCCGTTATAATCAACATATTAGTGGTAAAACTTACATTATTTTTTTTATATTTGGGTGTTATGTGAAGAGCTCTCTGCTGAAGATTAATAATCATGAAATCTGCCTTAGCTCTCGGATTAAAATAATAAATATGGTATTAAAAAATTACAATTTTATTAAAAGAAAATGAAAGATGGCACTGACGTTGAAGGGAAATAAAGTAGGGTCGGCAGTGTGTGATAGAACTGATTTACTGAAATAGGTAGGTAGGGGGTTTAGAACTGAAATGTAGGAAATTGGGAAGTACAGAGGTGATATGTAGTGAGTTGGAAGGGAGGTGGAAAGAGTTTGAGAAACGTTAAGGCAAAAGAGAAACTGAAAGATGATCTACCAGCTAAGTTTATGGCCTAATAAAAATTTAATTAACACTAAAAATATAAGGTAGATCATACATTTTTCACATTTAAGCTTCTTTGGTGCAAAGCCTCATTGTCGGGTACTAAAAGAATACCACACCAAGCTATCCTTAAAATGTATACCTCTCTACTATGTCTAACTAGGTTTGATTTCCTTTAGCACCTGCATATGAGATATTGAACCATGACTAATAAAACATCAAAGATGTACTGTGTAAAAAGTTAATTGAATAATTTAGTTGTTAAAATTAAGAGGGTGGTAAGAAGGGATCAAATGTAGAGTGGTAGGAAGGAAGGAAAAACAGGATATCGAGAAAGTTGTTATCAACATAGGGACGGGGTCAGATACGGAACGGTAACAATTTTAGTCCAAATGCACTCTATAATAAAGGTTAAGCAATAAATAATAGTGCCTTTCTGCTAATGCTTAGAAATTAAATAGGAAATAATAAACTGGCCAGACCGAAAGAGACAAAATGTCTTTTTGCCTAATTTAAAAAGAAAAACATTAAAATCTAACCCCTTTTGAAATATTAATGTAAGGTTCGAAAATATAGTTATATAAGTAATTCCACACTTTATTAAAGAAGTTAGCTATTTAAGATATTCAAAACACAGCCGGCAATAGAAATAAACAGAAAAGAATTAAAATATATCAGAACACTGCACTCAGGTAGCCAATTATGGTTTATAAGGCAAAAAATGTATATGCACATGCTATCCGCATCATGTAGCATACTTTTAGAGATATTCTGAAATAAAATAAAATAATATTAGCATAACCATATTCCGTTATAATCAACATATTAGTGGTAAAACTTACATTATTTTTTTTATATTTGGGTGTTATGTGAAGAGCTCTCTGCTGAAGATTAATAATCATGAAATCTGCCTTAGCTCTCGGATTAAAATAATAAATATGGTATTAAAAAATTACAATTTTATTAAAAGAAAATGAAAGATGGCACTGACGTTGAAGGGAAATAAAGTAGGGTCGGCAGTGTGTGATAGAACTGATTTACTGAAATAGGTAGGTAGGGGGTTTAGAACTGAAATGTAGGAAATTGGGAAGTACAGAGGTGATATGTAGTGAGTTGGAAGGGAGGTGGAAAGAGTTTGAGAAACGTTAAGGCAAAAGAGAAACTGAAAGATGATCTACCAGCTAAGTTTATGGCCTAATAAAAATTTAATTAACACTAAAAATATAAGGTAGATCATACATTTTTCACATTTAAGCTTCTTTGGTGCAAAGCCTCATTGTCGGGTACTAAAAGAATACCACACCAAGCTATCCTTAAAATGTATACCTCTCTACTATGTCTAACTAGGTTTGATTTCCTTTAGCACCTGCATATGAGATATTGAACCATGACTAATAAAACATCAAAGATGTACTGTGTAAAAAGTTAATTGAATAATTTAGTTGTTAAAATTAAGAGGGTGGTAAGAAGGGATCAAATGTAGAGTGGTAGGAAGGAAGGAAAAACAGGATATCGAGAAAGTTGTTATCAACATAGGGACGGGGTCAGATACGGAACGGTAACAATTTTAGTCCAAATGCACTCTATAATAAAGGTTAAGCAATAAATAATAGTGCCTTTCTGCTAATGCTTAGAAATTAAATAGGAAATAATAAACTGGCCAGACCGAAAGAGACAAAATGTCTTTTTGCCTAATTTAAAAAGAAAAACATTAAAATCTAACCCCTTTTGAAATATTAATGTAAGGTTCGAAAATATAGTTATATAAGTAATTCCACACTTTATTAAACAAGTTAGCTATTTAAGATATTCAAAACACAGCCGGCAATAGAAATAAACAGAAGAGAATTAAAATATACCAGAACACTGCACTCAGGTAGCCAATTATGGTTTATAAGGCAAAAAATGTATATGCACATGCTATCCGCATCATGTAGCATACTTTTAGAGATATTCTGAAATAAAATAAAATAATATTAGCATAACCATATTCCGTTATAATCAACATATTAGTGGTAAAACTTACATTATTTTTTTTGTATTTGGGTGTTATGTGAAGAGCTCTCTGCTGAAGATTAATAATCATGAAATCTGCCTTAGCTCTCGGATTAAAATTATAAATATGGTATTAAAAAATTACAATTTTATTAAAAGAAAATGAAAGATGGCACTGACGTTGAAGGGAAATAAAGTAGGGTCGGCAGTGTGTGATAGAACTGATTTACTGAAATAGGTAGGTAGGGGGTTTAGAACTGAAATGTAGGAAATTGGGAAGTACAGAGGTGATAAGTAGTGAGTTGGAAGGGAGGTGGAAAGAGTTTGAGAAACGTTAAGGCAAAAGAGAAACTGAAAGATGATCTACCAGCTAAGTTTATGGCCTAATAAAAATTTAATTAACACTAAAAATATAAGGTAGATCATACATTTTTCACATTTAAGCTTCTTTGGTGCAAAGCCTCACTGTCGGGTACTAAAAGAATACCACACCAAGCTATCCTTAAAATGTATACCTCTCTACTATGTCTAACTAGGTTTGATTTCCTTTAGCACCTGCATATGAGATATTGAACCATGACTAATAAAACATCAAAGATGTACTACGTAAAAAGTTAATTGAATAATTTAGTTGTTAAAATAAAGAGGGTGGTAAGAAGGGATCAAATGTAGAGTGGTAGGAAGGAAGGAAAAACAGGATATCGAGAAAGTTGTTATCAACATAGGGACGGGGTCAGATACGGAACGGTAACAATTTTAGTCCAAATGCACTCTATAATAAAGGTTAAGCAATAAATAATAGTGCCTTTCTGCTAATGCTTAGAAATTAAATAGGAAATAATAAACTGACCAGACCGAAAGAGACAAAATGTCTTTTTGCCTAATTTAAAAAGAAAAACATTAAAATCTAACCCCTTTTGAAATATTAATGTAAGGTTCGAAAATATAGTTATATAAGTAATTCCACACTTTATTAAACAAGTTAGATATTTAAGATATTCAAAACACAGCCGGCAATAGAAATAAACAGAAGAGAATTAAAATATACCAGAACACTGCTCTCAGGTAGCCAATTATGGTTTATAAGGCAAAAAATGTATATGCACATGCTATCCGCATCATGTAGCATACTTTTAGAGATATTCTGAAATAAAATAAAATAATATTAGCATAACCATATTCCGTTATAATCAACATATTAGTGGTAAAACTTACATTATTTTTTTTGTATTTGGGTGTTATGTGAAGAGCTCTCTGCTGAAGACTAATAATCATGAAATCTGCCTTAGCTCTCGGATTAAAATTATAAATATGGTATTAAAAAATTACAATTTTATTAAAAGAAAATGAAAGATGGCACTGAAGTTGAAGGGAAATAAAGTAGGGTCGGCAGTGTGTGATAGAACTGATTTACTGAAATAGGTAGGTAGGGGGTTTAGAACTGAAATGTAGGAAATTGGGAAGTACAGAGGTGATAAGTAGTGAGTTGGAAGGGAGGTGGAAAGAGTTTGAGAAACGTTAAGGCAAAAGAGAAACTGAAAGATGATCTACCAGCTACGTTTATGGCCTAATATAAATTTAATTAACACAAAAAATATATGGTAGATCATACATTTTTCACATTTAAGCTTCTTTGGTGCAAAGCCTCACTGTTGGGTACTAAAAGAATACCACACCAAGCTATCCTTAAAATGTATACCTCTCTACTATGTCTAACTAGGTTTGATTTCCTTTAGCACCTGCATATGAGATATTGAACCATGACTAATAAAACATCAAAGATGTACTACGTAAAAAGTTAATTGAATAATTTAGTTGTTAAAATAAAGAGGGTGGTAAGAAGGGATCAAATGTAGAGTGGTAGGAAGGAAGGAAAAACAGGATATCGAGAAAGTTGTTATCAACATAGGGACGGGGTCAGATACGGAACGGTAACAATTTTAGTCCAAATGCACTCTATAATAAAGGTTAAGCAATAAATAATAGTGCCTTTCTGCTAATGCTTAGAAATTAAATAGGAAATAATAAACTGACCAGACCGAAAGAGACAAAATGTCTTTTTGCCTAATTTAAAAAGAAAAACATTAAAATCTAACCCCTTTTGAAATATTAATGTAAGGTTCGAAAATATAGTTATATAAGTAATTCCACACTTTATTAAACAAGTTAGCTATTTAAGATATTCAAAACACAGCCGGCAATAGAAATAAACAGAAAAGAATTAAAATATACCAGAACACTGCACTCAGGTAGCCACTTATGGTTTATAAGGCAAAAGATGTATATGCACTTGCTATCCGCATCATGTAGAATACTTTTAGAGATATTCTGAAATAAAATAAAATAATATTAGCATAACCATATTCCGTTATAATCAACATATTAGTGGTAAAACTTACATTACTTTTTTTATATTTGGGTGTTATGTGAAGAGCTCTGCTGAAGATTAATAATCATGAAATCTGCCTTAGCTCTCGGATTAAAATAATAAATATGGTATTAAAAAATTACAATTTTATTAAAAGAAAATGAAAGATGGCACTGACGTTGAAGGGAAATAAAGTAGGGTCGGCAGTGTGTGATAGAACTGATTTACTGAAAAAGGTAGGTAGGGGGTTTAGAACGGAAATGTAGGAAATTGGGAAGTACAGAGGTGATAAGTAGTGAGTTGGAAGGGAGGTGGAAAGAGTTTGAGAAACGTTAAGGCAAAAGAGAAACTGAAAGATGATCTACCAGCTACGTTTATGGCCTAATATAAATTTAATTAACACTAAAAATATATGGTAGATCATACATTTTTCACATTTAAGCTTCTTTGGTGAAAGCCTCATTGTCGGGTACTAAAAGAATACCACACCAAGCTATCCTTAAAATGTATACCTCTCTACTATGTCTAACTAGGTTTGATTTCCTTTAGCACCTGCATATGAGATATTGAACCATGACTAATAAAACATCAAAGATGTACTACGTAAAAAGTTAATTGAATAATTTAGTTGTTAAAATTAAGAGGGTGGTAAGAAGGGATCAAATGTAGAGTGGTAGGAAGGAAGGAAAAACAGGATATCGAGAAAGTTGTTATCAACATAGGGACGGGGTCAGATACGGAACGGTAACAATTTTAGTCCAAATGCACTCTATAATAAAGGTTAAGCAATAAATAATAGTGCCTTTCTGCTAATGCTTAGAAATTAAATAGGAAATAATAAACTGACCAGACCGAAAGAGACAAAATGTCTTTTTGCCTACTTTAAAAAAAAAACATTAAAATCTAACCCCTTTTGAAATATTAATGTAAGGTTCGAAAATATAGTTATATAAGTAATTCCACACTTTATTAAACAAGTTAGATATTTAAGATATTCAAAACACAGCCGGCAATAGAAATAAACAGAAGAGAATTAAAATATACCAGAACACTGCACTCAGGTAGCCAATTATGGTTTATAAGGCAAAAAATGTATATGCACATGCTATCAGCATCATGTAGCATACTTTTAGAGATATTCTGAAATAAAATAAAATAATATTAGCATAACCATATTCCGTTATAATCAACATATTAGTGGTAAAACTTACATTATTTTTTTTGTATTTGGGTGTTATGTGAAGAGCTCTCTGCTGAAGATTAATAATCATGAAATCTGCCTTAGCTCTTGGATTAAAATTATAAATATGGTATTAAAAAATTACAATTTTATTAAAAGAAAATGAAAGATGGCACTGACGTTGAAGGGAAATAAAGTAGGGTCGGCAGTGTGTGATAGAACTGATTTACTGAAATAGGTAGGTAGGGGGTTTAGAACTGAAATGTAGGAAATTGGGAAGTACAGAGGTGATAAGTAGTGAGTTGGAAGGGAGGTGGAAAGAGTTTGAGAAACGTTAAGGCAAAAGAGAAACTGAAAGATGATCTACCAGCTAAGTTTATGGCCTAATAAAAATTTAATTAACACTAAAAATATAAGGTAGATCATACATTTTTCACATTTAAGCTTCTTTGGTGCAAAGCCTCACTGTCGGGTACTAAAAGAATACCACACCAAGCTATCCTTAAAATGTATACCTCTCTACTATGTCTAACTAGGTTTGATTTCCTTTAGCACCTGCATATGAGATATTGAACCATGACTAATAAAACATCAAAGATGTACTACGTAAAAAGTTAATTGAATAATTTAGTTGTTAAAATAAAGAGGGTGGTAAGAAGGGATCAAATGTAGAGTGGTAGGAAGGAAGGAAAAACAGGATATCGAGAAAGTTGTTATCAACATAGGGACGGGGTCAGATACGGAACGGTAACAATTTTAGTCCAAATGCACTCTATAATAAAGGTTAAGCATTAAATAATAGTGCCTTTCTGCTAATGCTTAGAAATTAAATAGGAAATAATAAACTGACCAGACCGAAAGAGACAAAATGTCTTTTTGCCTAATTTAAAAAAAAAACATTAAAATCTAGCCCCTTTTGAAATATTAATGTAAGGTTCAAAAATATAGTTATATAAGTAATTCCACACTTTATTAAACAAGTTAGATATTTAAGATATTCAAAACACAGCCGGCAATAGAAATAAACAGAAGAGAATTAAAATATACCAGAACACTGCACTCAGGTAGCCAATTATGGTTTATAAGGCAAAAAATGTATATGCACATGCTATCCGCATCATGTAGCATACTTTTAGAGATATTCTGAAATAAAATAAAATAATATTAGCATAACCATATTCCGTTATAATCAACATATTAGTGGTAAAACTTACATTATTTTTTTTGTATTTGGGTGTTATATGAAGAGCTCTCTGCTGAAGATTAATAATCATGAAATCTGCCTTAGCTCTCGGATTAAAATTATAAATATGGTATTAAAAAATTACAATTTTATTAAAAGAAAATGAAAGATGGCACTGAAGTTGAAGGGAAATAAAGTAGGGTCGGCAGTGTGTGATAGAACTGATTTACTGAAATAGGTAGGTAGGGGGTTTAGAACTGAAATGTAGGAAATTGGGAAGTACAGAGGTGATAAGTAGTGAGTTGGAAGGGAGGTGGAAAGAGTTTGAGAAACGTTAAGGCAAAAGAGAAACTGAAAGATGATCTACCAGCTACGTTTATGGCCTAATATAAATTTAATTAACACAAAAAATATATGGTAGATCATACATTTTTCACATTTAAGCTTCTTTGGTGCAAAGCCTCAGTCAGGTACTAAAAGAATACCACACCAAGCTATCCTTAAAATGTATACCTCTCTACTATGTCTAACTAGGTTTGATTTCCTTTAGCACCTGCATATGAGATATTGAACCATGACTAATAAAACATCAAAGATGTACTACGTAAAAAGTTAATTGAATAATTTAGTTGTTAAAATAAAGAGGGTGGTAAGAAGGGATCAAATGTAGAGTGGTAGGAAGGAAGGAAAAACAGGATATCGAGAAAGTTGTTATCAACATAGGGACTGGGTCAGATACGGAACGGTAACAATTTTAGTCCAAATGCACTCTAGAATAAAGGTTAAGCAATAAATAATAGTGCCTTTCTGCTAATGCTTAGAAATTAAATAGGAAATAATAAACTGACCAGACCGAAAGAGACAAAATGTCTTTTTGCCTAATTTAAAAAAAAAACATTAAAATCTAGCCCCTTTTGAAATATTAATGTAAGGTTCAAAAATATAGATATATAAGTAATTCCACACTTTATTAAACAAGTTAGATATTTAAGATATTCAAAACACAGCCGGCAATAGAAATAAACAGAAGAGAATTAAAATATACCAGAACACTGCACTCAGGTAGCCAATTATGGTTTATAAGGCAAAAAATGTATATGCACATGCTATCCGCATCATGTAGCATACTTTTAGAGATATTCTGAAATAAAATAAAATAATATTAGCATAACCATATTCCGTTATAATCAACATATTAGTGGTAAAACTTACATTACTTTTTTTATATTTGGGTGTTATGTGATGAGCTCTGCTGAAGATTAATAATCATGAAATCTGCCTTAGCTCTCGGATTAAAATAATAAATATGGTATTAAAAAATTACAATTTTATTAAAAGAAAATGAAAGATGGCACTGACGTTGAAGGGAAATAAAGTAGGGTCGGCAGTGTGTGATAGAACTGATTTACTGAAAAAGGTAGGTAGGGGGTTTAGAACGGAAATGTAGGAAATTGGGAAGTACAGAGGTGATAAGTAGTGAGTTGGAAGGGAGGTGGAAAGAGTTTGAGAAACGTTAAGGCAAAAGAGAAACTGAAAGATGATCTACCAGCTACGTTTATGGCCTAATATAAATTTAATTAACACTAAAAATATATGGTAGATCATACATTTTTCACATTTAAGCTTCTTTGGTGAAAGCCTCATTGTCGGGTACTAAAAGAATACCACACCAAGCTATCCTTAAAATGTATACCTCTCTACTATGTCTAACTAGGTTTGATTTCCTTTAGCACCTGCATATGAGATATTGAACCATGACTAATAAAACATCAAAGATGTACTACGTAAAAAGTTAATTGAATAATTTAGTTGTTAAAATTAAGAGGGTGGTAAGAAGGGATCAAATGTAGAGTGGTAGGAAGGAAGGAAAAACAGGATATCGAGAAAGTTGTTATCAACATAGGGACGGGGTCAGATACGGAACGGTAACAATTTTAGTCCAAATGCACTCTATAATAAAGGTTAAGCAATAAATAATAGTGCCTTTCTGCTAATGCTTAGAAATTAAATAGGAAATAATAAACTGACCAGACCGAAAGAGACAAAATGTCTTTTTGCCTAATTTAAAAAAAAAACATTAAAATCTAACCCCTTTTGAAATATTAATGTAAGGTTCGAAAATATAGTTATATAAGTAATTCCACACTTTATTAAACAAGTTAGATATTTAAGATGTTCAAAACACAGCCGGCAATAGAAATAAACAGAAGAGAATTAAAATATACCAGAACACTGCACTCAGGTAGCCACTTATGGTTTATAAGGCAAAAGATGTATATGCACTTGCTATCCGCATCATGTAGAATACTTTTAGAGATATTCTGAAATAAAATAAAATAATATTAGCATAACCATATTCCGTTATAATCAACATATTAGTGGTAAAACTTACATTACTTTTTTTATATTTGGGTGTTATGTGAAGAGCTCTGCTGAAGATTAATAATCATGAAATCTGCCTTAGCTCTCGGATTAAAATAATAAATATGGTATTAAAAAATTACAATTTTATTAAAAGAAAATGAAAGATGGCACTGACGTTGAAGGGAAATAAAGTAGGGTCGGCAGTGTGTGATAGAACTGATTTACTGAAAAAGGTAGGTAGGGGGTTTAGAACGGAAATGTAGGAAATTGGGAAGTACAGAGGTGATAAGTAGTGAGTTGGAAGGGAGGTGGAAAGAGTTTGAGAAACGTTAAGGCAAAAGAGAAACTGAAAGATGATCTACCAGCTAAGTTTATGGCCTAATAAAAATTTAATTAACACTAAAAATATAAGGTAGATCATACATTTTTCACATTTAAGCTTCTTTGGTGCAAAGCCTCACTGTCGGGTACTAAAAGAATACCACACCAAGCTATCCTTAAAATGTATACCTCTCTACTATGTCTAACTAGGTTTGATTTCCTTTAGCACCTGCATATGAGATATTGAACCATGACTAATAAAACATCAAAGATGTACTACGTAAAAAGTTAATTGAATAATTTAGTTGTTAAAATAAAGAGGGTGGTAAGAAGGGATCAAATGTAGAGTGGTAGGAAGGAAGGAAAAACAGGATATCGAGAAAGTTGTTATCAACATAGGGACGGGGTCAGATACGGAACGGTAACAATTTTAGTCCAAATGCACTCTATAATAAAGGTTAAGCAATAAATAATAGTGCCTTTCTGCTAATGCTTAGAAATTAAATAGGAAATAATAAACTGACCAGACCGAAAGAGACAAAATGTCTTTTTGCCTAATTTAAAAAAAAAACATTAAAATCTAGCCCCTTTTGAAATATTAATGTAAGGTTCAAAAATATAGTTATATAAGTAATTCCACACTTTATTAAACAAGTTAGATATTTAAGATATTCAAAACACAGCCGGCAATAGAAATAAACAGAAGAGAATTAAAATATACCAGAACACTGCACTCAGGTAGCCAATTATGGTTTATAAGGCAAAAGATGTATATGCACTTGCTATCCGCATCATGTAGAATACTTTTAGAGATATTCTGAAATAAAATAAAATAATATTAGCATAACCATATTCCGTTATAATCAACATATTAGTGGTAAAACTTACATTACTTTTTTTATATTTGGGTGTTATGTGATGAGCTCTGCTGAAGATTAATAATCATGAAATCTGCCTTAGCTCTCGGATTAAAATAATAAATATGGTATTAAAAAATTACAATTTTATTAAAAGAAAATGAAAGATGGCACTGACGTTGAAGGGAAATAAAGTAGGGTCGGCAGTGTGTGATAGAACTGATTTACTGAAAAAGGTAGGTAGGGGGTTTAGAACGGAAATGTAGGAAATTGGGAAGTACAGAGGTGATAAGTAGTGAGTTGGAAGGGAGGTGGAAAGAGTTTGAGAAACGTTAAGGCAAAAGAGAAACTGAAAGATGATCTACCAGCTACGTTTATGGCCTAATATAAATTTAATTAACACTAAAAATATATGGTAGATCATACATTTTTCACATTTAAGCTTCTTTGGTGAAAGCCTCATTGTCGGGTACTAAAAGAATACCACACCAAGCTATCCTTAAAATGTATACCTCTCTACTATGTCTAACTAGGTTTGATTTCCTTTAGCACCTGCATATGAGATATTGAACCATGACTAATAAAACATCAAAGATGTACTACGTAAAAAGTTAATTGAATAATTTAGTTGTTAAAATTAAGAGGGTGGTAAGAAGGGATCAAATGTAGAGTGGTAGGAAGGAAGGAAAAACAGGATATCGAGAAAGTTGTTATCAACATAGGGACGGGGTCAGATACGGAACGGTAACAATTTTAGTCCAAATGCACTCTATAATAAAGGTTAAGCAATAAATAATAGTGCCTTTCTGCTAATGCTTAGAAATTAAATAGGAAATAATAAACTGACCAGACCGAAAGAGACAAAATGTCTTTTTGCCTAATTTAAAAAAAAAACATTAAAATCTAACCCCTTTTGAAATATTAATGTAAGGTTCGAAAATATAGTTATATAAGTAATTCCACACTTTATTAAACAAGTTAGATATTTAAGATATTCAAAACACAGCCGGCAATAGAAATAAACAGAAGAGAATTAAAATATACCAGAACACTGCACTCAGGTAGCCACTTATGGTTTATAAGGCAAAAGATGTATATGCACTTGCTATCCGCATCATGTAGAATACTTTTAGAGATATTCTGAAATAAAATAAAATAATATTAGCATAACCATATTCCGTTATAATCAACATATTAGTGGTAAAACTTACATTACTTTTTTTATATTTGGGTGTTATGTGAAGAGCTCTGCTGAAGATTAATAATCATGAAATCTGCCTTAGCTCTCGGATTAAAATAATAAATATGGTATTAAAAAATTACAATTTTATTAAAAGAAAATGAAAGATGGCACTGACGTTGAAGGGAAATAAAGTAGGGTCGGCAGTGTGTGATAGAACTGATTTACTGAAAAAGGTAGGTAGGGGGTTTAGAACGGAAATGTAGGAAATTGGGAAGTACAGAGGTGATAAGTAGTGAGTTGGAAGGGAGGTGGAAAGAGTTTGAGAAACGTTAAGGCAAAAGAGAAACTGAAAGATGATCTACCAGCTAAGTTTATGGCCTAATAAAAATTTAATTAACACTAAAAATATAAGGTAGATCATACATTTTTCACATTTAAGCTTCTTTGGTGCAAAGCCTCACTGTCGGGTACTAAAAGAATACCACACCAAGCTATCCTTAAAATGTATACCTCTCTACTATGTCTAACTAGGTTTGATTTCCTTTAGCACCTGCATATGAGATATTGAACCATGACTAATAAAACATCAAAGATGTACTACGTAAAAAGTTAATTGAATAATTTAGTTGTTAAAATAAAGAGGGTGGTAAGAAGGGATCAAATGTAGAGTGGTAGGAAGGAAGGAAAAACAGGATATCGAGAAAGTTGTTATCAACATAGGGACGGGGTCAGATACGGAACGGTAACAATTTTAGTCCAAATGCACTCTATAATAAAGGTTAAGCAATAAATAATAGTGCCTTTCTGCTAATGCTTAGAAATTAAATAGGAAATAATAAACTGACCAGACCGAAAGAGACAAAATGTCTTTTTGCCTAATTTAAAAAAAAAACATTAAAATCTAGCCCCTTTTGAAATATTAATGTAAGGTTCAAAAATATAGTTATATAAGTAATTCCACACTTTATTAAACAAGTTAGATATTTAAGATATTCAAAACACAGCCGGCAATAGAAATAAACAGAAGAGAATTAAAATATACCAGAACACTGCACTCAGGTAGCCAATTATGGTTTATAAGGCAAAAAATGTATATGCACATGCTATCCGCATCATGTAGCATACTTTTAGAGATATTCTGAAATAAAATAAAATAATATTAGCATAACCATATTCCGTTATAATCAACATATTAGTGGTAAAACTTACATTATTTTTTTTGTATTTGGGTGTTATATGAAGAGCTCTCTGCTGAAGATTAATAATCATGAAATCTGCCTTAGCTCTCGGATTAAAATTATAAATATGGTATTAAAAAATTACAATTTTAATAAAAGAAAATGAAAGATGGCACTGAAGTTGAAGGGAAATAAAGTAGGGTCGGCAGTGTGTGATAGAACTGATTTACTGAAATAGGTAGGTAGGGGGTTTAGAACTGAAATGTCGGAAATTGGGAAGTACAGAGGTGATAAGTAGTGAGTTGGAAGGGAGGTGGAAAGAGTTTGAGAAACGTTAAGGCAAAAGAGAAACTGAAAGATGATCTACCAGCTAAGTTTATGGCCTAATAAAAATTTAATTAACACTAAAAATATAAGGTAGATCATACATTTTTCACATTTAAGCTTCTTTGGTGCAAAGCCTCACTGTCGGGTACTAAAAGAATACCACACCAAGCTATCCTTAAAATGTATACCTCTCTACTATGTCTAACTAGGTTTGATTTCCTTTAGCACCTGCATATGAGATATTGAACCATGACTAATAAAACATCAAAGATGTACTACGTAAAAAGTTAATTGAATAATTTAGTTGTTAAAATAAAGAGGGTGGTAAGAAGGGATCAAATGTAGAGTGGTAGGAAGGAAGGAAAAACAGGATATCGAGAAAGTTGTTATCAACATAGGGACGGGGTCAGATACGGAACGGTAACAATTTTAGTCCAAATGCACTCTATAATAAAGGTTAAGCAATAAATAATAGTGCCTTTCTGCTAATGCTTAGAAATTAAATAGGAAATAATAAACTGACCAGACCGAAAGAGACAAAATGTCTTTTTGCCTAATTTAAAAAGAAAAACATTAAAATCTAACCCCTTTTGAAATATTAATGTAAGGTTCGAAAATATAGTTATATAAGTAATTCCACACTTTATTAAACAAGTTAGCTATTTAAGATATTCAAAACACAGCCGGCAATAGAAATAAACAGAAAAGAATTAAAATATACCAGAACACTGCACTCAGGTAGCCACTTATGGTTTATAAGGCAAAAGATGTATATGCACTTGCTATCCGCATCATGTAGAATACTTTTAGAGATATTCTGAAATAAAATAAAATAATATTAGCATAACCATATTCCGTTATAATCAACATATTAGTGGTAAAACTTACATTACTTTTTTTATATTTGGGTGTTATGTGAAGAGCTCTGCTGAAGATTAATAATCATGAAATCTGCCTTAGCTCTCGGATTAAAATAATAAATATGGTATTAAAAAATTACAATTTTATTAAAAGAAAATGAAAGATGGCACTGACGTTGAAGGGAAATAAAGTAGGGTCGGCAGTGTGTGATAGAACTGATTTACTGAAAAAGGTAGGTAGGGGGTTTAGAACGGAAATGTAGGAAATTGGGAAGTACAGAGGTGATAAGTAGTGAGTTGGAAGGGAGGTGGAAAGAGTTTGAGAAACGTTAAGGCAAAAGAGAAACTGAAAGATGATCTACCAGCTACGTTTATGGCCTAATATAAATTTAATTAACACTAAAAATATATGGTAGATCATACATTTTTCACATTTAAGCTTCTTTGGTGAAAGCCTCATTGTCGGGTACTAAAAGAATACCACACCAAGCTATCCTTAAAATGTATACCTCTCTACTATGTCTAACTAGGTTTGATTTCCTTTAGCACCTGCATATGAGATATTGAACCATGACTAATAAAACATCAAAGATGTACTACGTAAAAAGTTAATTGAATAATTTAGTTGTTAAAATTAAGAGGGTGGTAAGAAGGGATCAAATGTAGAGTGGTAGGAAGGAAGGAAAAACAGGATATCGAGAAAGTTGTTATCAACATAGGGACGGGGTCAGATACGGAACGGTAACAATTTTAGTCCAAATGCACTCTATAATAAAGGTTAAGCAATAAATAATAGTGCCTTTCTGCTAATGCTTAGAAATTAAATAGGAAATAATAAACTGACCAGACCGAAAGAGACAAAATGTCTTTTTGCCTACTTTAAAAAAAAAACATTAAAATCTAACCCCTTTTGAAATATTAATGTAAGGTTCGAAAATATAGTTATATAAGTAATTCCACACTTTATTAAACAAGTTAGATATTTAAGATATTCAAAACACAGCCGGCAATAGAAATAAACAGAAGAGAATTAAAATATACCAGAACACTGCACTCAGGTAGCCAATTATGGTTTATAAGGCAAAAAATGTATATGCACATGCTATCCGCATCATGTAGCATACTTTTAGAGATATTCTGAAATAAAATAAAATAATATTAGCATAACCATATTCCGTTATAATCAACATATTAGTGGTAAAACTTACATTATTTTTTTTGTATTTGGGTGTTATGTGAAGAGCTCTCTGCTGAAGATTAATAATCATGAAATCTGCCTTAGCTCTTGGATTAAAATTATAAATATGGTATTAAAAAATTACAATTTTATTAAAAGAAAATGAAAGATGGCACTGACGTTGAAGGGAAATAAAGTAGGGTCGGCAGTGTGTGATAGAACTGATTTACTGAAATAGGTAGGTAGGGGGTTTAGAACTGAAATGTAGGAAATTGGGAAGTACAGAGGTGATAAGTAGTGAGTTGGAAGGGAGGTGGAAAGAGTTTGAGAAACGTTAAGGCAAAAGAGAAACTGAAAGATGATCTACCAGCTAAGTTTATGGCCTAATAAAAATTTAATTAACACTAAAAATATAAGGTAGATCATACATTTTTCACATTTAAGCTTCTTTGGTGCAAAGCCTCACTGTCAGGTACTAAAAGAATACCACACCAAGCTATCCTTAAAATGTATACCTCTCTACTATGTCTAACTAGGTTTGATTTCCTTTAGCACCTGCATATGAGATATTGAACCATGACTAATAAAACATCAAAGATGTACTACGTAAAAAGTTAATTGAATAATTTAGTTGTTAAAATAAAGAGGGTGGTAAGAAGGGATCAAATGTAGAGTGGTAGGAAGGAAGGAAAAACAGGATATCGAGAAAGTTGTTATCAACATAGGGACGGGGTCAGATACGGAACGGTAACAATTTTAGTCCAAATGCACTCTATAATAAAGGTTAAGCAATAAATAATAGTGCCTTTCTGCTAATGCTTAGAAATTAAATAGGAAATAATAAACTGACCAGACCGAAAGAGACAAAATGTCTTTTTGCCTAATTTAAAAAAAAAACATTAAAATCTAGCCCCTTTTGAAATATTAATGTAAGGTTCAAAAATATAGTTATATAAGTAATTCCACACTTTATTAAACAAGTTAGATATTTAAGATATTCAAAACACAGCCGGCAATAGAAATAAACAGAAGAGAATTAAAATATACCAGAACACTGCACTCAGGTAGCCAATTATGGTTTATAAGGCAAAAAATGTATATGCACTTGCTATCCGCATCATGTAGAATACTTTTAGAGATATTCTGAAATAAAATAAAATAATATTAGCATAACCATATTCCGTTATAATCAACATTTTAGTGGTAAAACTTACATTACTTTTTTTATATTTGGGTGTTATGTGAAGAGCTCTGCTGAAGATTAATAATCATGAAATCTGCCTTAGCTCTCGGATTAAAATAATAAATATGGTATTAAAAAATTACAATTTTATTAAAAGAAAATGAAAGATCGCACTGACGTTGAAGGGAAATAAAGTAGGGTCGGCAGTGTGTGATAGAACTGATTTACTGAAAAAGGTAGGTAGGGGGTTTAGAACTGAAATGTAGGAAATTGGGAAGTACAGAGGTGATAAGTAGTGAGTTGGAAGGGAGGTGGAAAGAGTTTGAGAAACGTTAAGGCAAAAGAGAAACTGAAAGATGATCTACCAGCTACGTTTATGGCCTAATATAAATTTAATTAACACAAAAAATATATGGTAGATCATACATTTTTCACATTTAAGCTTCTTTGGTGCAAAGCCTCAGTCAGGTACTAAAAGAATACCACACCAAGCTATCCTTAAAATGTATACCTCTCTACTATGTCTAACTAGGTTTGATTTCCTTTAGCACCTGCATATGAGATATTGAACCATGACTAATAAAACATCAAAGATGTACTACGTAAAAAGTTAATTGAATAATTTAGTTGTTAAAATAAAGAGGGTGGTAAGAAGGGATCAAATGTAGAGTGGTAGGAAGGAAGGAAAAACAGGATATCGAGAAAGTTGTTATCAACATAGGGACGGGGTCAGATACGGAACGGTAACAATTTTAGTCCAAATGCACTCTATAATAAAGGTTAAGCAATAAATAATAGTGCCTTTCTGCTAATGCTTAGAAATTAAATAGGAAATAATAAACTGACCAGACCGAAAGAGACAAAATGTCTTTTTGCCTAATTTAAAAAAAAAACATTAAAATCTAACCCCTTTTGAAATATTAATGTAAGGTTCGAAAATATAGTTATATAAGTAATTCCACACTTTATTAAACAAGTTAGCTATTTAAGATATTCAAAACACAGCCGGCAATAGAAATAAACAGAAAAGAATTAAAATATACCAGAACACTGCACTCAGGTAGCCACTTATGGTTTATAAGGCAAAAGATGTATATGCACTTGCTATCCGCATCATGTAGAATACTTTTAGAGATATTCTGAAATAAAATAAAATAATATTAGCATAACCATATTCCGTTATAATCAACATATTAGTGGTAAAACTTACATTACTTTTTTTATATTTGGGTGTTATGTGATGAGCTCTGCTGAAGATTAATAATCATGAAATCTGCCTTAGCTCTCGGATTAAAATAATAAATATGGTATTAAAAAATTACAATTTTATTAAAAGAAAATGAAAGATGGCACTGACGTTGAAGGGAAATAAAGTAGGGTCGGCAGTGTGTGATAGAACTGATTTACTGAAAAAGGTAGGTAGGGGGTTTAGAACGGAAATGTAGGAAATTGGGAAGTACAGAGGTGATAAGTAGTGAGTTGGAAGGGAGGTGGAAAGAGTTTGAGAAACGTTAAGGCAAAAGAGAAACTGAAAGATGATCTACCAGCTAAGTTTATGGCCTAATAAAAATTTAATTAACACTAAAAATATAAGGTAGATCATACATTTTTCACATTTAAGCTTCTTTGGTGCAAAGCCTCACTGTCGGGTACTAAAAGAATACCACACCAAGCTATCCTTAAAATGTATACCTCTCTACTATGTCTAACTAGGTTTGATTTCCTTTAGCACCTGCATATGAGATATTGAACCATGACTAATAAAACATCAAAGATGTACTACGTAAAAAGTTAATTGAATAATTTAGTTGTTAAAATAAAGAGGGTGGTAAGAAGGGATCAAATGTAGAGTGGTAGGAAGGAAGGAAAAACAGGATATCGAGAAAGTTGTTATCAACATAGGGACGGGGTCAGATACGGAACGGTAACAATTTTAGTCCAAATGCACTCTATAATAAAGGTTAAGCAATAAATAATAGTGCCTTTCTGCTAATGCTTAGAAATTAAATAGGAAATAATAAACTGACCAGACCGAAAGAGACAAAATGTCTTTTTGCCTAATTTAAAAAAAAAACATTAAAATCTAGCCCCTTTTGAAATATTAATGTAAGGTTCAAAAATATAGTTATATAAGTAATTCCACACTTTATTAAACAAGTTAGATATTTAAGATATTCAAAACACAGCCGGCAATAGAAATAAACAGAAGAGAATTAAAATATACCAGAACACTGCACTCAGGTAGCCAATTATGGTTTATAAGGCAAAAAATGTATATGCACATGCTATCCGCATCATGTAGCATACTTTTAGAGATATTCTGAAATAAAATAAAATAATATTAGCATAACCATATTCCGTTATAATCAACATATTAGTGGTAAAACTTACATCATTTTTTTTGTATTTGGGTGTTATATGAAGAGCTCTCTGCTGAAGATTAATAATCATGAAATCTGCCTTAGCTCTCGGATTAAAATTATAAATATGGTATTAAAAAATTACAATTTTATTAAAAGAAAATGAAAGATGGCACTGAAGTTGAAGGGAAATAAAGTAGGGTCGGCAGTGTGTGATAGAACTGATTTACTGAAATAGGTAGGTAGGGGGTTTAGAACTGAAATGTAGGAAATTGGGAAGTACAGAGGTGATAAGTAGTGAGTTGGAAGGGAGGTGGAAAGAGTTTGAGAAACGTTAAGGCAAAAGAGAAACTGAAAGATGATCTACCAGCTAAGTTTATGGCCTAATAAAAATTTAATTAACACTAAAAATATAAGGTAGATCATACATTTTTCACATTTAAGCTTCTTTGGTGCAAAGCCTCACTGTCGGGTACTAAAAGAATACCACACCAAGCTATCCTTAAAATGTATACCTCTCTACTATGTCTAACTAGGTTTGATTTCCTTTAGCACCTGCATATGAGATATTGAACCATGACTAATAAAACATCAAAGATGTACTACGTAAAAAGTTAATTGAATAATTTAGTTGTTAAAATAAAGAGGGTGGTAAGAAGGGATCAAATGTAGAGTGGTAGGAAGGAAGGAAAAACAGGATATCGAGAAAGTTGTTATCAACATAGGGACGGGGTCAGATACGGAACGGTAACAATTTTAGTCCAAATGCACTCTATAATAAAGGTTAAGCAATAAATAATAGTGCCTTTCTGCTAATGCTTAGAAATTAAATAGGAAATAATAAACTGACCAGACCGAAAGAGACAAAATGTCTTTTTGCCTAATTTAAAAAGAAAAACATTAAAATCTAACCCCTTTTGAAATATTAATGTAAGGTTCGAAAATATAGTTATATAAGTAATTCCACACTTTATTAAACAAGTTAGCTATTTAAGATATTCAAAACACAGCCGGCAATAGAAATAAACAGAAAAGAATTAAAATATACCAGAACACTGCACTCAGGTAGCCACTTATGGTTTATAAGGCAAAAGATGTATATGCACTTGCTATCCGCATCATGTAGAATACTTTTAGAGATATTCTGAAATAAAATAAAATAATATTAGCATAACCATATTCCGTTATAATCAACATATTAGTGGTAAAACTTACATTACTTTTTTTATATTTGGGTGTTATGTGAAGAGCTCTGCTGAAGATTAATAATCATGAAATCTGCCTTAGCTCTCGGATTAAAATAATAAATATGGTATTAAAAAATTACAATTTTATTAAAAGAAAATGAAAGATGGCACTGACGTTGAAGGGAAATAAAGTAGGGTCGGCAGTGTGTGATAGAACTGATTTACTGAAAAAGGTAGGTAGGGGGTTTAGAACGGAAATGTAGGAAATTGGGAAGTACAGAGGTGATAAGTAGTGAGTTGGAAGGGAGGTGGAAAGAGTTTGAGAAACGTTAAGGCAAAAGAGAAACTGAAAGATGATCTACCAGCTACGTTTATGGCCTAATATAAATTTAATTAACACTAAAAATATATGGTAGATCATACATTTTTCACATTTAAGCTTCTTTGGTGAAAGCCTCATTGTCGGGTACTAAAAGAATACCACACCAAGCTATCCTTAAAATGTATACCTCTCTACTATGTCTAACTAGGTTTGATTTCCTTTAGCACCTGCATATGAGATATTGAACCATGACTAATAAAACATCAAAGATGTACTACGTAAAAAGTTAATTGAATAATTTAGTTGTTAAAATTAAGAGGGTGGTAAGAAGGGATCAAATGTAGAGTGGTAGGAAGGAAGGAAAAACAGGATATCGAGAAAGTTATTATCAACATAGGGACGGGGTCAGATACGGAACGGTAACAATTTTAGTCCAAATGCACTCTATAATAAAGGTTAAGCAATAAATAATAGTGCCTTTCTGCTAATGCTTAGAAATTAAATAGGAAATAATAAACTGACCAGACCGAAAGAGACAAAATGTCTTTTTGCCTACTTTAAAAAAAAAACATTAAAATCTAACCCCTTTTGAAATATTAATGTAAGGTTCGAAAATATAGTTAAATAAGTAATTCCACACTTTATTAAACAAGTTAGATATTTAAGATATTCAAAACACAGCCGGCAATAGAAATAAACAGAAGAGAATTAAAATATACCAGAACACTGCACTCAGGTAGCCAATTATGGTTTATAAGGCAAAAAATGTATATGCACATGCTATCCGCATCATGTAGCATACTTTTAGAGATATTCTGAAATAAAATAAAATAATATTAGCATAACCATATTCCGTTATAATCAACATATTAGTGGTAAAACTTACATTATTTTTTTTGTATTTGGGTGTTATGTGAAGAGCTCTCTGCTGAAGATTAATAATCATGAAATCTGCCTTAGCTCTTGGATTAAAATTATAAATATGGTATTAAAAAATTACAATTTTATTAAAAGAAAATGAAAGATGGCACTGACGTTGAAGGGAAATAAAGTAGGGTCGGCAGTGTGTGATAGAACTGATTTACTGAAATAGGTAGGTAGGGGGTTTAGAACTGAAATGTAGGAAATTGGGAAGTACAGAGGTGATAAGTAGTGAGTTGGAAGGGAGGTGGAAAGAGTTTGAGAAACGTTAAGGCAAAAGAGAAACTGAAAGATGATCTACCAGCTAAGTTTATGGCCTAATAAAAATTTAATTAACACTAAAAATATAAGGTAGATCATACATTTTTCACATTTAAGCTTCTTTGGTGCAAAGCCTCACTGTCGGGTACTAAAAGAATACCACACCAAGCTATCCTTAAAATGTATACCTCTCTACTATGTCTAACTAGGTTTGATTTCCTTTAGCACCTGCATATGAGATATTGAACCATGACTAATAAAACATCAAAGATGTACTACGTAAAAAGTTAATTGAATAATTTAGTTGTTAAAATAAAGAGGGTGGTAAGAAGGGATCAAATGTAGAGTGGTAGGAAGGAAGGAAAAACAGGATATCGAGAAAGTTGTTATCAACATAGGGACAGGGTCAGATACGGAACGGTAACAATTTTAGTCCAAATGCACTCTATAATAAAGGTTAAGCAATAAATAATAGTGCCTTTCTGCTAATGCTTAGAAATTAAATAGGAAATAATAAACTGACCAGACCGAAAGAGACAAAATGTCTTTTTGCCTAATTTAAAAAAAAAACATTAAAATCTAGCCCCTTTTGAAATATTAATGTAAGGTTCAAAAATATAGTTATATAAGTAATTCCACACTTTATTAAACAAGTTAGATATTTAAGATATTCAAAACACAGCCGGCAATAGAAATAAACAGAAGAGAATTAAAATATACCAGAACACTGCACTCAGGTAGCCAATTATGGTTTATAAGGCAAAAAATGTATATGCACTTGCTATCCGCATCATGTAGAATACTTTTAGAGATATTCTGAAATAAAATAAAATAATATTAGCATAACCATATTCCGTTATAATCAACATTTTAGTGGTAAAACTTACATTACTTTTTTTATATTTGGGTGTTATGTGAAGAGCTCTGCTGAAGATTAATAATCATGAAATCTGCCTTAGCTCTCGGATTAAAATAATAAATATGGTATTAAAAAATTACAATTTTATTAAAAGAAAATGAAAGATCGCACTGACGTTGAAGGGAAATAAAGTAGGGTCGGCAGTGTGTGATAGAACTGATTTACTGAAAAAGGTAGGTAGGGGGTTTAGAACGGAAATGTAGGAAATTGGGAAGTACAGAGGTGATAAGTAGTGAGTTGGAAGGGAGGTGGAAAGAGTTTGAGAAACGTTAAGGCAAAAGAGAAACTGAAAGATGATCTACCAGCTAAGTTTATGGCCTAATAAAAATTTAATTACCACTAAAAATATATGGTAGATCATACATTTTTCACATTTAAGCTTCTTTGGTGAAAGCCTCATTGTCGGGTACTAAAAGAATACCACACCAAGCTATCCTTAAAATGTATACCTCTCTACTATGTCTAACTAGGTTTGATTTCCTTTAGCACCTGCATATGAGATATTGAACCATGACTAATAAAACATCAAAGATGTACTACGTAAAAAGTTAATTGAATAATTTAGTTGTTAAAATTAAGAGGGTGGTAAGAAGGGATCAAATGTAGAGTGGTAGGAAGGAAGGAAAAACAGGATATCGAGAAAGTTGTTATCAACATAGGGACGGGGTCAGATACGGAACGGTAACAATTTTAGTCCAAATGCACTCTATAATAAAGGTTAAGCAATAAATAATAGTGCCTTTCTGCTAATGCTTAGAAATTAAATAGGAAATAATAAACTGACCAGACCGAAAGAGACAAAATGTCTTTTTGCCTAATTTAAAAAAAAAACATTAAAATCTAACCCCTTTTGAAATATTAATGTAAGGTTCGAAAATATAGTTATATAAGTAATTCCACACTTTATTAAACAAGTTAGATATTTAAGATATTCAAAACACAGCCGGCAATAGAAATAAACAGAAGAGAATTAAAATATACCAGAACACTGCACTCAGGTAGCCACTTATGGTTTATAAGGCAAAAGATGTATATGCACTTGCTATCCGCATCATGTAGAATACTTTTAGAGATATTCTGAAATAAAATAAAATAATATTAGCATAACCATATTCCGTTATAATCAACATATTAGTGGTAAAACTTACATTACTTTTTTTTATATTTGGGTGTTATGTGAAGAGCTCTGCTGAAGATTAATAATCATGAAATCTGCCTTAGCTCTCGGATTAAAATAATAAATATGGTATTAAAAAATTACAATTTTATTAAAAGAAAATGAAAGATGGCACTGACGTTGAAGGGAAATAAAGTAGGGTCGGCAGTGTGTGATAGAACTGATTTACTGAAAAAGGTAGGTAGGGGGTTTAGAACGGAAATGTAGGAAATTGGGAAGTACAGAGGTGATAAGTAGTGAGTTGGAAGGGAGGTGGAAAGAGTTTGAGAAACGTTAAGGCAAAAGAGAAACTGAAAGATGATCTACCAGCTAAGTTTATGGCCTAATAAAAATTTAATTAACACTAAAAATATAAGGTAGATCATACATTTTTCACATTTAAGCTTCTTTGGTGCAAAGCCTCACTGTCGGGTACTAAAAGAATACCACACCAAGCTATCCTTAAAATGTATACCTCTCTACTATGTCTAACTAGGTTTGATTTCCTTTAGCACCTGCATATGAGATATTGAACCATGACTAATAAAACATCAAAGATGTACTACGTAAAAAGTTAATTGAATAATTTAGTTGTTAAAATAAAGAGGGTGGTAAGAAGGGATCAAATGTAGAGTGGTAGGAAGGAAGGAAAAACAGGATATCGAGAAAGTTGTTATCAACATAGGGACGGGGTCAGATACGGAACGGTAACAATTTTAGTCCAAATGCACTCTATAATAAAGGTTAAGCAATAAATAATAGTGCCTTTCTGCTAATGCTTAGAAATTAAATAGGAAATAATAAACTGACCAGACCGAAAGAGACAAAATGTCTTTTTGCCTAATTTAAAAAGAAAAACATTAAAATCTAACCCCTTTTGAAATATTAATGTAAGGTGCGAAAATATAGTTATATAAGTAATTCCACACTTTATTAAACAAGTTAGATATTTAAGATATTCAAAACACAGCCGGCAATAGAAATAAACAGAAGAGAATTAAAATATACCAGAACACTGCACTCAGGTAGCCAATTATGGTTTATAAGGCAAAAAATGTATATGCACATGCTATCCGCATCATGTAGCATACTTTTAGAGATATTCTGAAATAAAATAAAATAATATTAGCATAACCATATTCCGTTATAATCAACATATTAGTGGTAAAACTTACATTATTTTTTTTCTATTTAGGTGTTATGTGAAGAGCTCTCTGCTGAAGATTAATAATCATGAAATCTGCCTTAGCTCTCGGATTAAAATAATAAATATGGTATTAAAAAATTACAATTTTATTAAAAGAAAATGAAAGATGGCACTGAAGTTGAAGGGAAATAAAGTAGGGTCGGCAGTGTGTGATAGAACTGATTTACTGAAATAGGTAGGTAGGGGGTTTAGAACTGAAATGTAGGAAATTGGGAAGTACAGAGGTGATAAGTAGTGAGTTGGAAGGGAGGTGGAAAGAGTTTGAGAAACGTTAAGGCAAAAGAGAAACTGAAAGATGATCTACCAGCTAAGTTTATGGCCTAATAAAAATTTAATTAACACTAAAAATATAAGGTAGATCATACATTTTTCACATTTAAGCTTCTTTGGTGCAAAGCCTCACTGTCGGGTACTAAAAGAATACCACACCAAGCTATCCTTAAAATGTATACCTCTCTACTATGTCTAACTAGGTTTGATTTCCTTTAGCACCTGCATATGAGATATTGAACCATGACTAATAAAACATCAAAGATGTACTACGTAAAAAGTTAATTGAATAATTTAGTTGTTAAAATTAAGAGGGTGGTAAGAAGGGATCAAATGTAGAGTGGTAGGAAGGAAGGAAAAACAGGATATCGAGAAAGTTGTTATCAACATAGGGACGGGGTCAGATACGGAACGGTAACAATTTTAGTCCAAATGCACTCTATAATAAAGGTTAAGCAATAAATAATAGTGCCTTTCTGCTAATGCTTAGAAATTAAATAGGAAATAATAAACTGACCAGACCGAAAGAGACAAAATGTCTTTTTGCCTAATTTAAAAAGAAAAACATTAAAATCTAACCCCTTTTGAAATATTAATGTAAGGTTCGAAAATATAGTTATATAAGTAATTCCACACTTTATTAAACAAGTTAGATATTTAAGATATTCAAAACACAGCCGGCAATAGAAATAAACAGAAGAGAATTAAAATATACCAGAACACTGCACTCAGGTAGCCAATTATGGTTTATAAGGCAAAAAATGTATATGCACATGCTATCCGCATCATGTAGCATACTTTTAGAGATATTCTGAAATAAAATAAAATAATATTAGCATAACCATATTCCGTTATAATCAACATATTAGTGGTAAAACTTACATTATTTTTTTTCTATTTAGGTGTTATGTGAAGAGCTCTCTGCTGAAGATTAATAATCATGAAATCTGCCTTAGCTCTCGGATTAAAATAATAAATATGGTATTAAAAAATTACAATTTTATTAAAAGAAAATGAAAGATGGCACTGACGTTGAAGGGAAATAAAGTAGGGTCAGCAGTGTGTGATAGAACTGATTTACTGAAATAGGTAGGTAGGGGGTTTAGAACTGAAATGTAGGAAATTGGGAAGTACAGAGGTGATAAGTAGTGAGTTGGAAGGGAGGTGGAAAGAGTTTGAGAAACGGTAAGGCAAAAGAGAAACTGAAAGATGATCTACCAGCTAAGTTTATGGCCTAATAAAAATTTAATTAACACTAAAAATATAAGGTAGATCATACATTTTTCACATTTAAGCTTCTTTGGTGCAAAGCCTCACTGTCGGGTACTAAAAGAATACCACACCAAGCTATCCTTAAAATGTATACCTCTCTACTATGTCTAACTAGGTTTGATTTCCTTTAGCACCTGCATATGAGATATTGAACCATGACTAATAAAACATCAAAGATGTACTACGTAAAAAGTTAATTGAATAATTTAGTTGTTAAAATAAAGAGGGTGGTAAGAAGGGATCAAATGTAGAGTGGTAGGAAGGAAGGAAAAACAGGATATCGAGAAAGTTGTTATCAACATAGGGACAGGGTCAGATACGGAACGGTAACAATTTTAGTCCAAATGCACTCTATAATAAAGGTTAAGCAATAAATAATAGTGCCTTTCTGCTAATGCTTAGAAATTAAATAGGAAATAATAAACTGACCAGACCGAAAGAGACAAAATGTCTTTTTGCCTAATTTAAAAAAAAAATATTAAAATTTAACCCCTTTTGAAATATTAGTGTAAAATCCAAAATACATTGTTATAAGTGATTCCACGATTTATTTAAAGAGGTAGCCATTTAAGATATTTAAAACACTGCCGGCAATAGAAATAAACAGTAAAGAATTAAAATATACCAGAACGCTGCACTCAAGTAGCCACTTATGGTTTATAAGGCAAAAAATGTATATGCACTTGCTATCCGCATCATGTAGAATACTTTTAGAGAAATTCTGAAATAAAATAAAATAATATTAGCATAAACATATTCCATTATAATCAAAATATAAGTCGTAAAACTTACATTATTTTTTTTAAATTTGGGTGTTATGTGAAGAGCTCCCTGCTGAAGATTAATAATCATGAAATCTGCCTTAGCTCTTGGATTAAAATAATAAATATGGCATTAAAAAATTACAATTTTAATTAAAAGAAAATGGAAGATGGCACTGACGTTGAAGAGAAATAAAGTAGGGTTGGCAGTGTGTGGTAGAACTGATTTACTGAAATAGGTAGATAGGGGGTTTAGAACTGAATTGTAGGAAATTGGGAAGTACAAAGGTGATAAGTAAAGTTGGAAGGGAGGTGGAAAGACTTTTTGAAACGGTAAGGCAAAAGAGAAACTGAAAGATGATCTACCAGCTAAGTTTATGGCCTAATATAAATTCAATTTACACTAAAAATATATGGTAGATCATAAATTTTTCACATTTAAGCTTCTTTGGTGCAAAGCCTCATTGTCAGGTACTAAAAGAATACCACACCAAGCTATCCTTAAAATGTATACCTCTCTACTATGCCTAACTAGGTTTGATTTCCTTTAGCACCTGCATATGAGATATTTTACCATGACTAATAAAACATCAAAGATGTACTGCGTAAAAAGTTAATTGAATAATTTAGTTGTTAAAATAAAGAGGGTGGTAAGAAGGGATGAATGTAGGCCAGCAGGAAGCGGGGATAGACAGGATATCGAGAAAGTTGTCAACATAAGGCGGGGGTCTGATACGGAACGGTAACCATTTTAGTCCAAATGCTCTCTATAATAAATGTTAAGCAATAAATAATAGTGCCTTTCTGCTGATGCTTAGAAATTAAATAGCAAATAATAAACTAATCATATCGAGAGAGACAAAGTGTCTTTTTGCCTAATTTAAAAAAAAAAAAAAATTTTAAATATAACCCCTTTTGAAATATTAATGTTAGATTTGAAAATATAGTTATATAAGTAATTCCACTGTTTATTAAACAAGTTAGCTATTAAAGATATTTAAAACACAGCCGGCAATAGAAATAAACAGAAAAGAATTAAAATATACCAGAACACTGCACTCAGGTAGCCACTTATGGTTTATAAGGCAAAAAATGTATATGCACTTGCTATCCACATCATGTAGAATACTTTTAGAGAGATTCTGAAATAAAATAAAATAATATTAGCATAACCATATTCCGTTATAATCAACATATTAGTGGTAAAACTTACATTATTTTTTTTATATTTTGGTTGTTATGTGAAGAGCTCCCTGCTGAACATTAATAATCATAAAATCTGCCTTAGCTTGCGGATTAAAATAATAAATATGGTATTAAAAAATTACAATTTTATTAAAAGTAAATAAGAGATGGTTCCGATTTTGATGGGAAATAGGGTAGGGTCGGCAGTGGGTGGTAGAACTGATTTACTGAAATAGATGGGAGGGGTTTTAGAACTGAATTGTAGGAAATTGGGAAGTACAAAGGTGATAAGTAGAGTTGGAAGGGAGGTGGAAAGACTTTTTGAAACGGTAAGGCAAAAGAGAAACTGAAAGATGATCTACCAGCTAAGTTTATGGCCTAATATAAATTTAATTAACACAATAAATATATGGTAGATCATAAATTTTTCACATTTAAGCTTCTTTGGTGCAAAGCCTCATTGTCAGGTACTAAAAGAATACCACACCAAGCTATCCTTAAAATGTATACCTCTCTACTATGTCTAACTAGGTTTGATTTCCTTTAGCACCTGCATATGATATATTTTACCATGACTAATAAAACATCAAAGATGTACTGCGTAAAAAGTTAATTGAATAATTTAGTTGTTAAAATAAAGAGGGTGGTAAGAAGGGATGAAATGTAGGCCAGCAGGAAGCGGGGATAGACAGGATATCGAGAAAGTTATCAACATAAGGCGGGGGTCTGATACGGAACGGTAACCATTTTAGTCCAAATGCTCTCTATAATGAATGTTAAGCAATAAATAATAGTGCCTTTCTGCTAATGCTTAGAAATTAAATAGTAAATAATAAACTAATCATATCGAGAGACAAAGTGTCTTTTTGCCTAATTTAAAAAAAAAAAAAACTTTAAAATATAACCCCTTTTGAAATATTAATCTTTTAGAATTAATTTTGGGGTTTTAGAACTGAATTGTAGGAAATTGGGAAGTACACAGGTGATAAGTAGAGTTGGAAGGGAGGTGGAAAGAGTTTGAGAAACGGTAAGGCAAAAGAGAAACTGAAAGATGATCTACCAGGTAAGTTTATGGCCTAATATAAATTTAACTAATACTAAAAATATATGGTAGATCATAAATTTTTCATATTTAAGCTTCGTTGGTGCAAAGCCTCATTGTCAGGTACTAAAAGAATACCACACCAAGTTATCCTTAAAATTTATACCTCTCTACTATGTCTAACTTGTTTTGATTTCCTTTAGCACCTGCAAATGAGATATTGAACCATGACTATTAAAACATCAGAGTTGTACTAAGTAAAAAGTTAATTTAATAATTTAGGTGTTTAAATAAAGAGGGTAGTAAGAGGGGATGAGAAGAAGGGCGGGAGGAAGGGAGGATGGAAACTGGGGATGGATGGGATATTGGAAAAGTTGTTATAAACATAGGGAATGTGTCAGATACGGAATGGTAATAGTTTTAGTCTAAATGCACTCTATAATAAATGATAAGCAATAAATAATAGTGCCTTTGTGTCAGTGCTTAGAAATTAAATAGCAAATATTAAACTGACCAGATAGATAGAGATAAAATGCCTTTATGACTAAATTTGTAAAAAAAAAACATTAAAATCAAATTCCTTTTGAAATATTAATGTAAGATTCGAAAATATAGTTATATAAGAAATTCCACGATTTATTAAATGAGGTAACCATTTAAGATATTTAAAACACTGCCCGCAATGGAAATAACAAAGAATTAAAATATACCAGAACACTGCACTCATGTAGCCGCTTATGGTTTACAAGGCAAGAAATGTATATGCTCTTGCTATCAGCATCATGTAGAATACTTTTAGAGACATTCTGAAATAAAATAACATAATATTAACATAACCATATTCCATTATAATCAACTTGTTAGTGGTAAAACTTACATTTTTTTTTTTATTATTATTATTTTGTATCAAAAATTGGCTGTAAAGTGATTAATAATCTATAAATCTTACTAACCTCTCGAAAAATATAAATATGACATTAAATAATTACTGTTTTATTAAAAGTAAATAAGAAATAGTTCTGATGTTAGAAGGAAAACGTGTGGAATCAGCCAGAGGATGAAAGAACTGATTAAGAGAAATAGCTGTGGAGAGGGTTTGGAAGTGAATCGTTGGAAATCAGTATGTATAGAAGTGAAAAGTAGTGAGTTGCAAAGAGTTTGAGGAATTGTAAGTCAAAAGAGAAACTGAATGATCACCTACCAGGTAAATCTTTGGTCAAAAGTAAGTTTTAATTAACTGTAAAAAATATATGGTAGATCATAAAATTTTCATATTTAAGCGTCGATGGCTTACCAAAATTATTAATGATTAATTATTAACAGATTAATGAGTGAATCTACCTTACCTCTGGAAAATCTTATTATCGTAAGTCTTTGTAATGAATTTGTTGTGATTTGTATTATTTACCATTACAAAATATATAATCTCTTATCATCTGTGTCGTGTAAAATACTGTTAAAGGAATTCTACAATAAAATAAAATGATATTAGTATAAAAATATTACATTATAATTAACATATCAGAGGTAAATCTAACTTTTTTTTTAATTATTATTTTGTAACAAAAATTGGCTGTAAAGTGATTAATAATCTACAAATCTTACTAAGCTCTCGAAAAATATAAATATGATATTAAATAATTAGTCTTTTATTAAAAGTAAATAAGAAATGGCTCTGATGTTAGAAGGAAAACGTGTGGGATCAGCCAGAGGATGAAAGAACTTATTAAGAGAAATAGCTGTGGAGAGGGTTTGGAAGTGAATCGTTGGAAATCGGTATGCATAGAAGTGAAAAGTAGTGAGTTGGAAAGAGTTTGAGGAATTTTAAGTCAAAAGAGAAACTGAATGATGACCTACCAGATAAATCTTTGGTCAAAAGTAAATTTTAATAAACTCTAAAAAATATGTGGTAGATCACAAAATTTACACATTTAAGCCTCTATGGTACAAAGTCTCATTGTCAGGTGCCAAAGGAACATCACACCAAGTTATCCTTAAAATTTATACCTCTCTACTATAGCTAACTTGGTTTGATTTCCTTTTTACACCAGCACATGAGATATTGAGATATATAAGTATACACTATACCAACTCCTAGCAAGTAATACACAGTAGCCAATGAAATAATCATCATTTAAAGTAAATTAATGAATATTATTCAAAACCTCACCTTGAACATCTATTGTGATGAGCTGAGCCATCACGGGTGGAACACCATTGTTGAATGGACAAACATACTGGACCTGGTCTTCGAGCTGGACAGTGGCTATACTGAGGCCTCCTAGAATTCGCTCACTCCTTCAGATTGGTAAGTCGTTTATTCATCTCTAACTGACTACTGGAACAGGATTACCAAATCAAAAGAACTCCATTATAATGTTCTGTTCTATCAGTATTAAAAAGCATTTTAACCCATAAATAAATACATACAATGAAATTTATATTTTAAGTAGGAAAGACACTCAATTCAAAATTTAACATAATAGTTTTAAAATAAAATAAAATGATTTCCAATTATGAATAAAACTCTAAAATGTGACAATGAATTTATAACAAAGCAAATAATTGCCAACCGATTAAACAAAACTTTGAAAAATTAAATTAATTACTAAAATCAGAAAGAATCTTTTTGTAGAAAATTGAATGTAAATAATATTTAACATTATTATGCATGATAGTAATACACAATTCATCTTTTCATACATGAATAAAAAATATCAGATCAGCAAAAACGAAAATAATATGAGTTGCTGTTTAGAGAAAGGATGCTTTAAGAGCTAATATGGTGAAGAGTCAAATTAACATTTTTTTTTTCAACCTATTAACTTCATGATTCTCATTAATTTAAATTGCATTACATTCTTTCCAATTTTGAACAATATTCAAAAATTTTACTATAATAATAATCTCAACCAATTAAACAAAACTTTGAAAATCCAATTTATATATATATATATATATATATATATATATATATATATATATATATATATATATATATATATATATATATATTTAATACTGCAATCAGAACGAATTTTGTTTTTAATAACTTAAACTTAAATAATATCATATTTTGTGATGACAAAGTAGTTTATAGACTTGAATATTTATTAAAACAAGTAATAAGAAAATATATACGAACATAATATATTGGTCATTTAGAAATTCCATCAATAAATGCTATCTGGGCCCTATTTCATAATAAATTACAAGTGCAAGTAGACCTATGACTTACTAGGTAAATGACACACATAGTTATTAACTATTTTAAATTTAAATTTTATGGTGTTTCAACATTTCACAGTGTCATATGCCTGCTAAATCAAAGGTCTACTTGCACTTGTACTTTATTATGAAATAGGATCTTGGTGTATATCAACTGAGAAAAGATTTCTAGCATATAATGGCGGACATTGCCTGCATTCCTTGTACAGAAAAGAGCTTCCCACAAGGAGAGAAATGAACGATAAAATTTATATCTATAATTCATTCAGTAAGGACCAGAAAGAAATTCAGTTCAATATTTAATGTTAATGATATAATTCTCATTAAGTTATATCTAATAATTAAGGTAAAATATATTAATGTTCTAAGAACGAGATAAAATTTTAAATAAAGATACTGTCGTTGTGGATATTCTGAGGGCCGTGATTTTTTAACTGATTTAAAAAAAAGAAATTAAATCTCATAATTTTCATTTATTTCTAATTACATTTAATAATTTAATTTTTTAAATATTCAGTCCGATATTTAATGTTATAGATTTTATTCGCCTAGCAATACTTCCATATTTCTAATTTTCAACCGTATTTAATTATTAAAAAATGAATAATAGCAAAGCAAATAATCGAGAATGTGAGAACCATACTAGTTTTAATTTAGTCAATTTTAGTTTTTTTTAGATAAAGGGAATGCTTTGTAAATGTACCTACAACGACATGCGTATATTACGCATATGTATAAATTTCATTTACGTACATATTATGACCACAAAATAGTTTCTATATTTAAATATTTATTAAAACAAGTAATAAGAAAACTATGCCCTATATTGGTAACTAATAAATTCCATCGTAATAAATGATATTTGATATATGTATCTTATTTATTAATATAATTCAAATAATGAAAATTTTATAATAATGATCCTTTTTTACATAAACAATGTGGACTAAAAAGTAATGTAAATAATAATCACAAACCGTTACAGTGAAGCAACGACTGATCACAATCACGAAGGAGAGTTTTTAACTGACAGAAAAGATGTTTTGGAGCAGAATGGAAGAGATGGCTCTATTAGCGATAATCGAATTGTCTTCCCGCGAAACCGAGAAAGGCAGCTTTTTGTTTATATAGTATACCTCTTTTAAATCGATCCGGTCTTCTGATCACCTCTCCTTTTTCTAACCGTCTGTTTGATTCTAAATATATAGAAAGTGTTTTAAATGTAATAATACTAATTTATCTCTTAAATATTATTAACACATATATTGATTTAATATATAAAAACGTTTCATAACTTATATCTCATTCATACCTTGAATACTTCATAATTCCTGTTAAAATATATTGTTTCTTGAACTAAACTGCTTCTAATTAATGATGAGTGAGAGAGAGGGAGATAGAGAGAGATTTTATTTGGAAAAACAGAAAGAGATGTAATAATCACCAGGATCCCCAGGAAGATTCAAACTAGAAATATCAAAGATAATTCACAACTATAGAATTCCATTACAGAATTGATCAATTTCTTTTTAATTAAAAAATAATTTAATCTCCTCAGAATCATTGCAATTATCTGATTTTGTTTCCCCTTCACCATCCATGGTAATCCGTTTAAAAATGATTTTTTACAAACAGATTTTCGAGATTACAGGACCATTAAAACGACCACCATCTTGGATAGAAATTAAAAAATTAAAATCCCTACACACACGCCATTTTTCCTGACTTCAAGGAACATTTGTACTAAATTTGAAGAAGACCGAACTACGCGTTTGGTCGTAATCGCGTAAGAAACAGTCAGAAGGACAGGCGAAATGACAAGCAGTCGAATTAAAACAGGACCTCGCTTGGGTTTGGTCAATAAATTTTAAGGGAAACGATTCCTCTCAGCTAGTCAACAGAAATCAAATCCCTTCAAGGAGTATTCATATAAAAAAACAAAAGAAAAAACAAACAACAAAATAGAACAACGTATAAAGAGGGCTCTGACTGCGAAACAGACAGATTTTTGATGAACCATTTAAACGACCGTCATCTTGAACCAGGATTAAAGATAGGCGGCCGAGTTGAAACAGGACCTCGCTTAAGTTCAATCGATTAAAATGTATTATAAATAATGTTTTAGATGTGCAATGTGCCACTAGATCTAGTCAGAGGTGCCAACCTCCCTTTTAGTCAACGACGCAACCCCCTCCCCCTCAGTCGAGGATGCACCCCCTCACCCTCCACCAAACCTAGCTTAAATCCATTATTATTATTATTTATGAACATTTTACTTTATTTTCATTTTTATTTTATATTGCGATGTTTGAAAAAATAGAGGAAAGTTTTGTTGTAGTTGTTTTGCTTCACACCATTTTTTTGTGTCGCTGAACACGTATCTGAGCTTTACTGACAGATATTTTGACCGGAGCCTTCTTTTTGTTGCACAATACTTCAATTTTTTTTGTCCAATATCTCGGAAACTATAACTTTTTGCGAGAAGATCGCCTTATAAGAAATTAAAGTAGACAACATTTCTACATTTTTTTTACCATAAAAAAATGTCTATGATCAATCATGGCGCTAGAACGCGTTGAAAAAGTGATTATGGCTCTTTACGTCTGATCTCCATAAAAACTATCCAAGCTACCCTACTTTTGACCATACATGCTATTAAAGTTAATGAAATACACATTAAATACATGAAAAGTACATATTATCTATGAAAATTGTGCTTGGATCTAGTACAGATGGGCAAAAAGTACTCTGAGTAAGATGTTAGAGAGGATAGGAGCGATAGTCAGTAGTTAGCCAGAGGCAAAACTGGAAAAATAGACGAACTAAATCGTATAGTTCCTAAAATCACAGGAGTATGTAGGGGTATATCCCCTGAACAAAGTATATTAAAGTCTATTTCCCGAACGGCAGGAGGTGGAGGGGACGTTTAAAGTCCCTTTTTTCGGTTTTTCACTTATAATTCGTAAAATGTGTACCATAATATATTCCTGAGCAAAAAAAAAGAAGATCGAATTTCCTACAAATTGTTATCTATAAGTTTACTCCAATCTGTTATAATTTCCGAGATATCCACCTGTAAAAATGGATAATCTTTGAAAAACACTGAATGAGCGACTGATCAAAATATTTGTCAGCCCCGAGCGATGATCACTGCTAAGCCTCCTCGCGACATTCCTTACCTCTTTGGATGTAAAGTCTAGTACAAAAAATAAATGTTTGCTTTATCTTCCCTAATATTGGTCCGAATAAGATTATTTTATTATTATTATTTAGCCAATATAATTATCTTTCGAATGAGCTTCTGGAATGTTCCAGGAGATGTTGAGTTTTCGAGTTATTCTAAAAACTAAACATGATTACAATTTCCAATAAACCATATCTTCACTAATATTGGTCTGATTAATATGATCTTTGTTATGTTAATACAATTTAATTATCTTTCAAATGAGTATCTGAAATACTATGGGAGACGAATATTTTTAGCTTATCCCAGGTGAATTATTGGAAGTGGATAAGTAAGAAATGAAAAGTAGGGGTCAGAAAGTTTGATGTAAAATAGGAACTGAGAGAGAACCTTACAAGGCCATTATTTGCCTTAAATAAATTTAAAACAGCATTATAACAGAAGTCCTAAATTATGGGCATTTTAAATTTAAGCATCTTTGTTGCACAGCCTCATCCTCAGATGCTAACAGGATATCAAACCAAGTTATCTCTCGAATTTAAACCTCTCTACTATACCTAATTTGTTTGATTTCATTTAGCATGACTATCAACAGACACTGACAGACTGAGTAAAAAAGTAATCAAAGTAAGCGGAGATGTTATTTGGGGGGTCGGAAGGGAGGGTTTTTGAAAAGTATGGGGAGATTGGAAAAGTTGTAACACAAATTGCCAGATCAGAATTGGAATCCAAATATGGATTGTCAACTTCACAGATGTTGTAAGACCTAATTACACGCATTACACCACTAAGAGTTGGTAACTATCTAATCCACTAGTGTTATTATAAGAAAATAATAACCAAATATAAAATAACAAAACAAAGAGAATTAATAAATCAAGATATTAAAAAAACATGTTAAATCTTCTTTTGCTCGAAAATATATTACTGATTACAAGTACTAATGCCCACTAAAAATTTATCAACAATACTTTATAATCAATGTTAAGCATTAATAGTGTCATTTCTTTATATTTATTAAATCAATCTAATAGAAAACAATAATTAGAACTGACCAAAAAGAGAAAACAAATTGTCTTCTTACTAAAATTTCTAAACTTTAATACTGTTTACGCTATTATAATTTTTAAATTAGGTTTTCAAATTATGTCAAACAAGGGATTTCATGATTTGTAGGAATCTGCCATCGAAGCCATGCAAAAACATTGCCTGCCATAGACATTAAAATAAACTATAATAAAACATAAAAGTGCTGTACTTACATATCTCCTTCTGCTTTATACCCAGCTAACTATAGTTTCTCCACACCTTCATTAGTGTACCTACCAAATGTCTGAAAATTCTTATCATTTTCATGTTGTCGGTTTGCCAGTAATCTTTTTTATTTTTTTTTTTGTCTGTAATGTGTGGTTTTATCTGTTTATACTGCTTTTATTCATTTGCTGTAGATTGGTCTGAGATTATATTTTCCTTAGCACAGTACTTACTTCATTCCTACTGCATCTTTTCAAAGGCCTCTCTCGACCCTTCCTAAGCTTTTAATATTTACTTTGGAATATGTATTTTATTTTAACTATTTCCGATTTTCCAAACATATAAATCATACACTATTAGCATTGTTAATTAAATGGAAACATTGAATCATTATTTTTTTATAAATAAATGAACAATAAAGTTTTATATGTTGGTCACTAAAGTTACTTAATGCTCTCATGAGTATACCTACCAAATGTCAGAAGATTCTTATAATTTATATGTCTAAAGATAATAACAAATATTTTGAAATTATACCAACCTGTAAAAATTATAATTTAAGTAATTTTATCTTGATTTCAATTTAATGTTATTATTATTTACAATTAAACATTTGATAAGCTTTGTTAACCCTCATATGAAAATAACATTAAAAGAAATTCTGAAGTAAAAAAACTAACATTAATATAAAAATATTCCAATATTATTATCACACTAAAAAAAAAAAAAAATGTGTAATGTAATGAGAAGGTTCACAGTGAAAGAGTGGAAATCTGCCTTATCTCTCACATTAAAATAATAAATGTAATACCAAAAAGTTACAAATTAATTTAAAATAACTCTGAGCTGGTTAAGATGTTACAACCCCTCATGATAGCCGAGTGTTTTAAATCATAGACCTATGGAAACATATGTAAGCATGAAGATGTTGGGGATAAAATGGGGAGATCGCGAATAGTAGGGTCCACAATAGGGACCAGATGTGATTGGTCAGAATAGGTGTGGAGGAGGGATCAAAGTGAATTATTAGTAGTCAAACAAAGAAGTGATAAGTAGGAGGTTTGAAAAGAAGGTGAAAAAAAAGAAGGATGGATAGGAAAATCGGAAAAGTTTGGCAGGCCGGATATGGGGATATCAGAATTGTAGTCCAAATGTAGGGGCTCTATAATGAATGTTAAGCATTAATCAATAGTGTCTTACTGTCATATTTAGAAACTAATCGAATTGAATAACAATGATAATTAGACCTAACCAAAAATAACAAATGAATTGACTTCTTAATAATAGAAATGAATGAATTCTTTAAAAACAATTAATACTGTTTTAACTACCAAAAATATTAAAGTGAGACCTGCCCCTCATATAATAATAATGTCTAAAGGATGTAATAATGCTTGTGTTTAAAAAAAGGATTTTTGAAATTATACCTACCTATTATAAAATTTTAATTTTATGATGAATTCAATGCAATTTTACTATTAATTACAATTAAAGTTTTTTTTTGTCATATGAAAATGAAATTAAGAGGAAATAAAAATAATATTAACATAACAATATTATAAAATAAAATTACATTCTAAAAATATTTTTATTTTATTTTATAAACATATTGTGTTTGTTGTGATGAGGGGAGTTAGCCTAACCTCTTAAAGAATTTACATATATTGTATTTTTTTTTATGATAGTGCATGGTTTTACACTTATAACTTTTATTCGGTGGCTGTTGATTGGTCCAGCATAATAATTTCTATGGCAGAATACTTACTTCTTTTCTCCATCAACTTTTCAGAATACTCCGTCAACGATACCAAAGCTTTTAATTCTCAATTCGGAATACTTATTTTACTTTAATTATTTTAAATTATATAAATCATTCAACTTTATTTTGAATATAATATAATTTTATTTGATTTTTAATTAAAAAATATATAAGATTCTGTTATCTGTCATGTAAGATAACTTAAAATAAATTATGAGATAAAATAATAATATTGATCTAATAATTTTCTAATATAACTGACATATTAAAAAGTTAAAATAATTTTATTCAAATACTTTATATAAATAATAATATTATTACTTTATATAAATAATAATAATTTTAATTTAAATACTTAACTAACTTTGCGTGTGTAATGAGTGTTTGCTGCTGAATCTGCCTTATCTCCCCCATTAAAATACTAAATCTAATACCAAATAATTACAATTTAATTTAAAATAATTCTGAGCATGTTCAGATGTAGCAGGATCAAAAGAAAAAATCAATGGAACTGATAGGCCAAAATAGGCATAGTGGAGGTTCGGAAGTTAATTGTGAGAAGTGTGTAATTAAAGTAGTAATAAGTAGAGGGTTGGAAGGAAGGTAGAAAGGAGATCAGAAAGTATAAGGTAAAAGAGGAAATGAAAGATGATCTACTGGGTAAGTTTTAGACCTAAAGTATATTTAAATTAATAGTATAACAGAAATGGTAGATCATAAACTTTTCAAAGTTGAGCATCATTGGTACAAAGCCTCATTGTCAGGTGCATAATGAATACCATACCAAGATGCCCCTGTAATTTATACCTCTCTACTATATCCAACTTGGTTTGATTTCCTTTAGCACTTGCAGCTGAGATACTGAACCATGACACATATAAGCCAATAATCGACTGGGTAAAAAAGTAATTGTTTAATTTAGGAATGGAAAGCGGGAGGGTGGAAAAAGGGGATAGAATGTAGCGGTGGTTAGAACGAAAAGTAGGATGGTTGGTCAAAAATTATGGGGAAATCGGAAAATTGGTTGCAGAAATAGGGATTTCAGAGTTTTAGTTGAGATGTAAGTGCTCTACAATGAATGTTAAACATTAATCAATAGTGCCGTACTGTTATATTTACAAAATAATTGTATTGAATAATAAATAATAATTAGACCTGACTAAAAATAAACAATGAATTGACATCTTAATTTTAATATAAGATTTAAAATATAGTTATATAAGTGATTTCATGATTTATTAAAGGAGGCAGCCATTTAAAACTCTGTCGGCAATAGAAATAAACAGAAACAAATCAAAATATACCATAGTACTGTACTCACATAGCCGCTCCACTTTCGTATACCTACAGTATTCCTAAATTATTCTAATATTCATGAGCATACTTACCAAATGTTGGAAGGAACTTACAATTTTTGTGTTTATAAAAAAATATTTTGAAATTATGCCTACCTGCTATAAAATTGTAATTTTATGATATTGAAATAAAGGCAATAAAACAAACAATAATACTGTACTCACATTGCTACTTCTGTTTCATATGCAGCTAACTGAAAGATACTAATGTAACTCAACACCTTAATGAGTGTACTTACCTAATATCTGAAGGATCTTATAATTATTGTTTAAAAAAAAATATTTTGAGATTATACCTACCTGTTATAAAATTGTAATTTTATGATTAATTCAATTTAATCATAAAATTGTAATTTTATGATTAATTCAATTTAATATTATTATTATTATTTACAATTAAAAATTTAATAAGGTTTTTTATATGCCATATGAAAATAACATTAAAAAAATTAAGAGGCAATAAATATATTAGCATAACAATATTCTTACGAAATAAAATTGCATACTAAATATTTTTTATTTTATTTTACAATGTTGTGTTTGTAGAGATAAGGGGGTTCACCTTACCTCATAAAGAATTTGCTTATAATGCCTCTTTTTTTATGACAGTGTATGGTTTTATTCTTATAACTTTTATAATGGAATTATTCTGTGATTGTTGACTGGTCATGTTATAATTTCCATGACAGAATACTTACTTCTTTCCTCTAACAACTTTTCAGATGACTCTGTCAATGATTCCTAAGCTTTTAATTTTTTCTTTTGAATATTTATTTTACTTTAATTATTTCAAATTATTTGAATCATCCAATTTAATTATTTTTTCAATTAAAAATTTTGTAAGATTCTCTTATCTATCATGGGAAGAAAACTTAAAAAGAAATTATGATGTAAAATAATAATATTGATCTAATAATTTTCCAATACTACTAACATATTAAAAATCGAAATTTTTTTTTTTTTACAATAGGCGAGTTATACCTAAATTTGTATGTGTAATGATTGATGTAAAGAATTTACAGATATTATCTCTTTTTTTATGATAGTGTGTGGTTTTATAATTATAACTTTTATAATAGTTTTATTCCGTGACTGTTGATTGGTCATGTTATAATTTCCATGGCAGAATACTTACTTTTTTCTTCCAACACCTTTTCAGAGGACTACTTCAATGATTCCTAAGTTTTAAATTCTTACATTGGAATACTTATTTTACTTTAATTACTTTAAATTATATAAATCATTAATTTTTTTTCAGTTAAAAATTTTGCAAGATTCTTTTATCTGTCATAGGAAGATAACTTTAAAAGAAATTATGAGATGAAATAATAATATTGACCTAATATATTTCCAATATTACTTACAAATTAAAAATTAAAATAAATTTGTAAGTGTTATGAGTGCTCGCTCCTGAAGACGGATGACTCTGAAATCTGCCTTAGCTCTCACATTAAAGTATCAAAAAATTACAATTTAATTTAAAATAATTCTGAGCATGTTCAGATGTTGGGGTTAAAAAGAGGGGAATCAGGAGTAGTGAGATAAAAAGAAAAATTGAATAAAATTGATTGGTCAAAATGGTGGAGAGGGTTCCGAAATGAGTTTTCAGAAGTGTGTAATTAAAAAATTAATAAATATGGAGTTGGAAGGAAGGTCGAAAGTGTAAGGTATAACAGGAAATGGAAGATGATCTACAGGGTACGTTTTTGGTCTAAGTTAAAACTTAATTTTTTCTTTTATTATTTTGTGATAAAATTTGGATGTAATGTGAAGGGTTTTCTGCCGAAGATGAATAATCATGAAATCTGCCTTAGCTCTTAGATTAAAATAACAAATATGATATTAAATAATTACAATTTTATTAAAAGATGGTTTTGATATTGATGAAAATAGAGTAGGGTCTACCAGTCTACCACCCACTGTGGTATCACCCAGTATAGAAGTGATAAGTAGTGAGTGGGAAGGGAGGTAGAAAGAGTATCAGAAACGGTAAGGCAAAAGAGAAACTGAAAGATGACCTAACAGGCAAGTTTTGGGTCTAATGTAAATTTAAATTAACAGTAAAAAATATATGAAAGGTCATAAATTTTTCACATTTAAGCGTCTTTGGTACAAAGCCTCATTGCCAGGTGCCAAAGGAACATCACATCAAGTTATCCTTAAAATTTATACCTCTCTATTATATCTAACTTGGTTTGATTTCCAAAGAATAGGGATTTTTTTTTTTTTTTTGATTTTGAAAAAGAATAGGGAAATCGGAAAAGCTGTTACAAACATTGGGAGGGGTTAGATACGGAACAGTCAAAATTTTAGTCCAAATGTACCCTATAACAAATGTTAACCAATAAGTAATAGGGCCTTTCTGTTAATACTAAGAAATTAAATAGCAAACAATATATTGACCAGAGAGAAAGAAACAAAATGTCTCTTTAATTAAATGTATAAAAAAAACATTGAAATCTAATCCCTTTTGAAATATTATTGTAAGATTCAAAATATAGTTATTCAATATTCAAAAGTAAGTCAAAAGAGGAACTGAAAGATAACCTACCAGATAACTTTTGGCCTAATTTAAATATAAATTACCAGTAAAAAAATGTGATGGATCATAAAATTTTCAAATGTAAGCATCTATGGTACAAAGCCTCATTGTCAGGTGCCAAAGGAATGCCACACCAAGTCATAATTAAAATTTATACCTCTCTACTAAGTCTAACTTGGTTTGATTTCCTTTTGCACTTGCGCATGAGATATTGAATCATGATTAATTAAAAATCAAAAATGTACCGGGTAAAACGTTAATTTTTAATTTAGGAGTCAAAACAAAGAGGGGGAGGGGAGGCAATGGAAATAAACAGATAAAATCATAATTACCGTAGTGCAGTACTTACATAGCTGCTTCAGTTTCAAAAACAGCTTATCAAAATTATTCAACAGATTAACGAGTGAACCTACCTTACCTCTGGAAAATCTTATTTTTGTAATGAATTTGTTGTGATTTGTATTATTTACCATTACAAAATATATAACCTCTTATCATCCGTGTCGCGTAAAATACTGTTAAAGGAATTCTACAATAAAATAAAATGATATTAGTATAATAATATTCCATTATAATTAACATACCAGAGGTAAAACTTACTTCTTTTTTTATTTTTTAACAAAATTGGCTGTAAAAGGAAGTGATTAACAATCTATAAATCTTACTAAGCTCTCGAATTATAATTATAAATATGATATTAAATAATTACTATTTTAAAAAAAGTAAATAAGAAATGGCTCTGATATTAGAAGGAAGACGTGTGGGTTCAGCCAGACGGGGAAAGAACTGATTAAGAGAAATAGCTGTGGAGAGGGTTTGGAAGTGAATCGTTGGAAATCGGTATGCATAGAAGTGAAAAGTAGTGAGTTGGAAAGAGTTTGAGGAATTTTAAGTCAAAAGAGAAACTGAATGATGACCCACCAGGTAAATCTTGTCAAAAGTAAGTTTTAATTAACTGTAAAAAATATATGACAAATCATAAAATTTTCATATTTAAGCGTCTATGGTACAAAGTCTCATTGTCAGGTGCTAAAAGAATACCACACCAAGTTATCCATAAAATGTATACCTCTCTACTATATCTAACTTGGTTTGATTTCTTTTTTACACTTGCAAATGAGATATTGAAGGATGGCTTATAAAAAATCAAATACATACTGCATAAAAAGTTAATTGTATAATTAAGGTGTTAAAATAACAGGGTGATAAAAGAGGATGAAATGTAGGGCAGTTGGAAGGGAGGATGTATGGAATATGGGACAAGTTATTAAAAACATATGGAGGGATTCAGATATGGAACGGTAAAACTTTTAGTCCAGATGTACTCTATAATAAATATATGCATTAAATAATAATAGTGCCTTTGTATTAATGCTGAAAAATTAAATGAATTAAATAGCAAATATTAAGCTTACCAGATCGAGAGAGACAAAATGTCTTTTTGTCTAAATTTGTAAAAAAAAAAATTAAAATCTAACCCCTTTTGAAATATTAGTGTAAAATCCAAAATACATTGTTATAAGTGATTCCACGATTTATTAAAAGAGGTAGCCATTTAAGATATTTAAAACACTGCCGGCAATAGAAATAAACAGAAAAGAATTAAAATATACCAGAACACTGCACTCAGGTAGCCACTTATGGTTTATAAGGCAAAAAATGTATATGCACTTGCTATCCGCATCATGTAGAATACTTTTAGAGATATTCTGAAATAAAATAAAATAATATTAGCATAACCATATTCCGTTATAATCAACATATTAGTGGTAAAACTTACATTATTTTTTTTTAATTTGGGTGTTATGTGAATAGCTCCCTGCTGAAGATTAATAATCATGAAATCTGCCTTAGCTCTCGGATTAAAATAATAAATATGGCATTAAAAAATTACAATTTTAATTAAAAGAAAATGAAAGATGGCACTGACGTTGAAGAGAAATAAAGTAGGGTCGGCAGTGTGTGATAGAACTGATTTACTGAAATAGGTAGGTAGGGGGTTTAGAACTGAAATGTAGGAAATTGGGAAGTACAGAGGTGATAAGTAGTGAGTTGGAAGGGAGGTGGAAAGAGTTTGAGAAACGGTAAGGCAAAACAGAAACTGAAAGATGATCTACCAGGTAAGTTTATGGCTTAATATAAATTTAATTAATACTAAAAATATATGGTATTAGTTTATAAGGCAAAAAATGTATATCCACTTGCCATCGGCATCATGTAGAATACTTTTAGAGATATTCTGAAATAAAATAAAATAATATTACCATAACCATATTCCGTTATAATCTACATATTAGTGGTAAAACTTACATTATTTTTTTTAAATTTGGGTGTTATGTGAAGAGCTCCCTGCTGAAGATTAATAATCATGAAATCTGCCTTAGCTCTCGGATTAGATAATAAATATGGTATTAAAAAATTACAATTTTATTAAAAGTAAATAAGAGATGGTTCCGATTTTGAAGGGAAATAGGGTAGGGTCGGCAGTGGGTGGTAGAACAGATTTACTGAAATAGATGGGAGGGGTTTTAGAACTGAATTGTAGGAAATTGGGAAGTACAAAGGTGATAAGTAGAGTTGGAAGGGAGGTGGAAAGAGTTTGAGAAACGGTAAGGCAAAAGAGAAACTGAAAGATGATCTAACAGCTAAGTTTATGGCCTAATATAAATTTAATTAACACTAAAAATATATGGTAGATTATAAATTTTTCACATTTAAGCTTCTTTGGTGCAAAGCCTCATTGTCAGGTACTGAAAGAATACCACACCAAGCTATCCTTAAAATGTATACCTCTCTACTATGTCTAACTAGGTTTGATTTCCTTTAGCACCTCCAAACGAGATATTGAACCATGACTAATAAAACATCAAAGATGTACTGCGTAAAAAGTAATTGAATAATTTAGTTGTTAAAATAAAGTGGGTGGTAAGAGGGGATGAAATGTAGAGTAGTAGGAAGGGGGAATTATTAGGATATCGAAAAAGTTGTTATTAACATAGGGACAGGGTCAGATACGGAACGGTAACAATTTTAGTCCAAATGCACTCTATAATAAAGGTTAAGCAATAAATAATAGTGCCTTTCTGCTAATACTTAGAAATTAAATAGGAAATAATAAACTGACCAGACCGAAAGAGACAAAATGTCTTTTTCCCTAATTTAAAAAAAAAAACATTAAAATCTAACCCCTTTTGAAATATTAATGTAAGATTTGAAAATATAGTTATATAAGTAATTCCACGCTTTATTAAACAAGTTAGCTATTTAAGATATTTAAAACACAGCCGACAATAGAAATAAACAGAAAAGAATTAAAATATACCAGAACACTGCACTCAGGTAGCCACTTATGGTTCATAAGGCAAAAAATGTAGATGCACTTGCTATCCGCATCATGTAGAATACTTTTAGAGATATTCTGAAATAAAATAAAATAATATTAGCATAAACGTATTCCATTATAATCAACATATTAGTGGTAAAACTTACATTCTTTTTTTTAAATTTGGGTGTTATGTGAAGAGCTCCCTGCTGAAGATTAATAATCATGAAATCTGCCTTAGCTCTCGGATTAAAATAATAAATATGGCATTAAAAAATTACAATTTTAATTAAAAGAAAATGGAAGATGGCACTGACGTTGAAGAGAAATAAAGTAGGGTTGGCAGTGAATGGTAGAACTGATTAATACCACGCCAAGCTATCCTTAAAATTTATACCTCTCTACTATGTCTAACTAGGTTTGATTTCCTTTAGCACCTCCAAATGAGATATTTAACCATTACTAATAAAACATCAAAGATGTACTGCGTACAAAGTTAATTGAATAATTTTGTTGTTAAAATAAAGAGGGTTGTGAAAAGGGATGAAATGTAGAGTGGTAGGAAGGAAGGAAAAAAAGAATATCGAGAAAGTTGATATCAACATACGGACGGGGTCAGATACGGAACAGTAACAATTTTAGTCCAAATGCACTCTATAATAAATGTTTAGGAATAAATAATAGTGCCTTTGTGTTAATGCTTTGAAATTAAATAGCAAATATTATACTGATCAGATCAAGAGAGACAAAATGTCATTTTGGCTAAATTTGTAATAAAAACAAAAAAAAAAAAAACCAACCCCTTTTAAAATATTAATGTAAGATTCGAAAATATAGTTATATAAGTAATTCCACTGTTTATTAAACAAGCTATTTAAGATATTTAAAACACAGCCGGCAATAGAAATAAACAGAAAAGAATTAAAATATACCAGAACACTGCACTCAGGTAGCCACTTATGGTTTATAAGGCAAAAAATGTATACCCACTTGCAATCCGCATCATGCAGAATACTTTTAGAGATATTCTGAAATAAAATAAAATAATATTAGCATAACCATATTCCGTTATAATCAACATATTAGTGGTAAACTTACATTATTTTTTTTATATTTTGGGTGTTATGTGAAGAGCTCCTTGCTGAAGATTAATAATCATAAAATCTGCCTTAGCTCTCGGATTAAAATAATAAATATGGTATTAAAAAATTACAATTTTAATTAAAAGAAAATGGAAGATGGCACTGACGTTGAAGAGAAATAAAGTAGGGTTGGCAGTGTGTGGTAGAACTGATTTACTGAAATAGGTAGGTAGGGGGTTTAGAACTGAAATGTAGGAAATTGGGAAGTACAAAGGTGATAAGTAGAGTTGGAAGGGAGGTGGAAAGAGTTTGAGAAACGGTAAGGCAAAAGAGAAACTGAAAGATGATCTACCAGCTAAGTTTATGGCCTAATATAAATTCAATTAACACTAAAAATATATGGTAGATCATAAATTATTCACATTTAAGCTTCTTTGGTGCAAAGCTTCATTGTCAGGTACTAAAAGAATACCACACACAACTATCTTTAAAATGTATACCTCTCTACTATGTCTAACTAGGTTTGATTTCCTTTAGCACCTCAATGATGTACTGCGTAAAAAGATAATTGAATAATTTAGGTGTTAAAATAAAGAGAGTTAAAATAGAGAGGGAAATAAAGAGGGACAGGGTCAGAAACCGAACGGTAACAATTTTAGTTCAAATGCACTCTATAATAAAGGTTAAGCAATAAATAATAGTGCCTTTCTGCTAATGCTTAGAAATTAAATAGAAAAAAATAAACTGATCAGACCGAAAGAGACAAAATGTCTTTTTGCCTAATTTAAAAAAAAAATATTAAAATTTAACCCCTTTTGAAATATTAGTGTAAAATCCAAAATACATTGTTATAAGTGATTCCACGATTTATTTAAAGAGGTAGCCATTTAAGATATTTAAAACACTGCCGGCAATAGAAATAAACAGTAAAGAATTAAAATATACCAGAACACTGCACTCAGGTAGCCACTTATGGTTTATAAGGCAAAAAATGTATATGCACTTGCTATCCGCATCATGTAGAATACTTTTAGAGAAATTCTGAAATAAAATAAAATAATATTAGCATAAACATATTCCATTATAATCAACATATAAGTGGTAAAACTTACATTATTTTTTTTTTTTTGGGTGTTATGTGAAGAGCTCCCTGCTGAAGATTAATAATCATGAAATCTGCCTTAGCTCTCGGATTATATGGTATTAAAAAATTACAATTTTATTAAAAGAAAATAAAAGATGGCACTGACGTGGAAGGGAAATAAAGTAGGGTCGGCAGTGTGTGATAGAACTGATTTACTGAAATAGGTAGGTAGGGTTTGATTTCCTTTAGCACCTGCATATGAGATATTGAACCATGACTAATAAAACATCAAAGATGTACTGCATAAAAAGATAATTGAATAATTTAGGTGTTAAAATAAAGAGTGTTGTAAGAGGGGATGAAATGTAGGCCAGTAGGAAGGAAGGAAAAACAGGATATCGAAAAAGTTGTTATCAACATAGGGAGGGGGTCAGATACGGAACGGTATCAATTTTAGTCCAAATGCACTGTATAATAAAGGTTAAGCAATAAATAATAGTGCCTTTCTGCTAATGCTTAGAAATTAAATAGGAAATAATAAACTGACCAGACCGAAAGAGACAAAATGTCTTTTTGCCTAATTTAAAAAAAAAAACATTAAAATCTAACCCCTTTTGAAATATTAATGTAAGATTCCAAAATATAGTTATATAAGTAATTCCACTGTTTATTAAACAAGCTAGCTATTTAAGATATTTAAAACACAGCCGGCAATAGAAATAAACAGAAAAGAATTAAAATATACCAGAACACTGCACTCAGGTAGCCACTTATGGTTTATAAGGCAAAAAATGTACACCCACTTGCTATCCGCATCATGTAGAATACTTTTAGAGATATTCTGAAATAAAATAAAATAATATTAGCATAACCATATTCCGTTATAATCAACATATTAGTGGTAAAACTTACATTATTTTTTTAAAATATGAGTGTTATGTGAATAGCTCCCTGCTGAAGATTAATAATCATGAAATCTGCCTTAGCTCTCGGATTAAAAGAATAAATATGGTATTAAAAAATTACAATTTTATTAAAAGTAAATAAGAGATGGTTCCGATTTTGAAGGGAAATAGGGTAGGGTCGGCAGTGTGTGATAGAACTGATTTACTGAAATAGGTAGGTAGGGGGTTTAGAACTGAAATGTAGGAAATGGGGAAGTACAGAGGTGATAAGTAGTGAGTTGGAAGGGAGGTGGAAAGAGTTTGAGAAACGGTAAGGCAAAAGAGAAACTGAAAGATGATCTACCAGCTAAGTTTATGGCCTAATATAAATTTATTTAACACTAAAAATATATGGTAGATCATAAATTTTTCACATTTAAGCTTCTTTGGTGCAAAGCCTCATTGTCAGGTACTAAAAGAATACCACACCCAGCTATCCTTAAAATGTATACCTCTCTACTATGTCTAACTAGGTTTGATTTCCTTTAGCACCTGCATATGAGATATTGAACCATGACTAATAAAACATCAAAGATGTACTGCGTAAAAAGTTAATTGAATAATTTAGTTGTTAAAATAAAGAGGGTAGTAAGAGGGGATGAAATGTAGAGTAGTAGGAAGGAAGGAAAAACAGGATATCGAGAAAGTTGTTATCAACATAGGGACGGGGTCAGATACGGAACGGTATCAATTTTAGTCCAAATGCACTCTATAATAAAGGTTAAGCAATAAATAACAGTGCCTTTCTGCTAATGCTTAGAAATTAAATAGGAAATAATAAACTGACCAGACTGAAAGAGACAAAATGTCTTTTTGCCTAATTTAAAAAAAAAAATATTAAAATCTAACCCCTTTTGAAATATTAATGTAAGATTCCAAAATATAGTTATATAAGTAATTCCACGCTTTATTAAACAAGTTAGCTATTTAAGATATTCAAAACACAGCCGGCAATAGAAATAAACAGAAAAGAATTAAAATATACCAGAACACTGCACTCAGGTAGCCAATTATGGTTTATAAGGCAAAAAATGTATATGCACATGCTATCCGCATCATGTAGCATACTTTTAGAGATATTCTGAAATAAAATAAAATAATATTAGCATAACCATATTCCGTTATAATCAACATATTGGTGGTAAAACTTACATTATTTTTTTTGTATTTGGGTGTTATGTGAAGAGCTCCCTGCTGAAGATTAATAATCATGAAATCTGCCTTAGCTCTCGGATTAAAAGAATAAATATGGTATTAAAAAATTACAATTTTATTAAAAGTAAATAAGAGATGGTTCCGATTTTGAATGGAAATAGGGTAGGGTTGGCAGTGGGTGGTAGAACTGATTTACTCAAATAGATGGGAGGGGTTTTAGAACTGAATTGTAGGACATCGGGAAGTACAAAGGTGATAAGTAGAGCTGGGAGGGAGGGGGAAAGAGTTTTTGAAACGGTAAGGCAAAAGAGAAACTGAAAGATGATCTACCAGCTAAGTTTATGGCCTAATATAAATTTATTTAACACTAAAAATATATGGTAGATCATAAATTTTTCACATTTAAGCTTCTTTGGTGCAAAGCCTCATTGTCAGGTACTAAAAGAATACCACACCAAGCTATCCTTAAAATGTATACCTCTCTACTATGTCTAACTAGGTTTGATTTCCTTTAGCACCTGCATATGAGATATTGAACCATGACTAATAAAACATCAAAGATGTACTGCGTAAAAAGTTAATTGAATAATTTAGTTGTTAAAATAAAGAGGGTAGTAAGAGGGGATGAAATGTAGAGTAGTAGGAAGGGGGAATGGATGCGATATCGAAAAAGTTGTCATCAACATAGGGAGGGGGTCAGATACGGAACGGTATCAATTTTAGTCCAAATGCACTGTATAATAAAGGTTAAGCAATAAATAATAGTGCCTTTCTGCTAATGCTTAGAAATTAAATAGGAAATAATAAACTGACCAGACCGAAAGAGACAAAATGTCTTTTTGCCTAATTTAAAAAAAAAAACATTAATATCTAACCCCTTTTGAAATATTAATGTAAGATTCCAAAATATAGTTATATAAGTAATTCCACTGTTTATTAAACAAGCTAGCTATTTAAGATATTTAAAACACAGCCGGCAATAGAAATAAACAGAAAAGAATTAAAATATACCAGAACACTGCACTCAGGTAGCCACTTATGGTTTATAAGGCAAAAAATGTATACCCACTTGCTATCCGCATCATGTAGAATACTTTTAGAGATATTCCGAAATAAAATAAAATAATATTAGCATAACCATATTCCGTTATAATCAACATATTAGTGGTAAAACTTACATTATTTTTTTTAAATTTGGGTGTTATGTGAATAGCTCCCTGCTGAAGATTAATAATCATGAAATCTGCCTTAGCTCTCGGATTAAAAGAATAAATATGGTATTAAAAAATTACAATTTTATTAAAAGAAAATAAGAGATGGTTCCGATTTTGAAGGGAAATAGGGTAGGGTTGGCAGTGGGTGGTAGAACTGATTTACTCAAATAGATGGGAGGGGTTTTAGAACTGAATTGTAGGACATCGGGAAGTACAAAGGTGATAAGTAGAGCTGGGAGGGAGGTGGAAAGAGTTTTTGAAACGGTAAGGCAAAAGAGAAACTGAAAGATGATCTACCAGCTAAGTTTATGGCCTAATATAAATTTATTTAACACTAAAAATATATGGTAGATAATAAATTTTTGACATTTAAGCTTGTTTGGTGCAAAGCCTCATTGTCAGGTACTAAAAGAATACCACACCCAGCTATCCTTAAAATGTATACCTCTCTACTATGTCTAACTAGGTTTGATTTCCTTTAGCACCTGCATATGAGATATTGAACCATGACTAATAAAACATCAAAGATGTACTGCGTAAAAAGTTAATTGAATAATTTAGTTGTTAAAATAAAGAGGGTAGTAAGAGGGGATGAAATGTAGAGTAGTAGGAAGGAAGGAAAAACAGGATATCGAGAAAGTTGTTATCAACATAGGGACGGGGTCAGATACGGAACGGTATCAATTTTAGTCCAAATGCACTGTATAATAAAGGTTAAGCAATAAATAATAGTGCCTTTCTGCTAATGCTTAGAAATTAAATAGGAAATAATAAACTGACCAGACCGAAAGAGACAAAATGTCTTTTTGCCTAATTTAAAAAAAAAAACATTAAAATCTAACCCCTTTTGAAATATTAATGTAAGATTCCAAAATATAGTTATATAAGTAATTCCACTGTTTATTAAACAAGCTAGCTATTTAAGATATTTAAAACACAGCCGGCAATAGAAATAAACAGAAAAGAATTAAAATATACCAGAACACTGCACTCAGGTAGCCACTTATGGTTTATAAGGCAAAAAATGTATACCCACTTGCTATCCGCATCATGTAGAATACTTTTAGAGATATTCTGAAATAAAATAAAATAATATTAGCATAACCATATTCCGTTATAATCAACATATTAGTGGTAAAACTTACATTATTTTTTTTATATTTTGGTTGTTATGTGAAGAGCTCCCTGCTGAACATTAATAATCATAAAATCTGCCTTAGCTCTCGGATTATATGGTATTAAAAAATTACAATTTTATTAAAAGAAAATGAAAGATGGCACTGACGTTGAAGGGAAATACGGTAGGGTCGGCAGTGTGTGATAGAACTGATTTACTGAAATAGGTAGGTAGGGGGTTTAGAACTGAAATGTAGGAAATTGGGAAGTACACAGGTGATAAGTAGAGTTGGAAGGGAGGTGGAAAGATTTTGAGAAACGGTAAGGCAAAAGAGAAACTAAAAGATGATCTACCAGGTAAGTTTATGGCTTAATATAAATTTAATTAACACTAAAAATATATGGTAGATAATAAATTTTTGACATTTAAGCTTCTTTGGTGCAAAGCCTCATTGTCAGGTACTAAAAGAATACCACACCAAGCTATCCTTAAAATGTATACCTCTCTACTATGTCTAACTAGGTTTGATTTCCTTTAGCACCTGCATATGAGATATTTAACCATGACTAATTAAACATCAAAGATGTACTGCGTAAAAAGTTAATTGAATAATTTAGTTGTTAAAATAAAGTGGGTGGTAAGAGGGGATGAAATGTAGAGTAGTAGGAAGGGGGAATTATTAGGATATCGAAAAGGGTTGTCATCAACATAGGGACAGGGTCAGATACGGAACGGTAACAATTTTAGTCCAAATGCACTCTATAATAAAGGTTAAGCAATAAATAATAGTGCCTTTCTGCTAATGCTTAGAAATTAAATAGAAAAAAATAAACTGATCAGACCGAAAGAGACAAAATGTCTTTTTGCCTAATTTAAAAAAAAAAACATTAAAATCTAACCCCTTTTGAAATATTAATGTAAGGTTCGAAAATATAGTTTTATAAGTAATTCCACTGTTTATTAAACAAGCTAGCTATTTAAGATATTTAAAACACAGCCGGCAATAGAAATAAACAGAAAAGAATTAAAATATACCAGAACACTGCCCTCAGGTAGCCACTTATGGTTTATAAGGCAAAAAATGTATACCCACTTGCTATCCGCATCATGTAGAATACTTTTAGAGATATTCTGAAATAAAATAAAATAATATTAGCATAACCATATTCCGTTATAATCAACATATTAGTGGTAAAACTTACATTATTTTTTTTAAATTTGGGTGTTATGTGAATAGCTCCCTGCTGAAGATTAATAATCATGAAATCTGCCTTAGCTCTCGGATTAAAAGAATAAATATGGTATTAAAAAATTACAATTTTATTAAAAGTAAATAAGAGATGGTTCCGATTTTGAAGGGAAATAGGGTAGGGTTGGCAGTGGGTGGTAGAACTGATTTACTCAAATAGATGGGAGGGGTTTTAGAACTGAATTGTAGGACATCGGGAAGTACAAAGGTGATAAGTAGAGCTGGGAGGGAGGTGGAAAGAGTTTTTGAAACGGTAAGGCAAAAGAGAAACTGAAAGATGATCTACCAGCTAAGTTTATGGCCTAATATAAATTTATTTAACACTAAAAATATATGGTAGATAATAAATTTTTGACATTTAAGCTTGTTTGGTGCAAAGCCTCATTGTCAGGTACTAAAAGAATACCACACCCAGCTATCCTTAAAATGTATACCTCTCTACTATGTCTAACTAGGTTTGATTTCCTTTAGCACCTGCATATGAGATATTGAACCATGACTAATAAAACATCAAAGATGTACTGCGTAAAAAGTTAATTGAATAATTTAGTTGTTAAAATAAAGAGGGTAGTAAGAGGGGATGAAATGTAGAGTAGTAGGAAGGAAGGAAAAACAGGATATCGAGAAAGTTGTTATCAACATAGGGACGGGGTCAGATACGGAACGGTATCAATTTTAGTCCAAATGCACTGTATAATAAAGGTTAAGCAATAAATAATAGTGCCTTTCTGCTAATGCTTAGAAATTAAATAGGAAATAATAAACTGACCAGACCGAAAGAGACAAAATGTCTTTTTGCCTAATTTAAAAAAAAAAACATTAAAATCTAACCCCTTTTGAAATATTAATGTAAGATTCCAAAATATAGTTATATAAGTAATTCCACTGTTTATTAAACAAGCTAGCTATTTAAGATATTTAAAACACAGCCGGCAATAGAAATAAACAGAAAAGAATTAAAATATACCAGAACACTGCACTCAGGTAGCCACTTATGGTTTATAAGGCAAAAAATGTATACCCACTTGCTATCCGCATCATGTAGAATACTTTTAGAGATATTCTGAAATAAAATAAAATAATATTAGCATAAAAATATTCCGTTATAATCAACATATTAGTGGTAAAACTTACATTATTTTTTTTAAATTTGGGTGTTATGTGAATAGTTCCCTGCTGAAGATTAATAATCATGAAATCTGCCTTAGCTCTCGGATTAAAATAATAAATATGGCATTAAAAAATTACAATTTTAATTAAAAGAAAATGGAAGATGGCACTGACGTTGAAGAGAAATAAAGTAGAGCTTCCTGCTGAAGATTAATAATCATGAAATCTGCCTTAGCTCTCGGATTATATGGTATTAAAAAATTACAATTTTATTAAAAGAAAATGAAAGATGGCACTGACGTTGAAGGGAAATACGGTAGGGTCGGCAGTGTGTGATAGAACTGATTTACTGAAATAGGTAGGTAGGGGGTTTAGAACTGAAATGTAGGAAATTGGGAAGTACACAGGTGATAAGTAGAGTTGGAAGGGAGGTGGAAAGAATTTGAGAAACGGTAAGGCAAAAGAGAAACTAAAAGATGATCTACCAGGTAAGTTTATGGCTTAATATAAATTTAATTAACACTAAAAATATATGGTAGATAATAAATTTTTGACATTTAAGCTTCTTTGGTGCAAAGCCTCATTGTCAGGTACTAAAAGAATACCACACCAAGCTATCCTTAAAATGTATACCTCTCTACTATGTCTAACTAGGTTTGATTTCCTTTAGCACCTGCATATGAGATATTTAACCATGACTAATTAAACATCAAAGATGTACTGCGTAAAAAGTTAATTGAATAATTTAGTTGTTAAAATAAAGTGGGTGGTAAGAGGGGATGAAATGTAGAGTAGTAGGAAGGGGGAATTATTAGGATATCGAAAAGGGTTGTCATCAACATAGGGACAGGGTCAGATACGGAACGGTAACAATTTTAGTCCAAATGCACTCTATAATAAAGGTTAAGCAATAAATAATAGTGCCTTTCTGCTAATGCTTAGAAATTAAATAGAAAAAAATAAACTGATCAGACCGAAAGAGACAAAATGTCTTTTTGCCTAATTTAAAAAAAAAAACATTAAAATCTTACCCCTTTTGAAATATTAATGTAAGGTTCGAAAATATAGTTTTATAAGTAATTCCACACTTTATTAAACAAGTTAGCTATTTAAGATATTCAAAACACAGCCGGCAATAGAAATAAACAGAAAAGAATTAAAATACACCAGAACACTGCACTCAGGTAGCCACTTATGGTTTATAAGGCAAAAAATGTATATGCACTTGCTATCCGCATCATGTAGAATACTTTTAGAGAAATTCTGAAATAAAATAAAATAATATTAGCATAAACATATTCCATTATAATCAACATATAAGTGGTAAAACTTACATTATTTTTTATAAATTTGGGTGTTATGTGAAGAGCTTCCTGCTGAAGATTAATAATCATGAAATCTGCCTTAGCTCTCGGATTATATGGTATTAAAAAATTACAATTTTATTAAAAGAAAATGAAAGATGGCACTGACGTTGAAGGGAAATACGGTAGGGTCGGCAGTGTGTGATAGAACTGATTTACTGAAATAGGTAGGTAGGGGGTTTAGAACTGAAATGTAGGAAATTGGGAAGTACACAGGTGATAAGTAGAGTTGGAAGGGAGGTGGAAAGAATTTGAGAAACGGTAAGGCAAAAGAGAAACTAAAAGATGATCTACCAGGTAAGTTTATGGCTTAATATAAATTTAATTAACACTAAAAATATATGGTAGATAATAAATTTTTGACATTTAAGCTTCTTTGGTGCAAAGCCTCATTGTCAGGTACTAAAAGAATAACACACCAAGCTATCCTTAAAATGTATACCTCTCTACTATGTCTAACTAGGTTTGATTTCCTTTAGCACCTGCATATGAGATATTTAACCATGACTAATTAAACATCAAAGATGTACTGCGTAAAAAGTTAATTGAATAATTTAGTTGTTAAAATAAAGTGGGTGGTAAGAGGGGATGAAATGTAGAGTAGTAGGAAGGGGGAATTATTAGGATATCGAAAAAGTTGTTATCAACATAGGGACAGGGTCAGATACGGAACGGTAACAATTTTAGTCCAAATGCACTCTATAATAAAGGTTAAGCAATAAATAATAGTGCCTTTCTGCTAATGCTTAGAAATTAAATAGAAAAAAATAAACTGATCAGACCGAAAGAGACAAAATGTCTTTTTGCCTAATTTAAAAAAAAAAACATTAAAATCTAACCCCTTTTGAAATATTAATGTAAGGTTCGAAAATATAGTTTTATAAGTAATTCCACACTTTATTAAACAAGTTAGCTATTTAAGATATTCAAAACACAGCCGGCAATAGAAATAAACAGAAAAGAATTAAAATACACCAGAACACTGCACTCAGGTAGCCACTTATGGTTTATAAGGCAAAAAATGTATATGCACTTGCTATCCGCATCATGTAGAATACTTTTAGAGAAATTCTGAAATAAAATAAAATAATATTAGCATAACCATATTCCGTTATAATCAACATATTAGTGGTAAAACTTACATTATTTTTTATAAATTTGGGTGTTATGTGAAGAGCTTCCTGCTGAAGATTAATAATCATGAAATCTGCCTTAGCTCTCGGATTATATGGTATTAAAAAATTACAATTTTATTAAAAGAAAATGAAAGATGGCACTGACGTTGAAGGGAAATACGGTAGGGTCGGCAGTGTGTGATAGAACTGATTTACTGAAATAGGTAGGTAGGGGGTTTAGAACTGAAATGTAGGAAATTGGGAAGTACACAGGTGATAAGTAGAGTTGGAAGGGAGGTGGAAAGAATTTGAGAAACGGTAAGGCAAAAGAGAAACTAAAAGATGATCTACCAGGTAAGTTTATGGCTTAACATAAATTTAATTAACACTAAAAATATATGGTAGATAATAAATTTTTGACATTTAAGCTTCTTTGGTGCAAAGCCTCATTGTCAGGTACTAAAAGAATAACACACCAAGCTATCCTTAAAATGTATACCTCTCTACTATGTCTAACTAGGTTTGATTTCCTTTAGCACCTGCATATGAGATATTTAACCATGACTAATTAAACATCAAAGATGTACTGCGTAAAAAGTTAATTGAATAATTTAGTTGTTAAAATAAAGTGGGTGGTAAGAGGGGATGAAATGTAGAGTAGTAGGAAGGGGGAATTATTAGGATATCGAAAAAGTTGTTATCAACATAGGGACAGGGTCAGATACGGAACGGTAACAATTTTAGTCCAAATGCACTCTATAATAAAGGTTAAGCAATAAATAATAGTGCCTTTCTGCTAATGCTTAGAAATTAAATAGAAAAAAATAAACTGATCAGACCGAAAGAGACAAAATGTCTTTTTGCCTAATTTAAAAAAAAAAACATTAAAATCTAACCCCTTTTGAAATATTAATGTAAGGTTCGAAAATATAGTTTTATAAGTAATTCCACACTTTATTAAACAAGTTAGCTATTTAAGATATTCAAAACACAGCCGGCAATAGAAATAAACAGAAAAGAATTAAAATACACCAGAACACTGCACTCAGGTAGCCACTTATGGTTTATAAGGCAAAAAATGTATATGCACTTGCTATCCGCATCATGTAGAATACTTTTAGAGAAATTCTGAAATAAAATAAAATAATATTAGCATAAACATATTCCATTATAATCAACATATAAGTGGTAAAACTTACATTATTTTTTATAAATTTGGGTGTTATGTGAAGAGCTTCCTGCTGAAGATTAATAATCATGAAATCTGCCTTAGCTCTCGGATTAAAATAATAAAAATGGCATTAAAAAATTACAATTTTAATTAAAAGAAAATGGAAGATGGCACTGACGTTGAAGAGAAATAAAGTAGGGTTGGCAGTGTGTGGTAGAACTGATTTACTGAAATAGGTAGGTAGGGGGTTTAGAACTGAAATGTAGGAAATTGGGAAGTACAAAGGTGATAAGTAGAGTTGGAAGGGAGGTGGAAAGAGTTTGAGAAACGGTAAGGCAAAAGAGAAACTGAAAGATGATCTACCAGCTAAGTTTATGGCCTAATATAAATTTAATTAACACTAAAAATATATGGTAGATCATAAATTATTCACATTTAAGCTTCTTTGGTGCAAAGCTTCATTGTCAGGTACTAAAAGAATACCACACACAACTATCTTTAAAATGTATACCTCTCTACTATGTCTAACTAGGTTTGATTTCCTTTAGCACCTCAATGATGTACTGCGTAAAAAGATAATTGAATAATTTAGGTGTTAAAATAAAGAGAGTTAAAATAGAGAGGGAAATAAAGAGGGACAGGGTCAGATACGGAACGGTAACAATTTTAGTCCAAATGCACTCTATAATAAAGGTTAAGCAATAAATAATAGTGCCTTTCTGCTAATGCTTAGAAATTAAATAGAAAAAAATAAACTGATCAGACCGAAAGAGACAAAATGTCTTTTTGCCTAATTTAAAAAAAAAATATTAAAATTTAACCCCTATTGAAATATTAGTGTAAAATCCAAAATACATTGTTATAAGTGATTCCACGATTTATTTAAAGAGGTAGCCATTTAAGATATTTAAAACACTGCCGGCAATAGAAATAAACAGTAAAGAATTAAAATATACCAGAACACTGCACTCAGGTAGCCACTTATGGTTTATAAGGCAAAAAATGTATATGCACTTGCTATCCGCATCATGTAGAATACTTTTAGAGAAATTCTGAAATAAAATAAAATAATATTAGCATAAACATATTCCATTATAATCAACATATAAGTGGTAAAACTTACATTATTTTTTTTTTTTTGGGTGTTATGTGAAGAGCTCCCTGCTGAAGATTAATAATCATGAAATCTGCCTTAGCTCTCGGATTATATGGTATTAAAAAATTACAATTTAATTAAAAGAAAATAAAAGATGGCACTGACGTGGAAGGGAAATAAAGTAGGGTCGGCAGTGTGTGATAGAACTGATTTACTGAAATAGGTAGGTAGGGTTTGATTTCCTTTAGCACCTGCATATGAGATATTGAACCATGACTAATAAAACATCAAAGATGTACTGCATAAAAAGATAATTGAATAATTTAGGTGTTAAAATAAAGAGTGTTGTAAGAGGGGATGAAATGTAGGCCAGTAGGAAGGAAGGAAAAACAGGATATCGAGAAAGTTGTTATCAACATAGGGAGGGGGTCAGATACGGAACAGAAACAATTTTAGTCCAAATACACTGTATAATAAAGGTTAAGCAATAAATAATAGTGCCTTTCTGCTAATGTTCAGAAATTAAATAGGAAATAATAAACTGACCAGACCGAAAGAGACAAAATGTCTTTTTGCCTAATTTAAAAAAAAAACATTAAAATCTAACCCATTTTGAAATATTAATGTAAGATTCGAAAATATAGTTATATAAGTAATTCCACGCTTCATTAAACATGTTAGCTATTTAAGATATTCAAACACAGCCGGCAATAGAAATAAACATAAAAGAATTAAAATATACCAGAACACTGCACTCAGGTAGCCACTTATGGTTTATAAGGCAAAAAATGTATATCCACTTGCCATCCGCATCATGTAGAATACTTTTAGAGATATTCTGAAATAAAATAAAATAATATTAGCATAACCATATTCCGTTATAATCAACATATTAGTGGTAAAACTTATATTATTTTTTTTTAATTTGGGTGTTATGTGAAGAGCTCCCTGCTGAAGATTAATAATCATGAAATCTGCCTTAGCTCTCAGATTAAAATAATAAATATGGTATTAAAAAATTACAATTTTATTAAAAGTAAATAAGAGATGGTTCCGATTTTGAAGGGAAATAGGGTAGGGTCGGCAGTGGGTGGTAGAACTGATTTAATCAAATAGATGGGAGGGGTTTTAGAACTGAATTGAAGGAAATTGGGAAGTACAGAGGTGATAAGTAGTGAGTTGGAAGGGAGGTGGAAAGAGTTTGAGAAACGTTAAGGCAAAAGAGAAACTGAAAGATGATCTACCAGCTAAGTTTATGACCTAATATAAATTTATTTAACACTAAAAACATATGGTAGATCATAAATTTTTCACATTTAAGCTTCTTTGGTGCAAAGCCTCATTGTCAGGTACTAAAAGAATACCACACCAAGCTATCCATAAAATGTATACCTCCCTACTATGTCTAACTAGGTTTGATTTCCTTTAGCACCTGCATATGAGATATTGAACCATGACTAATAAAACATCAAAGATGTACTGCATAAAAAGATAATTGAATAATTTAGTTGCTAAAATAAAGAGGGTGGTAAGAGGGGATGAAATGTAGAGTAGTAGGAAGGGGGAATGGATGGGATATCGAAAAAGTTGTTATCAACATAGGGAGGGGGTCAGATACGGAACGGAAACAATTTTAGTCCAAATACACTCTATAATAAAGGTTAAGCAATAAATAATAGTGCCTTTCTGCTAATGTTCAGAAATTAAATAGGAAATAATAAACTGACCAGACCGAAAGAGACAAAATGTCTTTTTGCCTAATTTAAAAAAGAATTAAAATACACCAGAACACTGCACTCAGGTAGCCACTTATGGTTTATAAGGCAAAAAATGTATATGCACTTGCTATCCGCATCATGTAGAATACTTTTAGAGAAATTCTGAAATAAAATAAAATAATATTAGCATAAACATATTCCATTATAATCAACATATAAGTGGTAAAACTTACATTATTTTTTATAAATTTGGGTGTTATGTGAAGAGCTTCCTGCTGAAGATTAATAATCATGAAATCTGCCTTAGCTCTCGGATTAAAATAATAAAAATGGCATTAAAAAATTACAATTTTAATTAAAAGAAAATGGAAGATGGCACTGACGTTGAAGAGAAATAAAGTAGGGTTGGCAGTGTGTGGTAGAACTGATTTACTGAAATAGGTAGGTAGGGGGTTTAGAACTGAAATGTAGGAAATTGGGAAGTACAAAGGTGATAAGTAGAGTTGGAAGGGAGGTGGAAAGAGTTTGAGAAACGGTAAGGCAAAAGAGAAACTGAAAGATGATCTACCAGCTAAGTTTATGGCCTAATATAAATTTAATTAACACTAAAAATATATGGTAGATCATAAATTATTCACATTTAAGCTTCTTTGGTGCAAAGCTTCATTGTCAGGTACTAAAAGAATACCACACACAACTATCTTTAAAATGTATACCTCTCTACTATGTCTAACTAGGTTTGATTTCCTTTAGCACCTCAATGATGTACTGCGTAAAAAGATAATTGAATAATTTAGGTGTTAAAATAAAGAGAGTTAAAATAGAGAGGGAAATAAAGAGGGACAGGGTCAGATACGGAACGGTAACAATTTTAGTCCAAATGCACTCTATAATAAAGGTTAAGCAATAAATAATAGTGCCTTTCTGCTAATGCTTAGAAATTAAATAGAAAAAAATAAACTGATCAGACCGAAAGAGACAAAATGTCTTTTTGCCTAATTTAAAAAAAAAATATTAAAATTTAACCCCTATTGAAATATTAGTGTAAAATCCAAAATACATTGTTATAAGTGATTCCACGATTTATTTAAAGAGGTAGCCATTTAAGATATTTAAAACACTGCCGGCAATAGAAATAAACAGTAAAGAATTAAAATATACCAGAACACTGCACTCAGGTAGCCACTTATGGTTTATAAGGCAAAAAATGTATATGCACTTGCTATCCGCATCATGTAGAATACTTTTAGAGAAATTCTGAAATAAAATAAAATAATATTAGCATAAACATATTCCATTATAATCAACATATAAGTGGTAAAACTTACATTATTTTTTTTTTTTTGGGTGTTATGTGAAGAGCTCCCTGCTGAAGATTAATAATCATGAAATCTGCCTTAGCTCTCGGATTATATGGTATTAAAAAATTACAATTTAATTAAAAGAAAATAAAAGATGGCACTGACGTGGAAGGGAAATAAAGTAGGGTCGGCAGTGTGTGATAGAACTGATTTACTGAAATAGGTAGGTAGGGTTTGATTTCCTTTAGCACCTGCATATGAGATATTGAACCATGACTAATAAAACATCAAAGATGTACTGCATAAAAAGATAATTGAATAATTTAGGTGTTAAAATAAAGAGTGTTGTAAGAGGGGATGAAATGTAGGCCAGTAGGAAGGAAGGAAAAACAGGATATCGAGAAAGTTGTTATCAACATAGGGAGGGGGTCAGATACGGAACAGAAACAATTTTAGTCCAAATACACTGTATAATAAAGGTTAAGCAATAAATAATAGTGCCTTTCTGCTAATGTTCAGAAATTAAATAGGAAATAATAAACTGACCAGACCGAAAGAGACAAAATGTCTTTTTGCCTAATTTAAAAAAAAAACATTAAAATCTAACCCATTTTGAAATATTAATGTAAGATTCGAAAATATAGTTATATAAGTAATTCCACGCTTCATTAAACATGTTAGCTATTTAAGATATTCAAACACAGCCGGCAATAGAAATAAACATAAAAGAATTAAAATATACCAGAACACTGCACTCAGGTAGCCACTTATGGTTTATAAGGCAAAAAATGTATATCCACTTGCCATCCGCATCATGTAGAATACTTTTAGAGATATTCTGAAATAAAATAAAATAATATTAGCATAACCATATTCCGTTATAATCAACATATTAGTGGTAAAACTTATATTATTTTTTTTTAATTTGGGTGTTATGTGAAGAGCTCCCTGCTGAAGATTAATAATCATGAAATCTGCCTTAGCTCTCAGATTAAAATAATAAATATGGTATTAAAAAATTACAATTTTATTAAAAGTAAATAAGAGATGGTTCCGATTTTGAAGGGAAATAGGGTAGGGTCGGCAGTGGGTGGTAGAACTGATTTAATCAAATAGATGGGAGGGGTTTTAGAACTGAATTGAAGGAAATTGGGAAGTACAGAGGTGATAAGTAGTGAGTTGGAAGGGAGGTGGAAAGAGTTTGAGAAACGTTAAGGCAAAAGAGAAACTGAAAGATGATCTACCAGCTAAGTTTATGACCTAATATAAATTTATTTAACACTAAAAACATATGGTAGATCATAAATTTTTCACATTTAAGCTTCTTTGGTGCAAAGCCTCATTGTCAGGTACTAAAAGAATACCACACCAAGCTATCCATAAAATGTATACCTCCCTACTATGTCTAACTAGGTTTGATTTCCTTTAGCACCTGCATATGAGATATTGAACCATGACTAATAAAACATCAAAGATGTACTGCATAAAAAGATAATTGAATAATTTAGTTGCTAAAATAAAGAGGGTGGTAAGAGGGGATGAAATGTAGAGTAGTAGGAAGGGGGAATGGATGGGATATCGAAAAAGTTGTTATCAACATAGGGAGGGGGTCAGATACGGAACGGAAACAATTTTAGTCCAAATACACTCTATAATAAAGGTTAAGCAATAAATAATAGTGCCTTTCTGCTAATGTTCAGAAATTAAATAGGAAATAATAAACTGACCAGACCGAAAGAGACAAAATGTCTTTTTGCCTAATTTAAAAAAAAAAACATTAAAATCTAACCCCTTTTGAAATATTAATGTAAGATTCCAAAATATAGTTATAAAAGTAATTCCACTGTTTATTAAACAAGTTAGCTATTTAAGATATTTAAAACACAGCCGGCAATAGAAATAAACAGAAAAGAATTAAAATATACCAGAACACTGCACTCAGGTAGCCACTTATGGTTTATAAGGCAAAAAATGTATACCCACTTGCTATCCGCATCATGTAGAATACTTTTAGAGATATTCTGAAATAAAATAAAATAATATTAGCATAACCATATTCCGTTATAATCAACATATTAGTGGTAAAACTTACATTATTTTTTTTTTTTGGGGTGTTATGTGAAGAGCTCCCTGCTGAAGATTAATAATCATGAAATCTGCCTTAGCTCTCGGATTATATGGTATTAAAAAATTACAATTTTATTAAAAGAAAATAAAAGATGGCACTGACGTGGAAGGGAAATAAAGTAGGGTCGGCAGTGTGTGATAGAACTGATTTACTGAAATAGGTAGGTAGGGGGTTTAGAACTGAAATGTAGGAAATGGGGAAGTACAGAGGTGATAAGTAGTGAGTTGGAAGGGAGGTGCAAAGAGTTTGAGAAACGGTAAGGCAAAAGAGAAACTGAAAGATGATCTACCAGCTAAGTTTATGGCCTAATATAAATTTATTTAACACTAAAAATATATGGTAGATCATAAATTTTTCACATTTAAGCTTCTTTGGTGCAAAGCCTCATTGTCAGGTACTAAAAGAATACCACACCCAGCTATCCTTAAAATGTATACCTCTCTACTATGTCTAACTAGGTTTGATTTCCTTTAGCACCTGCATATGAGATATTGAACCATGACTAATAAAACATCAAAGATGTACTGCGTAAAAAGTTAATTGAATAATTTAGTTGTTAAAATAAAGAGGGTAGTAAGAGGGGATGAAATGTAGAGTAGTAGGAAGGGGGAATGGATGCGATATCGAAAAAGTTGTTATCAACATAGGGAGGGGGTCAGATACGGAACGGTATCAATTTTAGTCCAAATGCACTCTATAATAAAGGTTAAGCAATAAATAACAGTGCCTTTGTGCTAATGCTTAGAAATTAAATAGGAAATAATAAACTGACCAGACCGAAAGAGACAAAATGTCTTTTTGCCTAATTTAAAAAAAAAAACATTAAAATCTAACCCCTTTTGAAATATTAATGTAAGATTCCAAAATATAGTTATATAAGTAATTCCACTGTTTATTAAAGAAGCTAGCTATTTAAGATATTTAAAACACAGCCGGCAATAGAAATAAACAGAAAAGAATTAAAATATACCAGAACACTGCACTCAGGTAGCCACTTATGGTTTATAAGGCAAAAAATGTATACCCACTTGCTATCCGCATCATGTAGAATACTTTTAGAGATATTCTGAAATAAAATAAAATAATATTAGCATAACCATATTCCGTTATAATCAACATATTAGTGGTAAAACTTATATTATTTTTTTTTAATTTGGGTGTTATGTGAAGAGCTCCCTGCTGAAGATTAATAATCATGAAATCTGCCTTAGATCTCAGATTAAAATAATAAATATGGTATTAAAAAATTACAATTTTATTAAAAGTAAATAAGAGATGGTTCCGATTTTGAAGGGAAATAGGCTAGGGTCGGCAGTGGGTGGTAGAACTGATTTACTCAAATAGATGGGAGGGGTTTTAGAACTGAATTGAAGGAAATGGGGAAGTACAGAGGTGATAAGTAGTGAGTTAGAAGGGAGGCGGAAAGAGTTTGAGAAACGTTAAGGCAAAAGAGAAACTGAAAGATGATCTACCAGCTAACTTTATGACCTAATATAAATTTATTTAACACTAAAAACATATGGTAGATAATAAATTTTTCACATTTAAGCTTCTTTGGTGCAAAGCCTCATTGTCAGGTACTAAAAGAATACCACACCAAGCTATCCTTAAAATGTATACCTCTCTACTATGTCTAACTAGGTTTGATTTTCTTTAGCACCTGCATATGAGATATTGAACCATGACTAATAAAACATCAAAGATGTACAGCAAAAAGATAATTGAATAATTTAGGTGTTAAAATAAAGAGTGTTGTAAGAGGGGATGAAATGTAGGCCAGTAGGAAGGAAGGAAAAACAGGATATCGAGAAAGTTGTTATCAACATAGGGAGGGGGTCAGATACGGAACGGAAACAATTTTAGTCCAAATACACTGTATAATAAAGGTTAAGCAATAAATAATAGTGCCTTTCTGCTAATGTTCAGAAATTAAATAGGAAATAATAAACTGACCAGACCGAAAGAGACAAAATGTCTTTTTGCCTAATTTAAAAAAAAAACATTAAAATCTAACCCATTTTGAAATATTAATGTAAGATTCGAAAATATAGTTATATAAGTAATTCCACGCTTCATTAAACATGTTAGCTATTTAAGATATTCAAACACAGCCGGCAATAGAAATAAACATAAAAGAATTAAAATATACCAGAACACTGCACTCAGGTAGCCACTTATGGTTTATAAGGCAAAAAATGTATATCCACTTGCCATCCGCATCATGTAGAATACTTTTAGAGATATTCTGAAATAAAATAAAATAATATTAGCATAACCATATTCCGTTATAATCAACATATTAGTGGTAAAACTTATATTATTTTTTTTTAATTTGGGTGTTATGTGAAGAGCTCCCTGCTGAAGATTAATAATCATGAAATCTGCCTTAGCTCTCGGATTATATGGTATTAAAAAATTACAATTTTATTAAAAGAAAATAAAAGATGGCACTGACGTGGAAGGGAAATAAAGTAGGGTCGGCAGTGTGTGATAGAACTGATTTACTGAAATAGGTAGGTAGGGGGTTTAGAACTGAAATGTAGGAAATGGGGAAGTACAGAGGTGATAAGTAGTGAGTTGGAAGGGAGGTGGAAAGAGTTTGAGAAACGGTAAGGCAAAAGAGAAACTGAAAGATGATCTACCAGCTAAGTTTATGGCCTAATATAAATTTATTTAACACTAAAAATATATGGTAGATCATAAATTTTTCACATTTAAGCTTCTTTGGTGCAAAGCCTCATTGTCAGGTACTAAAAGAATACCACACCCAGCTATCCTTAAAATGTATACCTCTCTACTATGTCTAACTAGGTTTGATTTCCTTTAGCACCTGCATATGAGATATTGAACCATGACTAATAAAACATCAAAGATGTACTGCGTAAAAAGTTAATTGAATAATTTAGTTGTTAAAATAAAGAGGGTAGTAAGAGGGGATGAAATGTAGAGTAGTAGGAAGGGGGAATGGATGCGATATCGAAAAAGTTGTTATCAACATAGGGAGGGGGTCAGATACGGAACGGTATCAATTTTAGTCCAAATGCACTCTATAATAAAGGTTAAGCAATAAATAACAGTGCCTTTGTGCTAATGCTTAGAAATTAAATAGGAAATAATAAACTGACCAGACCGAAAGAGACAAAATGTCTTTTTGCCTAATTTAAAAAAAAAAACATTAAAATCTAACCCCTTTTGAAATATTAATGTAAGATTCCAAAATATAGTTATATAAGTAATTCCACTGTTTATTAAAGAAGCTAGCTATTTAAGATATTTAAAACACAGCCGGCAATAGAAATAAACAGAAAAGAATTAAAATATACCAGAACACTGCACTCAGGTAGCCACTTATGGTTTATAAGGCAAAAAATGTATACCCACTTGCTATCCGCATCATGTAGAATACTTTTAGAGATATTCTGAAATAAAATAAAATAATATTAGCATAACCATATTCCGTTATAATCAACATATTAGTGGTAAAACTTATATTATTTTTTTTTAATTTGGGTGTTATGTGAAGAGCTCCCTGCTGAAGATTAATAATCATGAAATCTGCCTTAGATCTCAGATTAAAATAATAAATATGGTATTAAAAAATTACAATTTTATTAAAAGTAAATAAGAGATGGTTCCGATTTTGAAGGGAAATAGGCTAGGGTCGGCAGTGGGTGGTAGAACTGATTTACTCAAATAGATGGGAGGGGTTTTAGAACTGAATTGAAGGAAATGGGGAAGTACAGAGGTGATAAGTAGTGAGTTAGAAGGGAGGCGGAAAGAGTTTGAGAAACGTTAAGGCAAAAGAGAAACTGAAAGATGATCTACCAGCTAACTTTATGACCTAATATAAATTTATTTAACACTAAAAACATATGGTAGATAATAAATTTTTCACATTTAAGCTTCTTTGGTGCAAAGCCTCATTGTCAGGTACTAAAAGAATACCACACCAAGCTATCCTTAAAATGTATACCTCTCTACTATGTCTAACTAGGTTTGATTTCCTTTAGCACCTGCATATGAGATATTTAACCATGACTAATTAAACATCAAAGATGTACTGCGTAAAAAGTTAATTGAATAATTTAGTTGTTAAAATAAAGTGGGTGGTAAGAGGGGATGAAATGTAGAGTAGTAGGAAGGGGGAATTATTAGGATATCGAAAAAGTTGTTATCAACATAGGGACAGGGTCAGATACGGAACGGTAACAATTTTAGTCCAAATGCACTCTATAATAAAGGTTAAGCAATAAATAATAGTGCCTTTCTGCTAATGCTTAGAAATTAAATAGAAAAAAATAAACTGATCAGACCGAAAGAGACAAAATGTCTTTTTGCCTAATTTAAAAAAAAAAACATTAAAATCTTACCCCTTTTGAAATATTAATGTAAGGTTCGAAAATATAGTTTTATAAGTAATTCCACACTTTATTAAACAAGTTAGCTATTTAAGATATTCAAAACACAGCCGGCAATAGAAATAAACAGAAAAGAATTAAAATACACCAGAACACTGCACTCAGGTAGCCACTTATGGTTTATAAGGCAAAAAATGTATATGCACTTGCTATCCGCATCATGTAGAATACTTTTAGAGAAATTCTGAAATAAAATAAAATAATATTAGCATAAACATATTCCATTATAATCAACATATAAGTGGTAAAACTTACATTATTTTTTATAAATTTGGGTGTTATGTGAAGAGCTTCCTGCTGAAGATTAATAATCATGAAATCTGCCTTAGCTCTCGGATTAAAATAATAAAAATGGCATTAAAAAATTACAATTTTAATTAAAAGAAAATGGAAGATGGCACTGACGTTGAAGAGAAATAAAGTAGGGTTGGCAGTGTGTGGTAGAACTGATTTACTGAAATAGGTAGGTAGGGGGTTTAGAACTGAAATGTAGGAAATTGGGAAGTACAAAGGTGATAAGTAGAGTTGGAAGGGAGGTGGAAAGAGTTTGAGAAACGGTAAGGCAAAAGAGAAACTGAAAGATGATCTACCAGCTAAGTTTATGGCCTAATATAAATTTAATTAACACTAAAAATATATGGTAGATCATAAATTATTCACATTTAAGCTTCTTTGGTGCAAAGCTTCATTGTCAGGTACTAAAAGAATACCACACACAACTATCTTTAAAATGTATACCTCTCTACTATGTCTAACTAGGTTTGATTTCCTTTAGCACCTCAATGATGTACTGCGTAAAAAGATAATTGAATAATTTAGGTGTTAAAATAAAGAGAGTTAAAATAGAGAGGGAAATAAAGAGGGACAGGGTCAGATACGGAACGGTAACAATTTTAGTCCAAATGCACTCTATAATAAAGGTTAAGCAATAAATAATAGTGCCTTTCTGCTAATGCTTAGAAATTAAATAGAAAAAAATAAACTGATCAGACCGAAAGAGACAAAATGTCTTTTTGCCTAATTTAAAAAAAAAATATTAAAATTTAACCCCTATTGAAATATTAGTGTAAAATCCAAAATACATTGTTATAAGTGATTCCACGATTTATTTAAAGAGGTAGCCATTTAAGATATTTAAAACACTGCCGGCAATAGAAATAAACAGTAAAGAATTAAAATATACCAGAACACTGCACTCAGGTAGCCACTTATGGTTTATAAGGCAAAAAATGTATATGCACTTGCTATCCGCATCATGTAGAATACTTTTAGAGAAATTCTGAAATAAAATAAAATAATATTAGCATAAACATATTCCATTATAATCAACATATAAGTGGTAAAACTTACATTATTTTTTTTTTTTTGGGTGTTATGTGAAGAGCTCCCTGCTGAAGATTAATAATCATGAAATCTGCCTTAGCTCTCGGATTATATGGTATTAAAAAATTACAATTTAATTAAAAGAAAATAAAAGATGGCACTGACGTGGAAGGGAAATAAAGTAGGGTCGGCATTGTGTGATAGAACTGATTTACTGAAATAGGTAGGTAGGGTTTGATTTCCTTTAGCACCTGCATATGAGATATTGAACCATGACTAATAAAACATCAAAGATGTACTGCATAAAAAGATAATTGAATAATTTAGGTGTTAAAATAAAGAGTGTTGTAAGAGGGGATGAAATGTAGGCCAGTAGGAAGGAAGGAAAAACAGGATATCGAGAAAGTTGTTATCAACATAGGGAGGGGGTCAGATACGGAACAGAAACAATTTTAGTCCAAATACACTGTATAATAAAGGTTAAGCAATAAATAATAGTGCCTTTCTGCTAATGTTCAGAAATTAAATAGGAAATAATAAACTGACCAGACCGAAAGAGACAAAATGTCTTTTTGCCTAATTTAAAAAAAAAACATTAAAATCTAACCCATTTTGAAATATTAATGTAAGATTCGAAAATATAGTTATATAAGTAATTCTACGCTTCATTAAACATGTTAGCTATTTAAGATATTCAAACACAGCCGGCAATAGAAATAAACATAAAAGAATTAAAATATACCAGAACACTGCACTCAGGTAGCCACTTATGGTTTATAAGGCAAAAAATGTATATCCACTTGCCATCCGCATCATGTAGAATACTTTTAGAGATATTCTGAAATAAAATAAAATAATATTAGCATAACCATATTCCGTTATAATCAACATATTAGTGGTAAAACTTATATTATTTTTTTTTAATTTGGGTGTTATGTGAAGAGCTCCCTGCTGAAGATTAATAATCATGAAATCTGCCTTAGCTCTCAGATTAAAATAATAAATATGGTATTAAAAAATTACAATTTTATTAAAAGTAAATAAGAGATGGTTCCGATTTTGAAGGGAAATAGGGTAGGGTCGGCAGTGGGTGGTAGAACTGATTTAATCAAATAGATGGGAGGGGTTTTAGAACTGAATTGAAGGAAATTGGGAAGTACAGAGCTGATAAGTAGTGAGTTGGAAGGGAGGTGGAAAGAGTTTGAGAAACGTTAAGGCAAAAGAGAAACTGAAAGATGATCTACCAGCTAAGTTTATGACCTAATATAAATTTATTTAACACTAAAAACATATGGTAGATCATAAATTTTTCACATTTAAGCTTCTTTGGTGCAAAGCCTCATTGTCAGGTACTAAAAGAATACCACACCAAGCTATCCTTAAAATGTATACCTCCCTACTATGTCTAACTAGGTTTGATTTCCTTTAGCACCTGCATATGAGATATTGAACCATGACTAATAAAACATCAAAGATGTACTGCGTAAAAAGTTAATTGAATAATTTAGTTGCTAAAATAAAGAGGGTGGTAAGAGGGGATGAAATGTAGAGTAGTAGGAAGGAGGAATGGATGGGATATCGAAAAAGTTGTTATCAACATAGGGAGGGGGTCCGATATGGAACGGTAACAATTTTAGTCCAAATACACTCTATAATAAAGGTTAAGCAATAAATAATAGTGCCTTTCTGCTAATGCTTAGAAATTAAATAGGAAATAATAAACTGACCAGACCGAAAGAGACAAAATGTCTTTTTGCCTAATTTAAAAAAAAAAACATTAAAATCTAACCCCTTTTGAAATATTAATGTAAGATTCCAAAATATAGTTATAAAAGTAATTCCACTGTTTATTAAACAAGTTAGCTATTTAAGATATTTAAAACACAGCCGGCAATAGAAATAAACAGAAAAGAATTAAAATATACCAGAACACTGCACTCAGGTAGCCACTTATGGTTTATAAGGCAAAAAATGTATACCCACTTGCTATCCGCATCATGTAGAATACTTTTAGAGATATTCTGAAATAAAATAAAATAATATTAGCATAACCATATTCCGTTATAATCAACATATTAGTGGTAAAACTTACATTATTTTTTTTTTTTGGGGTGTTATGTGAAGAGCTCCCTGCTGAAGATTAATAATCATGAAATCTGCCTTAGCTCTCGGATTATATGGTATTAAAAAATTACAATTTTATTAAAAGAAAATAAAAGATGGCACTGACGTGGAAGGGAAATAAAGTAGGGTCGGCAGTGTGTGATAGAACTGATTTACTGAAATAGGTAGGTAGGGGGTTTAGAACTGAAATGTAGGAAATGGGGAAGTACAGAGGTGATAAGTAGTGAGTTGGAAGGGAGGTGGAAAGAGTTTGAGAAACGGTAAGGCAAAAGAGAAACTGAAAGATGATCTACCAGCTAAGTTTATGGCCTAATATAAATTTATTTAACACTAAAAATATATGGTAGATCATAAATTTTTCACATTTAAGCTTCTTTGGTGCAAAGCCTCATTGTCAGGTACTAAAAGAATACCACACCCAGCTATCCTTAAAATGTATACCTCTCTACTATGTCTAACTAGGTTTGATTTCCTTTAGCACCTGCATATGAGATATTGAACCATGACTAATAAAACATCAAAGATGTACTGCGTAAAAAGTTAATTGAATAATTTAGTTGTTAAAATAAAGAGGGTAGTAAGAGGGGATGAAATGTAGAGTAGTAGGAAGGGGGAATGGATGCGATATCGAAAAAGTTGTTATCAACATAGGGAGGGGGTCAGATACGGAACGGTATCAATTTTAGTCCAAATGCACTCTATAATAAAGGTTAAGCAATAAATAACAGTGCCTTTGTGCTAATGCTTAGAAATTAAATAGGAAATAATAAACTGACCAGACCGAAAGAGACAAAATGTCTTTTTGCCTAATTTAAAAAAAAAAACATTAAAATCTAACCCCTTTTGAAATATTAATGTAAGATTCCAAAATATAGTTATATAAGTAATTCCACTGTTTATTAAACAAGCTAGCTATTTAAGATATTTAAAACACAGCCGGCAATAGAAATAAACAGAAAAGAATTAAAATATACCAGAACACTGCACTCAGGTAGCCACTTATGGTTTATAAGGCAAAAAATGTATACCCACTTGCTATCCGCATCATGTAGAATACTTTTAGAGATATTCTGAAATAAAATAAAATAATATTAGCATAACCATATTCCGTTATAATCAACATATTAGTGGTAAAACTTATATTATTTTTTTTTAATTTGGGTGTTATGTGAAGAGCTCCCTGCTGAAGATTAATAATCATGAAATCTGCCTTAGATCTCAGATTAAAATAATAAATATGGTATTAAAAAATTACAATTTTATTAAAAGTAAATAAGAGATGGTTCCGATTTTGAAGGGAAATAGGCTAGGGTCGGCAGTGGGTGGTAGAACTGATTTACTCAAATAGATGGGAGGGGTTTTAGAACTGAATTGAAGGAAATGGGGAAGTACAGAGGTGATAAGTAGTGAGTTAGAAGGGAGGCGGAAAGAGTTTGAGAAACGTTAAGGCAAAAGAGAAACTGAAAGATGATCTACCAGCTAAGTTTATGACCTAATATAAATTTATTTAACACTAAAAACATATGGTAGATCATAAATTTTTCACATTTAAGCTTCTTTGGTGCAAAGCCTCATTGTCAGGTACTAAAAGAATACCACACCAAGCTATCCTTAAAATGTATACCTCTCTACTATGTCTAACTAGGTTTGATTTTCTTTAGCACCTGCATATGAGATATTGAACCATGACTAATAAAACATCAAAGATGTACTGCATAAAAAGATAATTGAATAATTTAGGTGTTAAAATAAAGAGTGTTGTAAGAGGGGATGAAATGTAGGCCAGTAGGAAGGAAGGAAAAACAGGATATCGAGAAAGTTGTTATCAACATAGGGAGGGGGTCAGATACGGAACGGAAACAATTTTAGTCCAAATACACTGTATAATAAAGGTTAAGCAATAAATAATAGTGCCTTTCTGCTAATGTTCAGAAATTAAATAGGAAATAATAAACTGACCAGACCGAAAGAGACAAAATGTCTTTTTGCCTAATTTAAAAAAAAAACATTAAAATCTAACCCATTTTGAAATATTAATGTAAGATTCGAAAATATAGTTATATAAGTAATTCCACGCTTCATTAAACATGTTAGCTATTTAAGATATTCAAACACAGCCGGCAATAGAAATAAACATAAAAGAATTAAAATATACCAGAACACTGCACTCAGGTAGCCACTTATGGTTTATAAGGCAAAAAATGTATATCCACTTGCCATCCGCATCATGTAGAATACTTTTAGAGATATTCTGAAATAAAATAAAATAATATTAGCATAACCATATTCCGTTATAATCAACATATTAGTGGTAAAACTTATATTATTTTTTTTTAATTTGGGTGTTATGTGAAGAGCTCCCTGCTGAAGATTAATAATCATGAAATCTGCCTTAGCTCTCGGATTATATGGTATTAAAAAATTACAATTTTATTGAAAGAAAATGAAAGATGGCACTGACGTTGAAGGGAAATAGGGTAGGGTCGGCAGTGTGTGATAGAACTGATTTACTGAAATAGGTAGGTAGGGGGTTTAGAACTGAAATGTAGGAAATGGGGAAGTACAGAGGTGATAAGTAGTGAGTTGGAAGGGAGGTGGAAAGAGTTTGAGAAACGGTAAGGCAAAAGAGAAACTGAAAGATGATCTACCAGCTAAGTTTATGGCCTAATATAAATTTATTTAACACTAAAAATATATGGTAGATCATAAATTTTTCACATTTAAGCTTCTTTGGTGCAAAGCCTCATTGTCAGGTACTAAAAGAATACCACACCCAGCTATCCTTAAAATGTATACCTCTCTACTATGTCTAACTAGGTTTGATTTCCTTTAGCACCTGCATATGAGATATTGAACCATGACTAATAAAACATCAAAGATGTACTGCGTAAAAAGTTAATTGAATAATTTAGTTGTTAAAATAAAGAGGGTAGTAAGAGGGGATGAAATGTAGAGTAGTAGGAAGGGGGAATGGATGCGATATCGAAAAAGTTGTTATCAACATAGGGAGGGGGTCAGATACGGAACGGTATCAATTTTAGTCCAAATGCACTCTATAATAAAGGTTAAGCAATAAATAACAGTGCCTTTGTGCTAATGCTTAGAAATTAAATAGGAAATAATAAACTGACCAGACCGAAAGAGACAAAATGTCTTTTTGCCTAATTTAAAAAAAAAAACATTAAAATCTAACCCCTTTTGAAATATTAATGTAAGATTCCAAAATATAGTTATATAAGTAATTCCACTGTTTATTAAACAAGCTAGCTATTTAAGATATTTAAAACACAGCCGGCAATAGAAATAAACAGAAAAGAATTAAAATATACCAGAACACTGCACTCAGGTAGCCACTTATGGTTTATAAGGCAAAAAATGTATACCCACTTGCTATCCGCATCATGTAGAATACTTTTAGAGATATTCTGAAATAAAATAAAATAATATTAGCATAACCATATTCCGTTATAATCAACATATTAGTGGTAAAACTTATATTATTTTTTTTTAATTTGGGTGTTATGTGAAGAGCTCCCTGCTGAAGATTAATAATCATGAAATCTGCCTTAGATCTCAGATTAAAATAATAAATATGGTATTAAAAAATTACAATTTTATTAAAAGTAAATAAGAGATGGTTCCGATTTTGAAGGGAAATAGGCTAGGGTCGGCAGTGGGTGGTAGAACTGATTTACTCAAATAGATGGGAGGGGTTTTAGAACTGAATTGAAGGAAATGGGGAAGTACAGAGGTGATAAGTAGTGAGTTAGAAGGGAGGCGGAAAGAGTTTGAGAAACGTTAAGGCAAAAGAGAAACTGAAAGATGATCTACCAGCTAAGTTTATGACCTAATATAAATTTATTTAACACTAAAAACATATGGTAGATCATAAATTTTTCACATTTAAGCTTCTTTGGTGCAAAGCCTCATTGTCAGGTACTAAAAGAATACCACACCAAGCTATCCTTAAAATGTATACCTCTCTACTATGTCTAACTAGGTTTGATTTTCTTTAGCACCTGCATATGAGATATTGAACCATGACTAATAAAACATCAAAGATGTACAGCAAAAAGATAATTGAATAATTTAGGTGTTAAAATAAAGAGTGTTGTAAGAGGGGATGAAATGTAGGCCAGTAGGAAGGAAGGAAAAACAGGATATCGAGAAAGTTGTTATCAACATAGGGAGGGGGTCAGATACGGAACGGAAACAATTTTAGTCCAAATACACTGTATAATAAAGGTTAAGCAATAAATAATAGTGCCTTTCTGCTAATGTTCAGAAATTAAATAGGAAATAATAAACTGACCAGACCGAAAGAGACAAAATGTCTTTTTGCCTAATTTAAAAAAAAAACATTAAAATCTAACCCATTTTGAAATATTAATGTAAGATTCGAAAATATAGTTATATAAGTAATTCCACACTTCATTAAACATGTTAGCTATTTAAGATATTCAAACACAGCCGGCAATAGAAATAAACATAAAAGAATTAAAATATACCAGAACACTGCACTCAGGTAGCCACTTATGGTTTATAAGGCAAAAAATGTATATCCACTTGCCATCCGCATCATGTAGAATACTTTTAGAGATATTCTGAAATAAAATAAAATAATATTAGCATAACCATATTCCGTTATAATCAACATATTAGTGGTAAAACTTATATTATTTTTTTTTAATTTGGGTGTTATGTGAAGAGCTCCCTGCTGAAGATTAATAATCATGAAATCTGCCTTAGCTCTCAGATTAAAATAATAAATATGGTATTAAAAAATTACAATTTTATTAAAAGTAAATAAGAGATGGTTCCGATTTTGAAGGGAAATAGGGTAGGGTCGGCAGTGGGTGGTAGAACTGATTTAATCAAATAGATGGGAGGGGTTTTAGAACTGAATTGAAGGAAATTGGGAAGTACAGAGCTGATAAGTAGTGAGTTGGAAGGGAGGTGGAAAGAGTTTGAGAAACGTTAAGGCAAAAGAGAAACTGAAAGATGATCTACCAGCTAAGTTTATGACCTAATATAAATTTATTTAACACTAAAAACATATGGTAGATCATAAATTTTTCACATTTAAGCTTCTTTGGTGCAAAGCCTCATTGTCAGGTACTAAAAGAATACCACACCAAGCTATCCTTAAAATGTATACCTCCCTACTATGTCTAACTAGGTTTGATTTCCTTTAGCACCTGCATATGAGATATTGAACCATGACTAATAAAACATCAAAGATGTACTGCGTAAAAAGTTAATTGAATAATTTAGTTGCTAAAATAAAGAGGGTGGTAAGAGGGGATGAAATGTAGAGTAGTAGGAAGGAGGAATGGATGGGATATCGAAAAAGTTGTTATCAACATAGGGAGGGGGTCCGATATGGAACGGTAACAATTTTAGTCCAAATACACTCTATAATAAAGGTTAAGCAATAAATAATAGTGCCTTTCTGCTAATGCTTAGAAATTAAATAGGAAATAATAATCTGACCAGACCGAAAGAGACAAAATGTCTTTTTGCCTAATTTAAAAAAAAAAACATTAAAATCTAACCCCTTTTGAAATATTAATGTAAGATTCCAAAATATAGTTATAAAAGTAATTCCACTGTTTATTAAACAAGTTAGCTATTTAAGATATTTAAAACACAGCCGGCAATAGAAATAAACAGAAAAGAATTAAAATATACCAGAACACTGCACTCAGGTAGCCACTTATGGTTTATAAGGCAAAAAATGTATACCCACTTGCTATCCGCATCATGTAGAATACTTTTAGAGATATTCTGAAATAAAATAAAATAATATTAGCATAACCATATTCCGTTATAATCAACATATTAGTGGTAAAACTTACATTATTTTTTTTTTTTGGGGTGTTATGTGAAGAGCTCCCTGCTGAAGATTAATAATCATGAAATCTGCCTTAGCTCTCGGATTATATGGTATTAAAAAATTACAATTTTATTAAAAGAAAATAAAAGATGGCACTGACGTGGAAGGGAAATAAAGTAGGGTCGGCAGTGTGTGATAGAACTGATTTACTGAAATAGGTAGGTAGGGGGTTTAGAACTGAAATGTAGGAAATGGGGAAGTACAGAGGTGATAAGTAGTGAGTTGGAAGGGAGGTGGAAAGAGTTTGAGAAACGGTAAGGCAAAAGAGAAACTGAAAGATGATCTACCAGCTAAGTTTATGGCCTAATATAAATTTATTTAACACTAAAAATATATGGTAGATCATAAATTTTTCACATTTAAGCTTCTTTGGTGCAAAGCCTCATTGTCAGGTACTAAAAGAATACCACACCCAGCTATCCTTAAAATGTATACCTCTCTACTATGTCTAACTAGGTTTGATTTCCTTTAGCACCTGCATATGAGATATTGAACCATGACTAATAAAACATCAAAGATGTACTGCGTAAAAAGTTAATTGAATAATTTAGTTGTTAAAATAAAGAGGGTAGTAAGAGGGGATGAAATGTAGAGTAGTAGGAAGGGGGAATGGATGCGATATCGAAAAAGTTGTTATCAACATAGGGAGGGGGTCAGATACGGAACGGTATCAATTTTAGTCCAAATGCACTCTATAATAAAGGTTAAGCAATAAATAACAGTGCCTTTGTGCTAATGCTTAGAAATTAAATAGGAAATAATAAACTGACCAGACCGAAAGAGACAAAATGTCTTTTTGCCTAATTTAAAAAAAAAAACATTAAAATCTAACCCCTTTTGAAATATTAATGTAAGATTCCAAAATATAGTTATATAAGTAATTCCACTGTTTATTAAACAAGCTAGCTATTTAAGATATTTAAAACACAGCCGGCAATAGAAATAAACAGAAAAGAATTAAAATATACCAGAACACTGCACTCAGGTAGCCACTTATGGTTTATAAGGCAAAAAATGTATACCCACTTGCTATCCGCATCATGTAGAATACTTTTAGAGATATTCTGAAATAAAATAAAATAATATTAGCATAACCATATTCCGTTATAATCAACATATTAGTGGTAAAACTTATATTATTTTTTTTTAATTTGGGTGTTATGTGAAGAGCTCCCTGCTGAAGATTAATAATCATGAAATCTGCCTTAGATCTCAGATTAAAATAATAAATATGGTATTAAAAAATTACAATTTTATTAAAAGTAAATAAGAGATGGTTCCGATTTTGAAGGGAAATAGGCTAGGGTCGGCAGTGGGTGGTAGAACTGATTTACTCAAATAGATGGGAGGGGTTTTAGAACTGAATTGAAGGAAATGGGGAAGTACAGAGGTGATAAGTAGTGAGTTAGAAGGGAGGCGGAAAGAGTTTGAGAAACGTTAAGGCAAAAGAGAAACTGAAAGATGATCTACCAGCTAAGTTTATGACCTAATATAAATTTATTTAACACTAAAAACATATGGTAGATCATAAATTTTTCACATTTAAGCTTCTTTGGTGCAAAGCCTCATTGTCAGGTACTAAAAGAATACCACACCAAGCTATCCTTAAAATGTATACCTCTCTACTATGTCTAACTAGGTTTGATTTTCTTTAGCACCTGCATATGAGATATTGAACCATGACTAATAAAACATCAAAGATGTACTGCATAAAAAGATAATTGAATAATTTAGGTGTTAAAATAAAGAGTGTTGTAAGAGGGGATGAAATGTAGGCCAGTAGGAAGGAAGGAAAAACAGGATATCGAGAAAGTTGTTATCAACATAGGGAGGGGGTCAGATACGGAACGGAAACAATTTTAGTCCAAATACACTGTATAATAAAGGTTAAGCAATAAATAATAGTGCCTTTCTGCTAATGTTCAGAAATTAAATAGGAAATAATAAACTGACCAGACCGAAAGAGACAAAATGTCTTTTTGCCTAATTTAAAAAAAAAACATTAAAATCTAACCCATTTTGAAATATTAATGTAAGATTCGAAAATATAGTTATATAAGTAATTCCACGCTTCATTAAACATGTTAGCTATTTAAGATATTCAAACACAGCCGGCAATAGAAATAAACATAAAAGAATTAAAATATACCAGAACACTGCACTCAGGTAGCCACTTATGGTTTATAAGGCAAAAAATGTATATCCACTTGCCATCCGCATCATGTAGAATACTTTTAGAGATATTCTGAAATAAAATAAAATAATATTAGCATAACCATATTCCGTTATAATCAACATATTAGTGGTAAAACTTATATTATTTTTTTTTAATTTGGGTGTTATGTGAAGAGCTCCCTGCTGAAGATTAATAATCATGAAATCTGCCTTAGCTCTCGGATTATATGGTATTAAAAAATTACAATTTTATTGAAAGAAAATGAAAGATGGCACTGACGTTGAAGGGAAATAGGGTAGGGTCGGCAGTGTGTGATAGAACTGATTTACTGAAATAGGTAGGTAGGGGGTTTAGAACTGAAATGTAGGAAATGGGGAAGTACAGAGGTGATAAGTAGTGAGTTGGAAGGGAGGTGGAAAGAGTTTGAGAAACGGTAAGGCAAAAGAGAAACTGAAAGATGATCTACCAGCTAAGTTTATGGCCTAATATAAATTTATTTAACACTAAAAATATATGGTAGATCATAAATTTTTCACATTTAAGCTTCTTTGGTGCAAAGCCTCATTGTCAGGTACTAAAAGAATACCACACCCAGCTATCCTTAAAATGTATACCTCTCTACTATGTCTAACTAGGTTTGATTTCCTTTAGCACCTGCATATGAGATATTGAACCATGACTAATAAAACATCAAAGATGTACTGCGTAAAAAGTTAATTGAATAATTTAGTTGTTAAAATAAAGAGGGTAGTAAGAGGGGATGAAATGTAGAGTAGTAGGAAGGGGGAATGGATGCGATATCGAAAAAGTTGTTATCAACATAGGGAGGGGGTCAGATACGGAACGGTATCAATTTTAGTCCAAATGCACTCTATAATAAAGGTTAAGCAATAAATAACAGTGCCTTTGTGCTAATGCTTAGAAATTAAATAGGAAATAATAAACTGACCAGACCGAAAGAGACAAAATGTCTTTTTGCCTAATTTAAAAAAAAAAACATTAAAATCTAACCCCTTTTGAAATATTAATGTAAGATTCCAAAATATAGTTATATAAGTAATTCCACTGTTTATTAAACAAGCTAGCTATTTAAGATATTTAAAACACAGCCGGCAATAGAAATAAACAGAAAAGAATTAAAATATACCAGAACACTGCACTCAGGTAGCCACTTATGGTTTATAAGGCAAAAAATGTATACCCACTTGCTATCCGCATCATGTAGAATACTTTTAGAGATATTCTGAAATAAAATAAAATAATATTAGCATAACCATATTCCGTTATAATCAACATATTAGTGGTAAAACTTATATTATTTTTTTTTAATTTGGGTGTTATGTGAAGAGCTCCCTGCTGAAGATTAATAATCATGAAATCTGCCTTAGATCTCAGATTAAAATAATAAATATGGTATTAAAAAATTACAATTTTATTAAAAGTAAATAAGAGATGGTTCCGATTTTGAAGGGAAATAGGCTAGGGTCGGCAGTGGGTGGTAGAACTGATTTACTCAAATAGATGGGAGGGGTTTTAGAACTGAATCGAAGGAAATGGGGAAGTACAGAGGTGATAAGTAGTGAGTTAGAAGGGAGGCGGAAAGAGTTTGAGAAACGTTAAGGCAAAAGAGAAACTGAAAGATGATCTACCAGCTAAGTTTATGACCTAATATAAATTTATTTAACACTAAAAACATATGGTAGATCATAAATTTTTCACATTTAAGCTTCTTTGGTGCAAAGCCTCATTGTCAGGTACTAAAAGAATACCACACCAAGCTATCCTTAAAATGTATACCTCTCTACTATGTCTAACTAGGTTTGATTTTCTTTAGCACCTGCATATGAGATATTGAACCATGACTAATAAAACATCAAAGATGTACTGCATAAAAAGATAATTGAATAATTTAGGTGTTAAAATAAAGAGTGTTGTAAGAGGGGATGAAATGTAGGCCAGTAGGAAGGAAGGAAAAACAGGATATCGAGAAAGTTGTTATCAACATAGGGAGGGGGTCAGATACGGAACGGAAACAATTTTAGTCCAAATACACTGTATAATAAAGGTTAAGCAATAAATAATAGTGCCTTTCTGCTAATGTTCAGAAATTAAATAGGAAATAATAAACTGACCAGACCGAAAGAGACAAAATGTCTTTTTGCCTAATTTAAAAAAAAAACATTAAAATCTAACCCATTTTGAAATATTAATGTAAGATTCGAAAATATAGTTATATAAGTAATTCCACGCTTCATTAAACATGTTAGCTATTTAAGATATTCAAACACAGCCGGCAATAGAAATAAACATAAAAGAATTAAAATATACCAGAACACTGCACTCAGGTAGCCACTTATGGTTTATAAGGCAAAAAATGTATATCCACTTGCCATCCGCATCATGTAGAATACTTTTAGAGATATTCTGAAATAAAATAAAATAATATTAGCATAACCATATTCCGTTATAATCAACATATTAGTGGTAAAACTTATATTATTTTTTTTTAATTTGGGTGTTATGTGAAGAGCTCCCTGCTGAAGATTAATAATCATGAAATCTGCCTTAGCTCTCGGATTATATGGTATTAAAAAATTACAATTTTATTGAAAGAAAATGAAAGATGGCACTGACGTTGAAGGGAAATAGGGTAGGGTCGGCAGTGTGTGATAGAACTGATTTACTGAAATAGGTAGGTAGGGGGTTTAGAACTGAAATGTAGGAAATGGGGAAGTACAGAGGTGATAAGTAGTGAGTTGGAAGGGAGGTGGAAAGAGTTTGAGAAACGGTAAGGCAAAAGAGAAACTGAAAGATGATCTACCAGCTAAGTTTATGGCCTAATATAAATTTATTTAACACTAAAAATATATGGTAGATCATAAATTTTTCACATTTAAGCTTCTTTGGTGCAAAGCCTCATTGTCAGGTACTAAAAGAATACCACACCCAGCTATCCTTAAAATGTATACCTCTCTACTATGTCTAACTAGGTTTGATTTCCTTTAGCACCTGCATATGAGATATTGAACCATGACTAATAAAACATCAAAGATGTACTGCGTAAAAAGTTAATTGAATAATTTAGTTGTTAAAATAAAGAGGGTAGTAAGAGGGGATGAAATGTAGAGTAGTAGGAAGGGGGAATGGATGCGATATCGAAAAAGTTGTTATCAACATAGGGAGGGGGTCAGATACGGAACGGTATCAATTTTAGTCCAAATGCACTCTATAATAAAGGTTAAGCAATAAATAACAGTGCCTTTGTGCTAATGCTTAGAAATTAAATAGGAAATAATAAACTGACCAGACCGAAAGAGACAAAATGTCTTTTTGCCTAATTTAAAAAAAAAAACATTAAAATCTAACCCCTTTTGAAATATTAATGTAAGATTCCAAAATATAGTTATATAAGTAATTCCACTGTTTATTAAACAAGCTAGCTATTTAAGATATTTAAAACACAGCCGGCAATAGAAATAAACAGAAAAGAATTAAAATATACCAGAACACTGCACTCAGGTAGCCACTTATGGTTTATAAGGCAAAAAATGTATACCCACTTGCTATCCGCATCATGTAGAATACTTTTAGAGATATTCTGAAATAAAATAAAATAATATTAGCATAACCATATTCCGTTATAATCAACATATTAGTGGTAAAACTTATATTATTTTTTTTTAATTTGGGTGTTATGTGAAGAGCTCCCTGCTGAAGATTAATAATCATGAAATCTGCCTTAGATCTCAGATTAAAATAATAAATATGGTATTAAAAAATTACAATTTTATTAAAAGTAAATAAGAGATGGTTCCGATTTTGAAGGGAAATAGGCTAGGGTCGGCAGTGGGTGGTAGAACTGATTTACTCAAATAGATGGGAGGGGTTTTAGAACTGAATTGAAGGAAATGGGGAAGTACAGAGGTGATAAGTAGTGAGTTAGAAGGGAGGCGGAAAGAGTTTGAGAAACGTTAAGGCAAAAGAGAAACTGAAAGATGATCTACCAGCTAAGTTTATGACCTAATATAAATTTATTTAACACTAAAAACATATGGTAGATCATAAATTTTTCACATTTAAGCTTCTTTGGTGCAAAGCCTCATTGTCAGGTACTAAAAGAATACCACACCAAGCTATCCTTAAAATGTATACCTCTCTACTATGTCTAACTAGGTTTGATTTTCTTTAGCACCTGCATATGAGATATTGAACCATGACTAATAAAACATCAAAGATGTACTGCATAAAAAGATAATTGAATAATTTAGGTGTTAAAATAAAGAGTGTTGTAAGAGGGGATGAAATGTAGGCCAGTAGGAAGGAAGGAAAAACAGGATATCGAGAAAGTTGTTATCAACATAGGGAGGGGGTCAGATACGGAACGGAAACAATTTTAGTCCAAATACACTGTATAATAAAGGTTAAGCAATAAATAATAGTGCCTTTCTGCTAATGTTCAGAAATTAAATAGGAAATAATAAACTGACCAGACCGAAAGAGACAAAATGTCTTTTTGCCTAATTTAAAAAAAAAACATTAAAATCTAACCCATTTTGAAATATTAATGTAAGATTCGAAAATATAGTTATATAAGTAATTCCACGCTTCATTAAACATGTTAGCTATTTAAGATATTCAAACACAGCCGGCAATAGAAATAAACATAAAAGAATTAAAATATACCAGAACACTGCACTCAGGTAGCCACTTATGGTTTATAAGGCAAAAAATGTATATCCACTTGCCATCCGCATCATGTAGAATACTTTTAGAGATATTCTGAAATAAAATAAAATAATATTAGCATAACCATATTCCGTTATAATCAACATATTAGTGGTAAAACTTATATTATTTTTTTTTAATTTGGGTGTTATGTGAAGAGCTCCCTGCTGAAGATTAATAATCATGAAATCTGCCTTAGATCTCGGATTATATGGTATTAAAAAATTACAATTTTATTGAAAGAAAATGAAAGATGGCACTGACGTTGAAGGGAAATAGGGTAGGGTCGGCAGTGTGTGATAGAACTGATTTACTGAAATAGGTAGGTAGGGGGTTTAGAACTGAAATGTAGGAAATGGGGAAGTACAGAGGTGATAAGTAGTGAGTTGGAAGGGAGGTGGAAAGAGTTTGAGAAACGGTAAGGCAAAAGAGAAACTGAAAGATGATCTACCAGCTAAGTTTATGGCCTAATATAAATTTATTTAACACTAAAAATATATGGTAGATCATAAATTTTTCACATTTAAGCTTCTTTGGTGCAAAGCCTCATTGTCAGGTACTAAAAGAATACCACACCCAGCTATCCTTAAAATGTATACCTCTCTACTATGTCTAACTAGGTTTGATTTCCTTTAGCACCTGCATATGAGATATTGAACCATGACTAATAAAACATCAAAGATGTACTGCGTAAAAAGTTAATTGAATAATTTAGTTGTTAAAATAAAGAGGGTAGTAAGAGGGGATGAAATGTAGAGTAGTAGGAAGGGGGAATGGATGCGATATCGAAAAAGTTGTTATCAACATAGGGAGGGGGTCAGATACGGAACGGTATCAATTTTAGTCCAAATGCACTGTATAATAAAGGTTAAGCAATAAATAATAGTGCCTTTCTGCTAATGCTTAGAAATTAAATAGGAAATAATAAACTGACCAGACCGAAAGAGACAAAATGTCTTTTTGCCTAATTTAAAAAAAAAAAACATTAAAATCTAACCCCTTTTGAAATATTAATGTAAGATTCCAAAATATAGTTATATAAGTAATTCCACTGTTTATTAAACAAGCTAGCTATTTAAGATATTTAAAACACAGCCGGCAATAGAAATAAACAGAAAAGAATTAAAATATACCAGAACACTGAACTCAGGTAGCCACTTATGGTTTATAAGGCAAAAAATGTATACCCACTTGCTATCCGCATCATGTAGAATACTTTTAGAGATATTCTGAAATAAAATAAAATAATATTAGCATAACCATATTCCGTTATAATCAACATATTAGCGGTAAAACTTACATTATTTTTTTTAAATTTGGGTGTTATGTGAAGAGCTCCCTACTGAAGATTAATAATCATGAAATCTGACTTAGCTCTCCGATTAAATGAATAAATATGGTATTAAAAAATTACAATTTTATTAAAAGTAAATAAGAGATGGTTCCGATTTTGAAGGGAAATAGGGTAGGGTTGGCAGTGGGTGGTAGAACTGATTTACTCAAATAGATGGGAGGGGTTTTAGAACTCAATTGTAGGACATCGGGAAGTACATAGGTGATAAGTAGAGCTGGGAGGGAGGTGAAAAGAGTTTTTGAAACGGTAAGGCAAAAGAGAAACTGAAAGATGATCTACCAGCTAAGTTTATGGCCTAATATAAATTTATTTAACACTAAAAATATATGGTAGATCATAAAATTTTCACATTTAACCTTCTTTGGTGCAAAGCCTCATTGTCAGGTACTAAAAGAATACCACACCAAGCTATCCTTAAAATGTATACCTCTCTACTATGTCTAACTAGGATTGATTTCCTTTAGCACCTGCATATGAGATATTGAACCATGACTAATAAAACATCAAAGATATACTGCGTAAAAAGTTAATTGAATAATTTAGTTGTTAAAATAAAGAGGGTGGTAAGAGGGGATGAAATGTAGAGTAGTAGGAAGGGGGAATGGATGGGATATCGTAAAAGTTGTTATCAACATAGGGAGGGGGTCAGATACGGAACGGTATCAATTTTAGTCCAAATGCACTGTATAATAAAGGTTAAGCAATAAATAATAGTGCCTTTCTGCTAATGCTTAGAAATTAAATAGGAAATAATAAACTGACCAGACCGAAAGAGACAAAATGTCTTTTTGCCTAATTTAAAAAAAAAAACATTAAAATCTAATCCCTTTTGAAATATTAATGTAAGATTCCAAAATATAGTTATATAAGTAATTCCACTGTTTATTAAACAAGCTAGCTATTTAAGATATTTAAAACACAGCCGGCAATAGAAATAAACAGAAAAGAATTAAAATATACCAGAACACTGCACTCAGGTAGCCACTTATGGTTTATAAGGCAAAAAATGTATATCCACTTGCCATCCGCATCATGTAGAATACTTTTAGAGATATTCTGAAATAAAATAAAATAATATTAGCATAACCATATTCCGTTATAATCAACATATTAGTGGTAAAACTTATATTATTTTTTTTTAATTTGGGTGTTATGTGAAGAGCTCCCTGCTGAAGATTAATAATCATGAAATCTGCCTTAGATCTCGGATTATATGGTATTAAAAAATTACAATTTTATTGAAAGAAAATGAAAGATGGCACTGACGTTGAAGGGAAATAGGGTAGGGTCGGCAGTGTGTGATAGAACTGATTTACTGAAATAGGTAGGTAGGGGGTTTAGAACTGAAATGTAGGAAATGGGGAAGTACAGAGGTGATAAGTAGTGAGTTGGAAGGGAGGTGGAAAGAGTTTGAGAAACGGTAAGGCAAAAGAGAAACTGAAAGATGATCTACCAGCTAAGTTTATGGTCTAATATAAATTTATTTAACACTAAAAATATATGGTAGATCATAAATTTTTCACATTTAAGCTTCTTTGGTGCAAAGCCTCATTGTCAGGTACTAAAAGAATACCACAGCCAGCTATCCTTAAAATGTATCCCTCTCTACTATGTCTAACAAGGTTTGATTTCCTTTAGCACCTGCATATGAGATATTGAACCATGACTAATAAAACATCAAAGATGTACTGCGTAAAAAGTTAATTGAATAATTTAGTTGTTAAAATAAAGAGGGTAGTAAGAGGGGATGAAATGTAGAGTAGTAGGAAGGAAGGAAAAACTGGATATCGAGAAAGTTGTTATCAACATAGGGAGGGGGTCAGATACGGAACGGTATCAATTTTAGTCCAAATGCACTGTATAATAAAGGTTAAGCAATAAATAATAGTGCCTTTCTGCTAATGCTTAGAAATTAAATAGGAAATAATAAACTGACCAGACCGAAAGAGACAAAATGTCTTTTTGCCTAATTTAAAAAAAAAAACATTAAAATCTAACCCCTTTTGAAATATTAATGTAAGATTCCAAAATATAGTTATATAAGTAATTCCACTGTTTATTAAACAAGTTAGCTATTTAAGATATTTAAAACACAGCCGGCAATAGAAATAAACAGAAAAGAATTAAAATATACCAGAACACTGCACTCAGGTAGCCACTTATGGTTTATAAGGGAAAAAATGTATACCCACTTGCTATCCGCATCATGTAGAATACTTTTAGAGATATTCTGAAATAAAATAAAATAATATTAGCATAACCATATTCCGTTATAATCAACATATTAGTGGTAAAACTTACATTATTTTTTTTTTTTTTGGGTGTTATGTGAAGAGCTCCCTGCTGAAGATTAATAATCATGAAATCTGCCTTAGCTCTCGGATTATATGGTATTAAAAAATTACAATTTTATTAAAAGAAAATAAAAGATGGCACTGACGTGGAAGGGAAATAAAGTAGGGTCGGCAGTGTGTGATAGAACTGATTTACTGAAATAGGTAGGTAGGGGGTTTAGAACTGAAATGTAGGAAATTGGGAAGTACAACGGTGATAAGTAGAGCTGGGAGGGAGGGGGAAAGAGTTTTTGAAACGGTAAGGCAAAAGAGAAACTGAAAGATGATCTACCAGCTAAGTTTATGGCCTAATATAAATTTATTTAACACTAAAAATATATGGTAGATCATAAATTTTTCACATTTAAGCTTCTTTGGTGCAAAGCCTCATTGTCAGGTACTAAAAGAATACCACACCAAGCTATCCTTAAAATGTATACCTCTCTACTATGTCTAACTAGGTTTGATTTCCTTTAGCACCTGCATATGAGATATTGAACCATGACTAATAAAACATCAAAGATGTACTGCGTAAAAAGTTAATTGAATATTTTAGTTGTTAAAATAAAGAGGGTGGTAAGAGGGGATGAAATGTAGAGTAGTAGGAAGGGGGAATGGATGGGATATCGAAAAAGTTGTTATCAACATAGGGAGGGGGTCAGATACGGAACGGTATCAATTTTAGTCCAAATGCACTGTATAATAAAGGTTAAGCAATAAATAATAGTGCCGTTCTGCTAATGCTTAGAAATTAAATAGGAAATAATAAACTGACCAGACCGAAAGAGACAAAATGTCTTTTTGCCTAATTTAAAAAAAAAAACATTAAAATCTAACCCCTTTTGAAATATTAATGTAAGATTCCAAAATATAGTTATATAAGTAATTCCACTGTTTATTAAACAAGTTAGCTATTTAAGATATTTAAAACACAGCCGGCAATAGAAATAAACAGAAAAGAATTAAAATATACCAGAACACTGCACTCAGGTAGCCACTTATGGTTTATAAGGGAAAAAATGTATACCCACTTGCTATCCGCATCATGTAGAATACTTTTAGAGATATTCTGAAATAAAATAAAATAATATTAGCATAACCATATTCCGTTATAATCAACATATTAGTGGTAAAACTTACATTATTTTTTTTTTTTTTGGGTGTTATGTGAAGAGCTCCCTGCTGAAGATTAATAATCATGAAATCTGCCTAAGCTCTCGGATTATATGGTATTAAAAAATTACAATTTTATTAAAAGAAAATGAAAGATGGCACTGACGTTGAAGGGAAATACGGTAGGGTCGGCAGTGTGTGATAGAACTGATTTACTGAAATAGGTAGGTAGGGGGTTTAGAACTGAAATGTAGGAAATTGGGAAGTACAAAGGTGATAAGTAGAGCTGGGAGGGAGGGGGAAAGAGTTTTTGAAACGGTAAGGCAAAAGAGAAACTGAAAGATGATCTACCAGCTAAGTTTATGGCCTAATATAAATTTATTTAACACTAAAAATATATGGTAGATCATAAATTTTTCACATTTAAGCTTCTTTGGTGCAAAGCCTCATTGTCAGGTACTAAAAGAATACCACACCAAGCTATCCTTAAAATGTATACCTCTCTACTATGTCTAACTAGGTTTGATTTCCTTTAGCACCTGCATATGAGATATTGAACCATGACTAATAAAACATCAAAGATGTACTGCGTAAAAAGTTAATTGAATATTTTAGTTGTTAAAATAAAGAGGGTGGTAAGAGGGGATGAAATGTAGAGTAGTAGGAAGGGGGAATGGATGGGATATCGAAAAAGTTGTTATCAACATAGGGAGGGGGTCAGATACGGAACGGTATCAATTTTAGTCCAAATGCACTGTATAATAAAGGTTAAGCAATAAATAATAGTGCCGTTCTGCTAATGCTTAGAAATTAAATAGGAAATAATAAACTGACCAGACCGAAAGAGACAAAATGTCTTTTTGCCTAATTTAAAAAAAAAAACATTAAAATCTAACCCCTTTTGAAATATTAATGTAAGATTCCAAAATATAGTTATATAAGTAATTCCACTGTTTATTAAACAAGTTAGCTATTTAAGATATTTAAAACACAGCCGGCAATAGAAATAAACAGAAAAGAATTAAAATATACCAGAACACTGCACTCAGGTAGCCACTTAAGGTTTATAAGGCAAAAAATGTATACCCACTTGCTATCCGCATCATGTAGAATACTTTTAGAGATATTCTGAAATAAAATAAAATAATATTAGCATAACCATATTCCGTTATAATCAACATATTAGTGGTAAAACTTACATTATTTTTTTTTTTTTGGGTGTTATGTGAAGAGCTCCCTGCTGAAGATTAATAATCATGAAATCTGCCTTAGCTCTCGGATTATATGGTATTAAAAAATTACAATTTTATTAAAAGAAAATGAAAGATGGCACTGACGTTGAAGGGAAATACGGTAGGGTCGGCAGTGTGTGATAGAACTGATTTACTGAAATAGGTAGGTAGGGGGTTTAGAACTGAAATGTAGGAAATGGGGAAGTACAGAGGTGATAAGTAGTGAGTTGGAAGGGAGGTGGAAAGAGTTTGAGAAACGGTAAGGCAAAAGAGAAACTGAAAGATGATCTACCAGCTAAAAATATATGGTAGATCATAAATATTTCACATTTTAGCTTCTTTGGTGCAAAGCCTCATTGTCAGGTACTAAAAGAATACCACACCAAGCTATCCTTAAAATGTATACCTCTCTACTATGTCTAACTAGGTTTGATTTCCTTTAGCACCTGCATATGAGATATTGAACCATGACTAATAAAACATCAAAGATGTACTACGTAAACAGTTAATTGAATAATTTAGTTGTTAAAATAAAGAGGGTGGTAAGAGGGGATGAAATGTAGAGTAGTAGGAAGGGGGAATGGATGGGATATCGAAAAAGTTGTTATCAACATAGGGAGGGGGTCAGATACCAGGGTATCAATTTTAGTCCAAATGCACTGTATAATAAAGGTTAAGCAATAAATAATAGTGCCTTTCTGCTAATGCTTAGAAATTTAATAGGAAATAATAAACTGACCAGACCGAAAGAGACAAAATGTCTTTTTGCCTAATTTAAAAAAAAAAACATTAAAATCTAACCCCTTTTGAAATATTAATGTAAGATTCCAAAATATAGTTATATAAGTAATTCCACTGTTTATTAAACAAGTTAGCTATTTAAGATATTTAAAACACAGCCGGCAATAGAAATAAACAGAAAAGAATTAAAATATACCAGAACACTGCACTCAGGTAGCCACTTATGGTTTATAAGGCAAAAAATGTATACCCACTTGCTATCCGCATCAGGTAGAATACTTTTAGAGATATTCTGAAATAAAATAAAATAATATTAGCATAACCATATTCCGTTATAATCAACATATTAGTGGTAAAACTTACATTATTTTTTTTTTTTTGGGTGTTATGTGAAGAGCTCCCTGCTGAAGATTAATAATCATGAAATCTGCCTTAGCTCTCGGATTATATGGTATTAAAAAATTACAATTTTATTAAAAGAAAATGAAAGATGGCACTGACGTTGAAGGGAAATACGGTAGGGTCGGCAGTGTGTGATAGAACTGATTTACTGAAATAGGTAGGTAGGGGGTTTAGAACTGAAATGTAGGAAATGGGGAAGTACAGAGGTGATAAGTAGTGAGTTGGAAGGGAGGTGGAAAGAGTTTGAGAAACGGTAAGGCAAAAGAGAAACTGAAAGATGATCTACCAGCTAAAAATATATGGTAGATCATAAATATTTCACATTTTAGCTTCTTTGGTGCAAAGCCTCATTGTCAGGTACTAAAAGAATACCACACCAAGCTATCCTTAAAATGTATACCTCTCTACTATGTCTAACTAGGTTTGATTTCCTTTAGCACCTGCATATGAGATATTGAACCATGACTAATAAAACATCAAAGATGTACTACGTAAACAGTTAATTGAATAATTTAGTTGTTAAAATAAAGAGGGTGGTAAGAGGGGATGAAATGTAGAGTAGTAGGAAGGGGGAATGGATGGGATATCGAAAAAGTTGTTATCAACATAGGGAGGGGGTCAGATACCAGGGTATCAATTTTAGTCCAAATGCACTGTATAATAAAGGTTAAGCAATAAATAATAGTGCCTTTCTGCTAATGCTTAGAAATTTAATAGGAAATAATAAACTGACCAGACCGAAAGAGACAAAATGTCTTTTTGCCTAATTTAAAAAAAAAAACATTAAAATCTAACCCCTTTTGAAATATTAATGTAAGATTCCAAAATATAGTTATATAAGTAATTCCACTGTTTATTAAACAAGTTAGCTATTTAAGATATTTAAAACACAGCCGGCAATAGAAATAAACAGAAAAGAATTAAAATATACCAGAACACTGCACTCAGGTAGCCACTTATGGTTTATAAGGCAAAAAATGTATACCCACTTGCTATCCGCATCAGGTAGAATACTTTTAGAGATATTCTGAAATAAAATAAAATAATATTAGCATAACCATATTCCGTTATAATCAACATATTAGTGGTAAAACTTATATTATTTTTTTTTTTTTGGGTGTTTTGTGAAGAGCTCCCTGCTGAAGATTAATAATCATGAAATCTGCCTTAGCTCTCGGATTATATGGTATTAAAAAATTACAATTTTATTAAAAGAAAATGAAAGATGGCACTGACGTTGAAGGGAAATAGGGTAGGGTCGGCAGTGTGTGATAGAACTGATTTACTGAAATAGGTAGGTAGGGGGTTTAGAACTGAAATGTAGGAAATGGGGAAGTACAGAGGTGATAAGTAGTGAGTTGGAAGGGAGGTGGAAAGAGTTTTTGAAACGGTAAGGCAAAAGAGAAACTGAAAGATGATCTACCAGCTAAGTTTATGGCCTAATATAAATTTATTTAACACTAAAAATATATGGTAGATCATAAATTTTTCACATTTAAGCTTCTTTGGTGCAAAGCCTCATTGTCAGGTACTAAAAGAATACCACACCCAGCTATCCTTAAAATGTATACCTCTCTACTATGTCTAACTAGGTTTGATTTCCTTTAGCACCTGCATATGAGATATTGAACCATGACTAATAAAACATCAAAGATGTACTGCGTAAAAAGTTAATTGAATAATTTAGTTGTTAAAATAAAGAGGGTGGTAAGAGGGGATGAAATGTAGAGTAGTAGGAAGGGGGAATGGATGGGATATCGAAAAAGTTGTTATCAACATAGGGAGGGGGTCAGATACGGAACGGTATCAATTTTAGTCCAAATGCACTGTATAATAAAGGTTAAGCAATAAATAATAGTGCCTTTCTGCTAATGCTTAGAAATTAAATAGGAAATAATAAACTGACCAGACCGAAAGAGACAAAATGTCTTTTTGCCTAATTTAAAAAAAAAAACATTAAAATCTAACCCTTTTTGAAATATTAATGTAAGATTCCAAAATATAGTTATATAAGTAATTCCACTGTTTATTAAACAAGTTAGCTATTTAAGATATTTAAAACACAGCCGGCAATAGAAATAAACAGAAAAGAATTAAAATATACCAGAACACTGCACTCAGGTAGCCACTTATGGTTTATAAGGCAAAAAATGTATACCCACTTGCTATCCGCATCAGGTAGAATACTTTTAGAGATATTCTGAAATAAAATAAAATAATATTAGCATAACCATATTCCGTTATAATCAACATATTAGTGGTAAAACTTACATTATTTTTTTTTTTTTTGGGTGTTATGTGAAGAGCTCCCTGCTGAAGATTAATAATCATGAAATCTGCCTTAGCTCTCGGATTATATGGTATTAAAAAATTACAATTTTATTAAAAGAAAATGAAAGATGGCACTGACGTTGAAGGGAAATACGGTAGGGTCGGCAGTGTGTGATAGAACTGATTTACTGAAATAGGTAGGTAGGGGGTTTAGAACTGAAATGTAGGAAATGGGGAAGTACAGAGGTGATAAGTAGTGAGTTGGAAGGGAGGTGGAAAGAGTTTGAGAAACGGTAAGGCAAAAGAGAAACTGAAAGATGATCTACCAGCTAAGTTTATGGCCTAATATAAATTTATTTAACACTAAAAATATATGGTAGATCATAAATTTTTCACATTTAAGCTTCTTTGGTGCAAAGCCTCATTGTCAGGTACTAAAAGAATACCACACCCAGCTATCCTTAAAATGTATACCTCTCTACTATGTCTAACTAGGTTTGATTTCCTTTAGCACCTGCATATGAGATATTGAACCATGACTAATAAAACATCAAAGATGTACTGCGTAAAAAGTTAATTGAATAATTTAGTTGTTAAAATAAAGAGGGTGGTAAGAGGGGATGAAATGTAGAGTAGTAGGAAGGGGGAATGGATGGGATATCGAAAAAGTTGTTATCAACATAGGGAGGGGGTCAGATACGGAACGGTATCAATTTTAGTCCAAATGCACTGTATAATAAAGGTTAAGCAATAAATAATAGTGCCTTTCTGCTAATGCTTAGAAATTAAATAGGAAATAATAAACTGACCAGACCGAAAGAGACAAAATGTCTTTTTGCCTAATTTAAAAAAAAAAACATTAAAATCTAACCCTTTTTGAAATATTAATGTAAGATTCCAAAATATAGTTATATAAGTAATTCCACTGTTTATTAAACAAGTTAGCTATTTAAGATATTTAAAACACAGCCGGCAATAGAAATAAACAGAAAAGAATTAAAATATACCAGAACACTGCACTCAGGTAGCCACTTAAGGTTTATAAGGCAAAAAATGTATACCCACTTGCTATCCGCATCATGTAGAATACTTTTAGAGATATTCTGAAATAAAATAAAATAATATTAGCATAACCATATTCCGTTATAATCAACATATTAGTGGTAAAACTTACATTATTTTTTTTTTTTTTGGGTGTTATGTGAAGAGCTCCCTGCTGAAGATTAATAATCATGAAATCTGCCTTAGCTCTCGGATTATATGGTATTAAAAAATTACAATTTTATTAAAAGAAAATGAAAGATGGCACTGACGTTGAAGGGAAATACGGTAGGGTCGGCAGTGTGTGATAGAACTGATTTACTGAAATAGGTAGGTAGGGGGTTTAGAACTGAAATGTAGGAAATGGGGAAGTACAGAGGTGATAAGTAGTGAGTTGGAAGGGAGGTGGAAAGAGTTTGAGAAACGGTAAGGCAAAAGAGAAACTGAAAGATGATCTACCAGCTAAAAATATATGGTAGATCATAAATATTTCACATTTTAGCTTCTTTGGTGCAAAGCCTCATTGTCAGGTACTAAAAGAATACCACACCAAGCTATCCTTAAAATGTATACCTCTCTACTATGTCTAACTAGGTTTGATTTCCTTTAGCACCTGCATATGAGATATTGAACCATGACTAATAAAACATCAAAGATGTACTACGTAAACAGTTAATTGAATAATTTAGTTGTTAAAATAAAGAGGGTGGTAAGAGGGGATGAAATGTAGAGTAGTAGGAAGGGGGAATGGATGGGATATCGAAAAAGTTGTTATCAACATAGGGAGGGGGTCAGATACCAGGGTATCAATTTTAGTCCAAATGCACTGTATAATAAAGGTTAAGCAATAAATAATAGTGCCTTTCTGCTAATGCTTAGAAATTTAATAGGAAATAATAAACTGACCAGACCGAAAGAGACAAAATGTCTTTTTGCCTAATTTAAAAAAAAAAACATTAAAATCTAACCCCTTTTGAAATATTAATGTAAGATTCCAAAATATAGTTATATAAGTAATTCCACTGTTTATTAAACAAGTTAGCTATTTAAGATATTTAAAACACAGCCGGCAATAGAAATAAACAGAAAAGAATTAAAATATACCAGAACACTGCACTCAGGTAGCCACTTATGGTTTATAAGGCAAAAAATGTATACCCACTTGCTATCCGCATCAGGTAGAATACTTTTAGAGATATTCTGAAATAAAATAAAATAATATTAGCATAACCATATTCCGTTATAATCAACATATTAGTGGTAAAACTTATATTATTTTTTTTTTTTTGGGTGTTATGTGAAGAGCTCCCTGCTGAAGATTAATAATCATGAAATCTGCCTTAGCTCTCGGATTATATGGTATTAAAAAATTACAATTTTATTAAAAGAAAATGAAAGATGGCACTGACGTTGAAGGGAAATAGGGTAGGGTCGGCAGTGTGTGATAGAACTGATTTACTGAAATAGGTAGGTAGGGGGTTTAGAACTGAAATGTAGGAAATGGGGAAGTACAGAGGTGATAAGTAGTGAGTTGGAAGGGAGGTGGAAAGAGTTTTTGAAACGGTAAGGCAAAAGAGAAACTGAAAGATGATCTACCAGCTAAGTTTATGGCCTAATATAAATTTATTTAACACTAAAAATATATGGTAGATCATAAATTTTTCACATTTAAGCTTCTTTGGTGCAAAGCCTCATTGTCAGGTACTAAAAGAATACCACACCCAGCTATCCTTAAAATGTATACCTCTCTACTATGTCTAACTAGGATTGATTTCCTTTAGCACCTGCATATGAGATATTGAACCATGACTAATAAAACATCAAAGATGTACTGCGTAAAAAGTTAATTGAATAATTTAGTTGTTAAAATAAAGAGGGTAGTAAGAGGGGATGAAATGTAGAGTAGTAGGAAGGGGGAATGGATGGGATATCGAAAAAGTTGTTATCAACATAGGGAGGGGGTCAGATACGGAACGGTATCAATTTTAGTCCAAATGCACTGTATAATAAATGTTAAGCAATAAATAATAGTGCCTTTCTGCTAATGCTTAGAAATTAAATAGGAAATAATAAACTGACCAGACCGAAAGAGACAAAATGTCTTTTTGCCTAATTTAAAAAAAAAAACCTTAAAATCTAACCCCTTTTGAAATATTAATGTAAGATTCCAAAATATAGTTATATAAGTAATTCCACTGTTTATTAAACAAGTTAGCTATTTAAGATATTTAAAACACAGCCGGCAATAGAAATAAACAGAAAAGAATTAAAATATACCAGAACACTGCACTCAGGTAGCCACTTAAGGTTTATAAGGCAAAAAATGTATACCCACTTGCTATCCGCATCATGTAGAATACTTTTAGAGATATTCTGAAATAAAATAAAATAATATTAGCATAACCATATTCCGTTATAATCAACATATTAGTGGTAAAACTTACATTATTTTTTTTTTTTGGGTGTTATGTGAAGAGCTCCCTGCTGAAGATTAATAATCATGAAATCTGCCTTAGTTCTCGGATTATATGGTATTAAAAAATTACAATTTTATTAAAAGTAAATGAAAGATGGCACTGACGTTGAAGGGAAATAGGGTAGGGTCGGCAGTGTGTGATAGAACTGATTTACTGAAATAGGTAGGTAGGGGGTTTAGAACTGAAATGTAGGAAATGGGGAAGTACAGAGGTGATAAGTAGTGAGTTGGAAGGGAGGTGGAAAGAGTTTTTGAAACGGTAAGGCAAAAGAGAAACTGAAAGATGATCTACCAGCTAAGTTTATGGCCTAATATAAATTTATTTAACACTAAAAATATATGGTAGATCATAAATTTTTCACATTTAAGCTTCTTTGGTGCAAAGCCTCATTGTCAGGTACTAAAAGAATACCACACCCAGCTATCCTTAAAATGTATACCTCTCTACTATGTCTAACTAGGTTTGATTTCCTTTAGCACCTGCATATGAGATATTGAACCATGACTAATAAAACATCAAAGATGTACTGCGTAAAAAGTTAATTGAATAATTTAGTTGTTAAAATAAAGAGGGTAGTAAGAGGGGATGAAATGTAGAGTAGTAGGAAGGGGGAATGGATGGGATATCGAAAAAGTTGTTATCAACATAGGGAGGGGGTCAGATACGGAACGGTATCAATTTTAGTCCAAATGCACTGTATAATAAAGGTTAAGCAATAAATAATAGTGCCTTTCTGCTAATGCTTAGAAATTAAATAGGAAATAATAAACTGACCAGACCGAAAGAGACAAAATGTCTTTTTGCCTAATTTAAAAAAAAAAAACATTAAAATCTAACCCCTTTTGAAATATTAATGTAAGATTCCAAAATATAGTTATATAAGTAATTCCACTGTTTATTAAACAAGTTAGCTATTTAAGATATTTAAAACACAGCCGGCAATAGAAATAAACAGAAAAGAATTAAAATATACCAGAACACTGCACTCAGGTAGCCACTTAAGGTTTATAAGGCAAAAAATGTATACCCACATGCTATCCGCATCATGTAGAATACTTTTAGAGATATTCTGAAATAAAATAAAATAATATTAGCATAACCATATTCCGTTATAATCAACATATTAGTGGTAAAACTTACATTATTTTTTTTTTGGGGGGTGTTATGTGAAGAGCTCCCTGCTGAAGATTAATAATCATGAAATCTGCCTTAGCTCTCGGATTATATGGTATTAAAAAATTACAATTTTATTAAAAGAAAATGAAAGATGGCACTGACGTTGAAGGGAAATACGGTAGGGTCGGCAGTGTGTGATAGAACTGATTTACTGAAATAGGTAGGTAGGGGGTTTAGAACTGAAATGTAGGAAATGGGGAAGTACAGAGGTGATAAGTAGTGAGTTGGAAGGGAGGTGGAAAGAGTTTGAGAAACGGTAAGGCAAAAGAGAAACTGAAAGATGATCTACCAGCTAAGTTTATGGCCTAATATAAATTTATTTAACACTAAAAATATATGGTAGATCATAAATTTTTCACATTTAAGCTTCTTTGGTGCAAAGCCTCATTGTCAGGTACTAAAAGAATACCACACCCAGCTATCCTTAAAATGTATACCTCTCTACTGTGTCTAACTAGGTTTGATTTCCTTTAGCACCTGCATATGAGATATTGAACCATGACTAATAAAACATCAAAGATGTACTGCGTAAAAAGTTAATTGAATAATTTAGTTGTTAAAATAAAGAGGGTGGTAAGAGGGGATGAAATGTAGAGTAGTAGGAAGGGGGAATGGATGGGATATCGAAAAAGTTGTTATCAACATAGGGAGGGGGTCAGATACGGAACGGTATCAATTTTAGTCCAAATGCACTGTATAATAAAGGTTAAGCAATAAATAATAGTGCCTTTCTGCTAATGCTTAGAAATTAAATAGGAAATAATAAACTGACCAGACCGAAAGAGACAAAATGTCTTTTTGCCTAATTTAAAAAAAAAAACATTAAAATCTAACCCCTTTTGAAATATTAATGTAAGATTCCAAAATATAGTTATATAAGTAATTCCACTGTTTATTAAACAAGTTAGCTATTTAAGATATTTAAAACACAGCCGGCAATAGAAATAAACAGAAAAGAATTAAAATATACCAGAACACTGCACTCAGGCAGCCACTTATGGTTTATAAGGGAAAAAATGTATACCCACTTGCTATCCGCATCATGTAGAATACTTTTAGAGATATTCTGAAATAAAATAAAATAATATTAGCATAACCATATTCCGTTATAATCAACATATTAGTGGTAAAACTTACATTATTTTTTTTTTTTGGGTGTTATGTGAAGAGCTCCCTGCTGAAGATTAATAATCATGAAATCTGCCTTAGCTCTCGGATTATATGGTATTAAAAAATTACAATTTTATTAAAAGAAAATGAATGATGGCACTGACGTTGAAGGGAAATACGGTAGGGTCGGCAGTGTGTGATAGAACTGATTTACTGAAATAGGTAGGTAGGGGGTTTAGAACTGAAATGTAGGAAATGGGGAAGTACAGAGGTGATAAGTAGTGAGTTGGAAGGGAGGTGGAAAGAGTTTGAGAAACGGTAAGGCAAAAGAGAAACTGAAAGATGATCTACCAGCTAAGTTTATGGCCTAATATAAATTTATTTAACACTAAAAATATATGGTAGATCATAAATTTTTCACATTTAAGCTTCTTTGGTGCAAAGCCTCATTGTCAGGTACTAAAAGAATACCACACCCAGCTATCCTTAAAATGTATACCTCTCTACTATGTCTAACTAGGTTTGATTTCCTTTAGCACCTGCATATGAGATATTGAACCATGACTAATAAAACATCAAAGATGTACTGCGTAAAAAGTTAATTGAATAATTTAGTTGTTAAAATAAAGAGGGTAGTAAGAGGGGATGAAATGTAGAGTAGTAGGAAGGGGGAATGGATGGGATATCGAAAAAGTTGTTATCAACATAGGGAGGGGGTCAGATACGGAACGGTATCAATTTTAGTCCAAATGCACTGTATAATAAAGGTTAAGCAATAAATAATAGTGCCTTTCTGCTAATGCTTAGAAATTAAATAGGAAATAATAAACTGACCAGACCGAAAGAGACAAAATGTCTTTTTGCCTAATTTAAAAAAAAAAAACATTAAAATCTAACCCCTTTTGAAATATTAATGTAAGATTCCAAAATATAGTTATATAAGTAATTCCACTGTTTATTAAACAAGTTAGCTATTTAAGATATTTAAAACACAGCCGGCAATAGAAATAAACAGAAAAGAATTAAAATATACCAGAACACTGCACTCAGGTAGCCACTTAAGGTTTATAAGGCAAAAAATGTATACCCACATGCTATCCGCATCATGTAGAATACTTTTAGAGATATTCTGAAATAAAATAAAATAATATTAGCATAACCATATTCCGTTATAATCAACATATTAGTGGTAAAACTTACATTATTTTTTTTTTGGGGGGTGTTATGTGAAGAGCTCCCTGCTGAAGATTAATAATCATGAAATCTGCCTTAGCTCTCGGATTATATGGTATTAAAAAATTACAATTTTATTAAAAGAAAATGAAAGATGGCACTGACGTTGAAGGGAAATACGGTAGGGTCGGCAGTGTGTGATAGAACTGATTTACTGAAATAGGTAGGTAGGGGGTTTAGAACTGAAATGTAGGAAATGGGGAAGTACAGAGGTGATAAGTAGTGAGTTGGAAGGGAGGTGGAAAGAGTTTGAGAAACGGTAAGGCAAAAGAGAAACTGAAAGATGATCTACCAGCTAAGTTTATGGCCTAATATAAATTTATTTAACACTAAAAATATATGGTAGATCATAAATTTTTCACATTTAAGCTTCTTTGGTGCAAAGCCTCATTGTCAGGTACTAAAAGAATACCACACCCAGCTATCCTTAAAATGTATACCTCTCTACTGTGTCTAACTAGGTTTGATTTCCTTTAGCACCTGCATATGAGATATTGAACCATGACTAATAAAACATCAAAGATGTACTGCGTAAAAAGTTAATTGAATAATTTAGTTGTTAAAATAAAGAGGGTGGTAAGAGGGGATGAAATGTAGAGTAGTAGGAAGGGGGAATGGATGGGATATCGAAAAAGTTGTTATCAACATAGGGAGGGGGTCAGATACGGAACGGTATCAATTTTAGTCCAAATGCACTGTATAATAAAGGTTAAGCAATAAATAATAGTGCCTTTCTGCTAATGCTTAGAAATTAAATAGGAAATAATAAACTGACCAGACCGAAAGAGACAAAATGTCTTTTTGCCTAATTTAAAAAAAAAAACATTAAAATCTAACCCCTTTTGAAATATTAATGTAAGATTCCAAAATATAGTTATATAAGTAATTCCACTGTTTATTAAACAAGTTAGCTATTTAAGATATTTAAAACACAGCCGGCAATAGAAATAAACAGAAAAGAATTAAAATATACCAGAACACTGCACTCAGGCAGCCACTTATGGTTTATAAGGGAAAAAATGTATACCCACTTGCTATCCGCATCATGTAGAATACTTTTAGAGATATTCTGAAATAAAATAAAATAATATTAGCATAACCATATTCCGTTATAATCAACATATTAGTGGTAAAACTTACATTATTTTTTTTTTTTGGGTGTTATGTGAAGAGCTCCCTGCTGAAGATTAATAATCATGAAATCTGCCTTAGCTCTCGGATTATATGGTATTAAAAAATTACAATTTTATTAAAAGAAAATGAATGATGGCACTGACGTTGAAGGGAAATACGGTAGGGTCGGCAGTGTGTGATAGAACTGATTTACTGAAATAGGTAGGTAGGGGGTTTAGAACTGAAATGTAGGAAATGGGGAAGTACAGAGGTGATAAGTAGTGAGTTGGAAGGGAGGTGGAAAGAGTTTGAGAAACGGTAAGGCAAAAGAGAAACTGAAAGATGATCTACCAGCTAAGTTTATGGCCTAATATAAATTTATTTAACACTAAAAATATATGGTAGATCATAAATTTTTCACATTTAAGCTTCTTTGGTGCAAAGCCTCATTGTCAGGTACTAAAAGAATACCACACCCAGCTATCCTTAAAATGTATACCTCTCTACTGTGTCTAACTAGGTTTGATTTCCTTTAGCACCTGCATATGAGATATTGAACCATGACTAATAAAACATCAAAGATGTACTGCGTAAAAAGTTAATTGAATAATTTAGTTGTTAAAATAAAGAGGGTGGTAAGAGGGGATGAAATGTAGAGTAGTAGGAAGGGGGAATGGATGGGATATCGAAAAAGTTGTTATCAACATAGGGAGGGGGTCAGATACGGAACGGTATCAATTTTAGTCCAAATGCACTGTATAATAAAGGTTAAGCAATAAATAATAGTGCCTTTCTGCTAATGCTTAGAAATTAAATAGGAAATAATAAACTGACCAGACCGAAAGAGACAAAATGTCTTTTTGCCTAATTTAAAAAAAAAAACATTAAAATCTAACCCCTTTTGAAATATTAATGTAAGATTCCAAAATATAGTTATATAAGTAATTCCACTGTTTATTAAACAAGTTAGCTATTTAAGATATTTAAAACACAGCCGGCAATAGAAATAAACAGAAAAGAATTAAAATATACCAGAACACTGCACTCAGGTAGCCACTTATGGTTTATAAGGGAAAAAATGTATACCCACTTGCTATCCGCATCATGTAGAATACTTTTAGAGATATTCTGAAATAAAATAAAATAATATTAGCATAACCATATTCCGTTATAATCAACATATTAGTGGTAAAACTTACATTATTTTTTTTTGGGGGTGTTATGTGAAGAGCTCCCTGCTGAAGATTAATAATCATGAAATCTGCCTTAGCTCTCGGATTATATGGTATTAAAAAATTACAATTTTATTAAAAGAAAATAAAAGATGGCACTGACGTGGAAGGGAAATAAAGTAGGGTCGGCAGTGTGTGATAGAACTGATTTACTGAAATAGGTAGGTAGGGGGTTTAGAACTGAAATGTAGGAAATGGGGAAGTACAGAGGTGATAAGTAGTGAGTTGGAAGGGAGGTGGAAAGAGTTTGAGAAACGGTAAGGCAAAAGAGAAACTGAAAGATGATCTACCAGCTAAGTTTATGGCCTAATATAAATTTATTTAACACTAAAAATATATGGTAGATCATAAATTTTTCACATTTAAGCTTCTTTGGTGCAAAGCCTCATTGTCAGGTACTAAAAGAATACCACACCCAGCTATCCTTAAAATGTATACCTCTCTACTGTGTCTAACTAGGTTTGATTTCCTTTAGCACCTGCATATGAGATATTGAACCATGACTAATAAAACATCAAAGATGTACTGCGTAAAAAGTTAATTGAATAATTTAGTTGTTAAAATAAAGAGGGTGGTAAGAGGGGATGAAATGTAGAGTAGTAGGAAGGGGGAATGGATGGGATATCGAAAAAGTTGTTATCAACATAGGGAGGGGGTCAGATACGGAACGGTATCAATTTTAGTCCAAATGCACTGTATAATAAAGGTTAAGCAATAAATAATAGTGCCTTTCTGCTAATGCTTAGAAATTAAATAGGAAATAATAAACTGACCAGACCGAAAGAGACAAAATGTCTTTTTGCCTAATTTAAAAAAAAAAACATTAAAATCTAACCCCTTTTGAAATATTAATGTAAGATTCCAAAATATAGTTATATAAGTAATTCCACTGTTTATTAAACAAGTTAGCTATTTAAGATATTTAAAACACAGCCGGCAATAGAAATAAACAGAAAAGAATTAAAATATACCAGAACACTGCACTCAGGTAGCCACTTATGGTTTATAAGGGAAAAAATGTATACCCACTTGCTATCCGCATCATGTAGAATACTTTTAGAGATATTCTGAAATAAAATAAAATAATATTAGCATAACCATATTCCGTTATAATCAACATATCAGTGGTAAAACTTACATTATTTTTTTTTGGGGGTGTTATGTGAAGAGCTCCCTGCTGAAGATTAATAATCATGAAATCTGCCTTAGCTCTCGGATTATATGGTATTAAAAAATTACAATTTTATTAAAAGAAAATAAAAGATGGCACTGACGTGGAAGGGAAATAAAGTAGGGTCGGCAGTGTGTGATAGAACTGATTTACTGAAATAGGTAGGTAGGGGGTTTAGAACTGAAATGTAGGAAATTGGGAAGTACAGAGGTGATAAGTAGTGAGTTGGAAGGGAGATGGAAAGAGTTTGAGAAACGGTAAGGCAAAAGAGAAACTGAAAGATGATCTACCAGCTAAGTTTATGGCCTAATATAAATTTATTTAACACTAAAAATATATGGTAGATCATAAATTTTTCACATTTAAGCTTCTTTGGTGCAAAGCCTCATTGTCAGGTACTAAAAGAATACCACACCAAGCTATCCTTAAAATGTATACCTCTCTACTATGTCTAACTAGGTTTGATTTCCTTTAGCACCTGCATATGAGATATTGAACCATGACTAATAAAACATCAAAGATGTACTGCGTAAAAAGTTAATTGAATAATTTAGTTGTTAAAATAAAGAGGGTGTTAAGAGGGGATTAAATGTAGAGTAGTAGGAAGGGGGAATGGATGGGATATCGAAAAAGTTGTTATCAACATAGGGAGGGGGTCAGATACGGAACGGTATCAATTTTAGTCCAAATGCACTGTATAATAAAGGTTAAGCAATAAATAATAGTGCCTTTCTGCTAATGCTTAGAAATTAAATAGGAAATAATAAACTGACCAGACCGAAAGAGACAAAATGTCTTTTTGCCTAATTTAAAAAAAAAAAACATTAAAATCTAACCCCTTTTGAAATATTAATGTAAGATTCCAAAATATAGTTATATAAGTAATTCCACTGTTTATTAAACAAGTTAGCTATTTAAGATATTTAAAACATAGCCGGCAATAGAAATAAACAGAAAAGAATTAAAATATACCAGAACACTGCACTCAGGTAGCCACTTAAGGTTTATAAGGCAAAAAATGTATACCCACTTGCTATCCGCATCATGTAGAATACTTTTAGAGATATTCTGAAATAAAATAAAATAATATTAGCATAACCATATTTCGTTATAATCAACATATTAGTGGTAAAACTTACATTATTTTTTTTTTGGGGGGTGTTATGTGAAGAGCTCCCTGCTGAAGATTAATAATCATGAAATCTGCCTTAGATCTCGGATTATATGGTATTAAAAAATTACAATTTTATTAAAAGAAAATAAAAGATGGCACTGACGTGGAAGGGAAATAAAGTAGGGTCGGCAGTGTGTGATAGAACTGATTTACTGAAATAGGTAGGTAGGGGGTTTAGAACTGAAATGTAGGAAATGGGGAAGTACAGAGGTGATAAGTAGTGAGTTGGAAGGGAGGTGGAAAGAGTTTGAGAAACGGTAAGGCAAAAGAGAAACTGAAAGATGATCTACCAGCTAAGTTTATGGCCTAATATAAATTTATTTAACACTAAAAATATATGGTAGATCATAATTTTTTCACATTTAAGCTTCTTTGGTGCAAAGCCTCATTGTCAGGTACTAAAAGAACACCACACCCAGCTATCCTTAAAATGTATACCTCTCTACTATGTCTAACTAGGTTTGATTTCCTTTAGCACCTGCATATGAGATATTGAACCATGACTAATAAAACATCAAAGATGTACTGCGTAAAAAGTAAATTGAATAATTTAGTTGTTAAAATAAAGAGGGTAGTAAGAGGGGATGAAATGTAGAGTAGTAGGAAGGGGGAATGGATGGGATATCGAAAAAGTTGTTATCAACATAGGTAGGGGGTCAGATACGGAACGGTATCAATTTTAGTCCAAATGCACTGTATAATAAAGGTTAAGCAATAAATAATAGTGCCTTTCTGCTAATGCTTAGAAATTAAATAGGAAATAATAAACTGACCAGCCCGAAAGAGACAAAAGGTCTTTTTGCCTAATTTAAAAAAAAAAACATTAAAATCTAACCCCTTTTGAAATATTAATGTAAGATTCCAAAATATAGTTATATAAGTAATTCCACTGTTTATTAAACAAGTTAGCTATTTAAGATATTTAAAACACAGCCGGCAATAGAAATAAACAGAAAACAATAAAATATACCAGAACACTGTACTATAGTATGTAGTCGTGTATGGTTTATAAGGCAAAGAATGTATATGCTCTTCTTATCCGCATCATGTAGAATACTTTTAGAGATATTCTGAAATAAAATAACATAATATTAACACAACAATATTCCATTATAATTAACATATTAGTAGTAAAACTTACTTTTTTATTTTGCAATAAAATTTGGGTGTAATGTGAAGAGCTCCCTGCTGAAGATTAATGATCATGAAATCTGCCTTAGCTCTCAGAATAAAATAATAAATATGACATAAAGTAATTACAATTGTATTAAAAGTGAATAAGAGATGGTTCTGACTTTGGAGGGAAATAGAGTAGTGTCGGCAGTGGGTGGTAGAACGAATTTACTGAAATAGGTGGGGACGGGATTTGGAAGTGAGCTGGAAAGAGTTTGGAAACTGTAAGGCAAAAGAGAAACTGTAAGATGATCTACCAGGCAAAATTTTGGCCTAATATAAATTTAAATTAACAGTAAAAAATATATGGTAGATCATAAATTTTTCACAATTAAGCGTCTTTGGTACAAAGCCTGTTTCTCAAGTACCAAAAGAATACCACACCAAGTTATCCCTAAAGTTTATACCTCTCTACTATGTCTAACTTGGTTTGATTTCCTCTAGCACCTGCATATAAGATATTAAACCATAACTAATAAAAAATCAAATACGTACGGCATAAAAAGTTAATTTTATAATTTAGTGTTAAAATAAAGAGGGTGGAAAGAGGGGATGAGATGAAGAGCAGTAGGAAAGGAGGATGGAAAGTGGGGATAGATGGTCAAAAAGTAAGCGGAAATCGTAAAAGTTGTAAAAGACATTGGAGGGTGGTGGTGTCAGATATTGAAAGCTTAAAATTGTAGTCTAAATGGACTCTATAATAAATGTTAAGCATTAAATAATAGTACCTTTCTGTTAATGTTAGGAATTTTATTCAAATAAATAGGAAATATTAGTTAGATGGGTCCAGAGAGAAACTAAAATGTATTTTTAGTGGAATCTGAATATAAAATCAATCCTTTTTAAAATATTAATGTAAGATGTAAACAAAAATGATATTTAGGCGATTTTATGATATGTTAAAAGAGGTCACCTTTTGGACTTAAAGAGGTGGTACTGGCCAAACATGTTAAGGTAGCATCTCAGCATTCTCAGTCAAAAGCGACACCAGTTTTAATCTAATGAGACCCTACTATGTAAGAGTTCATGTGGGACCACTAAGAGGTATAAAAACAGAATAGAGCCTGTACATTAAAAATACATAATTATAGTTCTACAATTGCTCAAGGTTGGAGCCCTCTGGGGATCGAGATCAATGCGTTTGATATTTTGTAATAATAATAATTTTAGCAAATGCACTAATAAATCTTTACTTGCCATTCCTTTCGTAAAACTACTGTTACACCAATCAAAATGGCCCTTTGAGCATGGAGTCTAACTGCCAAAAACCCCTTCATCACCACTCTGCTACTTGTATAGTTGTCACCTATTTTTCTTATACTCGTTTGGCGATCAAATCTCTCCTTATTCGTACATATCCTTTATACTTAATTCCATTTGTTTCAATTTTATTCTTCACAAGTACTGTGTATTCACCCTCATCCCATAATTCTGCTCGCATTTCATTTTTTCTGCTGTGCTACTTGTCTCAGGTTATGCTATATATCAAGAAAGAAGTCACCTTAAGTCAGCTAAGTTCACACCCCTACATATTCCCCTAAATATTGAGACTAAAAATCTGACATTTTTTCTCAAAGAAATATACATGAATGGCTGCTTTCCAAGAAAAAAGAGGAAAACAAATTTTTTCGTATTGTGGCACTCTTCTTCCAAGCCAGTGATGTATGTGAGTTGTATTCCATCAAAAGTAAATATATCCACTTTTGGAAAATTATTTCATAAAAAAAACCTGAAAATTATTAAGGGGCACCTAGAATAGAAAAGTTAAATTTTTATCGAAAAGGCTGATTTTCAACAATTATTTAACAAGGGAAACTAATCTTTAGATATAGAATCTGTCAAACAATAACTTTTTTTGAAAAGAGGATATATTAACTTTTGATAAAATGCTCTTCATTTATATTACATTACAATATACCTATATATTTAATATATATATATATATATATATATATATATATATATATATATATATATATATATATATATATATTATATATATTTAATATTTAATATTTAATATTTAATTACCTATATATTTATAATGTAATTAATGAAACAAAGCTAAGGAGTTGATTCAGGGAGTTATTATTTAACAAAGTATACACTATACTGACTCCTAGCAAGTAATATGGAGTAGCCAATGAAATAATCATCATTTAAAGGAATTGAATAAGTATTATTCAAAACTTCACCTTGAACATCAACTTTGATGAGCTGAGCAATCACCGTTGGAACACCATTGTTGAATAGATAAACATACTGGTCCTGGTCTTTGAGCTGGACAGTGGCTATACTGAGGTCTCCTAGAATTCGCTCATTCCTTCAGATTGGTAAGTCGTTTCTTCATCTCCAGCTGAATACTGGAACAGGATTACCAATTCAAAAGAACTCCATCCTAATATTCTGTTCTATCAATATTAAAGAGCATTATTGGAAAAAAAATTCCAAATTATGAAAAACAATAAATTATTTTATTCATCCCCCTTTTGATTTCCAACTTCATATTTATTTTAAATTGCATTTATTAATTCCAAATTTTAACCCATAAAGAAAAATTTACAATCAAATTTATATTTCAAGTCAGAAAGACATTCAGTTCAATATTTAATATAATAGTTTTAATTTGCATAAAATTATTCCAATAAAAAACTAAAATATCACAATGAATTTATAACAAAGGAAATAATTGCCAACTGAAAAATCAAATTTATTACTAAAATCAGACAGCATTTTTTATATAAAGAAATGTAAAAAATAATTAATATTATGATTCATGATAATAATACACAATGCTTTTTTTCATATATGAATAAATAATATCAGTTCAGCTAAAACAAAAATTAGGTAAGGGCTGCTGTTTGGAGAAAGGTTGCTTCAGGAGCCAATATGGTGGAGAGGACCACAGAATCAAATTAACACTTTTTTTTTCAACCTATTAACTTAATGATTCTTATTAATTTCAATTTTTAATCCATGAAAAAAATATATAATTCGCATTATATTTTTTCCAATTTTGAATAATATTCAAACATTTTACAATGAATAATAATCTCAACCTATTAAACAAAACTTATACGATAATAAGAAAACATATACGAATATAATATATTAGCCATTTAGCATCCATCAATAAATGCTATCTGGGTCTTATATCATAATAAAGTACAAGTCCAAGTAGACCTATGACTTATTAGCTTATGCCACACTGTGAAATGCTGATACAATACAATTTATAATAGTTATTAACTATTTTAAATGTTATATTGTTTCAACATTTGACAGTGTATCATATGTGTAGTAAATCATAGGTCTACTTGTACTTATAATTTATTATGAAGTAGGACACTGATGTATGGAACTTATTAGTTGAAAAACAAATAATAAAAATGTTCATAAGAATTATCAATTCTTCCTTTCATACATGAAACATGTGATATTTGTAATATTTGCATACATGAGGAAAAATTGCGACATTATGCGTTATGAAAACTTCTTAATATTCTGAGTAAATGTAACTAACATATAATGGCGAACATCGCCTCTGGGCTAATGAGATGTCAGCATCCCAGGTACTGAAATGAGCTAGTAAGGATCAGAAAGAAATTCAGTTCAATATTTAATGCTGTAACTATAATTCTTATTAAGTTATATATAATAATATAGGAATACATTAATAACAATATATATAGGAATAACAAAATATTAATGTTCTAAGAACGAGATTAAAGTTTTAAATTAAGATACTGCCGTTGTGAATATTCTGAGGGTCGTGATTTTTTAACTGATTTAAAAAGAAATCAAATCTCACAATTTTAATTTATTTCTAATTACATGGAATAATTTTATTTTATTTTTAATATGCATTTCAATATTTTATGTTATACATTTAATTCGCATAACAATACTTAGATATTTCTAATTTTCAACTGTGACTTGGAAGGTAGGTGGAAAACGCTTGAGAAATGGTAAGGAAAAAGAGAAACTGAAAGATGGTCTACCTAAAGATGATGGCCTACTATAAATTTAAATTAACAGTAAAAAATATATGATAGATCATTGCCAGGAACCAAATGAATACCACACCAAGTTATCCCTAAAATTTATACCTCTCTACTATGTCTAACTTGCTTTGATTTCCTGTAGCACCTGCAAATGAGATATTGAACCATGTATAATAAAAAATCAAAGACGTACTGCGTAAAAAGTTAATTGAATAATTTTGGTGTTCAAATAAAGGGGGGATGAAATGTAGGGCAGTTGGAAAGTGGGGACAGATGGGAAATCGGAAAAGTTGTTACGAACATTTGGAGGGGTTCAGATATGGAACCGTAAAAATTTTTGAGCAAATCTTATATATAAAAATTAATGTGAGTTTGTTTGTTCTTATTTTATGCGCTGCTATACCGTTCATCCGATTGCAATGAAACTTCGTCAACTCATTGCTTGCACTTGCGCGAAGGTTATAGGCAGGCTGGGTTGGAAAAAATCCTAATCAAAGCGGTTGAAAAAAAATTATTTCTAAAGCCAAAAAATTTTTTTTTTCGAATAACTCAAAAACTACACATCTATGGCACACATCTAAAAATGAAATAATAACCGAATTAAATGGTAAAATAAATGATATTCAAAAAATTAAAATAAAAATAAACGGCTACGAAGAATTTACTCATTCATATATTGTGACCTTTCCGATACAAGAATTGGTTACCAAAATATTAGAGTTAAAAAATACTCACCAAATCCTATAAGGTGTTTTGGATGTCTTAGTTTTCCTCACCATACACTAAAATGCGCAAACCCTAGAACTATTTATCTCTCATTGTGGCGAGGAAAAACACACAGATGATAAATGCACTAAAAATACCAATTATTAATGTGTATTAACTGCAATGGTGAGCATAAAGATTTTGGACCGTTCGTGTCCCATTTTTAGAATGAATAAAGAAATTAAATGTATTTAGTTTACTAAAAAAGTGCCGTATAATGAAGCGAAAAAAATATATAATATAGAAAACACCCCAAATTGTAATAGACTATTCTCTGAAATAACTAGATCTCAGAAATCATTAAAAACACAGGGAACAGATACTCAGACAGATTTATTTTTCCAATTTGAAGCTCCAGTGAATCACCAAATAAAGGTGACCACTAAGCATTCCTCTCTCTTTCCTGGCACATCAGCCGCATTGGGACCTAAGCCACAGTCACCGTGATGATAAGATCGGCAACCGCTGCAGCTGTTCATGCTCCCCCACATCCGTCTCTCTTTCCGGCCCGTCCCCACTCCCTAACCCTCTCCCCGACTCATCTCCCCTCCTTAGCTCCTTCTTTACCTCCCATCCTATCTTCGGCTCCCCTCTTTAACTCTATGGCTTCAACCTCGTACTCCGAACCTTTAGATATGGCTCCTTTAGATAAAGGCCAATCTGAAGGCGACGAACTCATCGAGATAGATCCGTCAGGTACTGAAGACGGATATACCGAAGTTATGTATAAGAAGGGAAAAATTAAAAAGTAAAATTCAGTGAATAAAAGTAGAAATGCCTTAACGAAATATATAATATGAACACCTATTTTTTTGTATAATTTTTCTTGTTATTATTTTCTATGTCTGGCTTTATTTTATTATCTCCTTTTTATATTACACCTGTTATCGTTTTTATTACAATAATCGTTTGTAAACTATTTTATTATTAATATGTATTTCAGATCACAACTTTGGTCTTACATTAATACTACCTACTTTAAAAGAAATGTATGCATATTTGTGTGTGTTTGTGTATATATATATTTCTTTTTTGTTGTTATTTTATTTTTCCTTCATCTAACATTGTGTACCCTTCCGTTTATTTTATTTTTTATTTATTTTATTTTATTATTATTATATTTTTATTTATATTTTATTTTTTCTCTCACCCATTTATTTCTATGAAGGTCAAATGTTTTCTTTAACATTCTATACCATACCTAAATCATGACTCCTATCCAATGGAACTGTAATGGGATTAAAAGTCACTTTAATGATTTGACGATGCTAATCGAAGATGAGGATCCATTTTGGATATGCCTCCAAGAAACGCATCTAAGGCCTTTTGATCAATTCACTCTTAAAATCACCCAGAATGTGCAGTTAAGAGCTCATAAATCCAGATTGGTGGAACTGTCTTTAATCGTTCAGTCCAACTGTTAGGGTTTGCCGATGACATTGCATTGGTTGGGAGAACATTCGCATCCATAAAGGACGCTTTTGTAGCCCTACAAAGAGCTGCGGCAAAAGTTGGCTTAAAAATAAATTAAAACAAAACTAATTATATACGGGCCGATCCAAGAGATGGGGGAGCCAGAGAACCATATATGGAAGTTAGAGGTTTTAAATTCGAAAGTGTCTCAGAATTTATATACCTTGGCTCACAGGTAAATATGAATAATGACAAAAATGCAGAAATAGAGCCTATTTTGGTCTTCAAAGACACCTAAGAAGCAGAGTGATCTCGCACAACTAAGCTGCGCATATAGAAAACCCTAATCAGACCAGTGCTAACATATGGGTCAGAGTGCTGGACGATTCCAAGAACCCATGAAGCAGCTCTCCTTCGGTTCGAACGTCGAGTGTTAAGAAGAATATTTGGCCCAGTATCTAATATTAACCAGGATTGGTGAATGCGAACAAAGAATGAGCTGCAGGAGCAATATGGACATTCTGACGTTGTTAGGGTAATAAGAATCGGTAGATTAAGCTGGGCTGGACACATTCGTCGGATGCCCGAAGAATATATATTAAGAAAGCTATTGGATGAGCGGATCTACACAACAAGACGAGTGGAAAGACCTAGGCTTAGATTGGCTGATGGAGTGGAAACCGACGCACGGATTATCCTTGGTGTACGCAACTAGAAGGCACTTCTCAGAGACGATTGGCGGTTGAAGTTACGGAAGGACCTGACTATGCATGAGTTGTAGTGTCATGATGATGATGATGGGGGAGGAATTGGGGAAGGTTGAGTTTGACGTATTTTGTGGCAGAACCAAGAAAGAAACCTGGACCTTTTCACTCTGGTTAGATATCAGTAACCTGTATGATAGCATCTCTCTTCTACCCTATTTGCTGTACATGAGGACGCTAAATCAAAATAAACAAATAACAATATTAGTAGAGCGTCAATAACAATGCTACAATAATGGAAATAATTGATCACAACAAATTGTATTCAATATACTACTGTTGTGGCGTTCCGAAAAACTTCTTTTTTGGGTTACTGTTTCTATTTCAATAAAGTCAAATCTATATTTCAAATAGGTTTATATTTCAATCATTTACCTGAAGCCATAAAAAACAACAACATGTAAGTAGCTTAACAAATCACCGAAATTTTATTTGCGAACATTGCTTCTTATATTTCTTCGTTTGAATTAATATTCCTCTTTGGAAAGGATATTCCCGCGCAGTTTGTTTTTTTTGTGGGTGTTCAGTGTATTTATTATCCAGTTCTGTATTTTGTGTGCTCTTATTGTTTTACATATAAATCTTACCTTTTGTAAATAAGGAACACTCATCTTTATATAAATCATAACTGTCAATCAAGACGCCTATCTTTCGCGCTTCTTTGGTTTTATTTGGTTTTAGGTAATATTTTTAGAATTCAATGTTCATAAATGAATTATTAAATGTTAGAACTAGATTAATGTGCTGTGTTAAATAATAAATTGTTAAGCATTAGGAATACATTTAATGTTATGAGTTAATTAAATTGTTCTATAACTTATCTATGTATTATGCCCTTACGTAGTAATTTACTTCAGAAGAGATGTCTTCAAGTAGACCTGGAACCCCTCATAGACCAGGTACACCCCATAATCGACCAAGAACTCCAAGGAGGGCAAGAACACCCAGGAGTAGACCAGATGATTACATTGTTGAAGCATCGGATCCATTTTCATTACCATTATCTGCTTCAGATGATCGAATGAGACCAACTAGCCCATTTGGTATTTGATTTCTATTTATTATTTATGAAGTAGTTGACCTAGACATCAAGGAGAAGCTGTTCCGTGGTGGCAGTGAAAAATAACTTTAAAAAATAGTAAAATCTTCATTAAAAAATAGTAATAAGTAATTTTTGCTGTTTTTTAAAGTTATTCTTGACTGCCACCTGAACCATCTTCTCCTTGATGTCTATTTCAGGCTTTAAATTGAATATTAATGCATTAATGACCTGATTTGAAGTTATAACATATCAGTAATATTTTTTACTTATTTAAAATCTTCATGGAATTCATCTATTGTTTAAGTGTTTTATTTTTTTCATCAAGAGTAATAAAATGATGTTTATTTATTGATACCATGTAAATTGTTAATGGGTGGCTAACTCTAAAATTAAATTTAATTAAAATCCAACCCAATACCGCTACAACCCATACCTCCATGGTTCCTTTTCTTTTTTGGGATTATTGCATGAACAAGAATGTTGGTTCGCAGTGAGCATGATGGAGGGGAGACGGGAACGAAGAAAAGTGTATACTAGTCCTAAAGCCTTAACCATCTTACTTCTTAACTGTCTCTCCATCTTGCGCAAGGATGGAAAATGGAGGAAGATATAAGACTACTTTTACCCTATATGACTCCAACACTCCAACCGAAGTGTTTGGTCTTATACAGTCCCTCTCCAGTTGGCTTCATTAACCAAGACCACTACGTCAACACCAGGCAACTCCCAAAGGAGATCCTGGCACCACCTCAATTGTGACACCCGGCAGGCGTCACACCTGTATTACCATTTGGAATGATTACATTCCTTAAGCCCAAATGGATGGTGGGCCCGGGGACGACCCCCGTATAGCATAAAATTTATTTTCTGTTTTAACAGCTGAACATCTACTCGGGGTCAAGAGATACTCTTGGGGCATATCCATATATGCATAACTTTTCATTTAATGAATTCGTGAGAAAGCCTAGCATTTGATCGTGATCCTCACCGAACCACCTCATTGTTGACTGCCAACCAGCAGGTTTCCAGTAGTTAAATTTTTTATGATCACCATGTCATGTTACCTTAAAACGCTAAGGCCTTTGTTTTTATATAAGGCCTTTTTATTACTCGAGTTACTGCTAGCGATAAAATTTTCTGAATTTCGACTCTCCTCTTTAAGAAGGACTGAACTCTTTTTTTCTAATTTAAATATGCATTACTGCTTTGCCATCATTGTCTTTAGCTTAATTATTTTCCACTTAAACCATCTTTGAATAAATTTTGCCACAGCAAATTATGGTTTATTTTTAAAATCAGCGAATTTCTAGATATAGCAAGTTAACAGTTTCTTCTATTCTTTCTAGAGTAATATAAAATTGTACCCTTAATGTAAATTTCTCAAAAGATAAGTTGGGTGACCATTTGTTGCATAATTGAAGGGTCGAGTGGATGGAGATGATCAGTAACGTTTTGCAAGTTCTGGTAAAACTGAATTAAAATCACGTTTATCCACTATAAAACAGATGCCTACCAACATTTAGGACCTGTATGAACTCAGTTCTGAACCAAATATTGAGTTTATGTAAATAGAAGGAGGAAATGTTAAAAATATATCACTTTATACCTCTCAGCATTACAATAATTCAGTTTTTCCATATATGTCACTTATCACCTTTATCCACTTGTACTTTAATTTTTAAATTGTTGCTACTGAAGTATTTAAGAGAATATTGTAAATACGAATTTCTTTAATAAAATTAATCACTATTTTCCTAATTATTATTTTGTACCAGTGATTTTATTTTGTGTTGTTTTATAATACAATATAATAGTCCAAAATTTAATGCTAGTGGGAGGAAATGAAAATGTGAGCTCACCACTCAATTATGGAACACCTAGTTCAATATATGGTTCTATGAGAACGCCAAGGTCTGTGGTTCGTAACACTCCTTTGAAGGCTAGACCAGACATTCCAATGGATAAACGTGTTCGACAGCTTAATGTACAATCTGAGGTATATAATTAATCTTTTTATGTCATTAATATATTCATTCTTCATCATAGCATCTTTTATCTTTTTTGCATCTATATATATATATATATATATATATTCAATTTAAACATTCAAAATACAGTGCTGAATGTGTGTGCATATGGTGTGATTATAAGAAATTTTGGAGGAAGAAAGGGAAAAGAAGCTATTATTTCCCTACTGATTCCAGGATAAAGAACATCTACGAGACATCACCTCCTTGGATATTCAATAAATGAGGATGAGCCTTTTTATTATTTGAAGGTTATCATGTTACTTTGTAACAGAATGCAGCAGGACAGGCAGAACATCTGAATGATTGGTGAAATGTAGCCATCAAATGAAAAATTGTTCTATTAATTTTACTAATAATTATTTTACTTGTTGATGAGTAGCAATAAAAGATTCTTTGTATTTAACTATAGTTGATTAAATTTTAATGCACTTTATAGGACCATACTTGAACATTATGGGCCCTCAGTAAAAAAATTAAAGTTGAAACATTTTCAAAATTTGAAATAGCATTAAAAATTTAATATTCAGATTAAAAATATAATTATTACAACTAAGTACATATAATTCATGTTGATACTGTCAAATATTACAATTTGCCATTTAAAAATAAAATATATGACAAGCGATAGATTTGTACAAGATTTAGATTAAACCTGAGGACTAAGCCCCTCCTAAGTCCACATTCTGTTCGACTTTTGATTCGCCATAACGAATGAGGAAGGCAATGTGAGTCATAAGATGTCTAATAATTATTATTATTTGATTACAAAATTGATAAATGATTGAGCAATGTATTCTCTGAATAATAGAATAAAGAATCAATAGGGTTATTTATGATTTATTACTTTTTCCTGAATAAAATTTGCCCAATATTGGATAGGGCCAATGCTCCTTACGAAAGTTAAACAGTGTGAATATAGCTTATGGAGGGCAAAGCAGAGTTCTTGGAGATCTCAGTGCTTTTTTCTCAGCTTCATCACTAGTACAAAAAGCCAGTGAAGGTTTAGTTATATTGCTGTAGGATTTATAGATAATAAAGATATCACTATAAATAACCTACTGCTAAATATCTTACACACACATACACACACACACATATATATATATATATATATATATATATATATATATATATATATATATATATATATATATATATATATATATATTATTATAGTATTTATAATTAATATTTTTATTAATTTCAGGGAGATGAACTCAGTTCTGAAACAGATCGAAATGAACCAACTCTTGTTATTTGGGGAACTGATGTAGTTGTTGCAAAATGCAAGACAAAATTTAAAAATTTTATCTGTAATTTTATTGGTAAATATTCTGAAGATTCTGAACCAGAGCTGTTGTATCTTAATGATTTAGAAAAAGTAAGAATATTTATATTTTTATTAATTTCTTTTTCAGAAATTAAACTTTATATTTAAAAATCAACTGCATTTATTAAATTTTGAAGATGTGAATTGGAGTTGACTTTTGGATTATAATTTTTTATCTCTCAGAAAGGTGCAAACTAATTTAATCATTAAAATTAACCTAGTATCCTTACTGTGAGTTTTTGTTTTTTTAATTTCTTTAATGTTTTTTTCTTCTGTGTATTTAATTGTTCGGGCAGTTAGAATTAATTGTTCCTTTTTCTGATAGCTTTGCATATTGTAAAATTAATATTAGATCTAGGAACACGTTAGTGTTTTATCCCCTCAAGCAAAAAAATCCTTATGAACAATGATTAAAAAACGACAAACGCCATGTGACTATTGTTTTTCAGATATAACATGTATAGATTTTTGGGTATATAAGCTATATGTATATATATAAGGTATATAAGCTCTTGGAGTTTGAAGTTTTACAGATAAACTTTAATACAAGAAGAGAAATTTTTTATATTTTCATTGCAATCAAACTAGTCTAGAAATGGAAGCTAAAAATGGGTTGTATGTCTGATTGGAACATTTCGAGTAGCAGTTGTGGTCTTTTGACTATGATAATAATTGCAATTGTTACTTTGGTAATTGGACACCAATGGATACTCCGCCCAATTTTAGCTTTAATTTTTCCTAAGCTGAGGTTCAAAGCTCTGAGGGTTAGATTCTTCTGGTTGGAATCATTAATGGTTGTTATTCCTCAGGTAAACATGTTCCCTTGGTGTTCAGCAAATACTCTAAAGCCGATACACAAAGCTCTGAGGCTCCTTTTCTGGCAGGGCAGCTTTTTTTTTTTTTTATATCACTAATTTTTATGCCTTTTTTTTTTTTTTTGCGGCAGGGGCATTTTTACAACAGAGTTGTTTTGGAGGTATTATATATTGGGCAGATCTAGAAGTAATACTAGCTTTTTGTTTAAGTCTGATACATTATTTTTATGACTCAAGCAGTAATATGGTTTTCCAATTAAGCTAGACCTATAGAATATTATGAGATAGGTGCTATGTCCCTGTTCTCTTGCAAAAATTTTCGTCCTGAGACCATCCTAACAAGGGCCTTTGCATTATTGTCTAGAAAAATCTGATAATTTCTGTTCATTGTACTGGGTCTTTAGACAATTAAGTTGAGAACAGTTAGAATTGTGTTTCGCTTAAGGAAAAATATTTTGTTAATTTCCATGGTTTATTTGTTTTGTTAGTTAAAAACCATCTTGTGACTATTAAAGTCATAACCAAGGCTTTACTAAATAATATACTTTCCTATGCCCATTGTATCTCTTAACTTTCTAAGGTATCAAACTGCTAAGTCTCTGGTTCAAAATCAGCTTTCTAGAATAGAACGTTATTAGTTAACTGATTATACTTAAAAGTATGTATTTTCATACGATTCCTGATTATCTCACAAGAATGCTTCAAATTTAGTTTTGTAGGCCATTTAATTATCTTTTAAATGAGTATCTGGAATGTTCTGGGAGATATATGGTTTTCATGTTATTTGAAAAACTAAATTGAAGTAAATGGGTTTCGAGAGGAACATGCACACAATACTTTAATATCTCGTGTTTCCACACACACAATCTTCTTTAGTGCTTTGTGTGCAAAGTCTAATTCAAAAATTATTGTTTGCTGCCATATCCTTAGTAATATTAGTCCGATAAGGATGTTTTAGTTTATTGTACATATCCAGTTGAACTTTTATATATCGAACATGAAGGTTCCATGAAAAACTTTCGATATATAGAAAGACTGCAATTTTTCACCCATTTCAGGCTAAAAACAATTATAGCTATTCTTTATGTTGAAAGAAGTACCATAGGCAATTTTTTGTGGTTAATGATGTAACAAAGGCAATTTTTTAGGATTAAAGAAAAACAAAACTGAACGATTAATAGCACTCATTTGAAAAAATTGTACTAATCGCATCTGTGATTGCAGATTTTTTACAAATGTACATTTATAATTTAATGAGGACATGTATTAAAAATATGCAAACATACATAAAAATTACTTAAATTTTTTTTTCGCGCAAAATACTCGTTGCTTCTAATGTTTATTTGTATATAATTCATCACAGAAGTCATGTTTAGGAGCAATGTTCACAACATGAAAAGCTAAGTTAAACTGAATTTAAAAAGAAAATTTCATTCTATGTTAGGAAACAGATTCAGAGAATTTAGGTATTCCCGTGCTTCTGAAATTAGGTCTTTCCTGAATTCCCATTGCTTTGCAAACCAGTGGAACATTTTTTTTTCTTATTTAATTATTACCCATTCTTATGAACGTAAACTAAGGGCTCTTTTTGATGACAATAAATATTTTATATTTTTTTAAATTGGGATTTTTTATTCAATATATAGAAATTTTATTCGAAATACAGAATATTTGTTTTAATAAAAATTCAAGGTTCCTAAAAAAAAGGTCGATATACGGAGATTTTCGATGTATGGAAGTTTGATCAACAGAGATTCGACTGTATTTATATTTTTATTTAGTTTTTAGACCATTTAACTGTGTTCCACGAGATGTATAGTTTTCGAGTTATTCAGATAATTAAAAAAAGGTAAACAGATGTTCTTAGGAATCTGTGGAGAATGCTTAAAAATATGGCTACAAATTCCAATACTGTAATATACAAATTCCGTATCTTTGGAACTACTGGTCCAATTTAAATGAGAATTTAATAAACTCAAATGATCATGATCAAGTTTTATAAAAATCGTTAGAACCATTTGGGTGTTTCAGTCTATAGAAAAATAAATTATTCGGCCATTGCGCACTGGGTGCCCTATTTGCTACACAGGCATTGGGGCCAAAATCTCCTAACCACTATAATATTTTTTAAATATTTACAAATATTAATTAATAAGCATTTATTATCTTGATATAAATGTATATTAATACGAATAGGAGGGAATAGGAGGGCCCTCCCAAGTACAGGAAAGATAAGCTCAAATAAACAATAAAATTTGCACATTCATGAAACTTTGTTCATAACTTCGTCTTAGCAGTAGAAATTGTGATCTGCCGAGTAGAAATTTCAGGGGAACAACCCTCCCAGAGGAGGTCGAAATGGGGGTCATTTAAAATCCATCATTTTTGGTGTGAAAAAATTGGTAAACCTTTGGAATCGCTACTAACGACCTTGAAGAGATCTAGATTCTCAGACCAGACTATACTTTCACCCACTGCGCATGCCCAATTATATACTCAAACCGATGGATGCTTTTCACTTGGAATAGTCATGTAGGGTTAGGTCAGACTTCCCGCCTTTTACCGAATAGATCTCTTGTCCCCACCGCCTTCTTTCCTACACCATCTTTAAGTTTAAATATCATGGCCAATCTCTTCAACGTTCTATTAGCTTCCGATCTGGGAAGTATAGTCCAAGAGGTGAAAAAAAATTACCAATTATGTGTAAAACTAAGGATCAATAGATTTTCGTCCATGAAGTTTTAGAAAGGCGGCGTTGAGCTTCAACGAATCCGGATGCGCCACTTGTTGTCAGCAATCGTTTATCATTACTACACCTCTGGCTTATCATTCTTCCGCTCCCTGGCGTATGATGGTTCGCAGTTCCTGACTTGGTCCTTGGAACGAAATTGTTTTTAGCATAACCCGAATGAGTTGATCATGGATCAAATTAATCTTTTTCCTCCTTAGAGAGTCTTCTTAGCATTGCAATACCCCTTCGTAAAAATGCTGGAAGTCTGACCTAACCCTACACCAGCGTTCCAACTGAGAAGGATCCATCGGTTTGAGGATTTAATTGCGCAAGCGCAGTGGGTGAAAGTATAGTCTGGTCTGAAAATCTAGACCTCTTAACAGTTGTGAGCAGCAATTCCAAAGGTTTACCAAAAAATCTATGAGGCTGGTTTACTTAATAATTTAAACGCATTTTTAAATTTATTTGACCAAAAATCAATTATTATTTAATGTTTATATTTTTCCATTAATAACTCTAAAAAACATATGTCTAGCTGAAAAAATCATGTCAATATCATTCTCCAAATATGAGATATAAAATAAGGCATTATCAGCATGTTTTATTTAGTTTTTCTCAGCTCCTAAGGCCCATTGGATGAAACAGAAGGATATGGGCCAACTTCTACTTTTTTTCAATGTAGAATCATCCAAAAAAATTTTGACACACCGTGGACTTCTCTTGTTAGTCTTAAAATAAGTTTCCATGGATATATTGAACTAATTACAATAAATTATAAAAAAATGAAATATGTGTTTTGTTATGCAAAATGTGGTGAAATTTATTTCAATAAGTGAATATTATTTATTTACACTTGAAATTATTGTTTCTATGCTGTATTTTCAATTAATTTTTTATTTTTGAGACGCGATGAGTTTTCAGTGTAAGAATGTAGCAATTTTTCATTATCTAACAAACACAGCCTTTGTAATTATTCAAATTCATTCTCAAGTCCTAATTGTCATTTTATCAGGAGGCAACTAAATACTACATTTTATGGTTCCGATTTTAAATTTAATTTAATTGAAGAAAAGCGCCTTGAATTTTAAAATTCACGGCCTTCAAATCCTTGAATTATGCTTGAATTTTTTCATGCCTTCTTGCTGGATACCCTGAGAGATGTTAATAAGAGCAACAATGAAGTTCATGTGAGGCCATCATCCGATTCCGTACAGAAAAGCAGGACATTTAATTTTTGTGTTTTTTTTTTTAAGTAAGCCGTATTTTTCATTGAATAGGAAGTGATCAATCAAAAACTATTTTAAAGTAATTAAGTTCCAATCACATCATCATAAAGAAGACAAAATTCCCTTTAAGAAATATAGTTTGGCTTAACTATCCATTGTACAATCATCCTTTACTTATGAATGTTTTTCTCACTCCCCTGTTGGGTTACAGATACCCCACTTTTTGGGAAACTACTTTTATTAAGCTTTAATTTCATATAAATGAAGCTGAGGTTTCTTTTGGCTCCTGATTCCTAAAAAGTGTGAATTATGTTTCCTTGACAAATAAGTGTTTTAGAAAGAAATTAATTAAATTTACTTTGTTTCTAGTCAATAAAATAAGACGGAAATACAGAATTGTGAAATAAAAAAATGTAAACAAGAGAATTAAGTAATGACAGACACCGTTTTAAAGGCGGCAAGGGCATGTGCAGTCCTCTCTGACCTTTTTGAAAGTTTATTTTAATAAAATATTTTAAGTGAAGTGGTAAAATTATTTTGTTCTTTTAAATATTTAAGCATTATTATATTAAATAATTTCTAATTAATAGGGAAGCTAATATATTATAATAAATTAATTTGTGAATGACATTTTCCCTTTGATCTATAACTTTATATTTTTTTTAAAAACATTTTTATAACAAGTTTACGACGTTTCAAAGTACTTCTTCGTCATCAGGATATATGCTTTCTATAATACAACATCAACTATTAATTACACAAATATTAATATCTTAATTTACAATATATTTAGTTACTATTTTAAATAATGTTTTATTACCTTTAAATTACATGATTCTGACCCCATGTCCCGACATCTATATAATTTTACTTCGTCAATCCTAGCTTGTTTCATTATTAAAAAAATTAATTTGGGGAGTAACTTTCCTTTTCCATCTTTGTCACATACTCTGTAATATCATTGGAAATGAACTTTGTACAAATCCTTGCCATATGTCTCCCCACCCATTCTCTTCACACTTACTATTATTTTTGTTTTCCATTTATTATTACTATTATATTCTATATATTTAAATCAATATGCCTTTTCTTAAATTTTAGATCATAAATTATTTTATATCTAGTTTATACACATAGTTAAAAATATAAATAAGGTAGTTAATTTCAAAACAGATGCAATTAACTTAAAAAGCCATTATGCAGACATAATTAATAAACTAGATATAAAATAATTTATGATCTAAAATTTAACAAAAAGCATAGGATTGAAAAAGTAAAATTATCTAGATGTCGGGACATGGGGAGAGAATCGTGTAATTTAAAGGTAATAAAACATTATTTAAAATAGTAACTAAATATATTGTAAATTAAGGTATTAATATTTGTGTAATTAATAGTTGATATTGTATTGTAGAAAGCATATATCCTGATGAAGAAGAAGTACTTCGAAACGTCGTAACCTTGTTATAAAATTTAAAAAAAAAAATATAATGTTATAGATCAGAGGGAAGGTGTTATTCACAAATTAATTTATTATAAGCATTATTAATTTTTAATTTGTCAATGTTTATTTTATTTTTATTTTCAGAGACAGTTTCATTTCATATTTAATTTCAGAATTTTTTAGGTTAATTTATAGATTTTTTTTATGTTGTAATGTTTTGTTTTATTAAACAAAGAAACTTTTATTCTGTATTTCCGTCTTATTTTATTGACTTGAAACAAAGTAAATTTAATAAATTTCATTCTCAAAACTCTTCTTTGTTGTTAAAGCCTAATTCCACATCACACTTTTTGACAAATCAGGTTCCAAATCAAAACCAATCCCAAAAAATCTCAACTTTATTTATCATTATTATTATTCTCAATTTTATTTATTTCCTATTCACGACTTAAGAAATTAAAGCTTAATAAAAGTAGAAGTTTTCCTGGAACTGGGATCTATAGCCCAGCAGAGAAAAATATTCATTAGTAATAAACCAGTTAATAGAGGGTTTTTATGATACAAAAGCTTTTATGTTTTCAACCTGTTTATATGGGTACAAATATGTAAAAAACAGAACAATGATGCTAACACTAGGGACCTCTGGAGAACTTTTAGCAGTCGAAACCTCGAAATTTTCTGCTATCTTGGAAAACTGCTAAGATAAAGCACTTTTTCAGTTTTCCTTAGTAACTTGCTTCTGGTGCGTTTAATGTAGAAATGTATCATGACCAATTTTAAAGAACGTTAAATTTCCTGCAAGTTTTGTTTGTAATAATTTTTAATACTCTGAATTGCTGCTCAGATACAGGTCCGTGAAAATCTGGAAAAACGTCCAAAAAATGCAAAAAGTTAGATTTGGTTTTGCCTTAATAACTATTTTTTAGTGCAGTTTAGTGAAAAAAGAAATACTATAATTAATTCATTAATTATTTATGAACTACACGTTTATATCACAATTATAATGGATTAATGCTGACATTACATTCAGAAATTTGATTAGCGGGTGATATTTTCAGTTATCTGTCCTCTTTATCTAAAGTTGTTATTTAAATATATCTGTAGGTGTTTGTTGAGAGTATGATTTTGTATGAATGTTGTATGCATTTTTCATTTAATTGCACTAAAAAATCGTTATTAAGGCGAAACCAAATTTTGAGGTTTCTTGCCTGCCCAAAGTTCTCCCAAGGTCACTCGTGTTATTTTTTTTTTTTACATGTTTGCACTCAAATAAACAGGTTGCAAAAATAAAGTTTTCTAGCCTTCCTTTTGTATCATATAAACCCTCCACTGTCTGGCCTAAAAAGAATGATTTAAATAAAACAATTCACTATTGGTCCACCTGAATGCCCTCTTGCAATTAGTTAAGCCAACATAGGGAGGGTTGTATGATTATATTTAGATATTTTATTTATTTATTAATTATATGATTTTATTCAACATTACCAAAAAATGCATACTTTTTGAGTTATGCGCAAATAAAATATTCTTTTCATCATAAATTTTTCTCTGCATTTCCTCAGTGATGTACTACATATATGAAAAGTTAAAGGGCTTTAAGGAGAAGACTTTAGGCAAGTTTCATCAAAATAAGAATACATCTACCTTAAATACGTAATTTCAATTTTGTACAGGTTTTCGTTTTTGAGTTAGACCTACCACAGACATACACTGACCTTTTTCAAGACTTACCTATTTTTAGCTGGACTGTTCACACACACTTAAAGACCTTTTTGCGAGACTTGGTTATTTGGACTCAGGAGACCTTAAAACGTGCATTTCCGATGAAAACTAGAATTTGAAATTTTTTACGATTGCAATACGTACTCTTACTATATATTTCATACATAGGTAAGGGAAAGTAAAAAGTCTTAATATTAGCAAAGATACTGCAAACATATTTTGTATTGGACTCTAACACAAAGTGATAAGGAAAATCGTATGAATGGGCACACCTGATATTTTTTATATATATCTATTTGGAAATAATAAACCATTTTGCAATAATTTGTCACTTTTATTTTTGTATAAAAGTTGACCTAATGAAATTCACTACATAAGTGAACTTGCTTCCACAAGTATGAAGTATGTCATGACAACTATGTATGCATGAACGAAAGCTTTTTATTTTATAGAAAATAAAATTTATGCTGTTATAACGATGTCGATATAATAATGCCGATATTAATACGGACAAGTAGTACACTTGTCTTTGTAAAAGTATATCTTCAAGTTATAAATTATTTACTTAGTGTATTTATTTTTTAGATAAGTGTTGTTGAAAAACCATTTTTGAATGTTAATTGTGCCCACATCGAACATTATAATCAAGATCTATATAGACAACTGGTTTCATATCCGCAAGAAGTTATTACCTCATTTGACATGGCTGCAAATGAATTATTTTTTCAAAAACATCCTGATCACGTTTTACCTCATCAAATACAAGTTCGTCCTTTCAATACAGAAAAAACTCTGGACATGAGACAACTTAACCCTGAAGGTATAGCACGTTATTTTTATTTTATTGTTCAATTTTAAATGTATTGAAATTACTATGTTCATAAATTTTGTAAAACTACTGTCCACAACAGAAAATTAATTTTGTAAAACGGAAATAGTCCTTTAAAAAAAAAAAAAAAGTCAACAGGTTTCCTTGAAAAAACTTGTAAATAATACTTGTATATAATACTAGTTTGAGAGACCTAAGGCAGGGGGAGGCCTTGACATGCCTATTATTCAATATAATCTTAGAAAAGGTAGTTCAAAAGCCAAAAATCCAAACCAATAATGCGATTTACATCAGGCTTGTACAATTGTTGGGCTATGCGGATGATTTTGACATAGCCGCTCGTTCATTCGCAGCATTGAAAGAACCATTCCTTTTATTGATGGAGGCAGCAGAGGAGATAGGTCTATGCATCAATGAAGATTTGGGCTTCGGAGACATCTAAGGAGCTTATTTTTATCAAAAGCAACAGCAGTCTTTGTAAGAAAGCTAATATATAAAAATTTTGGGACAATTAATTTAAATGGTCAATGGAGAAGACTCACCAACAGGAAAGTGTATGAAATGTTGGGGGAAGCCGACATAATTGCATGGATAAAAGTCAACAGATTGAGATGGGCCAGCCATGTGGCCAGAATGAGTGAGGAGAATCCTGCTGAAAAGCTGTTGAAAGGAAGGTTGGACTGTACCAGAGGAAGAGGGAGACCGAGACTGCGATGGACAAATTCAGTAGCGCAAGATGCTAGATGTATCTTGAATGTCCATTATTGGAGAGCAGTTGCACTGAATAGAGACGTCTTAAGAAGGCTAGGACCCCAACAGGGCTGTATTGTGTATTGCGTGTTTCTTTAATGAAAAAACCATGTTCTCACAGAGTTTCTTTGATGGAATAATCCCAAAACTTTGAAAATTCTTTACTGCATTTTCTTCTGTAGAAGGTAATTTCCAAATGTTTAACGTTTTTCACCAGAAAACTTGGAGAAAAATATAAAACATAAAACTTATTAATACATACATTTTATTAATAAACAAAACACAGAACTGATAATAATGATTACAGTTTAGGTAATATCCAAAACCAATAGAACATATGGTTGATCACTTATACGTAAGTACCATGTGTATTGATATACTGAGGCTCAAATGCTTTTCAAGGCCAAATGGATAACCTAATCAAGAAATGCCAGAGGAAAAATTTGTAGTTCTACTTCTATAGGGATTGATAAATTATTTGCCACTTTTATAATTTTGTTTTATTGAAAACTAGTTTTGAATGTTATACATTCACCTTCAGTTCTAAAACCTGTGTGTGTGTGTGTGTGTGTCACAAGTCCCTTGTGTGTGTGTAAATGAGATTTTCCAACAAAAAAGATGCCCCCCTTTTCCCTACACACATCTTTCCAAGAGGTTTATGGTACAAACCCATAAGATGAGATGTTAATTTAATCTCAAGATTTTTTTTAGCTGAGGAGTATAGGTACGAAGAAAACCTCTCTTTTCCATTTCGTTCCTCTTACTCAGGAGAGGGGTTGGGAAGAAAATAAAATTATTTTTAGTTAGCCAATGAGATATTTATCAAAGTTTCATCTTAATCGGCTGATTTTTTCTAAAGCACTGATGAGCCCCTCGTCCCAAGTAAAGGGTAGTTGATATACTCCTAAGAACTCATTAGTAGACATATAAGAAACATGTGCTCCAAGTTTCGACCAAATCGTTTATAAGTATTGATGGCTCTCCCTCTGCAATGAAGGAGAGATGATTCACTTCTAAGGAATTAGTTAGTAGACCTTTAAGCACTCTATTTAATTCTTGGCCTATTTATTTATGATGTTTTCTCCTTTCCCTCGTAACAATTAAAGGCAGCTGATTTATCCCATCATTTATATAATATGTGTGCAAAGTTTCATGAAAATTGGTCCAGTCATTTTAAATTGCTGATTATTATTTATTAATTTGATTTTAATTTGTTGTTTACTGTTTTTATATATAAGAAAAAGAAAAATTCTGCTTTTATAATGCTTTTAATGTTTTGTAGATATCGACAAGCTAATAACTGTAAATGGAATGGTTATTAGGACAAGCTACATAATACCTGAAATGGGAGAAGCTTTTTTCAAGTGTAGTGTATGTGATTCTTCAAGAGTGGTTGAAATAGATCATGGTCGAATTTCCGAACCAACTTTGTGTACCAATTGTAATACAAATCATTGTTTCAATTTAATTCATAATAGATCTGAATTTAATGACAAACAAATGATAAAATTGCAAGAGTCACCAGGTAATCAAAATCCTATAACTACCTTATTATTAAAAGTATGATCTTTATGTTTAAAATATATTTTGACCTTTTTAATGTAACTATAATCACATATCCTGTAATAGGATTTTTATATTGTATAATTTTTATATAAATAAGAATTACCTGATTTAAAATTACATACTATTCTTTAATATTTGAAATTCTTCTGAACAAGCTCTATTACAGAACGATAGCTGAATCAGCCCTCAACATGTTTTAGATTGTATTCTGTAAATGTTACTGTCATGATGGTTTTCTGCTTATGTATGATTGCAGATTGTGGATGGAACAATGTTTCATATTTCTATTCAAGTAAAAGTCAAAATTGTTTCAATGTCGGATTCAACATTAAAGTTATATTTAGTTCAGGAACCTATAATATTGGTTGCAGTATCTTGCGTGGATTCTCAAGTTCATGCTGCGCACGCAAGGATACCCATCTTAACTTTAAGACAATTATTGAGTTGGGGAGCAGTCCAGGACTACCCTTTAAAAAAAAAAAAAAAATGTAAAAGTTGTTTATTTTTTATTCAATTAGCCAACTTTTCGGCCAAGCTATGTAGGCCACTTTTAGCAGCTTATGTATATACAGAGTGTTCCACAAAGAGATTTAGTTACAACTTTACAATCGGGACGCATTATCACTGGCTCCTGCTGAAGATACTCGAAGGTCGCCCGACTAGCATTCTCTAGTGCCAAACTTCCAAAAGATCCTTTCAGTTAAGGTCAGACCCTTACGGTAATTTAAATTATTACTTCTTTAACAACTTCCTCAGACCACTGGAAGTTTAAATAATATCTAATTAAGGCAGCAATAATTTTAATAATTCCAATGAATACAAATGTTACAATAGAATACGAAGTGGTTAGCACAAATGGCGCTAGAGAGTGGCGACCTTTGGGTAACTTCAGCAGGAACTAGTGATAATGCGTCCTGATTGTAAAGTTTTACCGGGTTTTAAAGTGTTTGAATATTATTAAAAGAGAAAGTTTAACAGATAGCCGTTGAACTTCTTTCTGTAGGAAACTCCGAAGATCACTGTTCATGCCTCAAAATCATGTAAACTGGATGCCATGAAAGAGGAAATTGTAGCTGCCTTCCAATCCTTATCTTTGGAAACCATATTAAGGTTTCTAATATCCTTATAAGGATGTGTTTCACAGTGTGCCAGATGCTGTATTTTTGCCAATGAAGGACATTTTGAATATATTTATTACTTAAAAAATCCTGTTTTTGTATATATATAATATATATACTATGATAGTAGTATATGTATAGAGCATGTATATTATCTATTATTTCGTTAAGTATATATAATAATTATTTCTTAAGATAGATATTTACAAATGTTATATTTAAAACAATTTAATTTTATCTTCCACCAACTATTATTATATTATTCAGATAAAATTAAATAATACAAATATAATATAATAATGACTAGGTAAATCAATTCATGGCTTGCTTACAGTTTTTTTTGTCTTATTTAATTTCTTGAACAATATATCTTCAAAACGAATTTCGCTATTTGCACACATTATCTATGACATTAAAATCACTGATTAAAGAAAGGATGAATTTAAACTGGTGAAGAATGCCTCACTGAGCTCATCAAAATAAAAACTGACTGTCTAGAGTATATATCTGCACCAATTGTGAAAAAGTTGATTAACAAAATTCAGTAATTTTTTTTTAACAACACTTTAAAAAGCCCGATCATACCCTATAATAATCATACAATAATCATACATATTCATACAATAATCATACATATAATGATCATACCCTATAATACTCTATAATTTATAGTTAAATTTTATATGATTCCTTAAATATGTACTTTTTTACTTCCTTGTACGTTTATATGATTCCTTAAATATGTATTTTTTTACTTCCTTGTACGAAGTAAAGGAAGTATTGTAATCGCGAAAATTTTTGATTTTCAGATTTTGACGGAAATATCCATTTTGACTATCCCTGAATCCATTTTGACTAGTTTCGTCGTGACGTCTGTACGTACATTCGTATGTCTCTCGCATAACTCAAAAACGGTTAGCCATAGAAAGTTAAAATTTTGTATCTAGGGCTACTGTATAACCTAGTTGTGAACCTCCCTTTTTGGCCATTGTATGATTACCGGAAGTGGTACTTCACTTGAAGGTCATTACGGATTTTCATCAAAAATTATATTAAAATACTATGCAAAACTTCTCAAATTTAGTATTTATAACTTATATATTGAATTAAATAATATAATAAATTTTGGTTAACATTGGCAGACCGGAAGTGGTGCTTTACTTGAAGGTCATATTAGACTTTCATCAAAAATTATATTAAAATATAATGTAAAACATCTCAAATTTGGTTAATAGGACTTTTGTATAGATATGAATGTTTTTACTAGTTTTTGTTAAAATCGGTGAACCAAAAAGGGTACTTTACTTAAGACCATAATAAGCTTAGATCAAAAATTATATTTAAATTAAAAGAGAAATCATATGTTTCGGTAATGAAGGTTACAAACGCAATTTGGTTTCCAATCCAATTATACATTTTTATTACTTGTTTTAAGTGTTAAAATTGAGTGTAAAATATTGGTTTTCCTCTCCATTTGTGAGATCAACAAGTCTGCAGCATTAGAATGAGATATTAGTTAAGTGGGTTTTTCCCATTAGAAACTGTTGATTTCTAATGCTTTATCCAGTGATATTGACAGTTTTATTGTTGTCACAGAACATGAAGAAATATCTTGGAAACTAGTTACCTGCTGAAGGAAAAAGACATATAATAACGAAATGAGACCTGCAGTAACAAGAGTGTTTTTTTTTTGTGTGTGTGTCAATAGATGAATGTCGGGATGCCGAGTGTCGTTTTTACTGCAATCTTCGGAAAGTAGTAACCAAATTCGGTATGACTTATTGAGCCACGGATTTATAATTTAATAGGCGTACAAGGAAGTCATGTGTTGCCCACATCAGACATTTCTTATTATACCTTAAACTACAAAAAGTTAATGTTTTTCAACTTGAATATTTATGTTGATATCATAAAGACATTTTTAAATGATTCGACTAATCTATTTTTTACCAATTACTGCATACATATAATTTTAATAGTATAGAACAGGAGTTTCCAGACAGTGATATGCTAGGACTTTCCACGTGATAAGCGAACAAGCTAACTAAGGGCCTGGATAAAATCGTCTTTTTAATACCACCAATGAGGGACAACAACTTTTAAAAATTATGATTGAATATATCAGTGATAAGATGAATAAGCATGATCTACAATTAATAAAAATAATTCAGGACGGTTTCCATAATAAAGGCACTCGATGTTGAAGAGGACTTAGAACTAAGCTGTGCTCCATCAAGCCTTGCATTGATGCTCTGATTGTAAATAAACAACTTCCTTTCAACTGAAAAATATTGATGCTTTTTATCACAATATCCAAATTTCGTACTTTAGATGGATACACTTTTATTTGCTTAATTGTTGGTGCTGTTGTGTGAATCTTATTGTTATGTGAAACTTTTGATTTTTGAAATTAATTTTCAATTTATTATTTTATTATGCAAATTTACCATAATGTTTATTGCTTTGTTTATTAAATTAACTTTTTTAAATCAGTTTATAATTTTTATGAAGACGGATCATTAGATCAGATGGTATGCCCAATTATCTGAAAAGTGGGTATTGAATTTCTTGTAATTTGCACATTACTATGGAGATTTTCTTATTAAAAATATTCTTAATAAGTCTTAAAATAATTTTTAAATTATTCCAAAGGAAATTGAATCAAATTATTAATAATTTCTTAAATAACATAATTTCTTGTATATAATTTTCACAGCCTGCAAATTAATTAACTAAAATATACTTCATAAATTATTGCATATTAAATATTAAGGCCTAAATAAATAACATATAGTTACACCAAATATTATAAAATACTTAAGTCTCTTTGATGTGCTGTTACTTTTTTTTATTAACTATTTTAAACTAGAAACAAACTAATTCCTAACAAGAAATTGATATAAAAATCATTAATATAAAAATAAAATACATTTTTTACATAACTAAAACAATAAATACCTAATCCAATAAAAATCTAATAAAGCATATTAAATTATGTCAGTAGTTAAAGTTTGTTACAAGCATCTATTTGAAAATAAGGAATATTACACTATGCATTCTGTGAGTAGAGTTGCTCGAGCTGGTCTTGCTCCAAAGATTTCATAGTTTTGCCAAAACGTAATAATAATAAAAAAAGAAAAGTTTTTTTTATTATAATTCATCTTGGCTGATATCAAATTATCCTAATTTCCAAGTAATTATTTTAATTATTCCATCAAAGTCAACCGTCATCCATCTTGTTTTCAAATTTTCTGGCTCTTTCTTTGTGATTTTGTAATGGAGCCATTCTCTTTAATTTATATATGTATTGAATTTATTGAACATTACTTAATTAATTCACAATTTTTAGATGACATGCCCGCTGGTCAGACTCCACATACTGTAACGTTATATGCACATAACGATCTTGTTGATTATGTTACTCCTGGTCAGAGGGTAAGTATAACCGGAATCTATAGGGCTGTTCCTATGCAAGCTAATCCTCGAACAAGAAATTTGAATTCAGTTTATAGAACATATGTTGATATTTTACATATTTCTAAGATTGGCACAACTTGCATTCGTGAAACTGATCAGTGAGTTATCCATTATATATTGCTACTACTTTTTATTGCTTTATTACGGTAAAAATAATCTAATTTTTATCTTTTATTTTCTTAGTACATTTAAACCTACACCTGAAAGATTGGAGCTTTTGACAGCGCTAAGCAAAAGGCCAGATCTCTATGATAGATTGGCAAATGCAATCGCTCCATCAATTTTTGAAAACGAAGATATAAAAAAAGGAATTTTGTTACAGTTATTTGGTGGAACAAGGAAAACATTCAACAGTTCTGGGCGAACTGCTTTTAGGTAGTTTGTATAGTAATTTCATAGTGTGATTAAGAATTGTCATCTTAAAAGTCCTTTATTTTATGACATGGATAATGTTTTTATTTTGAACTAATTTCCATCATAAATAGATGTCCAAATAATAAAGCTCTTGGTCCCAATAAAATATACTACAAGTTCTATAAGAATTGTTTATGAAATTTTATAGAAATGGTAATCAATCTTCAATCTATATTGCACTTACTTAGTCCTTGGAAAAATTCAATATCTCCAAGGAAGGAGATAAATTAAATGTAAAATAAAACTTGTAGGTAATTCAAAATCAAAGCATTATACTGGTGTATTATTGTAGAGGTTCCTTAAGTAGATTATAAATAATGAACAATTATATCATAGTTGACAATATTGATTACCTTTATCAATAGCCCAGTAGATAATTCGAGGAGGGTTGGGTTGCAAAAGGTGGAGTCATTTTGATTTTCAGATATGTTGTATCTATTGACCACCTCATAAAAAATTAAAATTTTAGACCTGCCATCTTGAAAAACTTCTAAGGACCATTTTTTCAGTTCTTCCTTGATAAGTCGCTTCCAGAACATTTTAGGTTAAAAGATGTCATTAGCAATTTTAAAAAGCAACAAAAAGAACAAATCTTATGAGGACGTTATGTGGCTCAAATTGGGGAGCAGACCAGAAGAAGACCCTGAAATCTCTTTAAACTGGATATGTTAGGTCCCCGTTAGAGTTTAGGATAAACCAGTTGGGTAGTTGCAGCAAACACTAATTCCCAAAAGGCCTTTGTAATCCAAAATCAGGGACTGAATATAATTACCGGAGGTCTGACCGGAGGACTCCGATAAATAAAATGGTCCAAATAAAATAAAAAGAGTCCATTACGGGCCTGCTCAGACTGGAGGATAGGAGGGATATAAAAATGCTTAATTTAGACTCAAAAACGAAATGCATTGCTAACCACCCACTGAAGGATCGTGTAGGTCAAAGGATATGAAATCGTATAAAAAGACAAAGCTTCCTACACAAAACTTGTTCATTAAAAGCAGAACTTCAGTTAGAAATTCAAGCAGAAATCCATCCCGAAATAAAAAAAACGACTCCTCACCATGGCCATGTCCTTACAGACCTCCATCTATCCATATATTCCAGGAATTAGAAAGGAAAGCGACCAGGATCAATTAGAAATTAGAGCTTGAGCACTCGAATATATGAACTCAACCTACCCAAAAAAAACTTGTGGACCAAATGGTCTTGTACTTGCGAAGGTGATTGCTATGGGTTTCAGCTCCACAAACTACAGAGCCGAGTAAGATCCATTACTGGAGGCCACGAGAATCCTAGTAGACCTCAAGAGGAGTCAGAAATAAAATAAAATTATTTTTCTGACCAATGTAGTAGCAGTTCTTTTGAACCTTAAGTCCAAATGGAAAGCGGGGCTGATATTGCTTGCCTCTGAGTTGGAATGCCATACAACTATGTATGAACCAGTGAATTCCTGGGCACTGTGGAATACAAGGAAACGAGCTGGCTGATAAACTTGCCAAGGAAGGTTCCAAACTTCTTCAAATCACCTCCATACTTCTTCTGGAGGAAGGTAAAACTTATAAATAAAGCGTCAATTCAGCAGAGGTGGAACAATCAACATCCAGATTTCTAACTGCTGGATCCTTACTACTTGCTTTCGAGAAAAGAACAGGTTTTAATTTTCTGCATCAGAACTGGCCATACTCGGCTTAACTCACATCTCCACAAAAAATTTAAAATTGGCCCAACTCTTTTGTTTGAATGTGGAAGAAGTGAACAGACTACAGAGCATATTCTATATTCATGCATCCTTATGTAGGAGCAATGGAGACAGAGGTGTCCTGAACCTACTGATTTGGTGACCAAGCTCTATGGCGACATGGAGGATCTCAGGAGTACCGCTGACTTTATTCTGCCATTCCCTGACTTAGCCATTTGAATGGGAAGATCGAAGAAGAAGAAGAAGAATGAAAAGTTAAGGGCTTTAAGGAGAAGATTTTTGCCATGTTCCATCAAAATCGTTAGAGCCTTTTCAAGAAAACCTTAAAAAAAAAATGTAATACCTATGATATAAAGTGGCACATCCGGTAAATCGATTTTATAAAAAAAAATTCCAATTCAGCAGTGTCCTACCTACCGACTCATTCGGGTTCAAGGACAGTGACAAATCTGTCTAAATCTATGGATTATGGCTGTTTGGGGTCAGCAGGTGCACGAGGACCCATATTTCTTTCCCCAAACCAGATCGTCCTCGGATTCGAAATTTTTCAGCATCGTAATAATCCCCTTTACTATATATTTCATATCATATACAGGAGGGGCAAAATAGATATATCATTGGAGTCGGATTTATATGCCCTTTGACTCCTTGCCTCGCTATTTTCTCATTCTTTTGTTTGTCATATATATTTTAGGGGTTCCAGGTCTAATATTAATACCACTGTAGCGATAACTCTTTATTTTTAAATATCCAAGAATGGGGTTTTCTGGTCATATGAAATGTATGGGCTCCCTGTATTGAGTTTATTTGGTGCCCTGGGTGAGGAAATATATTCGTGAACGTTACGTCCGTCTCATTTAATGACTTTAATAACCATTTCATTGATGCACTATTATATGGTTAAATTTTAAAATTTAATGGTATTATTAAAAACAGTCACGGAATCTATGTTATGCTTAAAGAGACGTGAGGGCCGTTTTTTGTTAATTGGCAGGCCGCTCTAATCCTATAATTACTATTATTTCGTCTCACATTCTAGGATTAAGTCCAGTGGCCGTGGTTCGGCTGTGGTATTCATTTTATTTATTTGTGAATTTTTTATGCTTATATTTTTGATTGCAAATCTTACTAAGCTTTGTGAGAAAGTTCATTATTTATTTATTTATTTATATTTTTACATGCATATTTGGATTTATTATTACCTATACTCATATTTATTATTTTGACGTCTCCATTTTTTAGTATTTGGTTATATAATTTTATTATAAATTGCATGCACATTAGAATTACAGTTACGTACATTCGCACTTATTGATTTTTGACGTCAATATTTTTAGAATAATTTATTTATTTATGTTTGTACATGTGTATTATATTCATAGTTGTTCACCATCAACGATGAGATGAACTTCAAGGTCCGCGCTCTGGTGGCCAAAGGCATCACACCTGATTTGCCCCATTTCTGCCAATGTAGTAGAGAAGTGGGTTCACTTGGCTTAATTTTTAGCAACTAAGCGGGTCATTCATTCGCACGTTGTGTGGATCTTTGGTCCCCTCGGGTTTTATCGCCCACAATCTATCACGTTATACAGTTTAGCGTCACTGCCCGGAGCCTTGGAATGAGCCTTTACCAGAAACCCTCCATGCTCCGATATCGGATTACGTTTTGATGCCTGCTCACAGTTGCAGTTAAGCGGCCCTGCTTACCAAGGAGTTCTTAGCTTCTGTCTTCGCGACGTCAGCATTGTCTCATTGCGCACTCATCTTCAGTATCCAGGGATTACCAGCAGTTGAACCCCCTGGCTGATGAGCTTGGGCTTACCAGGGTGAGCGGTATGTTTCTCCACTTCATGGCAGCTTATGATGTTAGGCACTACCTTGCCTGTCTATGACTGTCGGACTGACCAGTTGCTCCACACACATACTTTTATATCACATTTAGAATTGTACACTGGAAGGAAAGTACGGATAACTTTCAATTTGATGTTCTGCGATCTGAACTATTCGCTTGCAAATCTCATTGAAGATTTGGAGTCTTAATAATCGCAAGGCCAGAATTTCTAATTTTATATAGTCCTTAATTATTGTTTATAATTTAAGTAGATTTATCGTTCTTTGTATCGTTGTAGGTTGATGCATTTATATAAATTTGTTATAAGTTATATGCTGTTATTAATGTAAATAGAGATTTATTTTGTATTGAGGTATATTATGGAAGGTGATGTAAAAGGTGATATCACTGAGATCATGGGCTGAGTCCTAGAGCCGGGTTAGTGCCATTTTCATCCTTTGTAGCAGACTGCATCCCCTCCCCCCCGCATCTCTAAACACCCTTTAATTTGTTAAATTAGGCTGAGCCAAATTTTGGTATGTCGGATTTATACATCCTCCGACTCCTTACCTGGCTATTTTCTCATTATTTTTTTTTGTCATATATATTTTAGGAGCCCCAGGTCTCATATTTATCAGCCGAAATGTCATATGAAATATACGGGCCCCCCAGTATTGAACAAATATATAATATCTTAATGGTGGAAGTGTGGTTGACTGTGGAAAAATATGTTGGAGAAGCTTCGTTGGGGTGCAGTCAATGAAGAAACACACAAATAAAAAAAAACTTATTATGTTGTATGCCTTAGTTTTAGGCCATCATCAGGGCTAAGAAAAAAATAAGACAACCGTGACAGTTCCAACAACAATAATAAAAGATACCAAACAGTAATATAAGACAGTATGATGAAAGAAAAATGAAATATAAGGAAAAAGATGTTAATTATAATGTAAATAATAAGATATAAAGAAAAATATGTTAATTTATGATATAAATAATGAGAATTAAATATTTTAATTCTCATTATTTACATTATAAATTAACATATATTTCTTATTATTTACTAATTTTTCTTTATTCTTCATTTTTTTTCATCATACTTCTTATATTGCTGTTTGTTTTCTTTTATTATTGTTATTGGTACTGTCACTGTTGTTTTCTCTGTCATCTTGTTGTTTTTTTAGCCCTGATGATGGCCTAAAACTGAGGCCGAAACATCTGCTCACAATATAATAAGTTTTTTCTTATTTGTGTTTCTTCATTTACCGCGCTCCCAAGCAAGCTTCTACATATAATATCTTAAGATTAATATGCATTTTTTCTATTTCAAATAGTTTTTTCTATATTTTTGTTTCTCTTAAATTTCATTTTAAGATGTTTCTTGTTGAATATTTCTAATCATATTTATTCTTTAAATCTAGGTCCGAGATCAATATTTTGTTATGTGGTGATCCTGGAACTACTAAGTCACAACTTTTGTCACATGTATATAACCTAGTGCCAAGGTCGCAATACACAAGTGGAAAAGGATCTTCAGCTGTTGGGCTTACTGCTTATGTAACTAAAGATCCTGAGACTAGACAACTAGTCCTTCAAACGTAGTTTTTTTATTTCATTTTATATATACTATAGTAATCATATATTTAAAAAAAATATTATTATGTAACTTTATTTAAATCAGAGGAGCATTAGTACTGGCTGATAATGGTGTCTGCTGTATTGACGAATTCGATAAAATGAATGAGGCCACCAGAAGTGTTTTACACGAGGTAAGTTGCTTTATGACTCCTATTAATTGATTTATTTCTATGGCTTCTTTCAATCCCAACAACTTCGTCTCTTATAATATCAAATATATTTAGCAGATGCAGGTGAGATTATTTATTGGTTCTACTAATCATTGCTTGGTTCAAATACTTAAGAATTATTTATTGATTCAACTCTTTCATTCTTTAGTTCAAATACTGTGGGATTATTTATTGATTCAACACATCATTATTTGAGCCAAATACTAACATTTTCAGTAAGATTGTCGAATGGTCATGAATGTGTATTTTATGGTCCACAGTTGAAGCTGTTCTAGTAAGAATTACTTTTCTAAACCAAATGGCTTTTTATAAATCAGAGCAGATGAAGATCTCAAATTTCTTAGCCTTAAATTTACTAATATATACTATTATTTGTTTTTTCCTATTCACATTCTTATTGAATTAATTATTTCCTGTAATATGTTTGGCTATATCAAAAATTTACTGGTGGTTAATAAAATTATAATTCCTTTTGGAGCTGATGTAGAGCTGGTGGATGCTACGTTTTTATTTCAGTAAAATAGTACAAGAATGTGCTACTTTTTGAAGGTTTTAGTTAATAGCTCCTTCCAATATTCACCTAGAGCCTTGGGAATTTTACTCGACATATCGATTTATCTCAGCTTCCCATTCATGTATTAGGAAATATAATATGTTGGATGGTAGTAGAGGAGAATTTTTTTTCAGTGGCACATTTTTAAATCTTGATTGTGTATATATTACAGCTATATGCCACATCTTTTTCTGTCTCTGAAATACATTTAATATTGAACATAGCAAACTGAAGTAGAATAGTCTGTGGGCCAGAAGCCCTACCATGTATCCCCTTCCCCCCCACATCTCTATCAATTGCAAATCGTGTTCCTTGTGACTAATGATGAAAAAAAAGCCAATATTCCCATACAAAAAAAGTGTATACTTTTGGACATATCTTCCAAAATATATGTCCAAAAGTATAACCGAAAACCTCAAAAAATGGAATTTGGGAAAAATTAATGGAAACAGCTCACGAGAGAGAACATTTTTAGTAATAACTAGAATCTTGGTTTATTAAAAAAAAAAAGAAAATGGAATTTCTAGAAGTGTAGTATATATGTGTATAAAAGAAAAAATCTTCATAATTTTAAGCGCAGAGTTTCTCTGGATGACGACTATTAAGAGTGAAAATTATTATAATTTTATATTATATGCTAATTATCAATAATTATTATTATTTAATTAAATGAATATTTGTATTCACCGATAGGTAATGGAACAGCAAACATTGAGCATCGCAAAAGCTGGTATTGTATGCCAACTCAATGCTAGAACTTCTATTTTAGCAGCTGCTAATCCTTTGGAATCAGAATGGAATAAGAATAAGACAATTATTGACAACATTAGACTTCCCCATACTCTTTTATCTAGGTATTAATAATTTTTTATTCTTTTAATTATTTTTTATACCTAGTTTATATTTAGTTTTAGTGTTTTATTCTCTCTTCACCTCTTCAAATAAATTTTTGTGTTAAATAAAGAGACTCTGTCAACTGTAGTCTATCAAGCCAACACATATTTCATATAAGTGGTAATGACTTTTTTATATCACCTTTCTTTGCTCACCCCCTCATTTACTATCCAGACCACTCAACCAATAGGTTCGCCTTGGTGTTGTAGTGTCTTCCACGACATGTTATGGCCCATTACAAGTACATTCTGTCCAATTCATCTGTGCTTGTCAAAATACGAGGGCTATCCAGAAAGTAGCAGACGTTTTGAAATAAAAAATTAACAAAGTGAAAGAAAAAACTTATATAAATTTAAAAGCTACACTCTTAGGCTATTTTTCAACGTAATCCCCATTTAAATTGAGGCACTTCTGATAGTGTGACACAAGTTTTTCTATTCCAACATTGAAGAAATCTGCCGCCTGAGAACTTAACCACTGGTTAACGCCGGCGCTAAGTTCTTTGTCATTATCGAAGCGCTGCGCTGCGAGCCACGTCTTCATCGCTGGAAAGAAGTGGTAGTCGCTCGGCGCTAGATCCGGGCTGTATGGAGGATGATTGAATTTCTCTCATCCAAAATCATTCAGGAGCTGTTGGGTACGATTGGCTGTGTGTGGACATGCATTGTCGTGAAGGAACAAAATTTTTCTTGGCAGTTTTCCCTGACGCTTGTTTTGTATCGCCCGCCATAAGTTTTTGCAGTGTTTCACAATACGAGTATCTTTCTGTAGTGTCCATTCCGTAGACTGCCTTTTCGTTTCACAGTTGACATGTTTAACCCATGTTTCATCACCAGTTACGATACGATCGAGAAGTGTGTTACCATGTTTACGGTAGTCTTCAAGAAACGTGAGTGATGCAGCAAGCCTTTGTTTTTTGTGGTCTTCTGTAAGAATTTGTGGAACCCACCTGGCACAAAATTTGTGGTAGCCAAGCTTCTCCACAACAATTTCATGAACTAAACTTTGTGAAATTTGGGGGAAATGTTCTGAAAGTTCAGTAATCGTGAAACGTCGATTTTCACGAATTTTCTCATTGATTTCCGTCATCAAATTTTCAGTAACCAGGCTAGGCCTACCACTATGGCCCTCGTCGTGAACATTAGTGCGGCCATTTTTTAAGTCAATACACCACTGCCTCACTCGGCTTTCACTCATTATTCTATTCCCGTACACTTCACAAAGTTGGCGATGGATTTCAATTGGTTTACAGTTTTTTGCCAACAAAAACCTAATCACTGAACGCACTTCACAAGTGGTGGGATTTTCTATTGCAGCGCACATTTTAACTCGTCACAGCAAGAAAAGTAAGAAAGATACGGACCTCCCGCTACAACAGCTTGATGTGTACTGACCTTAGGAATCTTTTGACACCAAGATGGCGGCTCTAGCCCCACCCACTGCCGCGCTAGTCCAAAACGTCTGCTACTTTCTGGATTGCCCTCGTACATAAAACTCCTTGCATCTGTGCATGTTAACATACATAAAGTAAATTAATGTATTGAGTAAAGATAGGTCTCCTCGAATAAAGGGCTTAGACAGAGGGACACTTTGGCGTGCCTGCTATTTAATTTAGCTCTTGTAAAGTAGCTAGATTCTGACATTCAAACCAGTGGTACAATAAACAGCAAATAGTCCAATTACTGGCATATGCGCATGACATCGATATCGTCGCAAGGTCTCTCTGCGCACTGGAAAAGCATTCCTAGATCTTATGCTGACTGTTCAAGAGATGGGGCTCACAATAAATGAGGATAAGATCAAGTGCATGCATGCTGGTGTCACTCATGCACATCTTGCTGGGAGATTCGTGGAGTTTGAACGATTTAAGTTCCAGAAGGTAGACCAGTTAACTTACCTTGGTTCTATAGTTAGCTCTGATAACAATATTTCTCTGGATGTGGTGAGGAGAATCCTAAATAATAACAAGAGTTATTTTCGACTATGAAAACATCTCAACAGCCAGTATATAACAAGGAAGACAAAACTGATGCTCTACAAGACTCTGATTTGTCCAGTTTTTGATGTATGCCTTAGAGATGTGGACTCTAACGAAAGCAAGAGAAAATCAGATCCTTATCTTCGAAGGATATTAAGCCCAGTCAAGTCTGAGAACGATTGGAGAAGAAAAAATATAGAACTTGTCACAGTAGACAATTAATAAAACACTTGAGAGAAATGGGGAGGTTACAGTTTGGAGGGTTTTTGAAAAAAAAAGGGTTAACAAATTGTGTGAAAACGTCTCAACTGTTGGCCTAGTTTTGTGCATCCTTGTTCTGTACATTGAACCCATTGGGGTGGGATATTAAAGAACTGAAAACTGATTAAGACTATGAGAATCAATTCCAGCTGAACAGTGAAAGAGGACTATTTCAAGAGTAAATGATAAAATGTGAGTTTAGTTATGGTTATTTGTTATAGCTTATTTTAAAGGAATTTTCTCATATATTGACTGATTTTCAGATTGAATAAATATTACAGCATTGAAATTCTGTATTTATTAAATTGTACAAAGTTAGACTAAATGTTTTTTTAATTGGTGAATTATTACTAAATAAAATTTTAAGAATATTTTACATTTATTTAGACAAGTCTGGTTGAACCCGCTCCCCCTCCACTGGGCTAGCTCAACCAATCAGATATCTAACCAAAAAGTAGTACGTTACAAACTATACAAGCTATTTGGGAAGTGAATTTGATAAAATTGATCAAACTCAAGAAATCAAATACATTTTGGTACTCATCATTGGAAATAATAATTTGGCCATTTAAGCAAAAATCTGGATTGGATTTGAAGGATTTTTTTATTTCAAGTGCTTCAGATATATTTAATTTGAGGATTTTAACGTGATGTATTAATTTAACTCCGGAGTCTTTGATGAATTTATGGATTTTTTCTTCAAAGACCTCAGGAGTTAAATTAATAAATCATGTTGAAAACAGCCTTAAATTAAATATATATAAAGCACTTGAAATAATAAAATCCTTTAAATCCAATCCAGATTTTGGCTTAAACAACCAAATAAATATCTCCAATAGTCCAATCTTAAATTTATTCCCATCTATAACAGAAAAAACAATTACTCACCAGAATTACGGGAAAAACCCCGACCCCTAAACCGTTTACCTATTAACGCCCCAACTTTCTTTCATTGCTAGTTTAGTGCGAGAACAAATCAGTACAATTAGGGATTGATCCTTCTATACCATCATGCGGATGTCAACAAACCATTACAAACTTTTCTGTTTGATATAATCTACTTAAACCTTGGTGAATACCAACATGTATTTGATTTCTTGTCTTAATTAAATTCATAATTCATAAATATTTTATAATACTAATTTATATTAATTGAATTTAAAATGTATAATAACACCAAACTATTTCGGATTGCTTATTTTTGAATTTTTAGAACTGAAGATGAATGTACAACATTCAAAACTAGTTTTAAAAAAAAACAAAATTATAGAAGTGGTAAATAATTTATCAATCCCTAATTAGATTGATCCTTCTTTGTCAACGCATATGTCAACTGATCCCATCCTTAATGTTGCAATGGAAAACATCCATATAACAAGAACGATTCTGGCATAATCACCATGACCCCATAAACTTCTGAAGATGAGTGTATAACATTCGAAACTAGTTTTCAATAAAAACAAAATTATAGAAGTGGCAAATAATTTATCAATCCCTAAATAACTATAGAGCAGCTGCACGATAGATGCACTAGACCGAACGACCTGGCGAAATCTTAGCGAGGGGGCCAGGGCCCACATTGAATATAGTGCCATGGAAGAAGAAAAGATGAGTCTTCATTTTCGTGTGGAAGGCACTTGGCGATGACACCAAGTTTCAATATTAATGGGCGTCAACTTCACTAACAACTCACCATTGTGTTTAAGTGGATAGGCAAGTATATTCCGTCCCTTACGACGAATAGGGTTGCATGATATAAAAGTTATTTCTGTAGTCGGTGTTTTTATCAAATTAAATTTTTAAGTAATTATTTTTTGTTTATAAAATTGTTTAAATAGTTTATTAACATTAATGATATTTGTGATTTTGCAGATTTGATCTCATTTTTCTAATGTTAGATCCTCAAAGTGAACACTATGATCGTAAACTTGGCAAACATCTTGTTTCGTTATATTATCAGTCAAAAGAAAAAGAACAAGATGAATTAATGGTATGCATTGAGCTTTTTCAAAATAAATTTAATTTCAAAGTGAAATTAAAAAATCTATGCAACATTTATTTTTGTTTTTATTTGTAAAGCTTTATTATGATCAATGAATGATATGGTGTGCCAGAAATTCATTTTATACCATTTGCACTTCCAAAACGACCTAGATAGTAATTCTTTATGTTTAATTTCTTGTTAGGTGGCTTTTGATTTTCAATAGTGAACCTTTATTGGCGTAGGGAGGTTGCAGCCCCATCTCCCAGTCATTGTACCGCAGAGAGTCCCTGGTCATTGTACCACAGAGAGTCCCTGGTCTTCCAGGCTGGGGGAACAGTACACTGACACTCACACATTTATACTACTAAAAGATACTACATTCACCCCCACACCTACTAAGTAACCATAGTAAACCCTAGGGTTTCCTCCCCTAGGTAGCCGCACTTGATAGGGGAGTGAGTTAGGGCGCTCTGAGGAGGCAGTCCCTCCGCCTGACTCAGGGGCAGTAGGCTGATATCCTGCTCCTCTTAAACTTCCAATATTTCGAAACTTGCACAAAGATCAGTCGGACAGAACATTGGTAACCAACAAGCTTTACAACAGTTTCTCAACTGGGCAGTAGACATTGCTGCCATCCAGGAGATCAGATAGACTACTACAGCTGCGATGATCACAATCACACCTTTGGGACTAGATTTATAATAAATAAGAAGCCACAGCTCGTATTAGATTTCAACCCTGTGAATTCTAGAATATGCTGCATACGCATTAAAGGGATATTCCGAAACTGCAGCTTAATTAGTGTACACGCCCGTACCGAAGTTTCTGAAGAAGAGGACTAAGAGCAATTATAGCACACTAGATCATTCTTTTGATCAGTTTCCAGGAGCTGATGTGAAAATTGTAATTGGTGACTTTAATGCTTAAGTAGGGAAAGAGTCTACATTTTAGCCAACTATTGTAAAGTACAGCATCCACGATGTGGCAAATGAAAATGACTCAAGAATGATTAACTTTGCTGGTTCTAGAGGCTTGGTAGTTGGAAGCACCCCGTTCTCTCATGAGAGGATACATATAACTGCTTGGAGATCAAATGATGGTGTTACTTCAAATCAAATAGATCACATTCTGATGATTGCAAGATTCATTTCTAGCTTGATGAATGTCAGGGTCCACAGTGGAGCAAATATCAGACTATCACCTCCTGATATCAAGAATAAGGACGAGAATTTCTATTGTCCGCTGAATTTCTAAGTACGCCACTAGTGAAGTATTTGGTCCAAAAATTAATGGATCCAGAAATCAGAGAGCAGTTTGTTAATCACTTGGATGAAAAAATGAGATACTCTGCTTAGTCTGAAGGCATAAACCAGACTTGGGCGACATGCAAAGAAACAATTGCTGGGGTTGCAAATGAAATACTTGGACTCAAGTAAGGAGAAGAGATGAACCTTGGTTTGATCTAGAATGTCAAGAGGCAACAATTTTAAAAAATTCGGCTTACCGCCTCCTACCTCAGAGACATACCTGCCACTCAGTGGAGCAATGCAGAAGTAAGAGAAGGCCTGAAAAGAAAAGGTTATGGCATAGGAAACAGCTAGAAAACGTAGAAGAATACAGGAAACAAAATGAAATGAGAAAATTCTACCAGCTCGTAAATATTGGAAGGAAACCTTTCCAGCCACGAAGAAGTGCTTGTAGAGACTTAAACAGCAACCTGATATCAGATATTCCAGGAATCTAATTAGATGGAAGGATCATTTTTGTACTTTGCTAGATGGGAATGATATGGAACCGGGGACATAGATATCCAATTACCCAAGTGCTGTATTGAGCCTCCAGATGAGGATGAAGTCCGAAATGTCATAAAAATAGCAAAGCACCTGGAAGAGATGGATTACCAGGAGAGCTATTTAAGTATGGTGGCAAAGAAGTAGATAAAAATATGCACAACCTATTTATGGATGTCTGGCAACAAGAGGAAATGCCAATGAATGTATTCACTACAAATGAATGGAGTGAAACCATAATATATCCAAAACAAAAAAAAGGATGATGTCCTACAATGAATTCAAGTCAGAGGTTAAATTTTCAATGGGACTGCAATGATCCTTGGCTCTGCTGATGATATTGATGTAATCGGAAGAACCTTTGAGTCCATGAAAGATACATTCCTGGGGCTACAAAGCACTGCTGAAAGAATGGGACTCGTTATTAATGAAGCTAAAACGAAGTGTATTTGTACAGTCCCCTTTGGAGGAGAATCCTATGTACTAATGCTGAATTAATGGAGCTGTGTGGGGATGTTAATGTTATAACCTTCATTATAGTAAGTCGTCTCAGATGGGCTGAACGTCACGAGAATGTCTGAGGATCAGGTCTCTTAAAAAGTATTGCTGGAAGAAATCTATGGCTTACAAAGGAGAGGCAGACCTAGGTTGCTGTGGATGGATGGTGTAGCTGAGGATGCCCAATCCATGCTTGGGATCCAGAATTGAAAAGTGGTAGCGCAGAACAGGGATGACTAGTGGTCAATGCTGCAAGAAGCCCTGTCCCCACGCAGGACGTAGAGTCACATAAGAAGAAGAAGAATAGTGAACCTTTGAAAATAATAATTTTAACCACCCACCTCCTCAAAACAAATTTTTTTAGACTCGGTTCCTCTTCAGCTGATTTTCAATTTATTTTTTTTCAAATTTTGCAATATATGGGTGCGTATATTTCAGAAAGTATGAAAGATAGAGAAAAAATGAATGGAATCAATCTTAGAGAAATTTTTGTCAGCTTTAGCTTTGTATAGAATAGTCTTATCGCCAGGACGCAGAGTTTCCGAGATATAAGCGAATAACCAACATAATTGACCTACCATCTCATATTTGTAGGTTAAGGTACACGCCCAATATTTTTATAGGCCACTACTGCATTAATTAATCACAAAATAGATCTCCAATCATGAGTGCTTCGAGGCTGACAAATGTTAATCAGTAAAATGGTCATTGTAAAATTTGTTATGTTTAGGGAGTAGGTTTGAAAAACTGCCCATGAAAATTGTAAGCCATCATGACCATTTGATACTACTGGTATTCATTAAACAATTGCGTGAAAGTCAGCTGGCTGTTGATAAATTTTCATACCCTTGGGGTCGAGGTCACTCCAAATGGCCCAACATGTTTTTAGGCCAATATTTTTTTCAATTTCCTTATCAAATTATCTAACGATTCAAGTGAAAAGCAAAGAGCTGTTCATACCTTTTTAGAACACCATTAAATTGACGTGTTTTCCGATTTCTAGTTCGGAAACGACTCCATTTCGAGATTTTCCTTAGATAAAAAAGTAGTAGGTTATGTTAAAATAAAGCCACTCACGAAGTTTTAGACGAGTGCTCGTAATTTGAAAAAAAGGGCCCTGCACTCTGTCCTAACATGTTAGCCATAACATTCCACTCACTAAAGTTTTTTTTCAAAATGCTAAATGAACAGTTTGGCTGATTGATTGGAAGCAGGAAAACAACCTTTGAAATCAGATGCTTGTAGACACCAGATAATGATTAAATGGTCACCGCCTCAAACATTGTTAGGCTAACAATACCATCATCTAATTTTCATATCACGTAATTTTTTTAAAGTTAACTGACAAATACTTTATGTACATTACTTGATATGAAAAATGAAGTTATACTACATCCACCACAATGACCTGACTTGTCTTCAACTGGCTATGTTTTTTCAAAGTGCTTGATACATTTTTTAAAAAACAAATTTTTCCAAAATGAAAATGAGGTAAAATTTTTATTTTCCGAATTTATGGATTCAAAATCAAAAAGTTTCTTTGAACGAATAATAAAAATTTCTGGACTTTGTGAGAAATATATTGAAGCTGATGGAACTTATTTTGAATAAAAATAATAACTTTAAAGTCTGTTTTTCTTTCATTTGCCTCGTACCTTCGCAACTGACATTTCATATGTTCCAACCCAATATATCAAACAATTACTTTTTCTATAGGCTACACTAGTTCATGCTGTTTTGTGTAAAGTGATTAATTATGTATATATTTTGTAGAAAAAGGTCAAATTTAACAATAAATTATATTAATTCTTCACTTAAGGACGTACATTGTTCAACTATGATTTTATTATAATACCCAGCTAGAATTTTTAATTTATATATACATGAATGAATAATTTAATAAATTTTTTTTCATAATTATCTTGAATCGATATTAGTTTATTTTGCCTTTAATTTTTGTTAAATGATATTTTATATAAATATGTATATATGTATATGTATGTATATGTATGTATATATGTATATGTATATATATATATATATATATATATATATATATATATATATATATATATATATATATATATATATATATTTCAGAAAGTTAATACTATAAAGGGAATTTCTGTTGTTTTATTGTTACATTCTACATAAAAGCTGTTTTTTTTTTTCAATTTTAATCTATAGAATAATAGCTTAAGTTTACTCAATATTAGTATTGAGTATACTTATAGTAATATTTTGATAAAGAATAGCATACTCGTCAAGAACAAGGTAATATCCTTTAAAAAGAGTTCAAATTAGAATCTGATTAAGAAGAATTGTGAAAATATTTAAGAGTCATTTATATGGGGAAAGTTAGTGATTTCTACACACAATCTTTATCGTTTCTACTAAACAATGATTGAGAGAGAAATACAGAAAAAGAGATATTATTATTTACAATTATTGATTTTAGGACCGTTTGGTGTTACGAGATTATATTACATACTGCCGTGATAACCTTATGCCATCTCTAAGTCCAGAAGCTTCTGAGCATCTTGTTTGTGCCTATGTTGAAATGAGAAGAGTTGGTAGTGGTAAAGGACAGATTAGTGCTTATCCAAGGCAGTTGGAATCTCTGATAAGATTATCAGAAGCTCATGCTAAAATGAGAATGTCTGAAACAGTTGAAGTTGCTGATGTTCTTGAAGCCCAGAGGTATGTCAATATCTAAGTTTTTACCTTTTTTTTTTTTCTAATGCTTTTGAGTTTTAAATATTTATTAATTAAAGCGCCTATTCCTTGTGAAGAAATATTTCATCAAAAGACTTTATTAGTTTTGGATTTTTTTCCTAGGCAATATAACAAAAAACAACCAATTATAATGTTTAGGAGTGTGGCGGACGCTGAGTGGTGGGAGCAGTCAGCGGCCGGATAGTGGTGGGGAGCGTTGCCTCCCACTCCTGCCGGCCGGCTATAAATAAGCACGCTGGCCTCACAGAGCAGCACTCCCAGGGCTCTCCTGGGCCACTCCTGACCCAGGAGCGGCGCAGTGCCTTGACTGCTCTACCATCCGCCCATCCTTCTCCTTTAGCTTACGGCCTTCTTTGTAGGAAGCAAATAATAAAAACCTGTTATCTTACCTAGCCTACCTTTTCTTTTTTTTTTCATCTCATCCTTTTACTGAAGGCAGGGCGGTCTTAATCGGCCAAGTCTTCAACCTGCCAGTGAGGCTCTGATAGGCTAAGGCGGGGGTTCCTATCTCGGAAACAGTGCGGTCCTAATCGGCCTAGTTTCCAACTTACCGGTGAGGCTTTAATCAGCTGAGGTAAGGTGCTCCTCTCCTAAACCGAGACAGTAAGGCTCTGATCAGCCGAGTTTCAAACACGGTCGTGAGGTACTCATCCACCTCATCTCCTCCCTGAGTGGATTGTACGAGCACGCACAGTACCTAGGCCCTTCTGGTTCTAGAGGAAATCAATAAAATCAGACCCAGAGTACACTGGTGACCCCGCCGTGATCAACCATCACCCGACGTGATCAACCGTCACCCAACGTAATCAACCGTCACCCGACGTAATCAACCGTCACCTGACGTGATAGCGCTGTCACCGCCTAGGGAACGCAACCCGCAAGACTCACCTATACGACCGGACTTACATACTTAGGAAGCACCATGATGTCCTACCCTTCTCAGCCACAGGACGAAGATATGGACGCCACAATTACAAGGCAACAGTTGGAAGACAAACCCGCTCGACTGCAACCAGGGACTTTTCCGCCTCCACTGTCACACACTCCGGATCCTGAGGTCTCCGCATGTAGAGGTGCCACTAGTCGCCTGCCAGTTTTCTGGAAACCGAACCCGCATCTATGGTTCGCGCAGCTCAACCGCGTCTTCAACTCATCCATAATCTCCTCGTCTATCGTGAAGCGGTAGTATCCGTCTTACACATGGAGGTCCTTACACAGGTATTTGACATCATCATCAGGAACCCCGGCAACACACTCTGCGAGACCCTTCGAGATAGCCTCAGCAATATTTACGGCGACTCGGAGCGTAGGAGAATACAACAGCTTTTGGAAGGAGCAGAATTGGGCAATCAAAAACCCACAAAACTCCTCATGCAATTGCAGATGCATGCAGGTAACATCATCAGTGACACTGTCGTCAAGACATTATGGCTACGGAACCTTCCTCGCACGATGCAGGAAATTCTGACAGCTACAAGACTGGTTGAATTGTCAATCATCTTCGGCAGAATGATGATGACCCCGGTCTCACCACTGACATCATTGCCGCCAACACCGGAATACGACCCGGGACCTCCAATAGCTGCAGCGAGCTATCAGCCGACAGCTCGCGCACTCCTGCCTCCTCCAGAAAAGACACCGGCCTGCCGTCAGCCTGATAACACCCAACCGCAGAGGATACATCCAAAGGAAGACCATAGTGTTATATAATTGTATTATATGTAAGCAGTGTATTGTAATATTATACTCCGTATTGTTGGGGGGGAATGGTGTGGCAGACGCTGAGTGGTGGGAGCAGTCAGCTGCTGGACAGTGGTGGGGAGCGTCGCCTCCCACTCCTGCCAGCCGGCTATAAATAAGCATGCTGGCCTCACAGAGAGCACTCTCAGGACCCTCCTGGGCCACTCCTGACCCAGGAGCGGCGCAGTGCCTTGACTGCTCTACCATCCGCGCCGCCCATCCTTCTCCTTTAGCTTACGGCCTTCTTTGTCGGAAGCAAATAATAAAAACTTGTTACCTTACCTAGCCTACCTTCTCTTTTTTTCACCTCATCCTTTTACTGAAGGCAGTGCGGTCTTAATCGGCCAAGTCTTCAACCCGCCAGTGAGGCTCTGATAGGCTGAGGTGGGGGTTCCTATCTCGGAAACGGTGCGGTCCTAATCGGCATAGTTTCCAACTTACCGGTGACTTTAATCAGCTGAGGTAAGATGCTCCTCTCCTAAACCGAGACAGTGAGGCTCTGATCAGCCGAGTCTCAAACACGGTCGTGAGGTGCTCATCCACCGAGCCGTGGGAGCTACCTTCGGGTTGCTCATCTCCTCCCTGAGCGGATTGTACGAGCACGCATAGTATCTGGGCCCTTCTGGTTCTAGAGGAAATCAGTAAACGCAGACCCAGAGTACAGGAGAATAAAATAATCTTTTGACTTGTGGCGAAATAGGTGCTAGATTGTTCAATCTTCGAATTAAGTACTTTTTTACTCCAGATTGTTTGTTATTAAACATTTAAAAAAATGTATTTATTGAGTATTTTATGGTTTATTTATTATTTTTTTTTTTTTTTATATTCATGATTATTATTTTAGCCTAATGAAGGTTCAGTAAATAAGCCATAATTACATTAATAAAAATATTCTAACAGGAAGAAAATATCTTATTATTCTTCTAAATCTAATTTTCTGTAACATGAAGCTGTAATTTGTGAATAATCACATTGCAGTTTTTTTTATTAAATTAGGTAATGTTTCAACCAAACTATTTAATTATGAATTCAAATAAGACAAGAAATCAAATACTTGTTGGTACTCACCAAGATTTAAATGGATTATATCAAACAGAAATGTTTTCACTGATTTCTTCTCGCATTGAACTAACAACGAACAAAAGGTAGGTAGGATGTTTATAGATAACGGTTTAAGGGTCAGGATTTTTCCAGTAATGCTGGTGAGTGATTGGTTTTTTTTATTATAGCTGGGAATAAATTTAAATTTGGACTATTGGAGATATTTATTTGGTCATTTAAGCAAAAATCTGGATTGGATTTGAAGGATTTTATTATTTCAAGTACTTGATATATATTTAATTTGAGGCTGTTTTCAACTTGATATATTAATTTAACTTCTGAGTCTTTGATGAATTTATGATTTTTTTTCATTTAAATGAATTGCAAAGTTGGAATTCTCTGTCTTATTATTATATGCACGCATATGTTCCTTTAATCTCTGATTTAGCGATCTTCCAGTTTTTCCCGTGTATTTGGCTGCTCATTCATTACAATTTATCGAAATAGTTTGGTTGAAATATTGCCTGATTTAATAAAAAAACATATAAGTGATTATTCTCAACTAGCTGTACCAGTGTGAAAATCCTGCACATATCCATAGGCTTGATTGCATCAGATTTTTATACATTAATTATTGACATTCAGTAATATTTGTACACACAGAGATTTTATATATCTGTTTAATGGCCTATTAGTAGATGAATAAAATTTATACTATGCCATGGAGGAAGGAAACTTTATAAAGCATTAATAGTCGTTTATCAACCTATATGAATTTTAACTTTTTTCTTATGGTTTTGGGTTAGAGTTCAATACTAAATACTTCACCTACCTCGACAAAGTCTATTGTGTTGATACAGACGGATCCGCGAGATATGCTGATATTGTCGTATTCAAGGATCAGAAGGATAGCATTAGTATTAGTCCTGGATCCGACCATACAATTTGAGGGAAACGATCTCGATCAGGCAGGTTGAGTGGAAAGGGAAAAAAAGGTATCTACGAAAAATTTATCCCTTTCCTAAAAGAAAAATTCCACGAGACCTTCGGAGAGAGAGTTCACCATGAGAGGCCTCTGATTGGGGTCTCGCGGAACAATTCCGAATAGAACAAGCAAGGAGCTTTTTAGAAGACCTAGGTGCTAATGTTGGGGATATTGTGGTATTGGCCGAAAATATTATTCTGGAAACACTGGCGATTATCCATCACCTGTGTGGCAATTTGATTGGTCTATTTATCATTTTGGATTTTTTATTAATTTTTTTTTGTATGTATATATTTTTTTTTTCCTGTACTTATTTTCTATATTTGTGTGTGTTCAAATTTTGATATTGAATTAGTTCTATAAGTTTTCCAATTATCTAGATGTATACTAGATTAGGAAAAGGTTGATTGATAGTTGGAAAAGAAAATTTTGGAGAGGTGAGAAGGTAGTAGGATAGGCTAAAATAAAGAAAAGATAGAAAAAAATGTAATGCAATCGAATGAAGATGGAAATGCTCTCAATTATTCAATTATGCAGATTTATGATTAAATGATAAAAGGGAAAAGGAAGGAAAAAAAAAGAAAAAAATTATATATATATATATATTGTAATATACACCTTTTTTAAGAATTAAGTACGTAGTAAATAATTGTTTTAGATATCTTAAATTAGATTTAATATTTAGAAATAGGGATTCTCAGGAAAATAATACAACATTTATTTATCCTGACTGCAACCATCATAAATTATAATGAAAAGTGTGTTTATCATCATAAATGGAACCAAAATAGACGGTTTTATTTTAAAACATGGCGGCTCTATTTTTGACTTCAACAGAACCTCTGCCATAATGATCGAGTTGGTGAAGATGATCAATTTGTCAATACTTCGACAATAAACCTGATCTAAGAAAATCAAAAAGAAGTAGAAGAGATTTTCATCAAATGAGAACTTCAGAAAATCATAAATGGTCCATTTGTATTAGATAATCAAAATGGCAGTTCGCCATTTTGAAACCTAGAGAGGTGTAACGGACAACAAAGGAGAGCATTATTGTTGTTAGGACCAGAGACCGGGGTAGACATCTTAAGAGTTCCCATGATACTTCATCCACAAGATCCACATCATTTGGTAACACATTTTAATTATATCCCGTAAACCACCGTCATCATTCTACAAGAAGAAAGTGTATAATTTAAGATATATTGACGCTTCACGTTATTCGTATGTTTGTAATAGTAATAGTTCTGTGTGTCTGTGTCTGATTGTCTAGCAACCCCCCTGAGAAATAGAGTCAAAGTTATATAAAACAAATATAAATATATAAAAAGTGAAAATAAGTTAATTTATTTATTTTCCCAAAAACGGAACGTTACAATATATATATATATATATATATATATATATATATATATATATATATATATATATATATATATATATATATATATAAGTTAAGCGTCAGCAACTCCAAACATCAAAAAAAAAAGGGAAAAGGACACGCACAATATCCGAAATAAGACTGTCTTTATTGAGGTTTTAATTCTCCTTATATACAATCTGGCTGTTGTTTACAGTCGTATATGGTATTAAGGCTAATGCTGCTGCACTCTGGGCCTTAACTCCCCCCTACCAGTTTACGAACATTTCGTAAACTTTACAAAAGCATAAGCATGAAGTGCACAGGATTCAGCCGTTAATACCTCACATTCCAAACTTACTTACTAAATTCTGACTATAATTACTCTTTACTGTTCCCAGTAATCACTGCACTCATACGTTGAACCTATGTACATAAATGAAAAAGAGAAAAAACAAAAAAAAAACAACTACTAACAAAAAAAAAATACACTCTACAAAATAGAAACTATACATGCGAAAACTAAAATATATCTCTTCTGAACTCCCAATTCGCCAATGTACATATTCTTGTGTACAATAGTTCTGTGCGCTGAGACGGGGGCACTCCAGCTCCTTAAGGTTGCTCTGGCTCTACTATTGGCAGCTTTAACTGCTCGATATGAACCGTTCTCCTCTTTTTTGGTTCGCTGACACTCTCAATGGTGACAGTGTTATGTTCCCTAATTATAATCACCCTGAATGGCCCCTCGTATCGCAGCAGCTCCTTTCCCCTATTGGAAATTATCTTCCGATAAACGATGGACCCGATTCTTATGGCCCCCATCATGTCCTTTACCCGAAGATTTTCCCGCGCTACCCTACTGCGCTTCTTCTCAATTTTCGCTCGGACTTTCTCCCAACGTTTCCCTAGTTCAATTCTGTTGTTCACCAGGTCTCCCGCAATTTCCTTGTTACCCGTCGTACCTCCGTAATCCCTACGCCGTTCCCTTAACCCGAAAATTATCTCGAACGGCGAGAATCCTGTTACCGTGTGGATGTAGTGGTTGTATGCCACTATCGCTTTCCTCATCGCCATATCCGGTTCCAATCCTTGTTCTACCTGGTACACCCTCAAGTGGTCGCTCAGAGTGCTGTGTAGCCTTTCGATGTTCCCTCTACTTTTAGGGTGTCCTGGCATATTAAGATGCCACACTACGTCGAGTTTTTTCATTTCTTCCCTGAGCTGAGCATTGTCGAACTCTCTCCACCCATCCGACGATATTCGCTCTGGCACCCCGTAAAATTGGAACCACGTCTGGAGAGCTCTCATTACCGCTTCCGCTGATCGTTCTTGGATCTCTTGCGCCATCGCTACTTTACTGAAGAGATCGATGATTGTGACACACTTGTATCCTCTCCAGGTGAAGTATCCACCTGTAATTCCTCTAACGGCGCATCCGCTGTCGGCGTCTCCTCCTGCCTTCCTCTTGGGGGATGTCTGTCGTATTTGGTGGTTAGGCATACAGAACATGCACCGATGGTCTCTGTGATGGATTTCTTCATCCCCCACCAAAAATACTTTCGCCGCAGTGCCTGCAGAGTTTCGGTCACCCCGCGGTAGTCTTCCCTTGGTGGTATGCAAGGGTCAGCTCTTTCTGACATTCCTCGTCTCTCACTGTCTCTACCATTAGTTTACAGCGGATGAAGGTCCGGTCCATACCGATTTGCTCTGACCGCCATAGTTTCTTGATCTTATCCCAGATCGTGGCATTTCCCACGTAGATGGTATGTCACTCCTGGTTTCGATGCGTCCTTCAGCGCTCTGCAAATTTGGTCCTCTCTCGCTCCTGGTTGCGACCATATGGAATTAATCCTGCTGCGTCCATAACGGGAGTATTCCACCTTCATGAGGCCCGAAGTCCTGGTCTTCCAGATTATTTGCCGCCGCTTGTCTTTTATCACCTCTTCTATTTCTTCCATCACTGCCGGTCTTTCCTCGGTCGAGCTCGTCTCTCCTGGGGACTCTTCTTCTTCGTTTGGTTCTCTCGAGCCTTGTTCTCCTTCTCTTTCGGGTGTCCATTCTGTCAGAAATTGACGTACGTCCCTCGATGGTCCCCCGACCTCCTCCTCTATGGCATTTACCATGATGGCCCTAGACAACCAGTCAGCGACCACATTTTCCTTACCGGGCTTATACACTATTTCCATATTGTACTGGGCCAGGAGCTCTTTCCAACGCGTAACCCTCGCTGAGGATTCCTTCAGCGTCCCCACCCATTGCAGAGGTCTGTGATCTCTGTGTACGCGGAATCGCCGCCCGAATACATAGGGTCTAAAGTGGTCAACAACCCACACAATTCCTAACAACTGCCGTTCCAGGGCACTGTATCTCGTCTCTGCTTCCGTAAGGCGTCTGCTGGCGTATGCTACCGGACGTTTGCCGCCGTCTGCTTCCTGGGATGACACCGCCCCTAACGCATATTCGCTCGCATCTGTGGTGACATTAAAGGTTTTGTTAAAATCCGGATATGCCAATACCGGCTCCTCTTGTAGCCGCTGCATACATTTACGGATATTACTCTCCATGAGCGGCTTCACTATGATTTTTGCTCCCTTTTTTAGTACTCTATTAAGAGGGACAAGATACTCTGCCATTTCTGGCACAAACCTTCTGTAATAATTAAGAGTTCCCAATAGCCTAGGAATTCCCTTCACGTCTCGCGGAACTGCCATCTTCTGAATGGCCTCTACCTTGTCGTTGTCGGGTTTGACTCCTTCTTTCGTGATGATATGGCCTAAAAATTTGATTTGGTCCTGCCCTAAGAGTGATTTCTCGCTCGATAACTTTAGACCGAACTGGCGGACTCGTTCGAATACACGACGCAGGTGCCTCGCGTGCTCGGCTTCAGTTTTACTAAATACTAAAAGGTCGTCCTTGTACACCTGGCATATTGTTTCAACGATTCCCCTTAGAAATTCATCCATAAGGCGTTGAAACGTTATTGGGGCGTTTTTCAATCCGAAGGGCATCCGCGTAAATTCGTAGTGCCCCCTCTCAAAAGTGAACGCCGTTTTATGTTAGTCCTTGGGGTGCATTCGGATTTGGTGGTATCCCGCCTTTAAGTCCAGAGTACTAAATACTGTCGCCCCACTCAGTCTGTCCAAAATGTCCTCAAACCTGGGGATTGGGTATTTTTCATCCACCGTATTTTCGTTTAATTTATGGTAGTCTATCACCACCCTGTATTTTTCCTCCTCTGCTCCCGGTGCACTGTTTTTCTTCACTGCCCATAAGGGGCTATTATACGGTGACGTACTGTCCACAATTATTCCCTGTCTCTTTAGACTAGCTAATTCTTCCCGAATATTTTGCCGTAGCGCTTGTGGGTACCGTCTTTCTTTTATATAGGTCACCATCTCCTTTTTCAGCGGGATCTTGTGTATCGTTCTTCCCGTTATTCTGAGTGTATCTCCCTCCCTGAAGAAGATGTCCCTGAACTCCCTCCTGATCGCCTGCCTCCAGTCCTCCGCGCGACTAAGTGCACCTATCTGCGCCCTGCCGTCTTCTATAAGCTTCTGGCACTCGTACCTTCTCGTCCCTATTCTCAGATACCATCTTCCCTTGCGGATCCTAGCGTGCGCGCCTACTCTTCCCAACAGGTCGCATCCGATAATTCCCTGGTATTCCCTAGGCATGCTCCCTACTATATGCACCGCTAATGTGCCGCTCTCGACTCCCCACCTATTCAATGCTATCTCCGCTTCCCCCTCTACTCTACATGGGCCACCCAGTGTGATTAGTTTGCAAGTACATACCTGAATCTGGGGTGCCCTCTCTCCGCCACACAGCTTCTCCAGCGCTCTCCAGGTCATGATGGTGTTGGAGCTTCCTGTGTCCACCAGGCACCTCACTCCTCCGACTACTCGTATGATAGGCAACCAGCAAGCCTCCTTTGCGATGTTATGGCTCACTAAAGTACGGTCACCTCTCTGCTGACACTCCTCTCAGATCGCCTCCTCTGCTCTCCAATGTCTGCTTCCTCTGCTCTTCCAGCCGCCTCTGTTTCCTTCGCTTCTTCGGACTACTGGTCTGCCACATTCTTCTTCTGATTCGGATGAGCACGATACCTCAGAAGCTTCTCGTGATGACCCGCTCCTTCTTGGCGAGTCGTCTCTCTTCCTTACTCTCTGAGCGTTCACTTCCATAGGTTCCGCTCTCGGTGGTTCCTTTCTCTGGTAAAGGTACGGACAATGTCTTGCGATGTGTCCCTCCGTCCCGCATTCGAAGCACCTGGTGCGTGGGCACTGTGCTACCAAGTGTCCGTTCTTCCTACATCCGTGACATTTCCTATTATCTCCTCCTCTCGTCCTGGCCTGGGGCCTGCCTTGACCTGTCCTTTTTCCTGACACCGCTACTCTCTCTTGGTTACCGTAGATCTGACCCTTTTTCCTCCAGGTCGACGGCGTGTTTCCAGGGCGCCCGTAGGTTACTTTGCTCCACCCAGCCTCTTCTATTTCCATACGGGTCTCCTCCTCTCTTGCGCTGCTGTCCACCATTTTTTGTGTGCATTCCATGAATGAGCACTCACCTGGAAGGCCTCCTTTAGTCCCAGTTTCCTTGGCTAATTGGACCTTTAGGATCGTGGACACAAATGCCATCCTTCCTGCTGTCTCGGCCGCACTCACCGTTTCTCTCATCTTTTCAGTGATTTGATTAAATTTAGCCAACAGGGCTCCGGCGTAATGCCCCTTCGACTGCTGTGGCGATTTTACTTTCCTGAATAGCTGGAAGACATCTTCTTCTGGAGTCCATCTGCCACCGCCATAGGCCTTCTTCAACCTCTCCTTCACCACCGGCCACGGTGTCTTCTCGTCTGCTTGTATCTGGTTCAGGATACTGCGCTTGACTCTACACACCAGGGCCGCTTTCAGTGCTTCCGCGTCTCCGGGGTTCACTAGATCTTCCGCTAGTTTGGCTTCTATTCGCACAATTAGGCGGTCACCTCCTTTTATAAAATGGTTTAACTCACCTACGTCCCCCGAGAAGTGCTCCAGATCTGATACGGCATTTCTCAGGTCCCGCGACGTAGCCACTCTAATTTTCATCCATTCCAACCAACGCATTCGCATGCGCTGCTGCTAGCGTGTCTTGTGGCAATGGCGGAAGGTTCTGCACATTGAGGACCGCTGGTTTCAGTACTCCTTCGCTGGTCATTACTTAATTCTTTTTCCGTGACGTCTTTTAAAAAAAAAAAAAAAAAATGTTATACGAACACTTCGTCCCGGGTTTCGGCACCATTTAAGCGTCAGCAACTCCAAACATAAAAAAAAAAGGGAAAAGGCTAAGTAATGACACGCACAATATCCGAAATAAGACTGTCTTTATTGAGGTTTTAATTCTCCTTATATACAATCTGGCTGTTGTTTACAGCCGTATATGGTATTAAGGCTAATACTGCTGCACTCCGGGCCTTAACTTATATATATGTATATATATATGTATATATATATATATATGTATATATATATATATATATATATATATATATATATATATATATATATATATATATGTATATATATATATATATATATATATATATATATATATATATATATATATATATATATATATATACAAAATTGTATTGAAATGTCTTAATTTGTTCTTTTGGGTCAAAGTCAAAAATAATGCAGTGACTTTATAGATTTATGATTTATTTACAAACCAAAAGCATAATAATAAAGAAACTACTGTAAACCAACCACAAACATTTACTTACAATCACGTAATTATATAGAATACTAATTACAGTCTGGTACCCACTATCCGTTTTCTATCACTTCAATTTTCGCAATAGTTTCACAAACACTGTTTAATTATCACAACACAACACTGGATACTCTTACTGACTCCAGCTAAGTCATACTAAACAAGATCTGAACCAACACTGACTTGATCATCTGTTCTTATCTCTTTCTGTATCATCATGTCAGTAATGTTTTTGATTGTTCTATCTAAATATGTCACATTATTGATATGCTGCTCAATGTCATTCATATATTTAGATGTATATCTTTATTTTAAAATGAGATCTACTAAATTTCTATAAATTTAGTTTTTTTTTATTGAATTAAAAATAGCTTATACAGATTTTGGTTTATGGAAGCTTTGAATTGAATGATGCTACCTAAAAATTGAGATTAGTTATATATTTTTTTCATAGCTTTTAAAAATTTGTCCTGTCAGGTTGCATAGAGAAGCTTTAAAACAATCTGCAACTGATCCTCTGTCTGGTAAAATTGATGTTAATATCTTAACTACTGGTTTGAGCACAGCTGCAAGGAAGAAAAAACAAATGGTTGTTGATGGACTCCGTGCTATTATTGAAAAGAAGAGTGGTCCTGCCACTCTTGTGTATCGTAAACTTTTTAATGACTTGAAAGATGTGCTTCAAGTGGTATGTATTATTTATTAATATGTTTTAATATTTTTTTTTTAATAAAGAACTGATTGAAATTAGATGTCAACTGAACAATTACTAAATAAGAAGACTTGGCTAAAGCTTAACCACATAGCTATATAGGTCTTATTTTTTGATTTTGTGATCGGGAATGTTTTGTAATTAATTAATTACTAAAATACGATTATTAATAAAAAGTAGTCATTCTAATAAAAAAATAGTAAAATAGATTATTTAATGTGGTTATTACAAATGAAATTCTCTTTTAATAATATTACTTAATATTCCTGGTAATAATAATATCTCTGCAGTTCCTCGTCCTTTCCAAAATGGCATCGTATGGAGGACCTCTGCCTTGTTAATCCTCATTTCGTTGATTTTTTTACAGTATTCTTTCAAATAGCTGGTCAAGTTATAGGCTCGGAGTAGATCATTGTCGTTAACTTCTCCCAAACTGAGATTTCCTGGTGAATTAGGTTCGGACATTTGGCCGCCTACCTCACTTGTCCATTCCGTCCTATCCCCAAAATACCAGTTGAGCCACACATGATAATTTTTTTAAAAGCAGCGTTTATGCGAAGAATAATTATAAACTGCAACAAAATGAGGATTAGCACGGCAGAGGTTCTTGTTGCAACCGGTGCCAAGAGTTAGGCAAAATGTAATTGCAACTACAAATTCTAATTAAAGTAATTTACTAGTGATTGTCATTACAATGACAAGAAGTAATTGGTAATCAATATACATCAATTATCAATTATTGTAATTTTAGTTTGCAATATCAATTACAATTACTGTAAGTGGAAAATGTAATTGCTGTTTGCATTTAAAAATTAGTAATTACTTTTACTTTTACTTTTTTTAGGCATACTTATTTTTCAACTCAGCCAGATATTCCAATGTGTTAGTAGTTAAATATGTGGTGTATCCACTCACACGACTTCTCTACAACTTTCATGCAAATTCCACATGAGTTATTTATTTTCTCCTAATTTTGTAAATTACAACAGATAAAAAAAAAACTGCGTGCATCACACAGCTTTCACTTACCTCCCTGCTTGAAATAAATTTTTAATTTTTCTATTTAGTTTTCATTAAATTATATAACAAAATAAATAATTATCTATAACAATTATTTAAGTTTTTGTGCGTTTTTTTTTGGATTATTTGTGCGTTTTTTGCAACTCTCCATTACCTTCTATGGCCTTATATGCTAGATATTATTTTATCTAAATTTTTTAGCTTTCCAATGGTGTATTACAACTCTCGATTTCCTAAAATTTCTTTTCAATCTGGAAAAATATATCTTTTTTTTTTCTCCTTTAGTTAATTATGGAATTCTTTCATAGTTTATATTTATCCATTTTCATTTTTATCATTCCTAGTAAGAAAGAGAGACGGTTAATTATTTCAAATAAACATAAAGGTACTTTAGAAGAAGTAACTTTGAAAAAATGGCATTTAAGCCCTGCATATCTCAATGAGCTTAAAACCTAGCTAATATTAAAGGACATTTAATTTTAGAGCCTTTTTTGAAACAATTATAAAAATGTGTAAAATCGATAATATAAAGTGGCATTTCTGGTAAGTCGATTTTGACCAAAAAGTTGCTGTATCAGAGGCATATGCCTACCTTAAATATGGAATTTCAGTTTTGTACTTTTCCTTTTTGAGCTAGCCTTACCAGAGGCACTCACACAGATACATACAAACTATTTTACGAGACTTGGTCATTTGGACTCAGGCAACATTAAAACGTGTATTTCCATTGAACATTCAGATTCAAAACTTTTCACGATCACAATACTTTCTCTTACTATATATTTCATATATAGGTAAGTGAAACTAAAAATAAATAAATTATAGAAATAGAATTCTGTAACTTAATTTTTTTCCTACTTTATCATTGATTATTTTAATACAAGAGTGTATTCTTGAGAAACTGATATCATTCAGTGATTCAGTGTTGAAAAATACGTAAATATCACATGTCATGTTGTAATCCCAAGGTAGCAGAAGGAAAGTAAAAATGCTAATTTCAAACAGTTTGATGCACATCTGCACATATAAAGAACATTATCATGAAATCGCGAGCAATTACTTAAACAGAATAGTAATTAGAATCACAATTAGCAATATTTGTAGTTAAAATGTCAGAATTACTTTTTCCAGTTACATCAAAAGTAATTGCAACTAACAGTAGTTGCTATTATTTTTGATGTAATTGTTTGTTTGTTCAGAACATTTGCTTGTTCAGCTTATATTTTCTTTAAGTACTTATAAGCAGCCAAATTTTTCTCATGTATTATTACTGCCCAACTCACCCGGTGCCGTGCTGGCAAGGACGAGGAAATGCCTTGGAAACTCCTTCCTGTTCGGAATTGGACCATAGCCCAAATCAACTTTTTTGTTGAAATTGAGATGTGGAATCACCTCCTAGCCTATGATCTGCTCAATCTGATACACCCTATATAATGGCCTTGCCTACGGTGCTTTCCTGCATTTTTGAAGCTCACAACACATCATATTTAGCACCCCTCGGGCCATTCAGTCATCAGTGTGCAATCCTGCTACTTGGGTGATAGATATTGATGAAGTTGATGATGGGGAAATAATTTACATAATAAAAAATCTAGACACCAAAACATTCCAGGTATCAACATAATTAGCCCAATTATGGTCCAAAAAATTGTTGAAAGTTTTCCTAAAGAAGTTAAACTTGCTCTTATCCCTAGAAGTGATCATAATTCCTTCAGACCTTTCAGTATAGTTCCAGTTATGGGTAAAATATTTGAAAAATTATCAAAAACCGGCTTATTTATTTTCTAACATCTAAAGAGATAATTGATAAACAACAATTTGCCTTCTGACCCCAAACTAATACTGACGAGGCTTTACACTGACTCAACACATTGCATCAAAAAAGTAATATGCTAGTGATTAGTTTGGATATTAAGGCAACATTTGACAATGCATGGTGGCCGGCCTATACTGCTCAATTTAAAAAATTACAAATGTCCACAAAATTTATACTTGCTGATTAAAAATTATTTAGGAAATAGGCCGTCAACTATTGAAACTAACTCCTTTACCATAAACAAAAAACTAATGATAGATACTCCCCAATGGTCCTCCCTGTCTCCGATACTTTGGAACGTACTGATTAATACCGTTTTTTAAATAGACTTACCAAAAGATACAACAATCTTAGCTTATAAAACAATATTTTGGTGTAGGTAGGTTAAGCGTAGAAACTTTGACGAATTAGAGTCGATACAATCCTAATATGTCTTGTGCGATGGGCTGGGAGTAATAAACTCTACTTTAATCCAAACAAATCAAAATACATAATTTTCTCTTGGAAAAAAAAAAAATTCTTCTTCTATCAGCACAACAGGCGCATGAACCTGCTCTTGGCCTGCTCAACAGCTGCCAATCATTACTCTTTGTCTCTTGCATGGAGATCCTCAGTTGCTGAAGATCCTGTCCTATCCCATCTCTCCATCATCCCCTTGGCCTACCACTATCCGGAACATTCGTATACAACCTATTGGCCATTCTTTCGTCACTCATCCTCATCACATGATCAAGCCACTTTAGTCTCTGTATCTTGATAAAAGTTTTTTGTTTGTTTTTAAAAGAGGAGATGCAGATTTCCTTGTAGAGTCTAAACACTTCGCTGTTTTTTCTATGTCGTCAATGACTCTTTTAAATCTGTCTAGCAGGTTGATGCTATTATTGTTGAGAGTCCACTTTTCTCCACTGTATGTGACTACTGGTCTTATCAGGGTCTTGTACAGCATAAACTTGATGGTACGGCTTACAAATTTACTTTTAATTAATCTTGAGAAGGAGAAATATGCTTTATTTCCTGCTGCAATTCTCCTTCTTAACTCTTCTTCTTCATCCAGGTTATCGTTAATAATAGAGCCAAAGTACTGAAAAATAATGACCATTTCAGAACTATAGGACCTATCCCATAGTGACTCTGCCTTTGAACCAACTGTTTTTTTCCTAATCAATACCATACTCTTGGTCTTCCTCTCGTTAATATATAGGCCGATCTTCTTTGCATCTAGTGTTTCATAAGTACTCTTTATGCACTGAAGGGATCTTCAGATGATGGATACATCATCAGCATAGGCTAGAGCTTGTCATCTTTGTGAATATTGCTCCTTTCTTCATGTGTAAGGATGAGGTGACTTCATGATGCTCTGCTTTAAATATTTCTGTGGGGAGTCCATCATTAACTGACAACCTGTTGTTCTTGAGTTTTATGTAAAACTAAGATGTCTTTTATGTAACCTAAGATGTCTTCGATGTCCTCATATTTTAATTGATAAATAGTATACAAAAATTTAATAATGATGCTAATATAAAATAAGATGATAGCAAAAAACAATAACAAAAAATGATTACTGATTTTTACGCAGATAAAAGAAGTAAAAAAACAAAAAAATGAAACTGTAAATAAGATGAAGGAAAATACAGGACAATTAAATACGTTACAAAGAAATGGGCGACTAAATCGTATTGTATAATAAAAAACAAAAGAATTGATTACTGATTGTGTCATATATCTCCAGTTACTTGAAGAAATTTTATTAATTGATTTAATTATACAATATATGGATAGGAACAGGTTATCAGATACCATAAATGTGGTTATTACAGTGCATGTTAGTAAATTAAATTTATATAGGAATATTTATAGGAAACTAAATAGAATTTCTATGGACATTTTTAAAACTTATTTCAAGTAGGATAGTAAATGAAAGTTGTGATATGCACACACTTCATCAGATTTTTAATTTTATTTAGATAATAAATTATTTTATTTTCAATGCAAGATTTTTTTATTATTTTAGGTAGTTTCACGTGACATGTTTGATGAGGCACTGAAAGAATTGCAGGAAGGAGGACTTGTGAAAGTAACAGGTAGACAGTCTGTCAAAGTACTTGGTTGAATAGCCTTGAAAAAAGAATAATATGTTATTACCTTATTTGTGTAAATTTTTATATTGATTTTGAATTTATAATACATATTCCTTAAAAACTTATTTTTTTTTCTTATTTTATCCTTTTAATCTCAATTTATTAGGCTCTATATTTTATATCAGCCAATATGAACATTTTTTTAAATTTTAATTACTAATAATATTTATTTTCTTAACTAAAAAAATAAAAAAAATAATTATAAACTACATTAAATAACTGATTATACTGAAGTATGTTTTGTTTATGTCTGTGTATGTTTTCTCTTTATCTTTGTTTGTCTTGTCTATGTCTGCCTGTGAATGTATCCTTTAAAATGTCAGCTTTAGTCATTATCAACAATTATAATTATCTATTGTATTTTTATTTTTGAGTAGTCTTAAAATTCTGTCAGCCCACAATGAAACCTTGTCAAATTAGAAATATTTTATTTATTTTTAATTTAAAATTTTGAAGTTGAAAAATCGTTTTCCACACTTCCCCAACTTCATAGAAATCACCAGAGTAGGCGAAACTTTCTCAGAGAAGAGGATCTTTCACTTGGGTGGGTTTTGTTGACATCCTTTTCATCGATCACAATGTGAAACCACATAAATATAAAATGTTTTAATTTAGGATTATTTTATTTTTGCTTAAATTTTATGCACAACATTTATTTGTTAATTTTATCTACTTGATAGTTTATTACCCATCAGAATCATGAGTTATAACGTATCAAGTGCCAGACCACTGATATGGTAGTCCAGCTACTCCAGCTCCTCCGACTAGGTGGCTGTTTTTTTTCAGTATCAGGTAGTCAGCCGGGTCTGTGTTCCTTGTGGTGCAGATGGGTAACACTTATTCAATATAATTTAACTTAATTTAAATTTATGATTTAGTTGATACATATCATTACAATCAGTACCCATTAGGTTCATGAGTTTTAACATGTTAAAAAGTGACGGGCTAGCGTCATGGTCGTCTGGTAACTATGAAATTTTGAGTTGAAACTTATACACGAATTAGTACCTATTTGGTGCTTCATGTTTTTAAAAATAATTTTAGTTATTTTCAAACAAATTAAATTTATTGGTTAGTCTTTTCCGAATCTAACTCTATGTTATTTTAATCTTAACAGTTCGTCCTGTTCAATTTACAGGTAAAGTTCTTCTTTTGGCAAATTAGATGAGCTGTGGGTCCTGCGTGGGGGTTTAACCCAAGAGTCATATCAACTTGTGATTTTACAGGTATTATAAAACCAAGAACCCAATATGGTACTATTGTGTGGTGAACAGCCCCTAATAGGGCTTCCCATGTGCGGATGGATTGCAAAGAATGGCCTGCATGAGCCTCTCCACAACTATTAAGGCACTAGAAGTGCTCTTTTCACTTATGCTGTTTAACCTATTATTAAAAGGTGAAGTGGCTCTAGGATATTCATTCATGAATTCGATACTACAGATGGCAAAAAACAGGTGTAATTACAGGTCACTTAACAATTGCCAAAGTTGTGGAAATGGAGCTACCGATCCTACGACCTTGCTCTATACTGCTAGATAAAGTCCTTATATTAATTGAGATCCACATGATGGTATAGAAGCATCAATCTAATTAGGGATTGATAAATTATTTGCCACTTCTATAAATTTGTCCTTATATTAGATTCTAACACTGGGTCACACCCAGTGGCAAATCGTTTATCAGACAGCTTGTCAAATGTTTGAAATCTGAAAGTACAAATGAACAAATGGGGCATCCACACCCAGGGCAAGCCATTTGATGAATCGGCCAGTTTTTTGTGAAAATCTGTGGTTTAAAAAAAATATATTAAGAAATATTATTTTATTAGGAGCTGAGGATTACAATTTTTATTTTTAATTCCATAACTATTTGCTCTTTGAGATTATAAAACTTGCTCTCCATTGTATTGAATAAAATATATTGATTTTCCTCAGTTATTTTTTTACCACTCCCAAGAGTAGCCTTTTTATTTAACAATATTTTGTGAACTTCGAAGACTTGGGGTTGAATTACGAATATGGATATGCGGATGTCATCAACAAGAAGATCCGAGAGGGCTTTGAAGGAAGCATTCCTCGCCCTGGAAGGTATTACGAGGAATGTATAATAAGAATTTTTTTAATAAATGAGTTGATTATTGGTGGCAGTGGCATACGCTATCCCAGCGTAATACCCCACTGCCACCACAACCATGTATGTCCGAAAGGTCAGGTAGGGGAAAAAAAAAAAAAAAAAAAGATTACGAGGAAGCTATTAAGTCTTCAAAAAGCTAAGACGAAGTTCATGAGATCACCTGGAAATTGGCTCCTAAAAGTGTGTGTGAATAACTTTGTATACCTGGGTTCCGAGCTCAACACCCAGAACGATATATCCAATGAAATCCAGAGGAGGATCACCGCAATTCACAGGTGCTATTTCGGCCTGGCTAAGCACTTGATGAGCTGCTTCTTGTCCAACAAGACTAAGGTGGACCTGTACAAAACCTTTATGAGACCGGTGCTTACCTATGGCTCGAAATCATGGGCAATTACAAAGGCTGACGAAGAAAGAATTGCTGCATTCGAGAGGAACGTACATTAAAGAAGGAGAGCACTGAAAGTGCTGTAGAAACCAAGAGTTGTCGGTCTTTTACAAAGTCGCAATTGTCGTGAAAAATAAAAATTGCCGACCACGTTGTCAGGATGAGCCCTGATGAAATCCTTGCAAGAGCAATGAATGGGGAGCTCCATGGAACAAGAGTCGGAAGACCAAGAGTGAGATGGCTGGACAGCGTAACGGCGGACTCGAGGACACTACTCAATACTCCACACTAGAAGACTGCAGCTCAGGACCGTGCCAACTGGCAGAAGCTAACCCGGCAACGGATTATCGCGCCATAGAAGAAGAAGAAGATAATATCGGAGTGACAAAATAGTTAATAAAATATCAGAATGACGAAAATACCTGAGTGTCGAAATAATAATAAATTCCATCATAATACCGGACTGACAAAATAGTTATTAAAATATAAGAGTGTCGAAATAGTAATAAATTCCATCATAAAACTAAAGTGATGAAATAGTAATACATTCCATCATAATATTAGAGTAACAAATAAGTAATAAATTCCATCTTAACATCAAAGTGACGAAATAGTTAAAAAATTATCAGAGCAACAAATTAGTAATAAATTATATCATAATATCAGAGTGAAGAAATAGTAATAAATTCCTGTTTTAACTTTAAATTAACCCAAAATTGTTGGTTTTACTCGAGTTTTATTGGAGGCGCAGTGGACGTGGTCTCTCAATTCGAACTCATCCCCTACCCAGGCTCAATCTGCACAATGAATTTGGATACGTTTGTTATCCCCATTACTCTTCCATCCTCCTAGGGACGGAATGTACTAACATATCTACTTAAGCATATTGGTGGGTTGTTAGTGAAGTTGATGCCCAGGATTATTGAAACTTCATGTTGTAGGTGAGTACCTTCAACAACCAAACGAAAATTATGACTCTTCTTTACTCAATACATTAATTTACTTTCTGTATGTTCACATGCACAAATGGAAGGAGCTTTCTGTTTTTTGACATGCACGTACTGATGGGGTGGAATGTACTTACAAGAGGCCGTAACATGTAGTGGAAAATACTGCACCGAGGTTCAATATTCATGGGTGTAAACTTCACTAACAACCCACCAATACGCTTAAGTAGATATGCAAGTACATTCCGTCCCATGGGATGTAAGGTATACAAGCTATTTCAGTAGTCGGAGTTTTTATTTTAACGTTTTTAGTTTTTAAAGTATTGGCTATTTATAATTTATGACCATATGATTGTAAAAATGATATAATAAGAAACATTGACAAAAAGCTAAAAATACTTGAAAAATAATAAAATATTTTTCAGTATTTTGAGCTTCAGTATTAGCACTTTCCCCTTCCTCCAATATTGTAAATATACCTCCTGCTAGAGATGCTATTCATTCATTCAGTCTTTAGAGTTATTATGATCTTAATAGTATAATAGTTAATAGTAAATAGTAAATAATTAATAGTAGTGTAGTTTTTAATTAATTTAACTGTTTGTTTTTACCAATAAAGTTTTTATTAAGTTCTTTGTGCGATTAAGATCTTTATCTGGCACCCGAACAGGGACGCTACCAGGCTCAGGCCAGTAAAGGTGAGGAAATTGTCCTGAAGATCAATGAAATATCACAGCAGATTTTGAATCAATTCAGTGAAGATAGCCTTGAATGGAGACTCGAGAAGGACCGAAGAAAATAGCCTTTTGACAACAGGTCTTGGAGTAAACCATCTAGAGCTTGTGTTCCAATACTTCAGTAGGGTCAGAAAAACAACTTTTGATAGGACTCCGCAGAACTTGGAGTAAAACTTAAGGGATATATTAATTTTAACTTTTTATTTCATGTATGCCTAAGGATAAGAAAAATAGGATTAGATTAGATATAAGTCAAATAACAGATCAACTAAGTAATTTATTAATTAAAAATAATACAAGAAATAGTTCAACATTCAATATAAGAATTACTTATTCTATGGTTAAAGAAGATTACGATCACATCGCAACGTGTGATGGTAATCCTGAAGATTTAATATTTTTTGTGAAATCGGTAAAAGCTGTTTATGACAAGTTTGTAATGAAAATTGCATTGCCTTTTAACAAATACTTTTTTAAACGTGTCCGAGCTCTAAGGCCATTTACAGAAATTTTTTAAAGATACCTGGACAATTGAACAACTTAAATTAGAATTATTAAATATTAAATTGGGACCAAGAGAACATCCTGTTTCTTTTATTGATAGGATAGCTTATGTTAGAGCTTTTATATTTTCTAGAATCTCCCTGGACGAAGAAATAAATAAAGACACAGTAATGAAATTACAAGACCGTGAGATTAATTATCACATTAAAGCAAGCCTACATCCTCAACTTTGTGATTTCTTAAATCAACTTAATCTTTCAGACATAGATGATATTAGGAATGCGATACAAAATGACTGTTCTTTTATCTTAAAACGACCCACGTCAAAAAATAACTATAAATACAAAAATTATAAACAGTTTAGTTAGTTGACATCCACATGATGGTATAGAAGGATCAATCTAATTAGGGATTGATAAATTATTTGCCACTTCTATAAATTTTTTTTATTGAAAACTAGTTTCGTATGTTATACATTCATCCTCAGTTCTAAAAACACAAAAATAAGCAATTCAAAATATAGTTTGGTATTATTATACATAAGAAATTAGATTAATATAAATCAGTATTATAAAACATTTATGAATTCTGAATTTAATTAAGACAAGAAATCAAATACATGTTGGTACTCTCTAAGGTTTAAATGGATTATATTAAACCTTGGTAAGTATCAATATGTATTTGATTTCTTGTCTTAATTAAATTCATAATTCATAAATGTTTTATAATACTGATTTATATTAATCTAATTTAATATGTAAAATAATACCAAACTATATTTTGAATTGCTTATTTTTGAATTTTTTGTGTGTTTTTGGAACTGAGGATGAATGTATAACATTGGAAACTAGTTTTCAATAAAACAAATTTATAGAAGTGGCAAATAATTTATCAATCTCTAAATAAACAGTTTAAATCAAATCACAAAAATTAAAATCCTAACTAATCACAATTATAATCCCAATCATTATTGCAACTATAATTGCAATTTTAATCCTAATTATAATTATAGTCACAATTATAATCCTAACATTAATCACGGTTATAATCCTGACTTTAAACACACTTCAAATTTTACTCTCAATCCTAATTATAATTTTAATTCAAATCCTAACAAGGATTTCATCCCTAATCATAATTCAAATCCTAACTATACCCATAACCAAAATCGTGATCGTAGAGAACCAGCCAAAATAGGCGCCTACTGAAAAATTAATAGAACAATATCATAATAATTTAAAATAATCCACGAACACGTAAAATCTAGAATAAATAACGAAAAAGCAACAAGAACTGAGCAACTCAATCAAACTAGGGAAGATGTTTGCGTTACCGGCAACACATATGCTAGTGTTAGAACTAGGAATGAGAACGAAAACCCCTTCAAACCTGTTTATAAATTAAAAGAAAAAAATAAAGAAGTTCTAGTAGATTCTAATAATATTCAAAGGGAACAAAAAAAAATTAAGAATATAACAAAACCTCAAACATCATATATTTCAGATAACGAAACTGATATTTGTCCTGTAGATATTCCATAAACTCTCAGCTTATGAAATAACAGATTTGATGTATGCACCAGGTATAACAGCCATAAAAATGCCACCAGCATACATTATATATATATATATATATATATATATATATATATATATATATATATATATATATATATATATATATAATCTTCTTTAATTTGGTATAAAGTAAATATTAGGATTCGTTTAAATAATGCCTAATTTCTCCAGATATGAGCTAAAAAAAACAAAAACAATTTTCATTATGTTTTTTACACTTCCGGGAAAAATTTGAGGTAACAAAGTTAAAATTCGTAGTCAGTACCCAACAAAATATAAATGAACAAATTTTAAGAACTACTCCAAAATTTTCCTCTGAGATTTCTTTCTAGTCTCAACTGGGATCCCGATATTTTTCGATTTTAAATTTTGATTCTTCTTCAAACCGAATCCAAAGTTTGAGGTACTCATTTTTAATGTTCTTTAATTGCAGTGCGTCGTTTAAATGTTATAGGCCAAATACTGTAAAAAAGTCAGATAATCTTGGAGGTTTCACCAGTCTTGGCTCACCACTTAAAACTTAAACTTAGATTACTATTATCTAACGCCTAATGAACAGATTAAAACCATTTCCAGCTTTCCTACACTTACTTCCAACCAGAGTCCCAGATTAACTGGCCTATTAGAAATAAAGAAGAATTTAAAAATAGACATCTGCTGCCACGAATCCGCCAGAATAAAAAATGGCGGTCATGCAAACACGGAAGTTTTTCACTATTTTTGGTAATTGATTTTTAACTCTAAAACGGCGCACAGCGGTCAGAATAGCATAATTAGAGGGACAAAATTGGATTTTTCCAAATTCTCATTTCAAGATAAAATTAGTTGATATTTGTAGAGGGACTGCTATGTACCTTGACTCTGAAAGTATTAACTGAAATGTTTACATTTTCTCGTCTGGCGAGGAGTTTTAATTCCAGATAAATCAGTTGCTATCTCTCGTCAAGAAAAGGATTCTGTGCTTTAATTTAATTTAATTTAAATTTAACTATTTCCTATTATGTCAGCCCCCAAGAAGGTAAGTAAATCAAATCTATATTGTAAGCAATAAAAATTATTATTAATGAATAATTTTGCACCAATTCATTGTCACTGATGGGCATTTGGATTAACAGAGTCGATTACTTTGAATGGATAACAATCTAAAAGCTATTGAAAAAATCGCACATTTGCATGCTTTTAATTATTTTCAATAATAGACCTTTGGAATCGACCAAAGAAAAAAATTTTGTAACCCCTCCTCAGAATTTGAGGTTTTACGTTTCAACATACATTGAATCCAAATATCGAATAAAAAAATCCGTCTGTCCGCCGCCCGCGGCTTTTCTCCGAGACTGCTGGACCGATTTTCTTGAGATTCGGTACCAATGTCACAGGTCAGCTCAGGATGATCTTCGGAACTCGACATAACCATCCGTCTGTTTGTTTCAAAATGGCGACCGATTAGAGATCTTATAAGCTCATAACTTGGCCATTTATAAAGATAGAGGGGAAATGTAAGGTGTTTTGGAATCAGCGTAACAGGGAATTTAAAAAAAAAAAGTATATAATTGCCGATTAGAAATCTTATATGTCCATAACTCATCCGTTTATAAAGATAGAGGGTAAATGTAAGGTGTTTTGGAATCAGCATAACAAGATACCAAAAAAAAAAAAAAAAAAAAAAAAAAATAAATAAATCTATATAATTGCCGATTAGAGATCTTATATGTCCATAACTCGGCCATTTATAAAGATAGAGAGAAAATGTAAGGTGCTTTGTAATGAGCATAACAAGGCATTAAAAAAAAAAAAATCTATAAATTTGCCGATTTAAGATCTAATTTGCCCATAACTCGGCTTATTTATAAAGATAGAGGAGAAATGTAAGGTGTTTTGTTATCAGCATAACAAGGCATTGTTGCTGTAACAACTAAAACCTTAAGTAATCTTGATAAAACACTGTTTTTTACTTCCTTGTACGCCGTAAAGGAAGTATTGTAATCGCGAAAATTTTCGGTTTTCAGATTTCCACAGAAATATCCATTTTGACCATCCCTGAATCCATTATGACAAGTTTCGTCGTGGCATCTGTACGTACGTACGTTCGTACCTCTCATAACTCAAAAAAGGTTAGCCGTAGAAAGTTGAAATTTTGGATTCTTGTAAAATCTAGTTGTGAACCTCCCTTTTTGTTTACTGCTTGATCACCGGAAGTCGTACTTTACTTGAAGGTCATATTAGACTTTCATCAAAAATTAGATTAAAATATGATGTAAAACTTCTCAAATTTGGTAAATTATACTTTTATTTCAATATAAGTATTATAATAAATTTTGGTTGAAATTGAAGATCCGAAAGAGGTTCTTTATTTGCAGGTCATAACAAACTGCTTCGATATTATCCAGCGAAAATTTGTCTTAAACTGTTTTCCGTCACGCAATGAGGTGAGGTGAGGTATTGTGCAAATGATAACCTCTTTTCAACAGTTATCTTTTTGATCCCTTTCGCCTTTTTCTTTTCCTCATCGCTGTAGATTTGTAGCGAGTACGTCCGACAAATTCGGAGACGGACACTCCGTTGGCCTCCTCTTTAAATTTCCCCAACACTTTTTTGTTGTAAGTCCTGTGTGCGGGATGGTCGTGAGAGTAGTCAGATGTGTCAAGTTCGTCCATGTCATTATAAAAATCATCCGTTTGTATAAGATATAATAAACTGTCACTATCTGTGCACCTAAGTTTTAGTCTGTCTGGTCCGTCGTACCAGTTATCATCGCATTGTAGTGAAAATCGTACATCCGGACTTTGGAAAGATACAGAATGGCCATCCCTACGTAAATAGGTTTGTTCATCTTGATCTGTTCAAAGTCCAGGTGCACTACCACTAACGATTCGGTTTATACCGCCCTGTCCTTAAAAGTTGGTTTTAGTCGTCGTTGACTAACTACAGCTCAATTTTATGACGTTTTCGCACATCCTCCATAAACTTTCCGAAAACGGCATTGCTCATGAGGTTGTAGAAGTCTTTATCGAAGCTCCCAAGCAGACATCTCTGAAATTTTCAAAGACGTCGCGAAGGAGCTTGACATCTACTAAACGCATTCCATACCGCTTGAGCATGCTGATAGTCATCGTCCGAGATAGGCATTTCATTTAATTGATTATAAGATTCCCCCTTTGGGCTTCTCTCGAAGTTTCTCGAACGAATCCATGTTATCATAGGGGTACACTCCTTTTCTGATCACGAGTTCCAAATGACCGGCGGAAAAGAATTTACCCGTCTCCTTAAAGCTAGGCTTGGGTAAATTCTTGGACAACCTATCGAGACTGAAAGCCAGGGAACGGAAGGAGTCCATGAACCTAACGGTTAAGGCGCCCACTTTCGTTCCGAAGGAAATGTATTTCTCCTCAGAGTTGGAGATGACGTCAAAACTTACATTTTTCTTTTCTTCTTCAATTAAGTCTCATCCCAACTCTCGGACGATAAAGTGAGCGTCGTAACCGCTGAAATTGTGGAAGAGGACGGGGAGGAAACGTGGGATACGGTAAAGAATATTGTATTTAAAATGTGCTGGACCACGATACATTCCTGTGATGTGATTGTGATCCATCACTTTCTCCTTCTCAGGAGTGTATGGACGGGAACAAAGTTAGCAGGGTTGGGATCGGAGGTGGGCTTCCTTCTGTGATGGTGTCAGGGGTAGCATGAGCCGGTTCATGGAGTACACCTGAGACACCTTCCCCGCCACTTCCTTGATAAATTTCCCCGCTGAATCCTCACCTGTGTAGCTATAGGATTCTTGGGGAAAATCTCCGGGCAGCGAGTGGCGTGGGATATTTTCTGCTATTTTCACATACACACAGAAACTCATCGGAAGATGTATCTGGTAGGAAGTCGTCTGTGAGGTCTTGAATCTCTCGGCTGAATCTTTTCCAAAATTGATTCAAAATCTGCATATAAGACAAAGGGAATTTGTCGTTGGATGTTAATAAACGATATATTCTGAGGATTTCGTCGCAGGCCGGGAGTACGATTCCAATAGGTTTATTTTCCCCACAGTACTCCATGTGCTCCCTCACCCGCTCAGCGATGTCTCTCCCACCTCTTGGGGAGGAGTGGGGGAGGAAATACAGTTAAAATTATATACGTATTGCAAGTTTTCATAGTTGTTCACTCGTTCTGGATTACAACCATTGCCGAGGTATGACAATATGGCATTCTTGAAACAATGCTCGTCATTATTTTGAACGTTTATAATAGCTTTTGAAGCTGCAATTTTAGGCGGAAGCACTATATAGCTGGAGGCTAACGTACTAGTTAGGCCTAGAGGACTAATCGATTGACTCTCAAAAGAAGGCCGCCAAGACCTTTAAGGAACCATCCGCTCCCCTTCATCGCCACCTCTTCCATCTCAGTAGGCATCTTCACATACATTCCATTAAGACTATCTAAGACAGAAGAGATGTCGTAGATAGCTTTATTTTTGGTTTTGAAGGCACGATCGCACGTCTCTCCTTTGACGTTTTCGTACGTAGCCTCCAATACCAATGGGAGCGTCTGATTCCGACCAAAATTCTAAAATCAACCGATGTAGGGTATCTGTCTAATTGCATAGAAATTCCACTGCATCGATTGGTTTAGAACATGGGAGGAAAAAAGTCTTGAGGTCTCCTCCAAATGATGTCTCGATCTGAAATAGAGAGCCCATAGCTGCCTCCAACCGCCTTCGCTTTGTAATGATGAGCAGTGTTTCATTTTGACAGCGACGTACATGCTTTATGCACTGCGTTACAGATTTAAAAATCTTACCGCAGGTAACACATGTACGTCGAGGGAGCGTGGTCTGGCATGACTTTTCATGATGAACTTTGTTAAACTGACTGCTAAAATCCCTCTCGCAATACTGACACTTATTTAATGACGACATGGTAAAAAGAAAAAGTTATCTAAAACTCTAACTACAAAAATATTAAATGAGGAAAAATCAAAATTGATTGAAAACAAAAGAATTAATCTTAATTAAAAAAAACTTATTAAACAATTAAAAATAATTGAAAAACTAATTTAAAAGAAAATAAATTAAACAATGAGAAAATTAAAAACGAATTAAAAAAAAAATTAAAATTGATTGAAAACAAAAGAGTTAATCTTAACATTAAAAAAAATCTGGTGCTGTGCACTCATCACACAACTTTCCCTTACCAACCAATAATTACTTTAAAGAGTTCACATAAACACTACTCGAAATAAAATCAGCAAAATACACTTCTTCAAGTCTTTTCTCAAAAAAGTATAATTAATTATTTTTTTAAATAACTTTAGTACTACAATTCTGTACACTAAATATTTTGGTTTTTTCAAGCTGAAAATATATTTTAAAAGTTTCGGTTTAGTTTCCATGGAAATTCCATTTAGTTTCCTTGGAATCATTTTGTTTCCATTAAGTAATATAAAAGTAGAAATTATTAAGTTAATTTCTACTATTATGTTATCACAATGCAATATTACAGAGCGCTTTGTTAACAACAGGTTGGCGGCTTGGTGGGAGGAGGTTTGGTCGCATTCGTCTCCTTCCGGACGCGCTCGGTTTTTCATCTAGGGCCAAGTTGTCCGTATGAGATACGCTATCTCTTTACTAATAGAGGCTCTATTTAAATAATTGTTTTTATTTTTCATCATCATCCTTAGCGCGACAATCCATTACTGAATCTTGGCTGCCTCAAGAATCTTCTTCCATCTCTCCCTATCTCGTGCGTCCTTCCACCAACTCTGGATGCCCAGAGCTCTGGCATCACCACTCACACAATCGAGCCATCTCAGTTTTGGTCTTCCGATTTTCCTCTTACCAATTGGTTCGACATTGAATGCTTTTTTCGGGACTACATTATCATCCATCCGTAAGACATGACCCGCCCATCTAAGCCTAGTATTCTTATATATTTGACAACATCGGGCTCTTTATAGAGGTCAGAAAGTTCACTGTTGTGTCTGATTCTCCATTCGTTGTTTTCCTTAACGGGGCCATATATCTTCCTGAGAATTTTCCTCTCGAACACCAACAGTTTTCGCTCTATGGCCCTAGTCATTGTCCATGTTTCTGACGCATATGTCAGTACAGGGCGTATTAGTACCTTGTATATGTTCACCTTTGTGGATCTAGACAGCGATCTGCTTTTCATATACTGCAGGAGTCCATAGTAGCACCTATTCGCAGCAACGAGCCTCTGTGTTATTTCCTGATTAATATCGTTGTCCGCTGTTACTACTGAACCTAGATACTTGAAGCTATTTACCTTTTCGAAGTTCCAAGCACCAATTCTGATGGTTGGGTCAGTCTGCCGGTTATCTGTCGTCATATATTTTGTTTTTTCTTCATTTATTTGAAGTCCAATTTTTCTTGCCGCTGTCTCAAGGGAAGTAAACGCGCCCCTCATTGCTGCCAATGATCTTCCAACAATACATATATCATCAGCGTATGCTAAGATTTGGACGCTTTTTGTATATATAGTGCCTGTGGTCTGTACTCGTGCGTCTCTTACTGCATTTTCAACCGCTAGGTTAAACAGGGTGCATGCTAGCGTGTCTCCCTGTCTTAATCCTCTTTCGCAACAAAATTTATTAGACAGATCTCCCTGTATTCTAACACAGCAGCTGGCATTTGTCATCGTCATTCTGACCAGTCGTATTAGTTTTGACGGGATTCCCAGCCTCTTCATAGCTATGTATAACTTGTCCCGATACACACTGTCATATGCTGTTTTGAAGTCTATAAAGAGGAGATGGAGGTATGTATTGAATTCATTCATCTTTTCAAGTATCTGTCGCAGAGTAAACAGTTGATCAATGGTGGACTTTCCCTTCCTGAAACCACACTGATATTGCCCCACCACTTTATCAGTGTAAGGTCTTATTTTAGCATTGAGGACGTTTGAAAATATCTTGTACGCCGTGGGGAGTAAGGTAATAGCCCTGTAGTTGTTACAGTCGAGAACATCATTTTTCTTGTGTATCGGGCATATTACTCCTGTCCTCCATTCTTCCGGCATAACTTCTATCCATATCTTTAACAGGATATCATGCAAACGCTTCAGAGTTTCTGGTCCTCCTTGTTTCAAAAGTTCAGCCTGCAGACCATCGATTCCGGGGGCCTTATTATTCTTAAGTTGCATAATGGCATCAAGCACGTCATCCTCGTCAGGAGGTTCCACATCCTGCTCCTCAGCTAATTGGTATGGGGTAGCGTCTTCATCATCCACCTTAAAGTGTTCCTTATAATGCTCTTCCCATCTATTTAATATTTCAGATTTATCTGAAATTAGTTTTCCATTAATATTTCGGATCTGGCTATTTCTGGGCACGTACGCTTTTCTTCCTTCGTTAATGCTTTTGTAAAACTTTTTCACATCCCTCTGTTCCTTCAGTGTCTCTATTTCCTCTATCTTCTTTTTCTCCCACTCTCTCTTTTTCTTCCTGAGGATCTTCTTTTCTTCTCTTCGTCGCCTTCTATATTCTTCCACCAGATTCCTGGTTCTTCTTCCGGTAATCATTCGTCTATAGGCCTCGTTTTTCCCATTGGTGGCTCTTTTACACTCTTCGTCGTACCAACTAGGTTTAATGTTTTTTTCTTCTAAGCCTAGTGTTTCTTTAGCAACTAGTTTTATGTCTTGTTTACAAACTTATATATATATATAAACTTATATATTTTTTATTTTTTAGGAAATTTAATTACCTTTCATATGATTTCATACAAAATTTACCATAAAATGCTCACTTGAGTTATGTGCAAAAAAAATTTTGCGTGACTGGATCACGTGATTAAAACATGTGGGCGGAGTATACGCTAGGAGGTGGCGCGGGTCACGTGACTAAATGGGGGCGTGGTCCGATACTTAAGGTTATTTCGAGGTGAGACCACGTGGTGGTTAAGGTTAGAGGTGAGAACACGAGACAGTTAAGGTTAGGTTCAGATGAAAATTCAAATTTCTCGCCATAGGTCACATGACCAAATTCTGGCTTCTGATTGGCTGAAATGTTTCGTGCATCAGCTTCTCCATTCCTCCTCTACTGACAGATTTATTTGAGATTCAGCAACAAGGACACACCTCACCCCAGAATAATCCTCGACGCTCGACATTACCATCCCTCTGTTTGTTTCATAATGGCGACCGATTAGAGATTTTATAATCCCATAACTCGGCCATTTATAATGATAGACGGAAAATGTAAGGCGTTTTGGAAACAGCAAAACAAGGCATTAAACAAAAAAAAAATTATATAAATGCTTTTGGTTTATTATTTTCAATAATATTGGTTTATTATTTTTAATAATAAACCTTTGAAATCGACCAAAAAAATTTGTAACCTTCCCTCAAAATTTGAGGTTTTACGTTTCAAAAAAATTCGCCCGCCAAAAAGAGTAATCTGCACATGTTCCTTTCCCGAAACACTCCAGATGCTCATTTAAAAGATAATCTAATTATCTAAAGTGTAACCTAAAGCAATACGGAAAGTCCTGGGAATAAACGGACCAAATATTATTTGGAAATAATAAACTACTAGTTTACCCGAGCGAGAACTCTCGCTTTAGATATCAATCCTAATACATTAAAAGTATAAGCGATATTAGGGAAACATATTTATTTGTGTAAACAATATAATATTACCAACAAAGTTTATTTAACACACACATTTGGTGAAGCTACATGGTTTGTAATGACTATGTTGAAGTTACAGTTCATAATAAGTAATTAGCTTATCCCCCTGGAAAATATCTCTACAATTTAGCCGTTAGGCAATTAGATTCAGCTATACCATTTTCTATGTGTAGTATTCATATTTAACAGTGCCCTTTAGGGTTGGACATGGGAAACAACATATAATTTCCCACTCATTAAAAGTTTTTGTAAACAGACTCAAATTGATATAAAGTTGACATGACAACGGCACGTACGCAAGATGGCATAGGGCCCGTGCGGACCTACATCTTGCGTTATCCCGAAAACGGTAGGCTTTTAAGCTTTAAAACGCAGGACGAATACGTTCCCGCGGAACGTACACGTTCTTGATGCCGGCGTCAAAATCTTTAAAACCCAAGTTATCCCTTCTCGATCCGTCGAATCTCAGTTGTCAAAGCTTTGAAATCTCCCAGTTTTTTCACCACTTTTATTTAAGTCCTTGCAAGAATTTAAAATACAAAATTGGAATTCGTCACATTTCCGTGAAATTCCCTTTTTTGATACCTCACTCGTCAAAATCCATCGCTCCTGAGAGCCGGAAAAGGGATCTATATTACCATAATAATATATAGTAGTGATAGTGTTATATTGTGTTTTGAATAAAATATGGGGGACTATCCAGATCTCCCCGGAATCCTGTAGCCCGTTAACCAAAATGAAGAAAATGGGCTTGTGTTCCCATTAAAAGATGATGGCTATATACCTTATTTAAAAGAGCAATTAGATATAATGATCAAAAACGGAAGAAAAGCAGAGTGGTGTGCAACTGGACGCCTGCGCTGCAGAGCACCACAATATCCAGCTTCCCGCCAGTTCTCCTCCCGCCGGGTTCTCGAGAGTAGGGATTTTGTGCTCGTCGGATATCCTTGTAATTACGTATTTTCAATAACGTTTCCAAAAACAAAAACTTTAGCCAGAGTTTCGGTCACTTATTCCAGATTTGCGAAAGTAGCGGTAAGTGAAACAAAATGATTTGATTTAATTACCGGTCTATATTATTAACTTCTAATTGGATTGCATAAAATAAAAAAAAATATTATTAATAAAAACTTCATCTTTATATATTCTTTATTAAATCATCTTTACAATACTCTAGGTATTATACTCAAAGCCGTTAAAACTTTATACTTATGTAAGGAATATTTTGAAAGAATATAACAATAATAATTAGCAAAAATTGAAAATTGGCAAAGCTAGAAGAGATCGAACGATTTATCTCAAAATAAATTAAAGTTTGGTATACTTTTTTTTTTTCAAAATAGACAAAAGGTTTTGACTAAGTTAATTTGTCTTAGATTTAATAATGGAAGAATTGAGATTTGATAATGACATTCAAAATTATAACGTGCTAAATAAACAAGTCCATAAAATACGAAACGATAATAAAAAGGATTAAAAATACTTTTTTTTTTGTGTTTGTATTACAGTGGTATATAATTTTTAGGTGCTATACATTGTATAAATGAGTGCAAAAAATATTTATGAAATAGATTATTGTATTGTAGACGAAAATTATTGCATTTGAAATGGACTAACTGAGACCAAGGAATGAGGTAAAGCAAACGGGTTAAAGTTTTCGATACCTCGCTTCATCACATTTTGTAGTTAGGGATTGATAAATTATTTGCCACTTCTATAAATTTGTTTTATTGAAAACTAGTTTCGAATGTTATACATTCATCCTCAGTTCTAAAAACACACAAAAAATTCAAAATATAGTTTGGTATTATTATACATATTAAATTAGATTAATATAAATCAGTATTATAAAACATTTATGAATTATGAATTTAATTAAGACAAGAAATAAAATACTTTGAGTATTTTGAATTGCTCATTTTTGAATTTTTTGTTTGTTTTTAGAAATGAGTATGAATGTATAACATTCGAAACTAGTTTTCAATAAAACAAATTTATAGAAGTGGCAAATAATTTATCAATCCCTAATTAGATTGATCCTTCTATACCATCATGCGGATATCAACATTTTGTAGTGTTCGCTTGAGTTTATAAAAACCATCTTTAAACAATTTCTTTTTTTTTATCGCCACCATCTATTTCTGAACACATTTCGCTCTCACAAAGCGTCCTGTAGGTATCTACAAAATATCACGGATAAACAACGGCAGAGTCGAAAACAATGCAAAGAAAAGATAAAATATGTTCCAAGGTAAAGTTCTTAGAAGTCAAAAGCCAATAACGATTGATTGAATAATACAATAGAGTTGATTTGAACTTGTTATAATTCCGCCATTAATGTTTTCTTCTCGAAAACTTTTGTTTTTTTTACGACCCTGAACCAGCTGCTACTCATCTCAAAGTTTAGCTGTACAAAGAAGGGAAGGAATAAATAATAAATGTATACAAATTTAAATATATAATTTCCTCGGGAATGTTAGGCGTTTTGTGTGAACTTGGTTCCAATTAAATTTCAGAAGGCCATAAAACAGTAAGAGATAGACAGAGAAAGCCGCATTTCCTAATAATTATAATAAAAGAGAAAAGTTACCCGAATCAGGGGAATAGTTGTGTTAACATTAGCTTATGAAACTCATAAACGACTTGACCAAAGAGACTACGCTTGGTGGCAGTTACATCGAATTGAACATTATTTTTTGAAATCTTTGTTTATTTCGAACTCTCCAAACCACTTTTCCAGAACAAAAAATTTGGAATTATTATTTATAAAAATAGCCGTGATAAAAAAGAAAAAACAAATTGAAAAAGGACGAATTGCAATAAACACTCGCTTTAAATTTTTAAAAACAAGTTTATTTAAAAATATAAATATATGATGTGGACAACACATGACTTCCTTATACGCCTATTAAATTATAAATCGTTAGCTCAAAAAATAATCCTGAATTTGGTTACTAGTTTCCGAAGATTACAGTATCTCAAAAACGACACTTGGCGTCGCGACATCCATCTATTGACACATAGGGAGGAAAATCAGCATTTTACACTAAATGTTAACACTTAAAACAAGTAATAAAAATAATAATAATAATTATTATTTTATTAAAATAAAATAATAATTCCGTTATTGTATGTCGTATTCATTCAGCAGGTAACAAGTTTTCAAGAGATTTTTTTGTGTTCCATAACAACATTAGAACCGTCGATGTCACTAGATAAAGTAATGGAAATTGACAGATTCGACATTTTAAGTGGAAAAACCCACTTAACTTACATCTTATTCTCCTGCTACAGACATGTTCATCTCACAAATTGGAAGGCAAACAATTATGTCATTATGACACTCAATTTTAACATTTAAAACAAGTAATAAAAATGTTTAATTAAAGTGAGAAAAACAAATCGCGTTTGCAACCTTTATTATCGAACCATATGACATTAGTATTTAATTCTAATATGATTTTTGATGTAAGTTTATTATAACCTTCAAGTAAAGTACCCTTTTCGGCTCACGAATTTTAACCAAAATTTAGTAAATACATTTATATCGATATATAAGTCCTATTTACCAAATTTTAGATGTTTTACATTATATTTTAATATAATTTTTGTTGAACGTTTATAATGACTTTGAAGTAAAGTACTACTTCCGGTTTACCAATTTAGACCAAAATCTAGTATGTTATTTATATCAATATATGAGTTATGAATACTAAATTTGAAAAGTTTTGCATTATATTTTAATATAATTTTTTATCGAAAACACTTATGACATATAAGTAAATTACCACTTCCGGTGATCATGCAGTGACCAAAAAGGGAGGTTCACAACTAGATTTTTCAACAATCCTAAATACAAAATTTTAACTTTCTACGGCTAAGCGTTTTTGAGTTATGCGAGATACGCACGTACGAACGTAGGAACGTACAGACATCACGACGAATCTAGTCAAATGGATTCAGGGATGGCCAAAATGGATATTTCCGTCGAAATCTGAAAACCGAAAATTTTCGCGATTACAATACTTCCTTTACTTCGTACAAGGAAGTAATAAAAAGGCATTAAAAAAAAATCTTAAAGAATCGTTTATGAAAAAGGATATGTTAGACAAAAATGAGATTAAAAAATAAGGAAGAAAGAAATTGTACTATGTTTATTATTAATAATGTTATATTTATAATGATTATTATGTTCATTAGCATTGCGTTTCGATAAAACTGTATTATGTGGAAATGATACTAAACTATTTATATTACTACTTAAGCGCTGATTAGTTTAGATATATTGGAAAATATGAGAGGGACCACTTACAGAGAGTGCTACCAGAGTTCAACCTTACTAGAGTAATGTGATGTACCGGTCTTTGATTTTTAGCCATTTTCAAACATTTAGACAGTAAACATGCTAAAAAAAAAAAAAAGTGCTTCTGACATAATTTTTCAGGAGACAAAAAAAAACTTGAATCCTTTTGAACTATTATTGTAACTGATCATAGGCAAGTGATAATATTACAAGGAGGTACTCCATTGGATACAGAACCTTTTATTTTGTTATAGAAACGTAAAACTTTTATTCTAATTAAAATGGGACAAGGTTTTGCAAGTATATTACCGAATTGTTAGGTGTTAACACTAGTCTTCGATAAGTATAATACTATAGATTACTCTTAATACTATTATAGAAAATTTAAACATACCAATAAATTTTAAAACAGATTCAGAAAACATCAATTGCTTATAAACAGAATTATTAAATAAACTAAATAAATAATATACCACCTCACATATCTAAATCTCTAAAGTTTTCTCCCATATAGTGCGCCTTAATAGTCATATTGTCAGTGAATATAAAGATCATGAGAATGAGATAGATGTTTGTTTGATAATGAATAATGTGCAAATTAAAGTGATAGACATTTTAAATAAGGTTATTAATCTGAAGAAGAAAATCGTTTCCGCATCAAGACAAACACAGAACTTAAGGACCAATTTGGGGAACCAGTTATAGTTTCTTGTATTAAAAAGAGAAGAATAAACGAGATGGTGAGGTCATGTGCAATTGAATAAAATACGACACCTAAAGTGGATTATAGAAGGGCGCCCAGATGGAGAAAGAGGAAGAGGTAGGCCTGAAATACGAGGGCTAGGCAATATAGATTCCTGGGTGTGGGCAAATGTAGAAGAGCCGTAGATGGAGGAGAATTGTTTACTAAGCGAGGATCCTCCATGGACCATAGCGCCGGAAGAGTTAGTTCGTTAATTAATTTGAATAATCTTCTGAAGCCTCATGACAAGGCATTATGATAAAATAGAGTTCATTTGTTTGGAGGCGCTAATTTCAGGGATTAACAGTACGATTTGCAAACTTTTTTTTGTGTCAGATAGACTGTATATTGAAGAAGCTTTTAGGCTTTATAACATCACCCTAAACTTATAACGCCAATCAACCTGGAAAGCCTGCGCACGGAGCTCTACTGTGGACAGAGAAGACTTGCGGGGAGATCAAAAGCTAGAAGGACTAAATATTGCAGTTAATCCCAAGAAGGCCGACTGTATTCCAGTTGTCAGAACTTGTCAACCTCCAAGGACAAGTTCCTTCTTCCGGGGTCTATTGGGTAGCGGATAACGGGGAGATCAAATAGGTTATAGTGTGTACCAGGGTCGGATCCAGGATTTTTTCCAGTGGGAGCGAACTCAATTTTGCCACCCCTAATTTTTACCTCCCGATAAAAAAATCAACTGCTTTATAATTGTTTTTACTTCCTTGTACGAAGTAAAGGAAGTATTGTAATCGCGAAAATTTTCGGTTTTCAGATTTCAACGGAAATATCTATTTTGACCATCCCTGAATCCATTTTGACTATTTTCGTCGTGGCGTAGGTCCGTACGTTCGTTCGTTCGTATTTCGCATAACTCAAAAACGGTTAGCCGAAGAAAGTTGAAATTTCGTATTTAGGATTGTTGTAAAATCTAGTTGTGAACCTCCCTTTTTGGTCACTGCTTAATTACCGGAAGTGGTACTTTACTTGAAGATCATAATTTTTCCATCAAAAATTATATTAAAATACTTTGCAAAACTTCTCAAATTTGGTATTTATAACTTATATATTGATTTAAATAACATACTAGATTTTGGTCTAAATTGGAAAACCGGAAGCGGTACATGAAGATCATAACGGCGGTAACTTGAAGATCATATTAGACTTTCATCAAAAATTATATTAAAATATAATGTAAAACATCTCAAATTTGGTAAATAGGACTTTACTGATGTGAATGTATTTACTATATTTTGGTTAAAACTAGTAAGCCGAAAAGGGTACCTTACTTGAAGGCCATAATAAGCTTACATCAAAAATTATATTTAAATTAAATACATAAATCATATGTTTCGGTAACAACCGCAATTTGGTTTCCAATCCAATTAAACATTTTTATTACTTGTTTTAAGTGTTAAAATTTAGTGTAAAATGCTGATTTTCCTCCCTATGTGTGTGTGTGTGTGTGTCAATAGATGGATGTCGCAACGCCGAGTGTTGTTTTTGAGATACTGCGATCTTCAGAAACTAGTAACCAAATTCAGGATCACTTTTTGAGTCACATATTTATAGTTTAATAGGCATACAAGGAAGTCATGTGTTGTCCACATCAAATATTTTAGGTAATATATTTCGAAATAAATAACATATCGTAACATTAACATATTGTATTGACTGAATTAAGGTATAAACAAACAGAAATACAAAAAAAAAATAATAAAATGATGAATATTTACAAATAATAATATTCAAATTTCACTTTCCATCTTTTTTTTGTAGAAAAAATGTTTATGATCTCGTAGTTTATGGAAGTAGCGCCTGATTTGGCCCAATCCCATTCCATAATTCCATAGTTGAGGCAGGCAGTATTGAATTCCTATTCCTTACCTGTTGACTCCTTGTGTCTTTTAGAGATTATGGTTTCAAGACATAGCCATAATACGTGCTTCGCCTACAACGTTTCGAAGTGACGAATATGAAAACCACATAGTATGGCATGGTAGGGACGATGTAAAACCCCACTTTGTTTTTGACTTACCAGAACTAGTTATTTCAAAAAAATTGTATTGTCCCCTAAGGTAAATACTGGATTTATATATTAATCACACACTACCAATTTCCAATTTGCGCTTCTCAAACCAACCAATGCAGCAAAATTCAATTTTATCAAAAAATTCAAATTGTACCTCTGAGATGTGGGCAATATGGAACCTTTATTTTTTTTTTTCAAATACTTTATAAAAACTTTTTGGTAGAAAAATCAATATAGAACAATTATTTAAACTCAAAAATTAATTTTCTCATGTGAACACTGTTTCATTTATTATTTTACACCTTCCTTTTCTTCAATCAGTGAAACCCATAGATATCGATAGACGGCTTCCTCCACATCAACATTTGTTGTAGTTGCTCTTCCATATTTTAATTTTTGCTTCTGTAGGGTGATTCTTGAAGCTGTTTTGTTGAGGGAAGCAGTGGAACCCGGTTCTATCTATCCAGCAGACGGGGGGTTTCATATATCGAACATCGCCACCTTGGATTTGATATCTGCTCTAAAAAAATTGGGGGACCAGAACAGATTAAGGAATGGAAATCGCTTCAATACATCCCTTTGAATCGATGTAGAGTGTCGACACCAACCAGCTTTTTGGTAACAGAGCAAAAATAACAGTTTGAACTTATCTTCTCAATTTAAAAAAAAATAGAACTTTTGAGCATGAAGATCCCGTGACAACTAAATCAATAACCTGCCTTGTTTATTAGCTCTACTTAGTTCCAGATTGAGACAGTTGTTGACAACTCATTATCACTTACTGCCAGGGTTCCATAATACCGACAGGTTCCCCACTTATCCTAATAATGGACTCTTATTTTCAAAGTTTTTCATGGTAAATTTTTAGGATAAAGTTTCGAATTTTTCCAAGAGGTGTTATTTATCCATAGTTAAATCATAGAACAGATCTCCCTAATTTAGTTCACCTAAAAAAAAAAGTTTTTCTTAATTAAACAAGAGAATAAAAAATCAAAATATTTTTTAACTTTAAAGTTTGTTCTATAACGTTTTTTGATGTGAGAAACTTGAATGTGATGTCAGTTTTGCAAAAAACAAATAAAAATTTGTTATAACTATAAGTTGCTATACTCGTATATGGCTGTGCTGTGTTAATTAAGGGCTGAAAAGAGGCGTTGGTGGATGTGTGAACACGGTTGCAGTTATATTATAACTATGAACACATTATATTTTTGGGCCAGCTCTTCGACAAATATTTTTTTTCTTGATACGATTTTATATTCGGATTAGTCACTTCCCACCAAAAAAGAAAATCTCTAATAAATAATAACACTTTCTCTGTAGCTAACGTAATGATAATAAATAATAATTCGGGTGGGGGAAGCTCAAAGAGAATAATTGGAGACCTCTCCTTCTGAGACTCCCACACTATGAAACAATGCCTTACATTATTTAACAATGATCTCATTGTCTTGTGTCCTCTGTTTCAAATGGAAAATTTCGAGTTGTATCGCTTTTTGATTGCACTTATTTTGCATTTTGTATATAGATATATGACAATTATTATTATTAAAATTCAGAGGATACTATTAGAAGATACCAAACACAAAGCCATACTATTAGAAGATACCAAACACAAAGCCATACTATTAGAAGATACCAAACACAAAGCCATACTATTAGAAGATACCAAACACAAACCCATACTATTAGAAGATAGCAAACACAAAGCTGTAAATTCGAGCTTTGTTCTTTTGTATTAATTTAAATTGTGCATAAACATATGTAAAAAATTATTTAAAAATAAATAGATAAAATTTCGCTGGAAATGTCGCCCCCTAAAATCTGCCGCCCGCAGCAGGTGTCCCAAAAAAGCCTCAGGCTAGATTGAGAACATGTTGCTAACTGGCAAAAAACAAGATAACTAGTGAGCCCCACTAGAAAACCATTCCCAATCATTAAATATCCAAAAAATTCTTATTCTTCCCTATAATACATTTCCCTTAGCATACAGAACAAGGGATCCCGTTCCACCTAGATCTCCGATATCAACTCTACGTCTCATGTGGCTTCGAAAAAACAAACAAAAATACACCCACACACACACACACACACACACACACACATATATATATATATATATATATATATAGTTTATGTTTCTCATATATTTTTTTACTGTAATTAATTGGATTAAATAAATAAATATAATGTTTTATCTTTTTTCAACTGTCCTTGGGACGGACGCTCAAAGTAAAATTTCTTCCAAATAATGTGATAGGTTTGCGGTGCATCAGAAGTTGGGCCAACGGTACTCACACCTCGCTTTCCAAAGATTCCCACTGATTTGTCATTTAATTTTAGAAGAATACAAATTCCAGTTAATGTATCGTTTACAGTCAATATAAATTGCTGTTTAAACTCCTTTAAAGGGTTGTCATTTGAATTATCATGATGGGATGTCATTGGGTATTATTGACGATAATTACCCAAAATAATTTATTTGAATTTAGGAAAAATTACCTTTTATGTCCAGAAAAGTTTTAAATTGGATTCCTTTCCTTAGGCGGTAGCATGTTTACCAAATTTACTTATTATTAATGATTAATATCTGATTTATCTTATTATGAATATAATCATATTTTATAGTGTCTGGATGAATTGAGCAAGAACACCATAAAAAGAAAATTAATTAATAAAAAGAAATATAATTTATTGGACAAATCAAAAATTTAATAAAGTATTTATCTCTTTAAAATTAACTATAATAAAAAGATTATTATAGGACGGTAAGGAAAAATTGTGTGATGTGCGCATCGCACTAGATGTTTTGTAAGTATATAGTTCCGTCTAATCGTAACTTATTTAATGAAAATTAAATTCAGTAATTTTAAACCAACATACATACATACATACATACATATATATATATATATATATATATATATATATATACGGTAAATAAGAACTATGTAACGTATATGGAAACCATGGTTCGTAGCAACGTAAGGTTGGGTGACCCCCTCCAGGCTGTCTGTGCTCCCGCAAGTAATAAAGGTCTGTAAGAATACCACATCACGCGGCCAAAGATCTACATGGTCTATAGTGCCAACAGAAAAAAAAAATTAATAATATATATATATATATATTTCAATATTATAAGTTATGCATACGTAACCTAATACGTGATTAATTAATACAAATGTAAACAGGTTTGATAAAGTAGTAAGCAAAATAAACCTTTTTAACCATAATAAAAATAAAAATAAAAATAATTATACCTATAGGTTAAAATAAAGCATATTATATTTGAAATTTAAAATAAAGCAATTTTTTGGCAGAGAAAAAACAAGTTCTTAATTTCAATTGTAAATTTATATTGAAATTCTATAATAATATCAATTGCCATGTAATGTTTCCAATCGAACTAGTCCTCCACATCAATTTCGATATTTTTAAATCAGCTGTTAGCACTAGACAAACTGGTAATTGACCACTCCTTTGGTTCCTCTGCCGGCTGAAATTGGTTCATCTGCGGTCTCCTCGCCCGCCCGGCTGGAAACAGTTCCAGTGGACGTCCAAGCTAATCGGGTGTTAGTAGCCGCCAAAGATAGCCTTATTTCAATTCCCTTTTTTTTCTATATCTGCAACTATCAATTCTTATATTTAATTAAATTAATTTATGTTTCTTTGTATATTAAAATAAATAATTTATCTGAAGTTAAAAATAGCACCTATTCCACCCTAGGCGATGGGGGAGGCAGTCCGCTCGGGACACCATGCGAGGGGGAAGACGTTCCGCTTGGGACACCATGGGAGGGGGAGGCGATCCGCTCGGGGCACTATGGGATGGGTGATGCCGTAAAAGTGGAGAATTAAACTGAATTTGATAAATTATTAAAATTGGAAGTTTACATCAAACATTATTTTTGCGATTTGCGTAAAACATTTTATAATCATGGTTATGATCTAATAATATATGACACGGGTCTACATTACCCTGGTTCCAGATGAATTTGGTGCCTTGAATTCAAATATGGCATTAGTATTAGAGGTCAGATTTCTAAGATATGACGTTTTAGTGAAAAGTACCTTTTACGTTATATTATGTTAAATCCATGAATCAAATCTAAAAATTAAACATGAATTTTTTATTAATCAATTACACGAATATTATTATATTAAACTAATATTATTATATTATACAAATATTATTAGTATATACTAATGTTATTATATTTACAAAGATAGTACCAAGTCATCGATGCAACCAACTTGTCACTCAACAATTCGGGAAGCTTTTTTTTCGTGATCTTGTTGAATATATCTTAGAACAGTGTCTTTGTAAACTCCAGCAATAATTTGCCATCGTGTGCATATCCCATCTTTCTTGATAGCGCTCTATAATTTTAATATCTTGATGAGATCTTTCACCTTGCTCCTCACTGCTGTATGCTAAATTTTCAGTAAAACGGTCCAGGTGGCTTTGGGATAGTGCACCTTAATACTCATGTTGCACCCAAGGGATTATTTTTAAGCATATCGTTTACCAGTTCAACATGATTTTCTGCTTTTCGTAAGCCCAGAAAATTTCTGACAACTGCAACAAATGATGTCCAGGATTTTCGCTCAGGGGTACGTCCGCACTGATCGTCAGTTGATTTGCCAAAGTGACTATGACTTGGCAACGTAGCATGTGTGCACTGAGCGCGTAGCATCTTTATGACGCTCACTCACGGTCTTATGGATACACCTGACGAATCCCTTTATTATTTCAAAAGTATGAAAATTCTGCTGCAAATATTTCATTTTCATTCTAGTATAAAATAATTTTATGATTTAAAATTTTTAACGGTATTTTTTAAATTTTGGCATGATATGAAAATACTTTCTTTTTTTTTTACAAAGTTTCTATTTTACAACTTTCACTTGTTGCCACCTCCAGCTTCACCGCAACTGGAGCAGTTAACAATTATCTTATATACTAGGGGACTATTATTGTTATCATTTTCAGTTTGTTTATTAAATTCCTCAGACTATAGTTGAGGTGCATAACGCAATGATTGTTGAGGTATAAAATTCAATAATTGCGAAAATAATAAGATTTTCAAAATAACAATCTAAAAATAAGGTAATAATCCATACCTGTCAATTGATTACCTATTAATAAATACTTTGCAATCTTTATATGCATATAATGAGTTCATATCTTTGTAAAGTAATTGTATTTCCTTAGTACATTCATAGATTATTACAATGAATTATTCCGAATATTTTAACCATTCAGTAATTTTTATAGATTGCTAACGCACTCCGTCCTTCGACGGGAGTGGACAATATTGTGCCGTTAACCCAGTCGCGACGCCAAGCTTCGATAAAAAAAATTAATCCACAACCTTTCTACTCACCAAACCATTAAAAATAAAATAAAATTATATCTCCTGTCTATCAATAATAAAAAAATAATTGAAGTTGGGACGCCACACTATTTTAAGGAAAATAGTGAAATCCTAAAAGAAAAATTCATAACAAAAAAACCAAGAAAACATTTACCAATATAAACAAATTAAAACAATTATAAAATAAATCTAACCAAAAAAAAAGATATCGTCTGTTATTAAAATTATTTAATCGTCTGGTACAGAAAAATAATTTAATTAAAAATTCTTACAAAGACCCTTAAGTCACTTGAAAAAATAATGATAATTAAAAAAATTAATTTAATGATTAACAAAAAAAAAAATACCTGCCGGAGGTAGATTCGAACTGAGGGCCTCAGAGTGACCCGACGGTATTGATATAACCACTAAATCCCTTGAGAGACATAGTTCACATGGAAATTCCTAAATTTTCCATGGAAAAATATAATAATACCAGGATAATATAATAAACGAAATAAAACACCTTGTTCAAGAAAAAAATATACATAAATCTTTTATTGACCAAAAAAAAAACTAAAAACATTAAAAACAAACAATAGAAGCTATTCCAGCCGGACTAAAAATTAAATTTATAACCTGACTTACAATTATTGACATTAGTTCTAATATCACGTCCTCACTAAGTCTCTCAATAGTGGTTTGTAATAATTACAATTTAAAAAAAAAGTAATAAAATAACTTATATCTATAGTTTAGAGCATCACGAAATTTCACCGTAATAACATGTACCTAAACCGTCATTAAATTCGTCTGTTTATGATTTTCAACCTAATTAAGATTGACTTTGATTCGAGGTTACTGAATGGGGCTTGGAATCGGCGGAAACAGAGCTCAAGGGATTCAAAGTCTTAAGTTGCGGTTCAAGTCCGTTAACTCGTAACGAGCTGGGATCTGATTTAATTAGATAACTTATAATCTTGACCAAGTTCTATCCATTGGCGGGTTACGGTTTTCGGTATTATATTTACTTAGCAGATAGTTTTGTAGGCCTTTACAATCAATATTAATTAGCACATTTAGGTTTCTCCTTTCTTCCAAGTAACATTTTCTTATCCACATTAGGAAATAATAAATATAAGTAAATATGCATATATTATTTAGTCAAGTTATTGCATCCTTAGATGCGAAAAATCAACGAAGAAGTATATAAAATTGTTTGTTGACTATGACAGGTGAATGAATACTATGACAGGTGATTTGTTGACTATGACAGGTGAATGAATACTATGACAGGTGATTTGTTGACTATGACAGGTGAATGAATACTATGACAGGTGATTTGTTGACTATGACAGGTGAATGAATACTATCTTGAAACGTTAAAATATTTCTATCCCAACACACATCGCATCTTCTTGAGGTATATCAACCACGAGCTGTGCCCCGCGGTTTCCCCAGAGATAAATTTGGATTGACCCCTAAGATACAAAATAACCTTTAGAATAATAACCTATACCTAATATGTTGTTCAATCTCATTTGCTACACTGAGACTATGGGTCCTTGCTATTCTCGGTATCTGAGAGCTAAGTGAAGGGACAGACAAAAAAAAAAAACATTCGGTATAGTTTACCAATTTTAAGAAACTGCCAACCACATAGACGGAAGCGCAGGATGTTCTGGTTCTCCGAAACCCTATTTCTTGGAGGGGGTACGAATTGATAAATTGATTTAGTCAATAAAATATAAATACAGTTAAGGAGAAGGGAAGCGGAAGGCATTTTTTTTTTCTGGATAATAGGTGAGAGTTTAATAGTGTGAGAGTATAATTTGACTCTCCGAAAACTTCTTTCTAGGAGGAACTGATTAATTTCTTTAATAAAAGTTAGTAGAACTGCCATGAGAACCTAAGAATCTTAGAGAGAAACCGAAAATTGAGGATTGTTTTTATTAGCGAAGGGTTTGAAGTCTGATGGCTCGGGGAAGGACACCTGATGAAGAATGATGCCTTGGGGAAGAAAACCTATGAAGACTGATGCCTTGGGGAAGACTACTGATGAAAACTGATGAATTGGACGAGGAAACCTGATGAAGACTGATGCCTAGGTGTAGGACACCTAATGAAGACTGATTCCTCGTTTGTTTTTATGAGTAAACCTTTGGTACCGTAACACATACATACACTCAGTGATTAGGGATTGATAAATTATTTGCCGCTTCTGTAATGTTGTTTTTATTGAAAACTAGTTTCGAATGTTATACATTCATCTTCAGTTCTAAAAGACACAGAAAAATTCAAAAATAAGCAATTCAAAATACAGTTTGGCATTATTATACATATTAAATTAGATTAATATAAATCAGTATTATAAAACATTTATGAATTATGAATTTAATTAAGACAAGAAATCAAATACATGTTGGTACTTACCAAGGTTTAAGTAGATTATATCAAACAGAATAGTCTGTATTGGTTTGCTCTCGCACTGAACTAGCAATGAAAGAAAGGTGGGATTTTTGTAGGTAAACGGTTTAAGGGTCCGGGTTTTTCCAGTAATTCCGGTGAGTAATTGTTTTTTCGGGTATAGATGGGAATAAATTTAAGATTGGACTATTGGAAATATTTATTTGGCCATTTAAGCAAAAATCTGGATTGTATTTCATTCATTGCTAGTTCAGAGCGAGAACAAACCAATACCAACTATTCTGCAATCTACTTAAACCTTGGTGAGTACCAACATGTATTTGATTTCTTGTCTTAATTAAATTCATAATTCATAGATGTTTATATAATACTAGTTATATTACATTTAATTAAAAAAGTCATCGAAATCAGACTATTTTTAGCAAAGATACCGCGCATCGAACATTGTTGCCACGTTTTTATTTTCCTACAGCTCCAGGCCAGAGGAACTGCAGGACGTAATCGCGTTTCTTACGAAGGAAACTTTCATCGCGTCAAATTTTCTTTGGGCAGTTTTCAATTCTTCTTCGCCTTGCAGAGTCCCCTGAGTAAAAAAAACAACAATGTATTTTTGGCTATTGGTCTTCATGTTTCCGGATTATCTTTTGGATGGGTGAACTAATTCTATTTTGAACTTCAATTAAATATATTTTGTAACACCACTTTCATTCATTCAATAATTTTTATTAAACGTTCAATTGTGTTCATTTAATCAATATATATTTATATATACATACATATATATATATATATATATATATATATATATATATATATATATACATATATATATATATATATATATATATATATATATATATATATATATATAAGTAAAGATAGCGGATATGACAATATTACATGTAATCCTATATCAGGAATGTAAATAGAGCCTAATACGATATATAGACGATTATGAGACAGAATAAAGCAGTCATTCTCCAGCACTCGTGTGTTTTATTTCGCCTCCCTATTTCCTTTTTTTTTTATTAGTTTTCGTCCGTGAGAACATAAGTGGTGCCGAAACCCGGGAGGAAAGAAGACCAGTAAGAAGATAAGAATTTTTTTTTTCGTTGTCTCTTTTCTTTTCTTTTTTTTAGTTCATCGAGATAACGGATAAGGACACAAAATGACGGATGGAGTACTGAGAGCGCCACTCCTGACACTACCATCAGAAATTCCGCCACTGCCGACGGAGACCCTGGCATCGGCGCACGCCAACGCGCTGGAATGGCTGAAGGTGAGGACGGCGACATCCCAAGATCTAAGAAAGGCCGTGTCGGACCTGGAACGATTCGACGGCGGCATTGGGGAGCTGAATCATTTCCTCAAGGGAGGCGACCGCGTGATGGCGCGGATAGAGGCTAAGGCGGCCGAAGACTTAATTGACCTGAGACTTAACGAAAACTTAATTGACCCGATGGACGCGAGCGCTCTGAAAGCTGCCCTGGTATGTCGGGTCAAGAGAAATGTTTTGAACCTAATAAGGGCGGACGAGGATACGCCATGGGCCGTCGTAAAAGATAGACTGACGAAGGCATATGGAGGAGGCCGGTGGGTCCCAGAGGAAGATATAATCCAGAGGTTCCGGGAGACAAGACAACCTCATCAGGTGAATGGACAATATGCAGGATCGATGTTAGCACGGTTCAACCGAATAACGGAAAAGATGAGGGAGACGGTTAATGCAGCCGAGGTATAGGGCAGGATGGGGTTCCTGGCAACGATACTGAAGGTGAAATTGGCATGGGACACGGGAAAGAAGGATGGATTACCCCGGGAGAAGAACTTCGTAGAGTGTTTCCAGGACATGATGGATGCAAGCGCCCGAAACGAGGAGGCCCGACATGGAGAGGGTGTTGAAGCAGGATGGAGTAGGGTGACATATAGGAGGATCCGAACCAGACTGGAGGTATGGAAGAGAAGAGATACCGAGTTCGGTGGGAGAGAGAGAATAGCGGCGAGGGAGAAAAGACCCGGAAAGGAGAGGAAAAATTGGGCAAGAGAGGAGAGAAAGTGCCACGGGTGCGCGTAAATAGGACACCTGGTAGCTCAATGTCCTCGCACAAAATGTTTTGAATGCGGGAATGAGGGGCACATTGCGAGGCAATGTCCCTACATGAGTAGACGAGGAGAAATGGTCCGCGGAGAACCCATGGAAATAAATGCGCAAAGGGTATGGAAGAAGAGAGGAACACCATCAGAAACGGAGGAGTATTCAGAATCGTCGGGAACGGAAGAGGAAGGAAGCGAACCAGGAGAAGGCCGAGTCCGAGGAGGGAGGAGCAGCAGGAGGATCGGAGGAAGAAGAACGTCGGCGGAGAGAGGTAGAATGAGGAGAGGGGACGGAGAGCGGCAACCACGCTATCATAAATAATGTGGAGAGTGGATGCCAATTGTGAGTGTTGCGTGTGGTTTGAAGTGCTTGGTAGATACGGGGAGCTCAAATACGATTATGTGTCGCGGAGCTCTAGAACAAATTTGTAAAGGAGAAGCAATACCCCAATTACAGGTATGTAAGTGTAATCACGTTGGGTGGGCCCTGTAGAGTAGAGGGGGAAGTAGAATTGGAGCTTAATCGATGGGTAACCGGGGAAGGGAGCCTGCGGATTCACATAGTGGAGAGCATGCCGAGGGAATACGGAGGGATAATAGGGTGCGATTTGTTAGGCAAATTAGGGACAAGGATTCGGAATCAGGGTCAGCGATGGGACATCCGAATAGGTGGGAAGAGATATAGGGCGAGGAAGGGCCGGTCAGGGGTAAGATCAGAGTAGGGGCGATCAAACAGTCGGAGCATTGGAGGCAGACGATAAAACGGGAATATGCGGATATTTTTTTTTACTGAAGGCGAGATATTGGGGGCTACGGGGAGGACAGTCCATGAAATTCCGTTGATACAGGAAAGGGTGTCATATGTCAAAGAAAAGAGGTACCCACAAGGTATGCGCCAACATATACGGGAGGAGCTCGAGAATCTCAAGATCCAAGGCATCATAGTAGATAGCACGTCGCCGTATAACAGCCCCCTATGGGCAGTAAAGAAGAAATCTTCAGATGGGATCGAAAAGTACAGAGTAGTCGTCGAGTTCAGAAAATTAAATGAAAATACTGTAGACGAGAAGTATCCAATTCCCCGATTTGAGGATATCCTAGACAGACTGAGCGGGGCCACAGTCTTCAGTACGGCGGAATATCACCAAATAAGGATGCACACCAACGACAGACACAAAAAAGCATTCTCCTTCGAGCGGGGACATTATGAGTTCACGCGGATGCGCGAATAACCTTCCAGAGATTCATGGATGAGTTCCTACGAGGTCTAGAAGAGGCATTTTGCCAGACATATATGGATGACCTCCTAGTCTTCAGCAAAGACGAGGGGCAACATGCCGAGCACTTTAGAAAGGTATTCGACAGGTTATGAAAGTTTGGGCTGAAGCTTTCGGAAGAAAAATCGAACCTAGGCCAGGAGACGATTAATTTCTTAGGGCATCCATTTCGAAGGAGGGGGTTCGGCCAGACGAAATGAAGGTGGAAGCAATTCGGAACATGGCAATACCAAGAGACGTAAAGGGCATCAGAAGGTTGCTAGGCACGCTAAATTATTATCGCCAATTCGTTCCGGAGATTGCGGAGTATTTGGCACCCCTCAATAACCTGCTGCGAAAAGGTAAGCATATCGTAATAACCCCAGGAATCGAAGATAATATTAGGAGGTGCATGAGACGGTTGCAGGAAAGACCGGTACTGGCGTTCCCAGACATTACCAAGACTTTCACAATCACCACAGACGCAAGTGACTACGCTTTGGGGGCAGTCTTGTCACAAGAGGGAAAGGCAGGAAAACAACCGGTGGCTTACGCGAGCAGGCACGGTACAGTACCTTAGAACGGGAACTTCTCGGTATAGTGTGGGCAGTGGAACACTTCCGGCCGTACGTTTTTGGTAGGAAATGTAAAGTGAACACAGATCATCGACCATTGCGTTGGGTAGGGAAGCTGAAGGAGTCATCCGCTAGGGCCACACGTTGGAAAGAGCTCCTTAGCCAATATAATATGGACGTAACGTATAAGCCCGGGAGAGAAAACGTCGTGGCCGATTGGTTGTCAAGGGCAATTCAAATCAACGCGATAGAGGAGGATAGAAGGGACATCCGACAATTCGTGAGCGAATGGACGCCGGAGAGGGAAGGAGACCGGGCGTCACAAGGTTCCGTAACTGAACGGGAGTCGACGGGGCCTGACAAAGATAGATTACGCCCAGGACAACAGATGAAAAATCAGGACCATCTGGTCACAGCCTGGCATTACAGAAGAGCAAATCTCCAGAGTGTTAAAGGACGCCTTCCAACCGGGGAAAACATACTATCTTTACGTAGGGAACGAGTCGCACTGGCTGAAGATTCAACGATTATGGAGGACGGAAAAAATAGGTATGACCGGATGTTTGTCCGCTGCAAGCTGATGGTTGAAACTATCCGAAAGCCAGAACAGCAGCAAGAGGTCACACGGGAGTAACACGAGGGGAAGACCAATCATCGTGGGGTGAACGAGATGTTGCAGGCACTGAAAAGGAGGTATTTCTGGTGGGGTATGAGGAAGAAGATTGAGGACATAGTCGGAACGTGCGAAGTGTGTCAGACTATGGAGTAAGCTCGCCATCCACCAAAAGGGGTACAGGAAGAGACGCCAACACCGAACGTATCACTCAGCGACTTGCAAATAGATACGTTCACCTGGAAAGGTTTCAAGTGGGTAACAGTCATAGACGTTTTTAGTAAAGTCGCTATGGCCCATCCCGTGAAAGAGAGATCGGCAGATGCAGTAATTGGAGCTCTGGGAACCTGGTTTCAGTTCTACGGAATACCGGACAGAATATCGTCGGATGGAGGAAGAGAATTTGATAATGCAGAGGTAAAGAAGAAGATGCAGAATCTGGACATTACCTGGCACATCAATACCCCGGGACATCCTAAGAGCAGGGGAGGAATAGAGGGACTACACGGCACGTTGGGGGACCACCTTCGGGTGTACCACGTGGACAAGGGTTTGGACCCAGATGTGGCCATTCCACGGGCCGTGGCAGCCTATAATCACTCCATATACTCCGCGACGGGATTTTCCCCTTTCGAGGCACTGTTTGGGCTGCGCGACAGGAGGAGGAATAGTGGGGAAACCGCAGTAGACGAAGAATTTTCGGAGAGGCTGGCGACTAATAAGGTAGAAATCGTGAGGGTGTGGGAAAAAGCGCGACGCCGGGTTTAGTCCGAAAAACATAGGAGGGCAACACGTGAAAATGTGGGGATAAAGGACATAACGGAGAAAATCAAAATAGGGATGATTGTATATCGTAAATTTGCTCCAAACCGAGGCAAGGAAGTCTTTAGATACGAGGGTCCATTCAAAGTGATCGTAATTCGTGAACACAACATTGTCACGATCCAGAGCATTCGGGACCCACGAAAACGGCGAAACGTCCATGTGGAGCAATTGAAAAACCCCGTGAGGGGGCCAAGCCCGACATCTTAATGCGGGAGTATCCTTTCTCTAAATACGTAGGCAGTACGTAAATTATAAGCCAAAGGAAATATTTTATTTCAGTTTTGTGATTTACGAACCAGGATGAGAAAGTTTGTTTATTTTTGTATTATAGTGTATTTCTTTTTATAATGTATTTCCTTTTGTTGTCTTTGTTTTGTTTGTTTCATTATATAAGTTTATGAGAAGTGTTCATAAACTGGCAGGGGGGAGTTAAGGTAGCGGATGTGAAAATATTACATCTAATCCTATATCAGGAATGTAAATAGAGCCTAATACTATATATAGAAGATAATAAGACAGAATAAAGCAGTCTTTCTCCAGCACTCGTGTTTTATTTCGCCTCCCTATTTCCTTTTTTTTTATTAGTTTTCGTCCGTATATATATAAGTTTATATATATATATATATATATATATATATATATATATATATTCAAATCAAGCAACAGTGAAGCAATATAATATATTAATAGGCATTAATATATTTTAGAACATATATTATATATTGTATAAAACATTTGATTCTGCAAAAATAATTAAATTAGTAGTAGAAATATTACATATTTTGTTTGTGAACTCATTTTCTATATTGTTTCGAATAAATCCGGATATCGACGTAATTTTTAAATTAGCAATGAACAATGCTATAATTCAAACAAATAAAGTCATCACTTAACATCGTTGGGTGTGTGAAATAGGTGCATGTCGTCCAAAATACGACTAGCGCCCGGAGATGTTATGAGATCCTTAGCAGGCAGAGGGTTGATGGCTGCTCGGAGATGGGACGTACCCCGAGCTCTCGCCTTTAGGGGAAATCACTGATATGAATTTTGCCGACCATCGACCTAACAAGAGCTAGAAAGAAATATTAGCCTCCTTTGCTGGGTTGGGGCAATCCCACACAAAATGGTGGGGGATGCCAAAAGCTAAACAGAAATTTCTATTTGAGGTCACATGGGAAATTTTATTCCTGCCTCCCATCCTTCCGTTATTATTGCCCATTCTGGATACCCTTCTTGTAACTATGTGTATAATCATGAAATTATGGAAAGGTATGATAACTGATATAATATAAATGAATATCGAAAAAAAGAAATATGTTTTAACACAGTCTAGGATTGATTATCATTTGGAATTGAATCCGGTATTAGAAATTGGAACTGGGACGCTTCCTTCTGATGGATATTGAATATTTAGCAGCCGATAAATTGTCCGCCGCCCGCATCTATATCAATTCTTACTCATTGCAGCTTTTTAGTTAGCATTTCGAGATCAACTTTTTAGCAATTAAAATACAATAATTAACACGACATTTAAATAATATTTTTTGAAATATGGTGGCAAACTAATGAGCATATTAGTACCAAATTTGCCAGTCGCTGCTGACCGACATTGGTGTCGATTCAATAATGCAAGGACTCCATTAAGTCTGAGATTACATCGGAGTAAGTGATTATCATTATGAACCTTGCATAGGGACAAAATTGAACCACATTCAAATTAATATTACATAAACAAGATTGAACGCAGCTAATGAAAATCGAAAAGCATCCAGGGAAATGTTGAGTATTACTTTCATTTGTGATAGACAAAACAGATGCATCCTCCTCAGTTTTTTCATTTTTTAATTATTTATATAAACTGATTCTGCCATCATTTACTCAAAGTAATACCTACAAAACAAAAAAAAGATCATCGGAATTAGGCCATTATTAGCAAAGATACAGTGCATCTAACATTTAAGGAAAGTTTTTATTTTCCTATCGCTGCAGGCTAGAGGAACCGCAGATGATGGCGCGTTGAATTGAGATAAGGAAAGTGTTGTAATCGGAATAAACTTTCGATGTGCAATTTTCAATGGTTTTATGCGTCGAAGAGCCCTCTGAAAAATAATCATATTTTTGGCCATTGTTCAGTTTATGGCACGATTATGTATTGAAGTGGTAAACATATTCCATTTTGGCCATTGGTCTGTCCATGCCACGATTATATCTTGAAGTGGTGAACATATTCCATTTTGGTCATTGGTCTGTTCATGCCACGATTATATCTTGAAGTGGTGAACATATTCCATTTTGGCCATTGGTCTGTCCATGCCACGATTATATCTTGAAGTGGTGAACATATTCCATTTTGGTCATTGGTCTGTTCATGCCACGATTATATCTTGAAGTGGTGAACGTATTCCATTTTAGTCATTAGTCTGTCTATGTCATGTTTACCTCTTGAAGTGGTGAACGTATTCCATTTTAGTCATTAGTCTGTCTATGTCATGTTTACCTCTTGAAGTGGTGAACGTATTCCATTTTAGTCATTAGTCTGTCTATGTCATGTTTACCTCTTGAAGTGGTGAACGTATTCCATTTTCAGTTGACATCCGCATGATGGTATAGGAGGATCAATCTAATTAGAGATTGATAAATTATAGAAGTGGCAAATACTTTATCAATCCCTAATTAGATTCCAGTTTGGCAATTGCTCTGTCTATGTCACGATTATCTCTTGAACTGGTGAACTAATTCTATTTTGAACTGCAATTAATTCTATTTAGTAACACCACTTTCATTCAAACAATAATTTTTAATAAACTTTCAATTGTGTTCATTTAATCTATATATATATATATATATATATATATATATATATATATATATATATATATATATAGAGAGAGAGAGAGAGAGAGAGAGAGAGAGAGAGAGTGAGAGAGAGAGATAGAGAGATTATATGAACACAATGGAACATTTAAACATATATATATATATATATATATATATATATATATATATATATATATATATATATATATATATATATATATATTCAAATCAAGCAATAGCGAAGCATTGCCGGGTCAGCTAGTACTATTATATAAAAGGACAACCTGTTTTTTTTTTTTTCAACCGCCAATCGCGAAAACTGCTGAACCAACCTGTACCAAATTTTAACTACATCATCTCCATGGCCCCCGGAAGATTTAGCAATCATAAAATGTACAGACTTTTCAATAACATGTTATTAAAAAAGTAGTAATTCCAGCTTAAAATAAAGAAATGAAAATTTTCTTTATTTAAATATTTATAAAATCAGATAGAGCACTTTCCTGGAAACGGTTATTCCCCACTTTTTTATTTTCGTTTTGAAAGGAAGCACAGTCTTCATTTGAGGGCTTAAGTTATTAGAGGTCTTAATTAGATGGCTACATTAGAGGTCTTAATTAGATGGCTACATTAGAGGTCTTAATTAGATGGCTACATTTGAGGGCTTAAGTTATTAGAGGTCTTAATTAGATGGCTACATTAGAGGTCTTAATTAGAGGTCTTAATTAGATGGCTACATTAGAGGTCTTAATTAGATGGCTACATTAGAGGTCTTAATTAGATGGCTACATTTGAGGGCTTAAGTTATTAGAGGTCTTAATTAGATGGCTAAATTAGAGGTCTTAATTAGATGGCTACATTTGAGGGCTTAAGTTATAAGAGGTCTTAATTAGATGGCTACATTTTAGGGCTTAAGTTATTAGAGGTCTTAATTAGATGGCTACATTTGAGGGATTAAGTTATTAGGACATCATCTTGTACGTTTAGGTAAAAAAGTCACATTATTTTTATATTAGTGATCACAAATCTTTCTATTTTTGGTCCTAATTATACTATGCTTATATTATTTAATTATATTTTTGGTCAATTTTATTTTTATTTTATTTTATTTATTTATATTTATTTTCATTTTATTTTTATTTTATTTATTTATTTATAATTATACATTTTCCTTCAGTTTATTATTTATATATATATTTTTTTTTTTAATTTAATTTTATTTTTCTATTTATTTATTTTATTTTATATATATATTTTTTTAATTTTTCTATTTATTTATTTTATTTTATTCACTTATTTTTGTTTGAGTGTATTTTGTATATATACGGTTAGCCGTAGAAAGTTAAAATTTTCTAATTAGAATTATTGTAAAATCTAGTTGTCAACCTCCCTTTTTAGTCATTGTATAATTACCGACAGTGGTACTTTACTTCAAGGTCATTATTGATTTTTATCAAAAATTGTATTAAAATATAATCCTATACTTCTCAGATTTTGGTATTTAAGAATTATATACTAATATATATATTATAATAAAGTTCGGTCAAAATTGGCAAACCGGAAGTGGTATTTTACTTGAAGGTAATTTACTGATTAGACTTTCATTAAAAATTATATTAAAATATAATGTAAATCATCTCAAATTTGGCAAATTAGACTTTTATATCAACATAAATAATATAATAGGTTTTGGTTGAAAGGGGTACTTTACTTGAAGGTCATAATAAACTTAAAACATATTGACATTTAATACAGAAGAGATCAGATGGTTAGGTGATAAAGATTATAAACACTTTTTTTCCACTCTAATTAAACAATTTTATTTCTTGTTTTAAGTTGTGACGGGAGTGAGGTTATAGAAGTTTACCATCGCTGGCAGAGAGCAAAGAGGTTTTGTAAAATGGATTTCCCACTGTCGCAATTATCTCTTATATTTTATTTCTCCTTTAGATTAATTTTATACGCATTTTTAATTATTATTTATTTTCTATATTATTATTTTACAGTCAGTTTTATTCATATCTTTCAGTGTTAAATCCATTAGAAACCTCTCGCCAGCTGTTTTGTTTATGGTATGTTGTAGCGTGGTTGTTTTGCTCTCATAAAATTTATTTTCTGATTGTTTGACTGGTATATTTGAACTGGAACTGCTTTTTGGCTTATAAGACTGCTTTGCGATTTGGTATTAAATAATATAGAGAGGAATAAGGTGTACTGCTTTATAATCATCTTAAACACTAAAAAGTTTTAAAATTGAGTGTAAAATACTTTTTTTTTTCCACCCCACTTGTGAACTGAACAAGTGTGCAGCAGGAGAATAAGATTAGGCTGTTGGTGTGAGATGTACTGTTTCTGGTCTGCATTCGTATGACCTTATGATTTTTCTATTCTTTTGATACTTGAATTTTTGAGACGTTGACCTGTCAGTTATTTACGAGAGATTTCAAACTTTTGTTGTGAAATATCCAAAAATATTCGACGCCGTTTTTTTTTAAAAGGCGCCAAAAATTCGAAATTTCGAGTTCCTGCTCGCGATATATCGAGAAAAATAATCGGAAATGGCCTAAAAATCGATTATTGATGTCGATATCGATTATATTGATGACGTAAGCACCAAATGCAAACGACTCTCAGTCGTCACTATGGCCTTAACCAGTGCTAATATATATATATATATATATATATATATATATATATATATATATATATATATATATATATATATATATATATTGTAATACCACTTTCATTCATTCAATAATTTTTATTAAACGTTCAATTGTGTTCATTTAATCAATAGATATTTATATATATATATATATATATATATATATATATATATATATATATATATATATATATATATATATATATTATTATTTGGAGAAAAATCGTTCCATATGTTTCCTGCAAAGTTTGCTAAATGGCGCTTACGCCTTTTTCAATAAATGACGTCTATATCATAATATTATTTACAAATGTTTTAAATATCTTTCAATAAATTTTGAACATATATCAAATTTGCTTATGTATAGCGCTTACAAAAAAATTCATTTTGTATAGGATGAAAGGAATAAATGTGGAGGTAGTTATCTAGAGGTAGTAAACTTGATATATGTTATACGCTATCTGCTTCTAAGGGACTTGGAAACATTTCTGCAAGTTCTGAAATTGCTTTAACTCTCTCTTCCTCTATTTGCTGTATTTAGTGAAACTTTCCCTGCTATTAAAATATGTCAAGTTTGGACAAGTTGGTGTGAATAATATTGCAAAAGTTGGTGTTGTTAAGAACTGTTGAGAACTAAATTTCTGAAGGATTTTGCACCTTCAAAAACACTAGATATCTCTCCAACCTCTCTCAGGTAGGATTGAGGAGTTTGTTATCAAAAGTTGATGTATCCACTTTTCATAAAAATTGAGTTTCTCACGGAATAAAATTCTTCATCCAAAACTGCATCTATAGGATATTAATTTGTTTCCAAAACCTAATTTTCCCCAGTCAAATAAGGGTTCAAAATCACCCTTTTCAATCAAAATTGAACATATCCACATGAAATTTGCCCATAGTAATTTTTTCATTTTTTCTTTAAAAAATGAATATATTTACAGCCCTCCCCTGGATATTTAACACCCTTTCCTATCAAAACTTCACATATCCAAAAAAAGTGGTTAGCCTATATTTTCCTTTAAGGTTGCGTTAAAATTCTTGGAATTAGCGTAATGATTTAGTAAAGTTTGATTTGTCGCTCTATCTCGAACCGAAAGATGGCACAATGCGTTAGGACTAAACGGTTCTCTAGTGAAAAGATGAAACTTGCATCAAAATATATTTAAAAAATTTCAGGTGGGGGTGTGGGGGTTACAGATATCACTTTCTGCTATTGGAGACCGCATTCCAATTAGCCAATCAGGGAGGAGGCCGCTATCATTTTATATATTTGTTTAAACACACACGCAAATATCTATCCATCTATTTGGTGTAGAAAAATGGTCAACACCGACGGTCATTAATAATAATGATAATAATAATAATCATCTCACATTTCTAAGAAAAAGATAGACCTATACTATAAAGATAGACCTATACTATAAAGATAGACCTATACTATAAAGATAGACCTATACTATAAAGATAGACCTATACTATAGAGATAGACCTATACTATAAAGATAGACCTATACTATAAAGATAGACCTATACTATAAAGATAGACCTATACTATAAAGATAGACCTATACTATAAAGATAGACCTATACTATAAAGATAGACCTATACTATTCAAAATTGTATCTTTAGATTTTTTATGACACTTAATTACACGTTTTTCCTGGAAAATATATTCTGAAATTATCTGCCTCAGGTAATTGAATTCGGGTATGTATAAAATAGGACTTCTTACGCCCCTTTAGAAACTGAAGTGTTATTCCGGGTTTTGGGATTTTAATATATTATTAATTAATTATAAGGTTTTAATAAATTCCTAGTTCGTGGTCAAAGCTCGGTCATACATTCTGTAGTCATATATTCTGATGCAATCAATTGTTCTCGTCACTTATTGCTTTATAAACTCAGTCTGTAAAAACTATAAAAATACAAAAAATATTCTATAAAATATGGATACATAAAAACACCATCATATTCAAATCTAATAGATATTCAATTAAATTAAATGGATTTTCCTCCCTGGGCAGCCATATGAAAATATAGTTAATATGTAATTTGATAAGACCCATACATAAGTGCAATATTGAGTTCTGGGAAATCGAGACGCAATATATCGATATGTTCTATCGATATCTTAGCATCCGATATATCGATATTCTCTATCGATATCTTAGCATCCGATATATCGATATTCTCTATCGATATCTTAGCATCCGATATATCGATATTCTCTATCGATATCTTAGCATCCGATATATCGATATTCTCTATCGATATCTTAGCATCCGATATATCGATATTCTCTATCGATATCTTAGCATCCGATATATCGATATTCTCTATCGATATCTTAGCATCCGATATATCGATATTCTCTATCGATATCTTAGCATCCGATATTTTCCTACGATATATCAATGATATCGATATTTTCCAACAATATATCAATTATACCGCAAATTTCAATCTTCGCAAATTTATTGGTTGATGGGCTAATTTTCACGGTTGGTTGATTTGTGTTATAGAATTTATTTTCTGTAATCCAATAGGGTTATATTTATTGCGGGTCATCTTTTTTTAATTATGTTAGTATATGTAAATATACTTTCATTTTATTCCTTTTACTTTTTTAGTATTAAAGATTGATAGTTTATGAATCAAGATAAAGAGCCTGAAATTAGAATATTCCTCTGGTACAATCCAGAATCGTTACCCAAAATGGCGGAGGTCTACAAATTTAATTTAATTTAATTTTAATATAATGTAAAACATCTCAAATTTGGTAAATAAGACTTTTATATCAATATAAACAATGTGTTAGATTTGGCTTAAAATTGGTTAGCCGGAAGGAATACTTTACTTGAAAGTCATAATAAACTTACATACAAAATTATATTAAAATTAAATTTAAAGGGAGAAGTTGGTCGGGGGGTGCGGTCAAAGAATTAGACTACTATAAGCGTACTTATATATTTTGTGCCGACGTTTCGGCCTAAGTTTTAGGCCATCTTCAGGGCTAAAAAGAAAAACAAAATAACAACAATGAAAAAAGGGAAAGAGGCAGTACCAGTAACAGTAAAAATGATAAAAAACAGAAAATACAAGTAAGATAAAAAAGTATGAAGTATAAAAAGAAAAAGATAACACTAAATTACATAATACAAGAGACAAATGAAAAAGTAAAATAAAATAAAATAAATGAAATAACAATGTAAAAATTAAAAATTAATTGAAAATAAAAATAATGCGATATTTACACAGGGAATAGTGAAATATTCATTCAATATATTTCATGTATATTGTATATTTCAGTATATTTCTTTAATTATATTTTATATATATTTACATATATTTTACACATATTTTACATATATTTATTTCAGTGTATTTCAGTATATTGTATATTATATGTTTCATGTATATATTTCACTATTCCCTGTGTAAATATCGCATTATTTTTATTTTCAATTAATTTTTAATTTTTACATTGTTATTTCATTTATTTTATTTTATTTTACTTTTTCATTTGTCTCTTGTATTATGTAATTTAGTGTTATCTTTTTCTTTTTATACTTCATACTTTTTTATCTTACTTGTATTTTCTGTTTTTTATCATTTTTACTGTTACTGGTACTGCCTCTTTCTGTTTTTTCATTGCTGTTATTTTGTTTTTCTTTTTAGCCCTGAAGATGGCCTAAAACTTAGGCCGAAACGTCGACACAAAATATATAAGTACGCTTATAGTAGTCTAATTCTTTGATCGCACCCCCCGACCAACTTCTCCCTTTAAATATAAATATACGGTCAACAATAACTCCCTCCTGTATTAAAATTAAGTATAGAGATCATATGGTTCGGTGATAAAGGTTACAAACGCATTTTTTTTTCAACTCTAAATGAACAATTTTATTACTTGTTTCAAGCTTCAAAATTGAGTGTAAAATACTTGTTTTTCTCCCCATTTGTGAGCTGAAGAAGTCTGCAGCAGAAGAATAAGATATAAGTTAAGCGGGTTCTTCCTCTTAAAATGTTGAAACCTTCGATTTCCAATGTCTAGTGATATAGACAGTTCTACTGTTGTCACGGAACACGAAGAAATCTCTAGGGAACTTGTTACCTACTGAAAGATAATAACGTAATGAGACCTCCAGATACAAGAGCTTTCGTTTGAGTGTCAATAGATGGATGTAGCGACGCCGTATGTCGTTTTAAAGATACTGCTTCGGATTTAAAGTTACTATCTTCGGAAACTAGTAACCAAATTCAGGCTGACTTCTTGAGCTACCGATTTATAGTTTGATAGGCGTTCAAGGAAGTCATGCGGTGTCCACATCAGATATTATTCATTCATCTTTATCCTCAGTTAAATATATATTTTTGATGTTATTGATATTTTAACAAACCAATATATTTTGTATAGCCAACATATGAGGTTATAATCTATAAACTGGTTGAAGCAGTATGATTTTATGGATGGGGCGCTAAGGATCTTGATGTTCTTCTCCTTAAACATCAACACAACTACAACGTGTGTTTATTTTTAAGGCAAGCATGAGGTTCATTTTTTTCGATTCCTCATATATAATCTTAATAAAAGATATGCTAGTCATAAATAGGTATATACAGAACTAATACTAAACAATACAACACTCTACTATCAGAAATACTATTACTCTCTCAACATCAATAATTATCTTCAAATTCATAGTTTTATCTGCAACTGTTAATGAATTTTTCTTGACATACGGATTATAATAATTCAAACAATCTATAAAGTGTTCAACAAATTATGCTTATTTTGATCCAATTAGGGATTGATAAATTATTTGCCACTTCTATAAATTTGTTTTATTGAAAACTAGTTTCGAATGTTATACATCATCGAATACCTCAGTTCTAAAAACAAACAAAAAATTCAAAATATAGTTTGGTATATTATACATATTAAATTAGATTAATATAAATCAGTATTATAAAACATTTATGAATTATGAATTTAATTAAGACAAGAAATCAAATACATGTTGGTACTCACCAAGCTTTAAATGGAATATATCAAACAGAAAAGTTTGTACTGGTTTCTTCTCGCATTGAACTAACAATGAACGAAAGGTAGGTAGTATGTTTTTAGGTAAACGGTTTAAGAGTCAGGGTTTTTCCAGTAATTCCAATTTTTTTTATTAATTCCAATTACTCACCGGCATTACTGGAAAAACCCTGACACTTAAACCGTTTACCTAAAAACATGCTACCTACCTTTCGTTCATTGCTAGTTAAATGCGAGAAGAAACTAGTACAAACTTTTCTGTATGATATAACCCATTTAAACCTTGGTGAGTACCAACATGTATTTGATTTCTTGTCTTAATTAAATTCATAATTCATAAATGTTTTATAATACTAATTTATATTACACTTAATTTAATATGTATAATAATGCCAAACTATATTTTGAATTGCTTATTTTTGAAATTTTTGTGTGTTTTTAGAACTGAGGATGAATGTATAACATTCGAAACTAGTTTTAAATAAAACAAATTTATAGAAGTGGCAAATAGTTTATCAATCCCTAATTAGATTGATCCTTCTATTCCATCATGCGGATGTCAACTGATTATTTTGGTCCTTTTATATTGCCAACTATAGGTATAAGAGACTTGCCATTCCTGTTTTTTGTGGTAAACCATATTCAAAAAAAGCAGGATTTATAAGGAGTAAATTTACTTTTAGTTTTAATGTAACCATCCTTTTTCTTCAGTTTGGTTTTATCTACCAAAGAGAGATTAGATATCTCTAGTAATTAACTCTTATAAATTATTTCTCGTGGCTTTTATCCAATAATATTATATTACTTCAATATTGTAGGCTTGGTGATGCCGCAATTGGTGACAGTCCTGATTTCTTAGTTATTAACTGTGACATGAGAAATTTGAGGCTTTTGTTTAAGAATTTTCCAAAAATAGCGTAGTTAGGTTTAATCAGATTTAATTTAATTATAAATAATGTTTTTTTTTTTTAAATGCTGTTTGTTATAGTTCTTTGTGACGATTGTCGCGTGGTGTCCCGATGTTAGAACGATATAAGTGCAAGAAGAAAAAGAAGGGTGTTGGGACTTGATCTGTGACAGAATATGCAAGAGTTGTTGACTTCCGGCTCCAGCGGTGTTTGGCATGAGCGGCTTCAGTTATGCTCAGTGAGTGCTTCCTTTTTTTTGTTACTCATGTTACATTGTATATTGTATGTAAAGATTTGCCTCTATCTAATTACAGCCGCCTATATGGAGTGGCACACACACAGACACACACACACACACACACATATATATATATATATATATATATATATATATATATATATATATATATATAATAGATTTGCCTAGTCCATCTGAATCATACCATCTATTTGTAATCACATTGATCTTTGTAATCATATTAATACTATCGTTAATGAATGTTAAAACAATCAGTTACTAATTAAATTAATTAATTTTATAATGGTTAATTACTAAACTGGATGGTAAGTCCCCACAAGCCGGATGCCATTTATTTATGCTATGTTTCTAGTTTTGAGTTGAGCTTGATATCTCTTAGCTGCTAATACATTAGTCTATATATATATATATATATATATATATATATATATATATATATATATATATATATATATATATATAGGGATGCCATTGGGCAATCATTGAGGATGATTATCCCAAAATTAAGTAAGCTTATGAATACTTTTGAATTTCTTACCTTGTCCTCTAAATTGGATACCTTTCCAAAGGCCTGGTTTGTGGTTACCATTATTTAATAATTAGCCAAGATAATGTTCCTACTTTTAAGTTTAATACTAATGTTAATCAACGTTACTGCTATCTTAATGAAATATATTCAAATTAAATATGGGCATGGTTACTAAAGAACTACCTCCTTGCTTAAAAGTTAACCATAGAATGATTCAGCCTAGACTTAGCCATTAATTGTTTTAACATAAATCTCTTATCTGTACTAGTTGGTGTTGAAGGTTCCTCAGCATCTCTCCCTCTGGTTCCCCTGCATATCTTCAGTCATGGAGCCAGAGCGCATTTCTCACCTTCAGAGTCGCAGTCTTGCATCGGCCCCTATCAGTCTCCAAGTCCTCCCTCAGCCTCGGTCAGTTTAGAAGTACCTCTATTTCACCTCTTTGCTTCTATCCCCCTTTCTCTCTTATTCTCCCTAAGAGGGGGTTGAAAACGATGTTCATTGGCCGACTAGTTTTATAGAGGGAGGAAATTCTGGGATTTCATCGGATGGCTCCACCCGTTGTCCTGACAGTCGGTATCTGCGAACCATTATCCAACTAGTATAATTTAATCATACCTTTTCCAGCCTAAGAGGAACAGTTCTTAAAATTGATTAGGTGTCCCAGCTTTTGGCATTGTTACAGTGTTAACTTCTGGGTAGGGTTTTTAAATTAACTTATCCCTTATCTCTTATGTGGTGACATCTGTCATCTGTCTTTCTACCTGCTCGTCCCTTATTTCTTTTGTTCGACCTTAATACTAATACTGTATTTACAAAAATATTCTAATGTTATTAAGTCCTGAATCACTCCGTATGATTTAGCTACACACATAACTTATAATCTATATCGATCCATCCGACTTCTATTTACATATTCACAAGAATATATCTACAATATTTACAATTTTTGCACCTTTACAATATTTACAATGTTCTGTTCCAACAAACAAAACAAATAAAAAAAAAAAAAAAAAACTATTACTAAGAAGATAAACCTAACCTATCTACTATATTTACATTTTAGCGTATCTACTATCTTTACATAATTTTTACATAAATAAAAGGATTCAATATATAATTAATCACATCAAACTAGGGTGTTAAGTGTTCTAGGATCAACAAGGCATAGCTACTTGGCAATTCCTAGAGGTCGCTCTTACCTGTGTCCCTTAACACACATAAAAAAACACACAAAAAGAAAAAAAAACAAGAAAGAAACAAAAATAGTGTTGTCAATAACATTTAATGGCTTGTTTCCCACACAATGTTATTACTTTATTTATCAAGATATTATGTATAGTTGATTATCTATTATTTACATTGAACTAATAATAATAATAACAATAATAATTAAAAAACTTAGTGAACCCGAAGGTTCGATGCCGATTGAACTATTACTAATCATTATTTTTTATACAGATTTTTAATCTCCTAAAGATTTTATATAAAACTTCCTCTTATCTTAAGTACAGGGTGAGTTATTTTAAACCTTACGAATAATTCGTTTGGACCCCAACTGCCCGCCGTTTGGCAAAGACAAATTTATTCCTGTACCTAAAACAACTAATAAGGGTTGCCTTCTCAACTTCTCGGTAGGGTTTTTAAATTAACTTATCCCTTTTCTCTTATGTGGTGACATCTGTCATCTTTCTTTCTACCTGCTCGTCCCTTATTTCTTTTGTTCGCAACTGGTCTGTTTAAATTTTATAACGATAATATTGTCCAATATCAATACATATTTAATATATATATATATATATACTCCATATAGGCGGCTGTAATTAGATAGAGGCAAATCTATTATATATATATATATATATATATATATATATATATATATATATATACATATATATATAAATATATATATATATATATATATATATATATATATATATATATATATATATATATATATACACATATATATAATTTTTTTTTTTTAATGTTTTTTATTTAAGAAATTAATCAAGGTAACTAACTTCCCCAAGGAATGAATACAAAATGGTTGATTCAAAGACAAAATAAATCAAACATTTTATATATTTGGGGTACAAATATATTGATGATGATGTTTACATATTTAATATATGTTACCTTATCACTTATTATTCTGCTCAGTCTTTCTCACCATTGTTATTTATTGCAAATAACACCGTCGTAGAAACAGGTGCTATTAATATGCTTTCTTATAATAAGATTCCATGTAACTATTTAAGCTTGGACAAGTTTTTTACCTTGTTCGCAGTATTACTAAAGCCTTATTTTTTACTTATTTTTTAAAATAGAAATTTAAGATTATTATTAGCTGTAATTGTCCATAAAATATTTTTTAAAAAGTCATAGTAACTATCTCAACGATCTTAGTAGTTCTTACTTAGTAGATCATACTAGTACTTCTATTTTGACGAAAAAGCTGGAACATAACAGGCTTATAGCTACCTTAAATTAGTAGTAATTTCAGTTTCCTACAATTTTTCGTTTTTGAACCAAGCTGTTCACATACACTCAGACACAAACACGTATTCTGCGAAATTTGGACTAAAGGGACCTTAAAATGTGAATTTCTGTTTAAAACTCGAATTCGAAAATGCGTAGCAGCAGTTAGCTATATCGATATAGGGATGAGAACTGAAATTTGTGAAGGGAAATGTTATTAGGAATCAAAATAACAAACGAAATTTGGCATGTGGATTAATATTTTATTTAAACTGTTTTTGTCTATTGAAGAATCAGTCACTAAGAATCAGTGAGCATTATAATAGACTGAGAGGAGTTGTTTGAACTTCTCGGCTCGGTGCTGTGTCGTCTTGAAAGAAATTGGAGTTTGTCGACTTTCTGAGAGAAGGGGAAACTTCAGAAAGCCGGCTCATGTAAGAGATCTTTTCTTCTTTTTTTAACTACTTTTTACTTTTTCCTATATTCAATCTATATTTTATTTAAATTAAATGATGTATTGATATTCAATACATATGTTTATTTAAAAATACAAGATGGAGGTCATTCAAGCCTCATTTAAAAATATTCAATATTTAAATATAAGTATAAATCTTTTGGGTATTTTGTAAACATCTTACAACATTTAAAGATAAAGAATATTTTCAAGATTGAACAAATTAAGACTTTTGATAAATCTCGATGAATCATTTTTTTACTAAAGCTGCATTTATTTATTTTTTAATCAATAAAACTATAAATCATAGCTTTCTGCATTTGATGAACCTCAATTTAAAAAAAAAAAAAAAATCCCGTTTTGGATATTTCTTTTATTAATAATGATTTTCGGTCATTTTTGGCTGAATTTTAATAAAATTGTAATGAATTTCGCTCAAATGCGACCTAACTTGAAATCGGTGCCCCGAGTTGGTAATAACACTACGTGGTCACAGGTGCATATTTAGAACTTTTTTTTTTAAATTAGAATCTGGTGCGGTGCTCACATTATAGAACTTTCACGTACATCTCTCTTTGAAATCAGTATTAAAAGTTTCCATTCAATTTTCATGAAAATTCCATTAAGTTTCCATGGAAACATTTACTTTCTATTAACTAATATAAAAGTAGAAATTTTCAACTGCATCAATACTTCAATTTATGCGTTTTTCGCTACTGTCCATTATCTTACTGTCCAATATCTTCTATGAGCTTATATTTTATTTTTCTAGAATTTTATGCTTTCTAATATTATTATATTACACACAGTGGCGGCTATAGATAAAATTAGAGGGGTCCTGCTCCAAAAAAATGTTAGCATTTGTTTTAAAATTATGTAAAAGGGAGCAAAAGTGTAATTATTCAGAAACGTGTTAAAATATTAAAATAAAACATTTTTAGGTAATTAGTGTGCCAATTAGATAAAGGTAACTAGATAAAGACTAGATAAAGGTAACTAGATAAAGACCTTTTCTCCTGTAGTTAATTATCAAATTGTTTCATGGTTTATATATTTCCATTTTTCATTACTAATAACAAGGAAATATAGTAAAATAGCTAAGGGTTTAAAAGATCTCTTCATTAAAATTGAATGAATTCACTTCGTGTTGGAATTTAAAAACTTTGAATTTCTTAACGGTAATGAAGATTCGATATGTTTATAGTTGAAGCTTTTTTCGATAAAGAGATCGTTGATTAGGTTTTTAAGGACGTTTTCCCTTAGTATTTTTTTTTCCTTATGCACTTAATTGAAATTGTGGGGAAGCTGGAGTAAACTGATCTACATGGCAGACGCTTTTTATCATTTTGTTAATTAACAAATTCCTTCAATGGGTGGTAAATCATTTCAAATAAACAAAATTAAATATATTTTAGAGGAAGCCATTTTGGAAATTCGACATTTAAACCTTGAGAGAGATAAGACCTAGCTGATATTAAAGAGCATTTAATTGTACATGGAGCGAAGTATCTCAGTGGTAAGACACTGTGTTACTATGCTCCCTGTCCCGGGTTCGAGACCGGCTGTGGCAGATAATTATTTATTCTGTTATCAGCCGTGGATCGACCCTATGGGATCGGGAGACCCTCCTGGGGCTCCCCCAGCCTCTATAAAGTGGGTACCCTTAATTGGGGAAAAAAACCTGGCAGTTGAGCGTGATTTAGGCCAAATCACCTCCTTGCACAACCGTTGGCTTAGAAACAGTATGGTCCTTACCAAGTACTGAACCCAAGACCCGTCATGGGTTGTAGTGGTACAGGTTTTTTTTTTTTAATTATACATGGTTACCCGATTTTGAATAAAATCGTTAGAGCCCTTTTTGAGAAAATTGTAAAAATGTGTAAAATCGAAAATATAAACTAATTACAAAGTGGTACTTCTGGTAGGTCGATTTAAGCGAAAAATTTGCTGTAATATCCCAGGCCTATACCTACCTGAAATCTCAGTTTCTTACAACTTTCCCTTTTTGAGCTGGATTACAACATACACACATACAATACCATACACCATTAATACAACAACATACACACATAGACCATTTTGCGAGACTTGGTTATTTGGGAATAATGAGACTCAGGAACCTTAAAACATGTATTTTTTCGAAAATTCAGATTCGAAAATTTTAACCTTCGCAATATGTTCCCGTACATATCATAAATCTGAATGGGATTTCCCAAATTCTCCCAGTCCCAAAATTCTTATTTATTTATTTAGTTTTTTCTGTCTTGATAAACATTTCATGTTCATCAAATTCAGATCATGGTCTACTTTAGTTCCATTTATTGTACGGTTTCGTGTTGATTCTATTCCCTTCTCTTTTTTTTTTTTTTTTTTTTTGCTATATTTGTGTTGTGACTTTTGATTTTTATTTTGTAATAGAGCGTGATTAAATAATGAAATTCCTGTCAATTAGGTATTTGATAAGGATTAGAGATTATAAACAACTTAAATTCCTCAGCTGGCGGACTACGCTGGGGTCATTTCTGAATCCGAAAGCGTTTTTAGTGTCCCTCACTACACGGAGGAGGTAAAATGTCTTTTTTCTACGAATAAAAAATATTTTGGGATTTGACGGTTACAATTTTTTTGTGCACTTGAGTAGGAGATTCCATCCCTTGAATATTGCCATCAGCTTCTGATACACCGTTTATATTGCACATCGAAGAATATATAATACCAGGACGATGGTACTTACATAGATCATCCAGCAAATATCTAATACCAGGACGATGATACATAGATCATCCAGCAAATATATAATACCAGGACGATGGTACTTACATAGATCATCCAGCAAATATATAATACCAGGACGATGGTACTTACATACATCATCCAGCAAATATATAATACCAGGACGATGGTACATAGATCATCCAGCAAATATATAATACCAGGACGATGGTACTTACATAGATCATCCAGCAAATATATAATACCAGGACGATGGTACTTACATACATCATCCAGCAAATATATAATACCAGGACGATGGTACTTACATAGATCATCCAGCAAATATATAATACCAGGACGATGGTACTTACATAGATCATCCAGCAAATATATAATACCAGGACGATGGTACTTACATACATCATCCAGCAAATATATAATACCAGGACGATGGTACTTACATAGATCATCCAGCAAATATATAATACCAGGACGATGGTACTTACATAGATCATCCAGCAAATATATAATACCAGGACGATGGTACTTACATAGATCATCCAGCAAATATATAATACCAGGACGATGGTACTTACATAGATCATCCAGCAAATATATAATACCAGGACGATGGTACTTACATAGATCATCCAGCAAATATATAATACCAGGACGATGGTACTTACATAGATCATCCAGCAAATATATAATACCAGGACGATGGTACTTACATAGATCATCCAGCAAATATATAATACCAGGACGATGGTACTTACATAGATCATCCAGCAAATATATAATACCAGGACGATGGTACTTACATAGATCATCCAGCAAATATATAATACCAGGACGATGGTACTTACATAGATCATCCAGCAAATATATAATACCAGGACGATGGTACTTACATACATCATCCAGCAAATATATAATACCAGGACGATGGTACTTACATTGATCATCCAGCAAATATATAATACCAGGACGATGGTACTTACATAGATCATCCAGCAAATATCTAATACCAGGACGATGATACATAGATCATCCAGCAAATATATAATACCAGGACGATGGTACTTACATAGATCATCCAGCAAATATATAATACCAGGACGATGGTACTTACATACATCATCCAGCAAATATATAATACCAGGACGATGGTACATAGATCATCCAGCAAATATATAATACCAGGACGATGGTACTTACATAGATCATCCAGCAAATATATAATACCAGGACGATGGTACTTACATACATCATCCAGCAAATATATAATACCAGGACGATGGTACTTACATAGATCATCCAGCAAATATATAATACCAGGACGATGGTACTTACATAGATCATCCAGCAAATATATAATACCAGGACGATGGTACTTACATACATCATCCAGCAAATATATAATACCAGGACGATGGTACTTACATAGATCATCCAGCAAATATATAATACCAGGACGATGGTACTTACATAGATCATCCAGCAAATATATAATACCAGGACGATGGTACTTACATAGATCATCCAGCAAATATATAATACCAGGACGATGGTACTTACATAGATCATCCAGCAAATATATAATACCAGGACGATGGTACTTACATAGATCATCCAGCAAATATATAATACCAGGACGATGGTACTTACATAGATCATCCAGCAAATATATAATACCAGGACGATGGTACTTACATAGATCATCCAGCAAATATATAATACCAGGACGATGGTACTTACATAGATCATCCAGCAAATATATAATACCAGGACGATGGTACTTACATAGATCATCCAGCAAATATATAATACCAGGACGATGGTACTTACATAGATCATCCAGCAAATATATAATACCAGGACGATGGTACTTACATAGATCATCCAGCAAATATATAATACCAGGACGATGGTACTTACATACATCATCCAGCAAATATATAATACCAGGACGATGGTACTTACATAGATCATCCAGCAAATATATAATACCAGGACGATGGTACTTACATAGATCATCCAGCAAATATATAATACCAGGACGATGGTACTTACATAGATCATCCAGCAAATATATAATACCAGGACGATGGTACTTACATAGATCATCCAGCAAATATATAATACCAGGACGATGGTACTTACATAGATCATCCAGCAAATATATAATACCAGGACGATGGTACTTACATAGATCATCCAGCAAATATATAATACCAGGACGATGGTACTTACATAGATCATCCAGCAAATATATAATACCAGGACGATGGTACTTACATAGATCATCCAGCAAATATATAATACCAGGACGATGGTACTTACATAGATCATCCAGCAAATATATAATACCAGGACGATGGTACTTACATAGATCATCCAGCAAATATATAATACCAGGACGATGGTACTTACATACATCATCCAGCAAATATATAATACCAGGACGATGGTACTTACATTGATCATCCAGCAAATATATAATACCAGGACGATGGTACTTACATACATCATCCAGCAAATATATAATACCAGGACGATGGTACTTACATAGATCATCCAGCAAATATATAATACCAGGACGATGGTACTTACATAGATCATCCAGCAAATATATAATACCAGGACGATGGTACTTACATAGATCATCCAGCAAATATATAATACCAGGACGATGGTACTTACATAGATCATCCAGCAAATATATAATACCAGGACGATGGTACTTACATAGATCATCCAGCAAATATACTACCCTTATCATCTCACATATTAAAAAGGGATTTAAGAAAACATAAATAATTTAGTAAGGTATTAATTCTATTGATATATTTTCCAATCCATAAGCAGACAACAATACTAGAATAATGATTGTAATGGTTAGGAAAATCTAAATCAAACAATAATGAAATGTTAATATATTTTTCGATAAACTACTTGAAGATGGGCAATAGCGCCAGAAACATTGGAATGATTTTATAAGAAACATTGATTTTTGGTATAGGGAGTGTGAATTTGATTTTCTGAGATAGAATGAATCATATATTATATAATTTAAATACAATCAGTATCATCTAATTATCAATTGTACTACAATTTACTCCTCAGAATGTTACTTGATAGATTCCTATGTAGTTTGCCGTAATACTATTTCAATAGGATAGCACTCGTTCCAGATCCTGCGGTAGCGTGTTGCTCGGAGCACTTAGAGGCCCCAGACCGAGCCAGCTAAATTATCGCGGTTGTGCTAAGAGCATTCCGCTCGCGGGCACTTACTGCTGCGCGGGGTGCCGGCCGGACAATCTCCTAAGGAGGACTTCTAGCTGAGAAGTCTGGAGGACTTCAGCTGGGCCTTTCTCGCAACTTGTATTCCATGTCACGCTCAATTTACATCCCCAATTATTTTTGATTGTATCATAACATGCTATGAAATAAATGTGAAAATGTGTGTGCTTTCAAATGTATTTGAGAGGAATGGTTCTTCATCGAAATATTTCGCTACACAAGAAAATAGGTTAGAGCTATGTCTTTATCCTCCATTATGTACATTTCTTAGACACATGTTCGTATTGATTTCTGTTGATAAGCAGAGGCGATCACTGAATAGGCACGTTATAATGATGACAATGTCAGTGTAATCTAGTTACTACCTCATAAAGTTATGATTTTTAATTCAGATTTTGGCGTAAAAGTATTAGATGGAAAATAATTTTGCCAATGACCCTGTATGTAAACATGTAAAAATTTGAAACCCGAATATTCAATGGATATACACGTTTTAGGGTCGGTCTATTGAGTTCAAATAACTGAACTTCAAAAAATGGTATTTTTGTGTGCCTGATCCTGTGCCTGTTACTATATTTGTATAAAAATGAGCCCCCTCCACCTTACCAAACCGTCCTGTAGAGGGCGATTCTAAATAAGCCCTCGACACCAACTCGCTTTAACGAATATCAAGTTGAAGATTATTAAAATGTGCGTACAGTTATATATATATATATATATATATATATATATATATATATATATATATATATATATATATATATTTGATTTATTATATTTTGTTAAACATATTGTTTTTTATTTTAGAAATTCAATTATTTTTCGTGTATTTGTGGTGCCATCTCTTAATATCATGTTGAGGTTTCTTCCAATTCCTAAATTTTGAACAAAACAAAAATGACTGCCTTGCTTGAGCTTTTTCAATGTTAATTGCTAAAGGTCGCTTTGATACATTATACATTATTTCTCCCTCAAAGGCCATTTTTATCTCCCCTCTCATCGAGATTTTCTTTTCATGAAAGAAAACTGCGAACGAAAGATCGTATTCTTACTCTTTAGCAATATGAAAACCTAATTTTAGAATCAAGTGCCAAGAATAGATTTCAAGTTAAATCTTTATCATCTGATGATGTACCTATTAAATTATAAAAAGTGGTGGCCAAAATTGTACTGTTAGAAGGTAATATGTAATATATCGCAATAAATAGAATTTAAATATGCAAAGGAATATGAGGTGCATTCAAATTAATCATCTTTCAAAGATATTGATTGGCCTTTCCCATTCAAAGAAGAAAAAGACGAATGAGATGTTTAATGCTTTATTTTATGCATGCTATCATTATTTATCCTTCATTAAACAATTTCATACAACGTTGTATCATTTATTTTGGTCTATGATCACACATTGACTTTAAACATGCAGATTGTGAGGTTTCGGACAAGTGGGTGGAGGATAAAAGTTAATTTAGAATTGAGGATGTAAAGGTATAATTTAATGCTGTCCCTGAGTACCAATGATTGATTTCTATATGGCCTATCAAAAATACACAAACCAGAAATTCCTATAAAAACAGTCGTTATTTACATCAATAGCCAGATCTTTAAATTTGATCAATACTTGAATAATCTATTCAAAACCTAAATCTCATTTTCCACACAACACACACAATAAAGAACTCTATAGCTTTAGTCAACAAAATAAAAACAGCAATTCCGGATAACGCGAAATTAATATTATTCGACGTGAAAAATCTTTCCACAAGTATCCCACCAGCAGAAACAATAGAGATTTTAGAACAGTTAATCTTCTGCTCGAATCTATCATCACTAGAAAAACTAGATTTGATATCTATTTACATAAACCATAATTATTTTCAATTTGATGGAAAATTCTTCAAACAGGAAGATGGCCTACCGATGGGCTCCCCTCTCTCACTCCTTTATTTATTATTTATTATGGAAATTTATTTATGGAAAAATTAGAACAAAAATTCTTGACCCAAAGAATTCTCAATTAGTTAGCATCCGCATGATGGTATAGAAGGATCAATCTAACTACTAATTGAAAACTAGTTTCAAAGTTAGGTCCATCTCGAAATATTAGGATTTGATTCCATATTACGGCCCTATATCCACCAAAGTCGGATATGAATTGAAAAAAAAAATAGGATTAAACCCTACATTTAAAATAGAAAAAACCCTATCCTTATATTTCCCTTCTCCTAAAAACAAAATAGACCCTTTCCAAAAAAGCGAAGTATACGAATTAAATTGTACTGATTAAAGACCGGATTTATATGCAGAAAAAAAGGCCAAAATATGCAGTATAACCTGCAGTAAGAAGTCCTCAAATATGCAATAAAAATCCCTCAAATATGCAGTAAAACCTGCAATAACATGCATTGAAACATGAAGGAATATATGCATGATAAATGTCAGAAACTTCCAAAAAAACAACAAAAGGCTGTAAATATTGTCTAAATTGCTTTCTTTAATAATTTCAATTTTAATTTACAATTGTAAATAAAACAAGAAACAAGCAAATTGAAAAACAACTTTTATTCACAAGATTTTGTATAGAAAAGGAGAAATTGGTCGGGGGGTGCGGTCAAAGAGATACTTCATATTTTTTTATCTTGTAATTTCTGTTTTTATAATTTTTTACTGTTACTAGTACTGCCTCTGTCGTTTTTCATTGTTGTTATTTTGTTTTCCTTTTAGCCCTCAAGATGGCCTAAAACTTAGTCGAAACTTCGGCACATAATATATAAGTTTACTTATAAAAGTGTAACTCTTTGACCGCACCCCTCGACCAACTTCTCTCTTAAGATATCTGTGGTCAACAAAAACTCCCTCAAATTTTTTAAAGAATTCGTTTATAACTAAATAGCTCTTAAAAATTCAAATAATTCTAAAATACTTTTTTTTCCGAATAAAGATTTTACAAGATTAAATAAGGGTATATCAGATATAGCAGTTAATGCAAAACAAAGTATTTCATTGAAAGTGTCTTTAGATTTGAACAAATTCGGCAAACAGAATGGTCTCCTGCTGTAAGAAGATTCCTTGGTCTTCACTTGCAACCCTACAGTAAACAATAAACTATTCCTTGGTCTTCACTTGCAACCCTACAGTAAACAATAAACTATTCCTTGGTCTTCACTTGCAACCCTACAGTAAACAATAAACTATTCTTACATTCCCATCTTAAATTATTGTATAAAATTCCAAGAATAGTTCATATACATACTTGCCTTTAAGGATTGGTCGATTTGAAAAAAAAATTCACACGGAACATTTTTAATGCACAAATTGCAAAAAAATGTTTTTTCAGGAAAAACATCTTGTTTAATTCAAAAGGTTCCAACTGTTTAACATGGAATTAAATGATTCTCCTGCCTTGGGAATTTTGGTTTATGTGAGAAAATTAAAACGTAGTTAATTTAGCATAATATGCACGACGGAAGCAACACACTGAAATCTAGATTTAATTTATATAGATTAATTTTGAATACTGAAATCTTAATTTTATTTAGAGTGCACAATTTTTATAATTCGTAGATGTTGTTTATCCATCTTATAATTGATAAAATAAATAAGAAGGTGTATCAGAAAATAGGTTAATTATTTATTTTCTATTTTAGTTGCCAGAGAAATTGTTTAAACAAAATTTTTGGCCAAATATGCAAAAATATGCAACAAACCATCAAATATACAAAAATATGCACAGTAAAATTTAATATATCTGTGCCAAAGGTATTGACTTGTAAAGATTTTCAATCATTTTCGTTCAAAACCGTATCAGAAAAAATATGCATTTGCATACAAATCCGGTCTTTAGTAATGATTGAACAGCGAAATACATATACGTATAAAGGGGCATATACGTGCATATAATAATAAGACAGAAAATTCCAACTTTGAAATTTATTTAAATGAAAAAAAAAAACATAAATTCATCAAAGACTCAGGAATTAAATTAATACATCACGTTGAAAACAGCCTCAAATTAAATATATATGAAGTAATTGAAATAATAAAATCCTTCAAATCCAATTCAGATTTTTGATCAAATGACCAAATAAATATCTCCAATAGTCCAATCTTAAATTTATTCCTAACTATAACAGAAAAAACAATTACTCAACGACATTACTGAAAAAACCCCGACCCTTAAACCGTTTACCTATAAACATCCCACTTTTCCTTTCTTTAATTGTTAGTTCAGTGCGAGAAGAAACCAGTACAAACTTTTCTGTTTGATATAATTCATTTAAACCTTGATGATTACCAACATGTATTTGATTTCTTGTTTTAATTAAATTCATAATTCATAAATGTTTTATAATACTGATTTATATTACACCTAATTTAATATATATAATAATACCAAACTATATTTTGAATTGCTTATTTTTGAATTTTTGTGTGTTTTTAGAACTGAAGATGAATGTATAACATTCGAAACTAGTTTTCAATAAAAACAAATTTATAGAAGTGGCAAATAATTTACCAATCCCTAATTAGATTGATCCTTCTATACCATACAATAATATAAATGTTTACCTGAATGTCAAAAATCGCCTACATTCGACAAAATTGTCGTTCAGAAGTTTCACGATCATAAACAAACGCACCAGATATGAATTTATTATATCAGTATTAATTTTCGTGGATCTCAATCATTTAGGATTTAATTTTTCATGTTTACATTTCATCAATATTAGTTAATGCTGTAAATATTATTATGTGCAGATGCTCATTAGAAATCCACAGTAATGTAATGTAACGCTAGTTACAAGTCACACTTGATATGGTATGGCAAACTGCTCCTAGAATAGATTTATAAAATACTTTTAAATTCTATTGTTGTTATTTATTTATCCTCTATCCTTCTTCCTTTCTTCCTTTATTTATCCTCTATCCTTCTTCCTTTCTCGTTGAGAGTGGTCCTTTTTATTTAAGTTAGCCCTCCTTTGTGTAGTATTATTCTACTCTTCATAATGATCTCCTAATACTCTGCGGCTCTTCGCCGAATTTAATTAATCAAGCTTTATCAATTATCACTTTTTCATTTTCGGTTTCGGGATTCATTAAGAAAAATTCAGGCTGGAACTGGAATTTAATTGAGTCGGCTTCCTCCGGCCATTTTCGAGCTCTAGTATAAATCATCTCTTCATTATCATTATTTTAGTCTGGAGGGGTCCCAATGGCTAAGTTGAATTTTTAATTCCTTATTTCGTATTCATATCTAATGGCGATCTAGATATGATGAATTTCAATTATGTAAAAAAAAAGACTTTCTAAATACTTTATAATTCAAGGTATTTAATAATTTTAAGAAACAAATTATCTCTAATTAACTCATATTACAGACAATTAATCAATAAGTAATCAAAAAATAAATTCCTAATTATTAATATAATCCATTTGGATTTAGTAATTGGCCAGGATCTATAGAAGCCTGTATCAATATTAAAACTGGCGATAGGAAATAGCTTTGTATTTCACAAGGCTTGAGAAGACATTTCATCAGGTTGGCATTTCACAAGGACAGAGAAGATCGGAAATAGGTTGGCATTTCACAACACTAGAGGAGTTGAAGAAGTAGGTTACCATATCATATTAGAGGAGAAGAAAAATATGTCGGCATTCCACAAGGCTAGAAGAGATGGGAAAAAGTTTGATATTTCAAAATGCTAGAGGAGGTGGGGAATAGGTTGGCATTTCACGACACTAGAGGAATTGCAGAAATAGCTTAGCACATCACGTTAGAGGAGAAGAAAAATATGTCAGCATTTCACAAGGCTAGAGAAGACATGGAATAGGTTGGCATTTCAAAAGGCTAGAAGAAGTTCTTTCATATCAAAAAATGTAGAAGAAGAGACATTTGGTTTATTTAATTAAGGTTGCTGGTCAGTTGAATTTGTAAAATCGTATACATCATATTGTTGTGTTGAGACGCATTTTGTATTAGTATATGTATGTTCAACTCTTTTTTTATCAATGATTGTGTTTTAATTATTCTCGACTTCTACAAAGGAGGACAAACATTGAAAATAAATAAATATCTTTACCGTAGCGTAGTGAAACTTTGCTCCTCAACATTAACATAGCGGTTGATGACGCCAACAAATCCGATCATGATTCTATTTGCAATATTTCACATGGCTTTGTTTAATCTTGACCTCAATGCAAAATCACTTGATGATGTTTTTGGAACCTCTTTCTCTTTAATCCTCTTTCCCTTGAACTAATCTTGAACGATAGACCTAGAATTACAATATAAAACAATTTTGTGTCATACATAATTAATTAGATTATTTAGCTAAAAAAATATTCTTAAATCATTCTTACAGAAATTTTAAAGAGAGTTTTTCTTGTTGGATGGGCAAAAGTGAAATCGTATGAAGAAGATTTATTTGAAGAATTTTCGGTGACTTAGGGTGTTGCACAATGAAGTTATTTATCCGGCCGTGGTTATATTGGCCTCTATATCTCGAGCTCTCTTGATGAAGACAATGTTTTCAGCCTTACTATCTTGTTGGCTGGAGAATTGGAAGCAGTTTTCTCATAACCACTACTGTCTTAAATAGTTACTAAAATATGTCGTCATCGGTCCCACTCAGCTCCTACGGACTGATTTCAAATCCACGCATTTTGATTTGAACACGTTTTAGTTTTAAGAACATTATCGATAGATTTGATCCATCCATTTGAGACTTACCGGAGTGTAAACTTTAATCAGTTTTGGATAGACATTATCAGAATATGGGATCTCGGGTTCTATATAATGACTTTTTCTACATATTTTTATTGTGTGGTCCAATCTTTGTTTCTAGGCACCTTAATTATAGTTTGTATTAGACAATATATTTCTATAACATTAATTTTTTCTAAAATATTTCTATTTTAAGCAATTTGTTTAAATTCTCAACAATATACAGAATCATACTAAAAATATTAAATAACAAAAGTATCATCCAAAAAATGTTTACTAAAACTTTTATAATTTCTTCTCAAAATTTATTTATTATAGAAAATTTCGATTATTTTCATTGCCTGATTTTATTTGTAAAACGATCCCGCAGAGTCTCATTAGATTTAATTAAATAATTTCGTGAAAAAAATAAGCAATTTTTAAGACTTTTCCTTTTGCAAACATCTCTTCAATTTGAACAGGTATTCTCCTTATTAATTTTACCTACTGTTCAATAACTCTTCAACAGCTCACTCCAACTACCAATCATCTGCACCTGTTTCTTCAGTGAATTATAACCGATCTATTAAATCTTCTTTCTTCAACTCCAAGTATTTACTTTATTCACTTTATTCCCCATCCAATCGTAGACAATATTTCCTGGGATCTTTCCTATACCAAACTATCACCACCTACCAACCTTCCTACATCAAAGCCTCCTACAATTTAAATCCTCGGTCCACGCACAGGAAACAAGATCTCGCCTATCCGACCTCCATACTCCCTCCCACAGAACCAAAACATTCGAACGTTCCTTTCTCGCCCGCTCCTCTACCCTTTGGAATTCCTTCCCTTCTAATATCCGCCATGCTTCTTCTCTATCCTCCTTTTCAAAGACCTTCTTTCTCTCCAAAATGATGCTCTCTAATTGCGAAATTTCAGTTTATGATTAACATGTGGATCAGAATAATAGTTTTCAATGTACAGACTTCAACTTTGCTAATCAATTCATTATTTTTGTATTTTTCATTTTCTCTCTTCTTTATTTCCCCCTTTTTTTGTTCAAATTAATTATATTTTTCGAGAAAAGAACTTATTTTATTTGCTTATTTATTTTACTGAAAATATTGTAAACATTAACTGATCTGTATTTTGTAGTCTTATGGCCAGATAATGTTCCTGTTTTATTTGTTCAATCATGTTATGCTTAAGGGACCAAGTCCCAGAATATCTATCCATCTATCTATCTATGGCTTCGATAGAGTAATATCTATCCATCTATCTATCTATGGCTTCGATAGAGTAATATCTATCCATCTATCTATCTATGGCTTCGATAGAGTAATATCTATCCATCTATCTATCTATGGCTTCGATAGAGTAATATCTATCCATCTATCTATCTATGGCTTCGATAGAGTAATATCTATCCATCTATCTATCTATGGCTTCGATAGAGTAATAACCAATAGTAACAATTAGTAAAACTCTATTTAATTTCATTCTGTTAAGAATATGAAAAAAATTCAATGTAAGATCTATTGGTAACACTGTGTTACCTATATTTTTGTACCAGTTAGTATCTAACCACCATTGAAGTGAATAATAAAAGTTGTTTTGTGTTATTTCATTTAGCTTTTTTTTCTTTTAAAATTAACTATTTAATTAAAGTTTACTCTAGCTCAACACATTCATTGTTGAATTGTTGATGCCCCAAAATAACTTTAGTTAATTATTCAGTTCATTTTTATTTATTTTTATTCCAGATACTATTATTCATAACAAGTTCCTTCATTTTTCATCTTTTCCACTAACTATTTAATTCTTCCGATTATATGATTTCTTATTTTGATACTGGTTTGTTGTTGAGTGAATCTTCTGTTTTTTTAAAAAATATATTTATATTAAATATTTAATAATTACTTTTCTTCTATTGAGCGAATCTTCTATCTCTTTTATAATAAATACTTCATTTTATGATTCTTCTGGAAATTAAAATTTTTCTCTTCACTTTAAATTAAATTCTATTATTTCACCAATTATTTCTTTCTTATACCCAAAGTGATCCTCCAAAAATCACCAACACAACCTTGAAAAGACTAAGGGCGTCTATAGGTCAACCTCGCAGTGGCCCAAAACACACTGCATGATAGGTCTATGCATAACATAACCAAGCCCGTTCGGACTAGGATGGCCAAAAGTAATTTGATTTATATTTTTTATTACTCAGGTATTTTTTTAACTGCACTACTTTATAATTAGTTGCACTAGAGACATTTCACTTTTTCCCAGGGAACATACACGTGTAAAAAAATAAATTTTAAGTAGTTAAAATGCCAGTTAATGTTAGCTCTTAGTACAACAGTAACTCTGCTTACGCATTAGCAAGAAAGGAAAAGAAAATCTTAGGACGTGCAATATTCCTCACTCTCATTTTCTAGCAATAAACCACTTGTTAATGATAAGTATTTTTTCTAATGTGTACCAAGTTTAGATATAATAAAATAAGATATTGTAAGCGTAAGTAAACTACAACAGACAAGCTCAACTCTTGATAAAGATCTTTTCTATGCTCAAACAAACTTGAAAAGTATAAAAAACACGGAAAATGTGGCTTTCAAGCTTGTAATTTTCAAAAATTGCCCGGCGGAATACTCTCCTCTTTGTTAGAGGGCCCCCAAAGAAGCCAGGCCGGGCCTGAATATAACACATAACTGTACATAACACTTACCTTAAGTTGAAAACGGTTCTGTAGTTCAACAAGAGTGGTTCTTATAAATAGGAGACCAAGGAAAAATATGATTAAAATTTTTCTGTACATTTTGCCACCACGAATTTTTTAAAACAGGTACGTAAACTGACCTCTTCATTGAGCTCCGTTTAATATAGTAGCTTGGCAAGCGATATGCAATCTTAGTCAATTTTATGTCGCAATAAAAATTTAACGTATGTTACTTTGAAAAAATGTCCACTTCATTCTTGGTTTAATGAAAAACAGTTATGTCTCGAAAATGCTGATAAGCTGTACTTATTATCAAGAACCTTTCTCTAAATCACCTCCAAGCAAACAAAGAGTGTGTACTTATTGTGTATTTATTTATTACCATCAAAGTAACGTACGTCAAGCTGTGAATATAATTATTATTTAATGTGATGGAGTAGAAGGATCATTTACACCTTACAAATACGAATAAGTTAATTAAAAAACCTATAGAGAATTAGGCAGCTGAGATCAGTGTGACAAAGGCAAGAAGTGGTTCGTCTCGAAAAAAATAATCAATTTTAGGAACGAGTAACCCTCGGATCTCAGCTTGCATTGAAGTTTCTGAGTCATCAGGCATAAACCTCCATAGAACTTCCAGACCATCTACAGAAATCAATTCCCAGATAAGATACTTATGTTAAAACATTTAACGCCTAAGTCTAGTCTGAATTATTCCCTGGTTAACTCTTGTATCAGTTTATTACATTAATTTAGATAAATGTTAGGAAGAAGGTTGTTGTTTAATATCCAAGTCATTACCAATTTGAATATGTCTGATTAAGCTCGATATAAATAAACTTGAGTAACAATATGGTATTATTAATCTTATAAGCAGGAATATTCTATTGGTTAATTAATAAACAATGGTAAACACAAATAAGGCTCTTGGACCCAATTTAGAGGACTCAACAGGTAATTAATATTTAATAGTATTCTTCAATAATTTTGGGATAAGCATCCTCACCCAATGGCATCCCTTGTAAGAAAATTTAATATATGTACTATTACTAATTGGCCTTGAAACCAATGAACATAATTTGTCTAATTGATATAGCTCGTATAAAATGGTATCCCGCCTTGTGGGGATTGATCATCTATTATACATGATGGTTAATACATAGCAGACCTAATGATCATCCATTATACATGATGGTTAATACATAGCAGACCTAATGATCATCCATTATACATGATGGTTAATACATAGCAGACCTAATGATCATCCATTATAAATGATGGTTAATACATAGCAGACCTAATGATCATCCATTATACATGATGGTTAATACATAGCAGACCTAATGATCATCCATTATACATGATGGTTAATACATAGCAGACCTAATGATCATCCATTATACATGATGGTTAATACATAGCAGACCTAATGATCATCCATTATAAATGATGGTTAATACATAGCAGACCTAATGATCATCCATTATACATGATGGTTAATACATAGCAGACCTAATGATCATCCATTATACATGATGGTTAATATATAGCAGACCTAATGATCATCCATTATACATGATGGTTAATACATAGCAGACCTAATGATCATCTATTATACATGATGGTTAATACATAGCAGACCTAATGATCATCCATTATACATGATGGTTAATACATAGCAGACCTAATGATCATCCATTATACATGATGGTTAATATATAGCAGACCTAATGATCATCCATTATACATGATGGTTAATACATAGCAGACCTAATGATCATCCATTATACATGATGGTTAATACATAGCAGACCTAATGATCATCCATTATACATGATGGTTAATACATAGCAGACCTAATGATCATCCATTATACATGATGGTTAATATATAGCAGACCTAATGATCATCCATTATACATGATGGTTAATACATAGCAGACCTAATGATCATCCATTATACATGATGGTTAATACATAGCAGACCTAATGATCATCCATTATACATGATGGTTAATACATAGCAGACCTAATGATCATCCATTATACATGATGGTTAATACATAGCAGACCTAATGATCATCCATTATACATGATGGTTAATACATAGCAGACCTAATGATCATCCATTATACATGATGGTTAATATATAGCAGACCTAATGATCATCCATTATACATGATGGTTAATACATAGCAGACCTAATGATCATCCATTATACATGATGGTTAATACATAGCAGACCTAATGATCATCCATTATACATGATGGTTAATACATAGCAGACCTAATGATCATCCATTATACATGATGGTTAATACATAGCAGACCTAATGATCATCCATTATACATGATGGTTAATACATAGCAGACCTAATGATCATCCATTATACATGATGGTTAATACATAGCAGACCTAATGATCATCCATTATAAATGATGGTTAATACATAGCAGACCTAATGATCATCCATTATACATGATGGTTAATACATAGCAGACCTAATGATCATCCATTATACATGATGGTTAATACATAGCAGACCTAATGATCATCCATTATACATGATGGTTAATACATAGCAGACCTAATGATCATCCATTATACATGATGGTTAATACATAGCAGACCTAATGATCATCTATTATACATGATGGTTAATACATAGCAGACCTAATGATCATCCATTATACATGATGGTTAATACATAGCAGACCTAATGATCATCCATTATACATGATGGTTAATACATAGCAGACCTAATGATCATCCATTATACATGATGGTTAATATATAGCAGACCTAATGATCATCCATTATACATGATGGTTAATACATAGCAGACCTAATGATCATCCATTATACATGATGGTTAATACATAGCAGACCTAATGATCATCCATTATACATGATGGTTAATACATAGCAGACCTAATGATCATCCATTATACATGATGGTTAATACATAGCAGACCTAATGATCATCCATTATACATGATGGTTAATATATAGCAGACCTAATGATCATCCATTATACATGATGGTTAATACATAGCAGACCTAATGATCATCCATTATACATGATGGTTAATACATAGCAGACCTAATGATCATCCATTATACATGATGGTTAATACATAGCAGACCTAATGATCATCCATTATACATGATGGTTAATACATAGCAGACCTAATGATCATCCATTATACATGATGGTTAATACATAGCAGACCTAATGATCATCCATTATACATGATGGTTAATACATAGCAGACCTAATGATCATCCATTATACATGATGGTTAATATATAGCAGACCTAATGATCATCCATTATACATGATGGTTAATACATAGCAGACCTAATCCTAGAATGCATAAGGGGCTAGAGAATGAGGAATCATAACGTAACTTCAATGATGTTAAAAACAAGGTGGTCATATTATTTTTTTCTATCATCAGTCATTAAATATTAAACCTGCTTAAGAGTCATATTTTTGTAGCTCTTTTTCATGGAGTATTTGGAACTTTAATCAAATATTAATTTTATTCTTTTAAAAAGTAGCGAACGCTTTTGAGCTAGATCAACGGCTTAGAACCAGCACAATATTCATATTTTTTTATATTTATTTTGATACATTGTCATTGGAATGATTTAATCCCTGACAGTTAAATTTTTCGGCTGGATTCTATTTAATATGCAACGTTGCCTTCAAAATTATAAATGCGATAGTTTATTCCAATCTATCAATTTTAAACAAAATAAATATAGTTATGACTGGTAAGGTCGGAGTTCCATCATTAATGGCCGGGTACCGTAGAAGAAGAATAAGAGTAAACGCAGCACCTTTTTCAAGCTTTAGCGGATCCCAGGGCCATTTTATCGTAGCCATTTCTTCAGAACTTTTGCCTTTTCTTTCTCTAACATAACGAGAGTTATTTTTTCTTAATATTAATATTTGCGTCTACTTTAAAATTTGAATGACCTATTGTACAATCTTATTCAGTATCCAATTATTTTTACTTCTTTGTACGAAGTAAAGGAAGTATTGTAATCGCGAAAATTTTCGGTTTTCAGATTTCAACGGAAATATCCATTTTGACCATCCCTGAATCCATTTTTACTAGTTTCGTCGTGGCGTCTGTACGCACGTACGTTCGTATCTCGCATAACTCAAAAACGGTTAGCCGTAGAAAGTTGAAATTTTGTATTTAAGACTGTTGTAAAATCTAGTTGTGAACCTCCCTTTTTGGTCACTACTTGATCACCGGAAGTGGTACTTTACTTGAAGGTCATAATAATGAACTTACATCAAAAATTATATTAAAATTAAATACAGAAATCATATGATAAGGTGCTTTAAGTGTTAAATTGAGTGTGAAATACTTGTTTTCCTCCCAATTTGTGAGATGAACAAGTCTGTAACAGCAGAATAAGATATAAGTTAAGTGGGTTATTCCGCTTAAAATGTCGAATCTGTCGATTTTCAATGCTTTATCCGGTGATATTGACAGTTCTAATGTTGTCACGGAACACGAAGAAGTATGTGTCAATAGAAGGATGTCGCGACGCCGAACGTCGTTTTTGAGATACTGCAATCTTTGGAAACTAGTAAACAAATTCAGGACCACTTTTTGTGCCACCGATTTAGAGTTTAACAGGCGTACAAGGAAGTCATGTGTTGTCCACATCAGATATTTTTTTGTTGGTAAAATTATCGACTGTACTGCTTTGAATATCGGATTTCACACAAAAACAGAGAGATATTCTTAAAAGAGACAGTGATATTGTTTGAGCCTCCGTTATTATATTTTTTTAATATATATATATTTACTGAATCTTGACTCACCAGACTGGAAAGAGAGTATATTTCTCGATTTTGGAAAGACGAGATGAATGGAGAAGAAAACGCGAGACGGGAAAGATCCATGCGGCGATGGAGGAAAACGGCCAACGCCTGGCCAAAATCCTGCTTTACCTCTTTCATCTTTACGTTACATCTTAAATAGACCGATTCGAATCATGAAGATTAATGAAAGAGTGCTTCGAATGTTTCTTGAAGTCGTCTTTCATAACAGTTATCTACATCAAAGCAGTTTAAAAAAAAATATGTGAGCACCAACGGAGTTCCAATCCGTCACTAAAGTCGTATTTTAACTTTTAAAAATATATTATAAAACGGAGGAGTAAGAAAAAAATTCGAGACCCACAAAAGACAGTTCCCTAACAAACAGAAATTTATGCGTACTTTTATTATAAGGTTCTGTATCTCCGCTTTAATCTTTATCTCCGGTTCTGTATTCTTCGATACAAAAAAAAAATATATATATATATATAGTATATAATATATATATATATATATATATATATATATATATATATATATATATATATATATATATATATATATATTGTTTTAAAAAATCGGAAAACCCAGGGGGGTGGGGGAACCAAGTCGAGACCCCCAAAAGATACTTCTCCAACACAAACTCAATTCTCATACAATTTTTCAGCCCTATAAACTATTATATTGGAGCTGTAGAGATGCGCAAAACTAAAAAAAACGCCGAAATTTCACGTAAACATACCGAAATTTTGACTGGAATTTACCCATTCTTTAATGGTATCGTTCTGCTTGGAAGGAAGCCCTACATACCGAATTTCAGCTCAGGTGACCCAAAGGGGGTGGCTGGAGGTGCTCAAATGTAGCGGGGGGAAAAAATATATGCATATATACATATATCAGAAATTTCCAAAACTTCCATAATCGTGCTCTGGGGATTATGAAACGTATAGAAAATGCAGTCCCGCCACTCACCGCCGACCTTTGATCTACTACAATAGTCTATTTTTTTCGGGGAAAATACGACTAAAAACAAGAACAATTTTTGTCTCGCCCAAATCCTTGCGAAAATGTCATTTATTAAGTGAGTACATTTAAAAAATAGAATTACCAATAATTTGGAAAAGTTGATAGTGATCGTTATTTATCGTGACCTTCACTGCCTAATCCAATCCACTATCACTTCCTTTCTGACCAATCGGAAGTGTGGAATCCACCTATCGATCCATCCTCTTTGGTGGCATTATTTGAGTCGATTACCTTTCTTAGTATCGATCTCAGGAAGGCCCATTGATCAAGATAGCTTGTCGTCCTTGTGAACGAGCTTCTACTAGAAGTAATACATTAGCCACGGGAACAGCTCCATCATTCTCTTACAAATCCTTTGAGTGTCTGTGTATGTGAGAGTCTTTTGGCTCAGTCCTCCGGCATAGATCTCTCACTGTCGTCTCTTCACTGAATAGCTTGCCCTCAACATCTCCGTTCATGTTATATTCAATTATTAGCGTTTTTCCAGTGCTAGAAAAATAGATTTATTTTATTTCTTTATTGTTTAAATAAACAACATATAAATGATTTATATTTTTAAATGATGCAATTATTGCTATAAAAATTCAATAGTTGATTTAAAATATCTGATGTCGACAACACATGACTTCCTTGTACGCCTGTTAAACTATAAATCTGTGGCTCAAAAAGTGATCCTATATTTAGGTATATAAGACTTACATATTAATATAAATAGCATAATAAATTTTGGTTAACATTGGCTGACCGGAAGTGGTACTTTACTTGAAGGTCATATTAGACTTTCATGAAAAATGATATAAATATATAATGTAAAACATCTGAAATTTGGTAAATAGGATTGTATGGTACAACTCAAAAAACTTAATATACCATGAACTAATTATGAATTATCCTTAAATAGTTTCTATCACTACTTATCAAACTCAGAATCCGTTAAAATAATTCAAAATAACCTCTGAGCTGCTATCCATGAGACATCGCAATCACTCGGTTATTTCAATAAAATAAAACTTTATAATAAATATGATAAAATAAACAAACCTTGGTTTGACCAAAAGGCATGTTAAGATACGAATTAAAGTCAATGGTGAAAAATCGCTATAATAATAATGCAGTTGATAAGCATATTGCCGCTAAAAAGAAATAAAAAAAAACTAAAGTGGAAGCGATCCGAATTTGAGCGCAATATTATGAATGACTTAGGAAATGTTGGTGATTCAAAAACATTCCGAGGAGTAATAAATAAATAGAGAAGTAGGAAGCCTCAACCAGTTCCCATTAACTGTGATCAATGGTTTGATTACTTATCAAGTTTGTATCTCCCCGCGGGTGGAATGCGACATAGTGTACTATGGAGTGCTTCATCCCCTTCTAGACACTGAAATTAGCCTTGAGGAGCTCCAAACCTCATTAATAAAATGTAAGAATGGTAAAAGGTCTGGTAGAGACGGTTTCAGTTATGAATTTTACAAATATTTACCCATTAACTGGCAATTATATCTACTGTATTCATATAATAAAGTATTTGAAACCGAAAACATACCTCCTGGTTAAAACAGAATAAACAATGCTCTCTAAAAAAAGATGACCGAAATCTCACAGAAAATTATCGTAATTAGGGATTGATAAATTATTTGCCACTTCTATAAATTTGTTTTATTGAAAACTAGTTTCGAATGTTATACATTCATCCTCAGTTCTAAAAAAAACACAAAAAATTCAAAAATAAGCAATTCAAAATATATTTTGATATTATTATACATTTTAAATTAGATTAATATAAATCAGTATTATAAAAGGTTTAAATGGATTATATCATTATATATTTAAACCTTGGTGAGTACCAACATGTATTTGATTTCTTGTTTTAATTAAATTCATAATTCATAAATTTTACAAATATTTACCCATTAACTGGCAATTATATCTACTGTATTCATATAATAAAGTATTTGAAACCGAAAACATACCTCCTGGTTAAAACAGAATAAACAATGCTCTCTAAAAAAAGATGACCGAAATCTCACAGAAAATTATCGTAATTAGGGATTGATAAATTATTTGCCACTTCTATAAATTTGTTTTATTGAAAACTAGTTTCGAATGTTATACATTCATCCTCAGTTCTAAAAAAAACACAAAAAATTCAAAAATAAGCAATTCAAAATATATTTTGATATTATTATACATTTTAAATTAGATTAATATAAATCAGTATTATAAAAGGTTTAAATGGATTATATCATTATATATTTAAACCTTGGTGAGTACCAACATGTATTTGATTTCTTGTTTTAATTAAATTCATAATTCATAAATTTTACAAATATTTACCCATTAACTGGCAATTATATCTACTGTATTCATATAATAAAGTATTTGAAACCGAAAACATACCTCCTGGTTAAAACAGAATAAACAATGCTCTCTAAAAAAAGATGACCGAAATCTCACAGAAAATTATCGTAATTAGGGATTGATAAATTATTTGCCACTTCTATAAATTTGTTTTATTGAAAACTAGTTTCGAATGTTATACATTCATCCTCAGTTCTAAAAAAAACACAAAAAATTCAAAAATAAGCAATTCAAAATATATTTTGATATTATTATACATTTTAAATTAGATTAATATAAATCAGTATTATAAAAGGTTTAAATGGATTATATCATTATATATTTAAACCTTGGTCAGTACCAACATGTATTTGATTTCTTGTTTTAATTAAATTCATAATTCATAAATGTTTTATAATACTGATTTATATTAATCTAATTTAAAATGTTTAATAATACCAAACTATATTTTGAATTGCTTATTTTTGAATATTTTTAGAACTGAGTATGAATGTATAACATTCGAAACTAGTTTTCAATAAAACAAATTTATAGAAGTGGCAAATAATTTATCAATCCCTAATTAGATTGATCCCTCTATACCATCATGCGGATGTCAACTGAAAATTATCGTGATATTGCCTTGGTGAATTGTATCATGAAAATATTTACTCAAATAATTCTGAATAAGCTTGTGATTTGGTGTGACGAGACGAAAGTTGTTCCTGAAGCTCAATTCGGATTCCGTAAAGGTAGAAGCTGTCAGGATAATTTGTTCATTTTAAACGCTCTTATTCAGATAGCTGGGATCTTGCGGAAAAACCTTCTTAGCTTAGTTAGTTGATTTTAAACAAGTCTATGACTCGCTCAATCACAATTTACTATGGCAGTCTCTTTACAATCAGGACATAAGTAACTAAATTATTAGAATTCTAAAAAATATTAATCAGAATGCTTCAGCTAGAGTTTGGAGTGATGCTATATTTCCAAGAGAAATTGATGATACTTTGGGCTTGCTGAAGAGAGAAATATTGTTATCTTACTTATTTAGCCTCTATTTGAATGATATAGAAATGTTTATTCCGGAGACAGAATGTTAGAGAAATAAGGTTCGATAGTTTCTCTGACATACCGTTGCTTCTTTACTCTAACGATCGATATTTATACTGATGTCAAAAAGGAGCTAATTTTAAAAATGTATTGCTTGTTAAAAAATATCTGATGTGGACAACACATGACTTCCTTGTACGCCTATTACACTATAAATCGGTGGCTCAAAAAGTGATCATGAATTTGGTTACTAGTTTCCAAAGATTGCAGTATCTCAAAAACGATACTCGGCGTCGCGACATCCATCTATTGACACACACACAAATGGGAAGGAATACCAGTATTTTACACTCAATTTTAACACTTAAAAGAAATAATAAAAATGTTAAATTAGATTGGAAACCAAATTGCATTTGTAACCTTTATTACCGAAACATATGATTTATGTATTTAATTTAAATATAATTTTGGATGTAATCTTATTATGACCTTCAAGTAAAGTACCCTTTTCGGCTCACCAATTTTAACCAAAATTTATTAAATACATTCATATCGATATAAAAGTCCTATTTACCAAATTTGAGATGTTTTACATTGTATTTTAATATATTTTTTTATGAAAGTCTAATATGAACTTCAAGTAAAGTACCGCTTCTGGTTTTTCAATTTAAACCAAAATCTACTTTGTTATTTAAATAAATACATAAGCTATAGATACTAAATTAGAGAAGTTTTGCATAGTATTTTAATATAATTTTTGATAAAAATCAATTATGACCTTCAAATAAAGTACCACTTCCGGTGATCAAGCAGTGATAAAAGGGAGGTTCACAACTAGATTTTACAACAATCCTAAATACGAAATTTCAACTTTCTACGGCTAACGATTTTTGAGTTATGCGAGATACGAACGTACGTACAGACGCCACGACGAAACAAATCAGAATGGATTCAGGGATGGTCAAAATGGATATTTCCTTCGAAATACTTCGTACAAGGAAGTAAAAAGGTAAGAGTTCAATACTCAAAAAAATTAAAATGTTATATTTTCACAAGGAAGGCTGTAAAAAGGTAGGGAAACTGTTTTATGATGATAGAGAAATAAAGAAATTTCCCGAATATATTTACCTAGGAGTACCATTTTCGGATTCAGATATATTTCATAAAGTGGCAAATTATTTTGAGTCGAAAACGAGGGCAGCATTAGGCTCTGTCGTCGCACTTTGTGCTAAATCTAAACTCAGATCCTGGGAAAATAAAATAAAAATAAATAACGCAATAGCTATGACCCTTCTGTACTATTATGTATTACTAGTATACCCGAGCGAGAACTCTAGCATTAGATATCCATCCTTAATGCATTAGAAGTATAAGCAATATTAGGGAAACATATTTATTCGTGTAAACAATATAATATTATCAAAAAAGATTATTTAACATACAGAGTTGGCGAAGCTACATAGTATATAATGACTATGTTGAAGTTACAGTTCATACTTTATAAGTAATTAGGTTACCCCACTGGAAAACATCTCTTCAATTTAGCAGTTAGGCAATTAGATCCAGCTATACCATTTTCTATGTGTAGTATTCATATTTAACAGTGCCCTTTAGGGTTGGACAGATGAAAAAATATATAATTTCCTATTCATTAAAAGTGTTTGTAAACAGACTCAAATTGATATAAAGTTGCCATGACAACGGCACGTACGCAAGATGGCATGAGGCCCGTGCGGACCTATATCCTGCATTATCTCGAAAACGGTAGGTTTTTAAGCTTTAAAACGCGGGACCAATACGCTCAAATGGAGCGTATATGGTCTTGATGCCCGTGTCAAAATCTTTAAAACCCAACTCATCCCGTCTCGATCCGCCGACTCTCAGTCGTCAAAGTTTTGAAACCTTCCAGTTTTTTCATCACTTTTATTTAAGCCCTTGTAAGATTTTAAGAAACAAAACTGGAATTCGTCACTTCTCCGTGAAATTCTATTTGTTTTGATACCTAACCCGTCAAAATCCATCGCTCCTGAGAGCCGGAAAAGGGATCTATACTACCGTAATAATATATAGTAGTGACTAGTATACCCGAGCGAAAACTCTCGCATTATATCCTAACACATTCGAAGTATAAGTGATATTAGGAAAACAATATAATATTACTAAAAAAATTTATCTAACACACACATTGGTGATGCTACATAGTTTGTTATGACTATGTTGAAGTTACAGCTCATACTTCATAAATAATTAGCTTACCCCACTGGAAATCATCTCTTCAATTTAGCAGTTAGGCAATGAGATCTAGCTATACCATTTTCTATATGTAGTATTCATATTTAACAGTGCCCTTTAGGGTTGGCATCTCTGAAGTATAAGCGATTAACAATATAATATTATCAAGAAAGTTTATTTAACACACACTTGGTGAAGCTTTATAATAGTTTATAATGACTATGTTCAAGTAATAGTTAATACTTACTAAGTAATTAACTTGCCCTACTGGAAAGTACCCCCTCAGTTTAACATTTAAGCAATAAGACTCTACTATACCACTTTCTGTTTGTAGTATTCTATCATTCATGGAAACAATATTTTATTTACAAAACGTTTTCAGAGTTATTAATACGTTTTTGTTAACATTCTCAACTGGCTTTAAAAGGTATAAAGTTACCATGACAACGGCACGTACGCAAGATGGCATGAGGCCCGTGCGGACCTATATCGTGCGTTATCTCAAAAACGGTAGGTTTTTAAGCTTTAAAACGCGGGACCAATACGCTCAAATGGAGCGTATATGGTCTTGCCCGTGTCAAAATCTTTAAAACCCAACTTATCCCGTCTCGATCCGCCGACTCTCAGTCGTCAAAGTTTTGAAACCTTCCAGTTTTTTCATCACTTTTATTTAAGCCCCTGTAAGATTTTAAGAAACAAAATCAGGATTCATCACTTCTCCGTGAAATTCTATTTCTTTTGATACCTCACCCGTCAAAATCCATCGCTCCTGAGAGCCGGAAAAGGGATCTATACTACCGTAATAATATATAGTAGTGACTAGTATACCCGAGCGAAAACTCTCGCATTAGATCCTAACACATTAGAAGTATAAGCGATATTAGGAAAACAATATAATATTACTAAAAAAATTTATGTAACACACACATTGGTGAAGCTACATAGTTTGTTATGACTATGTTGAAGTTACAGCTCATACTTCATAAATAATTAGCTTACCCCACTGGAAATCATCTCTTCAATTTAGCAGTTAGGCAATGAGATCTAGCTATACCATTTTCTATATGTAGTATTCATATTTAACAGTGCCCTTTAGGGTTGGCATCTCTGAAGTATAAGCGATTAACAATATAATATTATCAAGAAAGTTTATTTAACACACATTTGGTGAAGCTTTATAATAGTTTATAATGACTATGTTCAAGTAATAGTTAATACTTACTAAGTAATTAACTTGCCCTACTGGAAAGTACCCCCTCAGTTTAACATTTAAGCAATAAGACTCTACTATACCACTTTCTGTTTGTAGTATTCTATCATTCATGGAAACAATATTTTATTTACAAAACGTTTTCACAGTTATTAATACGTTTTTGTTAACAGTCTCAACTGGCTTTAAAAGGTATAAAGTTGCCATGGCAACGACACGTACGCAGATGGTACGAGGCCCGTGCGGACCTATATCGTGCGTTATCTCAAAAACGGTAGATTTTTAAGCTTTAAAACGCGGGACCAATACGCTCAAATGGAGCGTATATGGTCTTGCCCGTGTCAAAATCTTTAAAACCCAACTTATCCCGTCTCGATCCGCCGACTCTCAGTCGTCAAAGTTTTGAAACCTTCCAGTTTTTTCATCACTTTTATTTAAGCCCCTGTAAGATTTTAAGAAACAAAATCAGGATTCGTCACTTCTCCGTGAAATTCTATTTCTTTTGATACCTCACCCGTCAAAATCCATCGCTCCTGAGAGCCGGAAAAGGGATCTATACTACCGTAATAATATATAGTAGTGACTAGTATACCCGAGCGAAAACTCTCGCATTAGACATCTATCTATCTTCTCCTTAATGCATTCGAGATATAAGCTAGTTATATTAGAGAAGCATGTTTCTTCGTATAATGTTAGAAACAATATAATATAATCGCATGTTAGAAACAATAGAATATTACCAAGAAAGTTTATTTAACAAATACATCTGGTAAAACTGCATAGTTTATAATGATCTTTTTGAAGTAACAGTTTACTTAATAAGTAATTAGTAATCCCTTCACATTAACAGCTAAGCAATTAGACACAGCTATACCATTTTCTATGTACACTATTCATATTGAACAGTGTTTTACGGTTAGACACGGGAAAGAATATATAATCTCCTCAATCATTCATAGAAACCTAAAAACAACATTTACAAAGTATAATTTAAAACTTATTAAAAAGTTTTTGTTTACAGTCTCAAATTGCTTCCAAAGATGTGAAGTTGTCATGACAACGGCATGTAAGCAAGATGGCATAGGGCCCGTAGGGACCTATACCGTGCCTTATCTCCAAAACGGTAGGTTTTTGAGCTTTAAAACGCTGGACCAATACGTTCAATTGGAACGTATATGATCTTTATGCCCGCACCAAATCATTAAAATCCAGCTTATCCTCGATCCGCCCACTCTCAGTAGTTAAAGTTTTGAAACCTTCCAGTTTTTTCATCACTTTTATTAAAGCCATGTAAGAATTTAAGAAACAATATTGGAATTCGTCACATCTTCATGAAATTCCCTTTCTTTTGACACCTCATTCATCAAAATCCATCGCTCCTGAGAGCCGGAAAAGGGATCTATACTACCGTAATAATATATAGTAGTATACCCGAGCGAGAACTCTCGCATTACATATCTTAATGAATCCTTAATGAAATCGAAGTATAAGCGATAAACAATATAATATTATAAAGAAAGTTTATTTAACACACACATTTGGTGAAGCTTTATAATATTTTATAATGACTATGTTCAAGTAATAGTTAATACTTACTAAGTAATTAACTTGCCCTACTGGAAAGTCTTTCTGTTTATAGTATTCTATCATTCATGGAAACATAAAAACAATATTTTATTTACAAAACGTTTTCACAGTTATTAATACGTTTTTGTTAACAGTCTCAACTGGCTTTAAAAGGTATAAAGTTGCCATGACAACGACACGTACGCAGATGGTACGAGACCCGTGCGGACTTATATCGTGCGTTATCTCAAAAACGGTAGGTTTTTAAGCTTTAAAACGCTGGACCAATACGCTCCATAGGAGCGTATATGATCTTGATGCTCGCGTCAAAATCTTTAAAACCCAACTTATCCCGTCTCGATCCGCCGACTCTCAGTCGTCAAAGTTTTGAAACCTTCCAGATTTTTCATCACTTTTATTTAAGCCCTTGTAAGATTTTAAGAAACAAAATCAGGATTCGTCACTTCTCCGTGAAATTCTATTTCTTTTGATACCTCACATGTCAAAATCCATCGCTCCTGAGAGCCGGAAAAGGGATCTATACTACCGTAATAATATATAGTAGTGACTAGTATAACCCAGCGAGAACTCTCGCATTATATATCAATCCTTCTTCTAATCCCTAATATATTAGAAGTAGGAAAACATATTTCTTCGTGTTAACAATATAATATTACCAACAAAGTTTATTTAACACACATATTTGGTGAAGCTACATAGTTTGTAATGACCATGTTGAAGTTACAGCTCATACTTAATAAATAATTAGCTTACCTCACTGGAAAACATCTCTTCAATTTAACAGTTAGGCAATTAGATTACCATTTTCAATTTGTAGTATTCATACATGGAAGTGCCCTTTAGGGTTGGAGATGGGAAATAATATATAATTTCCCACTCATTAAAAGTGTTTGTAAATAATTCAAATTGATATAAAGTTGCCATGACAACGACACGGACGCAAGATGGCATATGGCCCGTGCGGACCTATTTCGTGCATTATCTCGGAAACGGTAGGTTTTAAGGCTTTAAAATGCAGGACCAGTATGATCCCAGGGATCATACATGATTTTGATGCCCCCGTCCAAATCATTAAAACCCAACTTATCCCGTCTCGATCCGCTTACTCTGAGTCGTCAAAGTTTTGAAACCTTCCAGTTTTTTCATCACTTTTATTTAAGCCCTTGTAAGATTTTAGGAAACAAAATTGGAATTCGTCACATCTCCGTGAAATTCCCTTTCATTTGATACCTCATTCGTCAAAATCCATCGCTCCTGAGAGCCGGAAAAGGGATCTATACTACCGTAATAATATATAGTAGTGATAGTGATTACGTGCAGTTATGGTCCCTAATGTATATGCATTAGCTGGAAAGTGTAAACTTAAACTTTTGTTATTTTCATTAAATAAAAATACGCCTTTCCGGATAATGAGATTGGAATTTAATGTTCCCCATCGCTCCGTTAAAGTACTAAAATTATTGATGTTTCTTGTTCGACTGTGACGTTATTATGATGAAATAAATAATTTGACAAAGCATAATTTAGACTGCATCCTGATTATTTATTTCATCATAATACAAAAATTAGTTTTGACCTGGATTCTAAAAATTTTGAAAATGAATTTTTAGTAGATTTACAAAGAAATTGTTTTAACAAATTGAGGAAAGTATTTAATGGGAGCAAAACAGATCAAAATACAATTGATTGGATCAGTTATATGTTATATTGTGCTTGGTAAGTAAACGGTAAATATTGGAATTAGAGAGCTCTGGTGTATTCCAGACTGAAATGCACGAAATGCTTAGACTATTTAAAAGCTACGGAGGAGCGAGATAAACAAAAACTGATCTCGTCTAAATACAATCCATTATGTCCTCTCATGTACTCAGAAAGTGATATAAGCCCTCAGTCATATCTCCCACTAAATTCCCCGTTCTCTATGACTAAAACATTAGTGCAAATCAGATTATCCACAACTATTACATTCAATTAACATTTAATAATAATATTTAATATTTAATAATAATATTTAATATTTAATAATAATATTTAATATTTAATAATAATATTTAATAATAATATTTAATAATAATATTTAATATTTAATAATAATATTTAATAATAATATTTAATATTTAATAATAATATTTAATATTTAATAATAATATTTAATATTTAATAATAATATTATTAATAATATTTATCCTATGAATCCGATAGAAAACTGCACTGTAAATCTATAATTCAAACGATTTTGAGGATCTTTTCCATATTTGGTCAGGTGGCCAATCTATCTCCCCTATTCCTTAAATATGAACAGATCAAATTATCTAGAGTTATTCAGAATTGACAATCTTCTTAAGAATGTACCGACAAAAAGGTATTTCAAATGTATGCCCACTCATAACTTCGCCATTCTTGAACCGATTTTTTAATCAAAAAGATAAACAAAGGGGAGGGGAGAGGAGGGTTCCATATGATTTTTACCAGGATCCAATAAAAACGTTTAGAGTTATTTTTTAGTTTTTCAAGTATTGGTGATTTAAAATTTATTACATCTGATCATGAACTTTCTCATGATATAATATGAAAGCGTAATAAAAAACCGAGAATACTTAAAATTTTATAAAATATTTATATTACATTTATTTAGTATGTATTATTAATATGCCAAACTGTATTTTGAATTTCTTGTTTTTGAATTTTTGTGTGGTTTTAGAAATGAAGATGAATCAGCAGCTCTATAATATATCAACTAAATGTTTCCATAGAAACTAAATGGAATTTCTATAGCAACTAAATTTTAAAATTTATTTTCAATTTCACAAAACTTCTTCTTTTTCTTCAACCCATTTTGATTTCAGCGTGGGGGCCTTCCAGCCATTTTTGCCATGCGTCTCTTTCTCAGGGCAAGGTGTTCCCTCTGCTTCTTCCTATTCGTTCGATGTTCGAAGGAGGTTCTAAGACGCCTTCTTCGTCTTCTTCCCACTAGTCTCGCCTTCCTGGTTTTTATCGGGTCTCTGTGGTGGTTCATGCGGCAGATATGTACATACTACCTCATTTCCACGATTTCCGTCACCAGGCGTAGATTCAGCTTTTTCAATTCCGGAAAAAGGTTCTCCGTATATTCTCCTAAGATGCTTTATTTCAGTTGCAGCAACATTGCATCGCAGCCTCTAATTCAGAGTCCAGCTCACCGCTCCTTAGAAAAGTACTGGTAGAAAAACAGACTTGAATAAGTGGAGCTTTACATCTTGACTCATCTCTCTCTTTCCGATAACAGAATTACAGATCTGGTAATAAAGTTCTACCGACTTGGGTATTAATACTCATTCCTTTTCTCTTCAATTCCTCATTCCACTGTGTTACTGCCTGTTCAAGTCGAACGAGGGACTCGGCAATAAGCACGATGTCGTCTGCAAACAGGAGAAACTGCATAACGACAGGATCTAAGTTTCATTGGCCCATGTGAATTCGTGCTATGCGCCTTTTGCAAATGGATGCTATCTCATCCACATATACAATAAAGAGAAAAGGGATCAGAGAGTTGCCTTGTTTCACTCCCTTCTCTAGTCCAAACTCTCTGGATTCCTGGCCATTCAAGCGCACAACACCCTTTCGGCTTCTGGTAAGTTGATTTTATAGTTTCTAAAGCGTTATAGGAATGTTCTTTACCTTCAAGGACTCCCAAATTTCTTTCCGCGGCACCGAATCAAATAGTGGCTTGAGATCCAAGAATGCCAGACAGATCTTGCGGTCACGGTCCCAGGACCTCTCTCTCACATTTCTCATGGTGAGTATGTGGCGTGATTGTGGCATCCACCTTGAGAGCCACTGCTGCAGGCAGTTGGATGACACCTGGGTGACACCTGTACCCATCCGCGCTTCTACTCCTAGGTTAAGGGTGACCTGTAGGTCTTACAACTATATCTATCCACGCTCCTACCCCCATGTTAATGGATGACCAGTAGATCTTACAGCTATAAACCATAAAAAACCAACGACCTATTTGCAAATAAAAGTACACTGTTATAACAATTTCATATTCTAAACTAACTTATAACTATATTGTAAACCTTCAAGAAGTTGGTAGAGAGGAGGGTACGGTCAATGAAAAACACACTAATAAGTGTAACGTTTTAAGTTTCAGACTATCAACTGTGCTCCAATAAATATCAAGGACAATGAAAGGGTACATAACAAATACAGTGACAATAAAAGTAATAAAAGATGGTAATAAACAGAAATGTCTAGTATGATAAAAAAATATGAAGTATGAATATAAAAAAAATATAAAGATAAACGGGTATTGATATATATTTTAATTAATGAAAATTAAAATAATGAGAAAAGAGTGAAGAAAAGATTACGAATTACATGATACGGCTGTACGCCTCTCTGGCATGTAATTATTAAGTATTTTTCTCCTTTCTTCTTCCTCCTTGTTTCTATCCTTATTCTTCTTTCTACTTCAAATATGATAATTTTTTATAATGGTATTACTCTACCTTTAAGCTTACATAACTTTATATTTTACTTCTTCATTTTATTTATTTATCTTTATTTTTATTTACATTTTTCGATTTATTTTATTATATTGAACATACAATTCATAACCTCCCCTTCTTATTTTTTAATTATTTCAATTTTAATTTTAATTAATTTTTAGTATTATTTATATTTACATTAGTCAGTTTTCAACATTTTTAACATCATTTTCATGTTTTACATAACTTGAAATATCATAATTATCTCGATATGGTTTACATACTTCCATATTTCCATACTAGTAGCAATTTTAACTAACAGTTTCCATGTATTTTATTATATGATGCAATTTATAATCTTTTCCTCACTATTTTCACATTATTTTAATTTTCATTATTTACAATACCTATTATTTAACATATATTTTTCTTAATTATTTTTTTTATCTTACTAGTAAATTTCTGTTTGTCACAATCTTTTATTACTGTTACTGTTTTTGTTGTTATCTTGTTTTTTCTTAGCCCTCTTGATGGTCTAAAACTTTGGCAGAAACATTGGCACACAGTAAAATAAGTTACATTTATTATTGAGTTCTTCATTGTCCGAATCCACCGACCAACTTCTTAAAATTACATCTACGGTCTATTAAACTCACAGCAAAATATTGTAAAGTATTCATTCTGAAAGGTTCATATTTTCCGTACGATGAATCACTCTAAGAGCTCATCTTCATAATGCATGGATTTGAATGACGGTCATTGAGGAATGACGGTTATTGAGGAATGTTTCCCCCAGCTGAAGGTGGATATCGATTAGTCTGCTATATAATCCATAAAAACGAGAGAGTATTAATATTGTGAGTGGGCCTGAGCAAAAGATTTTAGATGGAGGGTGGTATTAGGCGAAGGAAGAGCCAATAGAGTGAAAAGGAAGAAGAATGACCACTGGCACATGGGCACAATGAAACCGCTTCATCTTCATCTTCATCTTCCTCAGCGTCTCCATCGACCTCAGTCCTGCAGAGTGTAGTCATTGTATTTAGAATATTATCATTCTTTGTCGCTATCTTTTTGCATCTAATATGGCCTCTTTCTTACAGTTCGAAATTCTCAGATTTAAAAACAAAGACAATTTAAATAATATTGCTAATAATGAATAAATATTTATAGAATTTATTTGTGAAGCAAAATCGATTTTATCTTTAAAAATTAATGGTTAGCATAAAATTTCCGAAATTTCAAAATAGGCTTAAAAAAATATTATTTAGCACATAAATAAAAATTATGCAATAAAAGGAGAAAATTGCAAATAAGACATAAAAAAGAAATAAATGACAGTATGCAGCTTCGTCAAGCTAAGTAGTATCACTTAAAAAACTGCTGCAAATTATTACACAATGATTTAGTATTTCCAAATAGTTATATTTTAAAAATTCACACGACTATTCGTCTTGCAAACAGGCTAAGATGCCCAGGATATGTGTTGTCAGAATAAGAGTTGTCCGGGCAAAGAGGGAAATGTTGGAGGCCCGCTTCAGGGAGAAAAGGAAAGACCAAGAAGCTGGTGGAAGTGGAGGATGGATCCAAGGAACGATGGAGTGGAGAGCTATACGAAGAAACTGGGAGCAGGTGATTGAAAGATAGTAGCGCAGGACAGGAAGAAATGGAAAAGAATAACTCAGGAGGCCAAGTGTCACGAGCGCCGGGTTATTAGTTTATAAAATTCAATACGCCATATCTTTGCTAATACTGGCCCGATTACGATGATTTTTTTTTGTTTTGTAGGGAATTTTAAAACATGTTTTTTCCTTTTATTGCTTATTTCAAAACACTGTACATTTTCCCTCTATCTTTATAAATAGGCGAGGTATGAGCTTATACAATCTCCGGCATATACCATCGCCGCCATTTTGAAACAAAACGACTGTTGGTAATGTCGATTTTCGAGGATCATCCTGGGGTGAACAGTGACTTTGCTACCAAATGTCACGAAAATCGGTCCAGAACTCTTGGAGGAAAGTCACGGACGGCGGACGGACTGATATTTTTTTTGCATATTTGGATCCTACGTATCTTGAAACGTAAAATCCCAAATTTTGAGGGGAAGGGGTTAGATTTTTTTTTCTTGGTCGATTACAAATGTTCAATATTAAAAATAATATTTCAAAAGAGTAAACAATGATATTAAATAAGATTGTTTACTTTTTTTTAAATCTATTATATCTCTTTAGTAACACAAAAATTTTGTATTTTACTAAAGAGATATTTATGCAGCTGAATTTCAGAAAATAAATGTATATTCTGGAGGTGGTTTATTATCTTTTGATTAAATAAGTTTCCCAGTTGACCTCAATGTATATATTTAACTTCAGATTAAGTTGCCAAGTTGACCACAATGTACGTATTTAATTCATCAAATATTTGACTGGGATATATTTATTGAAATACCGAATGCTTGTAGTAATTTGATGGGAAGTTGCAAGGCAGTCTATCTGGCATTTTTCGATCTGAGAGCCGTTATCGATTCAGTTCTGAGACAGGAGATTTAGTGTCCCAGCAAACCTAGTGAGTGCTAATAAATCCGTCCTATTAAGACCCAAATGGCATTGCAAGACTCAAGGGACAAATATCAAAACCTTTCAACTTTTATAAAGCAGAGGGATAGTCTTAGTCCTCTGCTTTTTATCCTTCTCCAGGAAGAGGTTTGGAAGGAATAACTTGATAATGTTTAATTTGCCTATACAACTACGCCCGAACAGTTCTTTATGACATGTATAATATTTACTTATTACTGTAATTTTTAAAAGAAATTCTAATAATACTTTACCAATAGATTTCAGTTTTACTTGGAAATATATTTTTCAGACCTTTTTTTGAAGTTTTCTGTTAGTTTAGGGAATTCCGTAAACCTCAGCTACTGTGATAAAAATTTACAAAAATTAAATATAAATATTATTACGACTGAAGAAGATACTGGTAATTCTCTTCCGTTTGCAGTACTTGATCTTGTAATCTCATTAAGCGAGCATGTATTCTAGGTTAAATATGAATAAAGAGAAAAATATAGAAATATTAAAACAAATAATAAGACTTACTGAACCCAATTTGTTTGTAGGAAAACTAAATTTACATTTTAATTTTTCTTTAGAAACTGGGATTGAGACGTCAATAAAGTATTTAAGGTAATTTCGAACTCATTTTCTATGGCATCTAAGCATGAAAGAAAGTAAAGCGGGGCAGACTGCCCATGCACTTCATTCGTGGGGGCAGATTGGCCATGCACCTAATTTACAAGGGGCAGGTTGGCCATGCCCCGACTTCTGGGCTGGACTCATTATTAAGCCACTGCCCGCTCCTTTCCAGCTAATATGTTCTAAGCATCCTGCCCGACACCAGATCTGCTCCCTAATCATCATCAGATCTATGATGTCTTCGATGGCCAACTTCTGTCCAAGAGAGCTATCTTCCATTTCCCTGACGAAACTAGAGCATTAGAAGAACGCATGTCCCAGTAGATGAACTAAAGGGAAGGGGGCGCAAGTGGGACACAGTGATTCATCATCTAACTTGAAGTGTATCTAGTAGCCATTTGCATGAGGATGAACAATCTCTCCATATTTGCGAGACACCCACGTGTGTATGCGCGTGTTTCATTCCCGCGTGCATTTTATTGAATATTGAGATAAATAGAATAGAAGCGAATTTACTTCACGGCCTCTCCACGAACCAGCGCCCTCCCTTCTCTCCTCTCTCCCCCCCCCTCTCCCTTATAATACTAATGGAAATATTCAACCGCACTGTTTGCCTTTAGCAAATAATGGCGGTTGGAAACTAATGATGCTGAGGACCCAGGATATGAATATTAATTTAATAAAATATAATGATGATCATTTATCATAACAGATTTATTGTTCTCTACGAAAAAATATTTGTTCAGTTTGCCAAGTTCACTCCTATTTTTGTCTGGAAATGAAAAAAAGTCAGGATATGATTTTTATATTTGAAATAATAAAAATGTGGTGGGGTGCGTGCATCACGTAACTTTCACTTACTACCCTATCATAATTATCCATTTTTTAAAATGATTTTAAAAAATGATTTTGCATAAATTCTAATAGAAAAATTATCAGCAGCATACACCTCCACACCTCTTGTCTCACCAAAATACAATAAAATATTTTTCAAAACGTACAACAATTCTTTGCGCTAAGTAGCAGAAATTCTAGCAGAAAATAAATTTGAAGGCTATGGGCAGATGAACGACGTTTACTATAACGTGACGTCATGCCATTTATCTGACGAGAAAACCGATTAAAGTCGGCCTGTGCGGTAACCCTAAACAATGTATTCCATCTTCACTGCCGACCGATCGAAACAGATCGAAAGAAAAATAGAACACGTTTTATTTTCGTTCGTACTGTTAGTAGTTCCGTCCGTATTCTTAGTAGTTCGTACTTTTAGTAGTTGTTACTAAAATTATCATTGGTGGGCTGCTAGTGAAGTTGAAGTCTATGAATATTGAAACTTGATGAAGTAGTCCGGTTCAAAGCTCATGACTCCTCTAACAATTCATTGATTTATTTGTTTGTTTGAACGCATGGGACGGAATGCACAAGCAAGGAGCAATGGTACTATGTTTAGAGGAAGACAGCGACATCTGCACCATGGTTCAATATTCATAGACGTCAACTTCACTAACAACATGTTAGTTCTGCAACCAATGCAATGCAAACCAAGATCTGCAAAGTTTTGGCCGAGGGATTCCGAAAAGAGGTAAATGACAACGCATTTACCATATCGTCAGGAATTCGTCTATAAGGCAACTAATCTTAACAGCCTTTCAAGGAGAATGGGAAAATAGATAACTGGACAACCATACAGCCCTTGTGAATGGGAAAATAGATAACTGGACATCCCTTCAGCCCTTGTGAATGCAGAACTAGACATCCCTAACTGGACATCCCTACAGCTCTTCTGAATGCAGAACTAGACATCCCTAACTGGACATCCCTACAGCCCTTCTGAATGCAGAACTAGACATCCCTAACTGGACATCCCTACAGCCCTTCTGAATGCAGAACTAGACATCCCTAACTGGACATCCCTACAGCCCTTCTGAATGCAGAACTAGACAGCGACATTTACATATCCTAATGTGATAATTTGTTCTATTTAAATCATATGTTCTATTTAAACCATATTCTAATTGATTGTTCATCGTTGTCTTAATTTAACCTTTAAATAACGTATTGTTCTTTCTGTAGAAACTTATCAAACGCTGTGTTGTTTGTACTTGTGTATTTCTCAGTATAATAAAGCCAACATTTAGGTCTTTAGTTTTTGTCTAGTTTACATCAATTCCTAAAGGTTTTAACTGTAAAAGTGAATTTCTATAAAGGTTTTTTTGGCCTGAAAAGTGCTCCAAAAAATTGAAATTATGGGCTTAAATTGTATTTAATCAAAATTTAGGTAATCTTGAAAATTTCCTATGAATTCAATTTAAAATTGTTGACGATAAATTAAAATGATGTAATTAGGGAAATAATGAACTTAGGAATTGTTGAAAATTCTACTCATTTTAAGTTAAATTATATTAATTGCACAAACAATTTGGCAAAGATTTTATTTTTTACTGCACTACTACTACGTACCACGTAATGCACTAATACTACGTACCGCCGTGGAGTAGTTTGTACCATCCATTGTAATTCAGAATACATCTTTTGAGCACTCTGGATGTAATTGGTGATTTTGGCGCATAGTCTTTTTGGTATGCTCAATGAGAGATCCTAACTCTTGTTTATGTGATATTCACTTTTTGAATGAAGTCTCGATATTCGCTCACCCTAAGCGATAAGCACGTAAGCCATTGTGAGGAAGGGGACATTGACCATCTTTCCTAAGTGCTTTCCCCTCAACGCTCTCTACAGCTTCTTAACACACAAACGTTTTCGCTCACCATTCTAGACATTCTCCGGGTTTAGGCCTTTTGTCGACAAGTAATTTGAGATCTTGCCTATAATATTACCAATATATGAGGAACCAAAGGCAGCCCTTGCAGCCTGGCATCCGAAAATCTCCATTTTTTGAAGCTTTTTCAGCTTAAGTGAGGGAATAGTTCATCACTCCCAGGCCATTACTGGCACATGATGAGTGAAAATAAGAGGTGAGAGTATCCTGAGGAAGCATTAACTAGGCTCGGACAGCGGATCTCGTTAGAATGTCAAGTTTCTCCAAATCCGAAGCCTTAAGTGTTTGCGTCTGATCGGTTGGCTGCTAGGATGTCGAGGATTTTAGTTGATTATGATGAACAGCTCTGTCGTAAAGTTATGGATATTCCTGATACCGATAGATCTGACAAAGAGGACTCCCCCGACGAAAAGACAAAAAAAAAGAAGGTGCCACGTCTAAAGACAAACCCAAACCAGCAGAATCCAGATCTGAAGAATCAAAACAGAAAGAAGCTAAACCAGCAGAGGCAAAACCTGAAGATATAAAACTAGCAGAACTAATCCATGAAAAATCCAAACCAGCAGAACCAAAACCTGAAGAACTCAAACCAGCAGAACCAAAATCTGAAGAACCCAAACCAGTAGAACCAAAACCTGAAGAACCCAAACCAGCAGAACCAGAACCTGAAAAACCCAAACCAGCAGAACCCAAACCAGGAGAGCCGCCCACACCAGCAGACCCCAAACCGGCTGAATCCAAACCAGAAGGACCCAAACCAGCTGAACCGAAGCCAGCAGAGCCCAAACCTTTAGGACCCAAACCAGCAGAACCTAAACCTGAAGAGTCCAGACCAGCAGAACTCAAACCTGGAAAAAAAATTGACTGAAACTGATACCTGGGTGACCTAATGGTCCCTTTAGGCGGAATTTATCACACTTTAAAGCATCTTCAGGATAAATATGTTAAAGTGTTTCAATGCGCATTCCCAGACAGCACCGATCTCTGAAAGAGATCTTTAAGATATCTTTTTTATCTTAAAAATACATCTAAAAGATATATATTTTTTGACATCTATTAGATATCTTAAAAAAGATATCTTTAAGATGTTTAATAATCATTCTAAAAAAGATATCTACCGGATGACATATTCAAGATATTTTCTACAAATGGCTAAAAGATGACGGTACTGGTTCCGAAGTATCACTCCAACAAGCGGGTGGGTACAAGATCATATAGCCTCACTGAAGGCCAGGGCCACCCTCATGGACGTAGATAGCTGTCTGCCTCGGTATCAGGGGCCCTCTGGTTTCAGGCAGGATCTCCTAGAAAATCTGGTCGGCTACACCGTCAGCTGAGCCCGGGCTCGGGCACCGAAGAATGCCTGTTAGTGGGGCACAATGCCAGAGGGCGTACGCTACAAAATATTTGGCTAACTAGCCAATTTTTATGAGGAAAAAAAGTCTTATAAATTCATAAGTGGTGCTATTATGCTTTAAAATTATAACTGTCATAATATAAATTATTCTCTTGAGAAAAAATTCCGGACCGACCGCGTTTGGGCATAACTTAAAAAAAAAAACGTGCATTTTATAGTAAATTACGTATAGAATTTTATGAAAGATAATTAGATTATCTAAAAAACAAAAAAAGAATCATCGAAATCGGACGAGTATTAGCAAAGGTACAGTGCATCGGACTAACCGGGAGTGGAAATTATATCACGGATTTTACAATTTTCTCGTAAACGGCTCTAACTATTTTGATGAAACTTGCCTAATGTCTTCTCCTTAAAGTCATTAAGGATATATTAAAATATAGAGATAGTGTACAGAATTGTTGTACTAAAATTGTTCAAAAAACTGTTTTATTGTACTAATGTGGGAAGTGAATACTGCTGAGTTTACTTCAAGTATTGTTTATGTGAACTCTTTAAAATTATATTAAAAAGATAATTATTATAGGAAGGTGAGGGAAAGTTGCGTGATGAAAATTTCCTTTTTTATTAAAACTTTTTCTCACAGTTTAAAAAAAATAGTTACAAAAACACTTTTATTTTTATGATTGAAAACTTTCAAGAATATAAGTGTTTAAGCAGTAAACTTTCTTTTTTTGTTTTGTCACTTAGAGTTACTTTTAATTAAATAACAGTAATTATCCTTTTTATTTATATTGAAACGAGAGAAAGTTAGTTGTGCCATTGTATTTGTTTTCACGATACACATACAGTTTAGGATTATTAAGAGATAACTGTGCCCCCCCTTGCCCTACGGGCCAGTTTCCTAATATAGGCGGAAGAGTGAGGAGCCATAACCATTTTCGTCAGACATCGCTCGTCATTTTGGACATAGTCATTTCTCCCGACGAAGGAAGTCTACCAGCTGCCAGCTGCAACTCTCGTCAATGGAAGTTGGAAATAAAGCCTTCCTCTCTATACATCAGTTATACTACTAAAGAGGTAACAAAGACATTTTTTTATTTCGTCGCGGTTCATGCGTTGGTGGTACCAAACCTAATTCACCTGAAGAGAATTGTGAATTTAATAAGCTATGAAGTGAAATAAGTTATTAGTTTATTTCTAGTGGCCAATATTTCTGACTGAACAAAAACGATTTAATTGAAAATTAGCTTTTATTTAAATAGTTGTTATAGGTACATATATGTTTAATTTATTACTTACATATTAATTTTTATAATAGCAAATCGATTTATTTTTCAAAACAAATAAGGTTCAAATTCCTTTTTTCTTATTTTTTATTAGTAATATGGTTTTCAATGAAAAATAGTTTAATTTATGTCTAGATGTAAGTCGCCTTTTGTTTATATTAATGAGTTTATTGTTTTTTTTAATACTTATCTGTAATTTCTCTCGTTTCAAAATTATAATTAATTTATTTTATTGCATATCAACTTATTTGTTTTCCCAACATTATTTATATTGTTTGTGCTCTAAAGACTGGCGTTAGTAGAAATGGGGTCGAGATCTATGCTTGTTTTATGTAACATCCCTCTCCCCAACAATAAGTAATAAAATTAAACTAAATTGTTAATAAAAATGCACCAATATGTTAACTGTTTCATTGTCCATTGTTTGTAATAAATGTTTATGAAATATTTACTCTTTTTATTAAAACTTATTACCACACAGTTTGAAAAATAAAAGTTTTTCAAAAATATTATTAATGAAATTAAACTAAAGTGATAACAAATTCCACTAATATGCTTTATTTTATAAAAAAAAAATGTATATGTTCTCGTGTACGCGCATTAGAACTTATTCTTTACTTTTATATCGAGGATATCCAGAAAGTTCAAATAAATCGATTTGTCACCGCGCGATTTTAATATCATATATATATATATATATATATATATATATATATATATATAACTTTAATAAATACGGCTCTGGTAACATAATAATGCAAATTAATGTCAAAGAAATCCGAATTGTTCTGATTAACCGATACGCTGGCGTGTGATCTAAAAATTGATCATGCCTCAAAAATCATGCCTCCGATAACATATTAATGCACCTTAATATCAAAGAAATTTGAATAGTTAAAATAAATCGAAACTTGATCGCGCGGTCTTAAAATCGATAGGGTTTCCAATAACTATGTTACCGATAACACCATAATGTATCTCAAATCGGAAGAGTTAGAAAATAATCGATACTCGAGTGCACGATTTTAATATCGATAATACTTTCTACAACTCCACATCCGATAAAATAATATTGGACCTAAACTTTATGTTGGCATTTCCACTAGATCCTTCCTTTACACGAAACTTCTGCTAGAATAAAAGTTTATCCTCGATGGCCCAAAAGCAGTATAACTTTTTAAAAGTATTTATGAAAAATTTAATTTTTTTAATAATCTTTTTCCCATACAATTTGAAAATAACTGTTATTATAAAACTTTTATTTTAAAAGTTGAAGAATAAATGTTTAGAAAAAACTTTTATGAAAACGTTATGAAACTTTTATTCATAAAAGTTATAACAATATTAATATTATATAATATATATATATATATATATATATATATATATATATATATATTATAATAAAAGTTAACAGTTATTTCGATCCCAACTTATTATACTTTTCAATTTCTTTAGTATTTGCTTCCGCTGTCAGTGACAGACTTCTCAAGTGTTCCATCTACATTCTAACCTAGAACTTCCAACTCTTCCAGTTGGATTGGCCTGACAACTTGTCAATATCTACAATCCCTCCTGACTCCATTGGCAACACATGAAGGTAACTACGCGGCTAAGTGTATACAAGGTCTGGGCCCATAATCAATTAAGTTAACAATTGATTAAGGTGTTTTTACTTCCTTGTACGAAGTAAAGGAAGTATTGTAATCGTGAAAATTTTCGGTTTTCAGATTTCAACGGAAATATCCATTTTGACCATCCCTGAATCCATTTTGACTAGTTTCGTCGTGGCGTCTGTACGTACGTACGTTCGTATCTCGCAAATTAACGAACACACAACAGTGAAGACTTTAAGATATACTTTTATTGTCTAAACAAAATGTTACAATGACATTTAAAATGCTTCTTACAAACTAAGTTACAATATCCTAGCTATCTTACATCATAGCTTACTCTGATATGGAATGTCTAATATAGAATCTTAGAGAAGGCTTTATAGGGATGAGGATAGAGAGGGGATGAAGTTGCAAGGAGAAGAGGGGACAGCTTTTGGTTGAGGAAAGCTTGGTGGAAGCTATTCCTTAGGGTTTGGCAAAAAGGGTCATAAAGTCGTTCGATTGACAGGAGACGGACAGAAATAAATGAGGAACACACAAAATGCAGGATGCAGATATGGCGTGTCAGATTCAAAGAAGTGGCAGCGGATGCCATGCGGGCGGCAATTCATACCAAGTGTTTTCCCACAGGAAATGGTCATAGGTGGTGGCTGGTCAAGCATGTGGACACCATAAATAACTCTAAACCAGTAGGTCTAAGATGTAGGGCGGATATACTAATTAGGGTGCCCTATGGGAATATAACTATATCGTTATAAAAATTGTTAAATATAATAGTCGTCTGATAACTCGCATAACTCAAAAACGGTTAGCAGTAGGAAGTTGAAATTTTGTATTTAGGATCGTTGTAAAATCTAGTTGCCAAACTTCCTTTTTGGTCGCTGCTTAATCACCGGAAGTGGTACTTTACTTAAAGATCATAACTGATTTCCATAAAAAGATGCTATTAAAATACTATGCAAAACTTTTCAAATTTAGTATTTATAACTGGTATATTGATTTAAATAACACTAGATTTTGGTCTAAATTGGAAACCCGGAAGTGGTACTTTACTTGAAGGTCATAATAAACTTTCATAAAAAATTATATTAAAATATAATCTAAAACATCTCAAATTTGGTAAATAGGACTTTTATATCGATATGAATGTATTTACTACATTTTTGTTAAAATGAGTGAGCCGAAAAGGGTACTTTACTTGAAGATCATAATAAACTTATATAAAAAAATATATTAAAATTAAATTCAGAAATCATATGTTTCGATATTAAAGGTTAAAACGCAATTTGGTTTCCAATCCAATTAAACATTTTTATTACTTGTTTTAAGTTTTAAAATTGAGTTGAACAAGTCATCAGAACAAGTCAGAATAAGATATAAGTTGAGTGGGTTTTTCCGCTTAAAATGTCGAAACTGTCGATTTCCAATGCTTTATTTAGTGACATAGACAGTTTTAATGTTATCACGGAACACTAAGAAATCTCTTGGAAACTAGTTACCTACTGAAGGAAAACGATTTATAATAACGGAATGAGAAACAGGAGTATGTGTGTGCGTGTGTGTCAATAGATGGATGTCGCGACGCCGAGTTTCTTTTTTGAGATATTGCAATCTTCGGAAACTAATAACCAAATTGAGGATCACTTTTTGAGCCACCGATTTATAGTTTAATAGGCGTACAAGGAAGTCATGTGTTGTCCACATCAGATATTTTTAATCAAAAAAGACATTGAACAGTAGATGTAAACATAACCAGATAAACAAATACAGAAACAACATCAAATGTTATACATAAACAATGCTGCCAGTAGGCAAGTTTAAAACTACTAAAACATTTGATTTAAACAATATTGTTTAATCAGGAATCTCCTTTCGATAAATTAATCACTCAGGTGCTAAATTGCATGTCCAAACGTCGGCATTTCCAGAACAGCACTCAAGTTGACTAAGGCTAGACAATGGCCGGCTGGTCCTCGGGAATTTAATGAGGGCTTGGGTGGGGGAAAGGAGGGTACAATTAGTAAACTATCCGCGCTAGCAAGAAGCGTATTCCAGAACTAATATCGATAGGTTACTAACTCTTACAATAAATCTGAGGAGGAAGGTCTAACTTGAGGGGATCAGGTATCAGAGGGGGCTAGCTTGAGGGGGGGGGGGAGAGGTGACTCCGGTACTGCTTTCCCATTGTCCTCGACTGTATTAGTTATTTTTTCAAATTACTCATCGAAGGCAGTTATCGAGTAGTTTTTTTCAAGTCACTCCTCATCTAACTCTAACCTCTATGCAAGGACCAGGTTAATTGGATATTGGGAGTCACCATTTATTCATGTTTTTTTTCTACTTGCAATGCCTTATCTCTTCCTCATCCTCAATATTCCACAGTCTAGGTACGAAATAACTATTATTGTGATAATTTCGTTTTATGTTTTTTAATGAATGATTTCAAATCAGTCATTGTTATATTAGGTTTTGAGCTTCAGCTAAACAGCTGAATTGTTCCATGATGTTTATGTTTAGGCACGATGTTTCCTTATCCTATAGATTATTGAATTCAGTTATACACGTATTAACTATATAGTGATTATTTCGATATTTATTAACAGTTATTAAGTATATTTATTGAGTAATTTGATAAATCAGATTTCAAGCTCCGCTCAGAAGAGGGTATGATGTCAAACCGAATATGGGGCATACTTTAGACCAGGCATGTCAAACTCAATTAAAGCCGAGGGCCAAATCACATTTACAAATTTTCTTAAAATGGTATTTTAAAGTGAGGGTTCAGAAATATGGGAAGGATATTAAAACAAATTATGCAATCAATTAAGTGAATTTATGGCAACAATCAATAACATTACTTCATAATTACCTTTTTTTTTCATTTTATTTCAGAACATCGTGGGCTACAAAAAATTAACTTGGAGAGGGGGAGGGTGTGTGCTTGGCACCCCTACTTTAGAGGGTGAGGGCGTGTGCTTAGGGGTGCCGCTACTTTAGACTTTATGTAATTCGTTTTTCAAGTTCTAGTACTTCTATTGCTATTTTGTCAGTTTTTATAATAGTAATTTTAGTCTAGATGTATTTAAGTTGTAACTCCTGTATATTGAACCCCCCCTCGATAGAATAAAATATAGATAGGTAGCATATATTAAAAAAAAAATGAAGCGAAATTTGGATCTAGAAAATAAAAAGCGATGAATAGAACTTGCTTCTAAATTACCTAAATTAACAAATTATTTCTAATAGTGTTGATGCACAATTCCATTCAAGCGTAACTAGTTATAACAAAGTGATTAGAAACACACTTCCTAAACTATCATCAGACATCAATCAAGTAAGTCCCATATGCAAACGTGCAAGGCATTTTTAACAGATTACAGCTTAGAACATTGATGAAGAACTTTACTGCACAAAAAAAAGTATCGCAAAAAAAAATAAAACATAGAGTAATTTCAGTGATTCATATGCTTGGTAGTCCAAATCTCCCACATGAAGTGAGAAAGCCATCGTGGCAAATTTTGGTTGTAATTTATTTGCTAAGTGAATATGATACCATGTTAAATTATCATCTTCTCGAGAGAAAAGGTTCCACCGAATACGTGAACTCTACAATTCAAAATGAAATACCTGGTTGTGTAGCAACACTAGTCAAAAATTCTCTAATAGAAGGCACTTATTTTTGTAATAGTTTTGGATATGGCTAACTGGATATGGATAAAGCTAAACACGATCAACTTGGTGAAAAATATGATAACAATAATTCAGACAAAATCATAATGAGGAAAATATTTTTAGGATTTATTGGATTCAAAAAGCTGCTGACCTCGAAAAACAAACATTTCATGAATCTTGTGACAAATTCTGGAATAGAGATTCAACCATTGAGGGGAACTGGGTTGGACGGGGATAAAAACATGAGTGGAGCGTACAATGGACTACATGCAAGAATGCGTTGAGAATACAATGGACTACAGGCAAAAATGAGTGGAGCGTACAATGATCCACAGGTAAGAATGAGTGGAGTATAAAATGAACTACATGCAAGAATGAGCGGGGCATACAATGGACTACAGGTAAGAATGAGTGGAGTATAAAATGGACTACAGACAAGAATGAATGGAGCGTACAATGGACTACTTGCAAGAATGAGCGGGGCATACAATGGACTACATGCAAGAATGAGTGGAGTATAAAATGGACTACAGGCAAGAATGGGTTGAGCGTACAACCGACCACAGCCAAGTATGAGCGGAGCATACAATAGATGTTAGTTTACATTGATAAAGTAATAGAGTTTTTCCATTAAACAGTACAGCTTTTAATGCTCGTTTATCAACATACGAAAATCTAATAATAATACTTTAAAACAACAATGCATCATTCTCACACATGTTCGACAGTACATCAACATCTTCCCTTTTCTAGGTTTTTTTTTATGTGAATTAGTTTTCTGTTCCTTGGGTGTATCTGTCCACGATTATGGAAGATGGAGGAAGATCCTATGCTCCATGATCCTATGTCTTCTTTTATGTTGTCTTTCTCTTGTCCAATTTTCGATGACTCCGAGAGGCAATTGCGGGTTTTGTAGATCTGGATCGATGGGGAGAAGAATTTTTGTCCTTCTAGACAGTAAAAGTTATGCCAGACTATAGCCAATGTCTTTTAAAGGGCTACTTCGCCATTAAAAGAGAGCTTCGTAGAAGTCTACGAATAATAATCGATAATCGGGTAATTTTGGTTTCACTAATACAAAAATAAGAATTAAACATTTAGGGTTAAGTTGGTAGACTTATAGGAAAATTTAGATAATTTTAGGATTAAATTTGGTGAATTTTGGGGAAAATTTAGAGATTTTTAGAGGGAAAATACAGGGCTGACCTTGCAACACTGAATGATGGCAGGACACTGGCCGGCAAAGAAGTAAACCATACAAAATAATGATCACATGTTTTTATTTAACGACCGGTTAAGAAACACAATAACTGACATACATAATGAAAGTGAACATTTTAACTGTAATAAATGATACAATCATACAATAAATGACAAACTTTAATACATTATATAGGTCCAATCATTTAATAAATTAAATAAGTCTGCTGGATTAACCAAAAATATGTTGTCGTTTTTAATTTTTAAAAATCAATTTAAAAAGTTCCTAAATAAGTTACTTTCACAGGAAAAAATATGGATGTTTTTTATGTATAGGAAATATATTAATGTTGATGATAGGAACATCGGTTAGACTTTCGATGTTATTAATCGATGTTTCGATATATATTTTCCATTTCTAGTCATGGCCCGTGGGACTGAGTGGGGACGTAGATGTGCTACATTGGTAGCCCATAGGCCAAAAAGTTAAAGAGCCCAAAAGCTCAAAGAAAAACAGTCAATTCACGGTCCAACCTTGTAGGGCTACAGAAAAATTCATTCCACTCACGGTCCTATCAGCTATTCTAACCTCTACTCGTAGCTTATCAATGTTTTAAAAAATAGGAAAATGTCGGCAATTTGTCTTGCTATGGCGTTATTGGAAAAAAGGAAAAAGAAAGTTTGGGTGAAGAAAATGTTTATTAACTGAATATATTACAGTGATTTGACAATGTAAAATGAAATAGATTGTAAATATTATGACAATTACATAAGAATCGATAATAAAATCATCAATATTAAAATCATCCCTTTATTATAAGATAAGGATATATGATAAAAAATGTACTTAAGTTTTATATTTGTGTTATACTTTTTTATTTACAAGGTTTATAATTTTCATATTATTTTAATTCAATATAACTTAAATTAATTATACTAGTTGAAATATCGGGCCAAATTAATTATTACAAGCAAACTTAAAACAAAACAAAGCAAGTTAAATTACAGATGAACATTTAATTAACAAAAACAGGTCCAAAATTATTAGTTCAAAATTGCCGCTATTCAGATTTAATCAAATTATTTATTTAATATTTTAATTCAGTCCCAACAATAGAAGTTCACAGCTATAAAAACTTTAAGTTATAAAAAGAGATTTTTGGAAATACGTCTAAAATAAAGTAATAAAAAAAACTGAAGATGTGTTTTCAAGCTTTTTTTTTTCTAAAATTCTAATTATCGGTTTTAATGAGAGGAAAAAGATGAAAGCATTTAGTAGTAGATAAAAAATCAAACATTCTAACCATTAAAAAAAAAACGCAGAGTAAAAAAAAAAATAATCTAGAGAGAAAAACTCCAACCTGGAAATTGTTGATTAATTAGGGATTGATAAATATTTTGCCACTTCTATAAATTTGTTTTATTGAAAACTAGTTTCGGATGTTATACATTCATCCTCAGTTCAAGGTTTAAATGGATTGTATCAAACAGAATAGTTTGTACTGGTTTCTTCTCGCATTGTACAATGAAGTGTACTGAGGATGAATGCATAACATTCGAAACCAGTTTTCAATAAAACAAATTTATAGAAGTGGCAAATAATTTATCAATCCCTAATTAGTTTGATCCTTCTATACCATCATGCGGATGTCAACTAATTGTCGATTAATGTTGAACAAATATTGATAACAATTAATGGCGTAGAAGTAAATGTGGACGATAACGTTTGTAGGACGATAACCTCACTCGGGATCCAACGCAGTAGGATGTTAGAAGGGAGGAATGCTTTTGTAGGACGGTCGGAGAAGCCTACAAACATCCTACACGCTCTATGTAGTCTTACAGCTCCATTCACAGTCCAACTGTAGTCCGGTATCTAGTGTAGTCCTACAAGTAGGACCCGTGAATGGTTGGCTTAACTCTCTTTATGATAGTAAGAGCAATCTAAAAATCTTTCCAATAATAGTATAGTCAAAAATTATAGGGTGTGAATGATTTCCTTAATCATTATTACTATTGTCCTTTATTGAGACAGCATGTATATTATTTATTATTTTTATTTATTTATTTGTATTTGTTTCCAGGGAAGAACAGAATCTATCTCTAAATTATCATAATCACAATTATTGAGACAGCATGTGATATTACTCAATAGACTAAAAAAATAAAATAAAAATAAATTTTTTCAAAAATTATAGCTGGGCAAACCTAACCAAAACTAAAGAACTGAATATTCGTCAAAGGTATTTTGGTTTGGTAAAGGCAACTTTGAGGTAATTAAATCATTGTAAATTGAAATACAAATTTGCAAAAACACCGAGTAATAACTTAATTAAAAATAAACTCCTAAAGCCGTATATGTAAGAACTTTGGAAGATAAAGCCAGCAACCAAATTGTGTCGTCAGTAAAAGTTGATGAAGGAAATATGATTGGGGACTGTATGAGGACTACGGGTTTCGGAAAAATATTTTTATGCGAAGGGAGAATGAATGGTGAATACGTACCTACCCAACAATGATAAATCAAATTTTGAAGCTCTGAGTAGTTTTAAAAAAAATTACACCAGATATAAAAGAAAACATTTTTTTTAATAGGATAATGCTCCTTGAAATGTTTCACGCTTAAGCAGAGATTGGTCTGAAAAACACAATTTTAAAGTAGTTGACTACTTCAGTCCTAAGACCTAAATTAAAACTTCATTTGGTAAATATAACTCAACAAAGAAAACAACTTGTTTTTGTTATTAAAAAAAAAGTAGGAGGAAATAAGCTAAGAAGATGCTTAAAAACTTGTAAATTCTATACCAAAAATAATAAATGATCATAAAAGCCAATGGTCTGATAACAAAATATTAAATTGAGTTTTGTACGTTGAAATAAATATATACAAAATTTATTTATTTATTGCTATCTTTAGCCCCTTTAGTTTATTATAAAAAAGTGTAGATTCCTAATAATTTGGCCCAGAATGTAATCATAGGAAATGTTTACAATAGGAAGTGAGAGATGGAATTCAAAATATATATTCAATGGAACTGCTAAGATTTCCGCATTTCGAATACCAAGTGAAATCCTGTTTTCTTAAGGTCGGGATTGAGAGTATTGCATTCTACGATTGTTGATTACAAAGAAGCCTTTGACTGAGTTGATCGCGTCTACACTAAATAAAAGTTTTGTAAGCAGATGAGGTAGAGTTCAGGCAGGTCCTGGCTTAACTTTTGTAATCTGGCGAAGGAGACTAGAATGCAAATGGAGAATTCCTTCATAATTTATTCTCAGCCGTAAGATTTATTCAAAGAAATTTCGTGGCACTTTGCTCTTGTTAATTAATGCGCCAGAGATACCTTGAATATATCTTACAGCAAGTTTTTTTGTTAATATTATTTGGAAAAGATTTAAGTACAGTGAAATATAAGTTAATTTGTGTTGTCTGGGACTTCTTCTTTTATAATAAGTTACATGGATGAAACAGTGACTTCTAGTTCGGCCTGCAATAGTATATAGTCCGTTTATAATTAATTAACAGACATATTTTTACCCATATCGAAGTTGTATAACACTAAATACAGTCTCCCGATTCTCTGAAGAGTTGAAGTGGCTGTGCCCTTCATACCGTCGTAAGTACTTCCTGGAATCCTTCCTCTAGTCATCCAATCCAATCCATCTTATATCTTCGACCTCCTTCAATTCAAACCCTCTGTTCATTCCCGCCATACCCGTTCTCGGTCTTCAGATTTATATATAACGGCCCACCAATCCGCAGGTTTTGATAGATCTTTTCTTATCCGATTCTTATCCCTATGGAATTCCATTCCTTCTTCCATCCATTGTTCCAATACTCTTCCCACCTTTAAATTCCATCTATTCAGTCACTTCATGTCCATGCAGCTCAAAAAGATTTGTAAATAGGTACTCCTTATTTTCAACTAAAATTTACACCCAATTATGTATTAATACATTATTTTTACTTTTATTATTAATATAAATTTATTCTCTTTTATTGTATTTATTTTTAATGTATTAATATTGCAAGTTTATTGTTATTCTAAACTTTAAGAGTTTATTTTTCCTTAAAGGTTCAAAAGTTATGTCATTATTATTTATTATGATTTAATTTTTTTTCTTATTTGTTTATTTAAGCTATTATTTACTATTAATACTTCTTTTTTGTTCTACTCTAAGGTTCTAAAGCTCTTCTGATTTACATGTAATATTATTCTAAAGGGACATGTCCCGGAATTAATAAAGAATTTATTATTATCATTAAATAAATGAACTAAATAATAAAAACTTAATTATAATTTACAAATATTTACGTTGATTCTTGGAGGGATAGAAAATGGACACAGAGGCGGGATTTACATGTTAAAAGAGAGGGATGGTTTAATATGTAGCACAGTCCATAAAATATTTGTGAAATGCAGCAATTTTATGGAAATGGGTAGAGAGGTCAGGAGAGGGTTCGTATAACGGGAGTGAACTTCGGATTTGCACTGAAGCGTTTACAAGAGGCGAATCCAATGGTGCAACTGAATTTTGGATTGCGAAACCCTTCCGCCCTCATCACTTCCACCACTACTTCTCCACCAACACCTGGCATTCCCTTTTATAGATATCTGCCGTATATCCATTCCCTTTCTGATAACATTCAAAAATCCTTTCGCTCCTCAATTCCCAATCAACGAATTTCCTTTGAATTCCACAAACACTTTCCACCCTCTACACACGTGTAAAATTTTTATTCCTTCGTTCCCACGTCGTATACCGCATCCCCTGTTCCACTCCCAACTGTAACTCCTACATCGGCGGAACGACAAAAACTCCTTAAAGTTCGTTAAAAAAAAAAAAATAAAAATAAAATAATGAACAGGATAAAAAAATACCGATCACTTATTTCTTACACTTGATTAATAGAGATGAGGCAAGGTGAATGATTTACATTGGAATGATGCAGGCACAACGCTCAATATCAGGAGTCTTATCTTTGTGGAGATATCGGCGAGGCGATGCTCTGGTGATGATGTCATAAAGCTATCTTCTGTCCACATTAACATTGCTCACCTACTCCCTCTGGGAGCCGTCTTACGAACCATTTCAGATTGACTTTATCGGCAGGTTTCACAAGCATGATTTGAAGCTAAATAGTACAGTTTATAATTATTTATTGAGGTTTTCTAAACCGAGAAGCTAATTAATTTAATTGATAGGCACTTCGACAAACAGTTCCAGGAAAAATAATTTAGTTGGCAGAAAGTCAGTGTCGTATAATCTAAAGTAGCGACCGAATCAAGGCAGATGTGACTGAGTGAGTTAGTGTGGAAATGGCTGACCACTCTCCATAGAGGGATATGCGATGCTCGGTAATGGATGGCGAATGCATACCACTAACATACTGGCGTCATTCCACTTAGCTGATAGATGTCTGTCCTACTAGTAGTAGTACCAATTAGCGGTAGGAAAGCAAAGTAATTTGAACCGACTACAATACTCAGCCGTGATAAGCTAATTCCAAATCATTTTTTAAAATATATCTTCGTATTTTTCTCGAATTGTTCTAAAAACTACACTTTTTTTATTATTTAGAAAGCTCTAAATCTAATGGATAGATCCTAATAATTGGTTTTAGGGCTTTCTAATTCCATAAAAAGGTTTAGTTTTAGCTATTTGGGTACAATACAAAAATGTATTTTAAAAAAATGATTCGGAGTTAGGCCCTTTTAGCTTATGAAGGCTAACTAGTAGTAGTATCTATTAGCGGTAGGAAAGTAAAGTAGTTCGTAACTAACCAGTACGTAGGCAACCAATTTACACATATCCTTTCATCCAATGGCCCTCAGGAGCTGAGAAAAAAATAAGACATGCTGAAAATGCTTTATTTTATATTTCGTGTTTGAAGAATGATATCGAAATGACTTTTCCAGCTGACATTTTTTTTAATAGTAGATTAAAGGAAAAATATAAACATTAAAAAATAATTTATTTTTGATCATGTCACGGCGCTTTACATAAAAAATCAAGAAGGTTTTGCTCGGCGACGGTTACCACACAGTGTTGCCAAGCAGGAATAATTATGCAATTGAATTAATTCATGTATTTGTGTAATTTCTTATGCCTGCAACACGGGGGTAACCAATAATTACCCTGGGCAGGCATTTTGATTATTAAGTGCCCAGGTGCGACGGTTACCACCCAGTGTTGCCAGGCAGGAATAATCAAATTTAAAAAGTGTTTAAATTATTAAGTGAACTAGCCTCAAAGCTTTTTTCATAGCAAACTTTTAATGTTTGTTAAAATAGTGATAATTTATGTAAAAACGGCTTAAAAGTTGCCCTAGTTTCTATAGTATATTTATCCTGTACTTTGACCCGTAAGTGTAAGTTTATTTTAAAACAATTGTAAACTTCAAAATTCCTGGAAGTGTAGTGGATATATACTAGACAAAAACTAGAGGCCTAAATATAGGCTTTATTCTACTGAGAAATAATCTAGGACAATTAGTAACAACATAGCGTTAGAGAAGATAACACAGAGAGAATAAAACGCTACTTAAAGGCTAGGTAAAATTAAGATAGCAATGCATAATCGATTTAAATATGGGCTATTTAGAACTAAATATCACATCATTTATATATTATGCTGCTTGTCAAAAAAATATAATAATCGTAATAGAAACATATCATATAAGCCAAAGTAATAGTCATTGCACCATCAACAACTATAGCACCAGAGGATGTAGAAAACAATTGCTGAACCCCAAAAGGGTTAGCTTTCCAAATGGTGTCCGCTTCGACTCGAGGGCATCAACTTATCAAGTTCCTCATCGCCTGCCTTTCCTGCCCCTCCTCCCCCCCAACTAATGCTGTCAGTTTCAATATTGCTCTCAATTTTATCTCATTTTGTTTCTACGCTTACGTGACTGGCAGCTAATGACAGAATTCGTTATTAAATCTGTCTAGATGAAAATTATATCCAAATACCTTCCACGTGACGGGTTTCGTTTCGAACCTTTTTATTAAAAATATCGTCTATTTTACTTTATTATTGTCAATAATGAAGCCTTGTAAACAATAAAAAAAATTTGGTGCGGTGCGCGCATAACACAACTTTCCCTTACCTTCCTATAATAATTATCTTTTTAATACAATTTTAAATTCACATAAACACTGCTTCTAATAAACTCAGCAGCATACACATCTTCTCCCACTTACGTACAACAAAAAAGTGTTTTAAACAATTTTAGTAAAACAATCCTGTACACTGCCTATATATTTTAACTTTGTCAAGTTGCAATTATATTTTAAAAGTTTCTGGTTTAGTTTCCATGGAAACATTTTCTTTCCATTAAATAATGTGAAAGTAGAAATTATTAAGTTAATTTAAGCTTTTGTATTCTTAAATTACTTTGTTACAGAGCGTATTGTTTACAACAGATTGGTGGATTGGTGGGAAGAGGTTCGGTCGCATCTATCTCCTTTCGGATGCACTTGGTTATCCATCTAGGGTCTTGTGCTCCTCATAAAATACACTGCATCTTTGCTAATACTGGTCCGATTTTGATGATTCTTTTATTGTTTTTTAGATAATTGAATTACCTTTCATACAATTCAACAAATGATATACCGTAAAATGCATACTTTTTTAGCTATGCGCAAAGAAGATATTCTTTTCATCTTAACTTTTTGTCCTGCCATTCCTCGGTAATTTGCTACATAAATGAAAAGTGAGGCCTTTATGAAGAATAATTTAGGCAAGTTTCATCAAAATCGTTAGAGCCGTTTTCGAGAAAATTGTAAAAAAGTGTAATATCCATGATATAATAGCTATTTCCGGTTAGTCCGATGCTCTGTATCTTTGCTAATACTGGTCCGATTTTGATGATTCTTTTATTGTTTTTTTAGATAATTTAATTACCTTTCATACAACTCTATAGATAATTTACCATAAATTGCACGCTTTTTAAGTTATGCGTAAATAAAATATTCTTTTCATCATAATTTTTTTCCCTGCATTTCCTCGGTGATATACCACACATATGAAAAGTTAAAGGTCTTTATGAAGAATAATTTAGGCTAGTTTCATCAAAATCGTTAGTGCCGTTTTCGAGAAAATTGTAAAAAATTGTAAAATCGATTATATAAAGTGGAACTTGCGGTTAGTCGATTTTGACGAAAGTATTGCTGTAACATCACATGCATGTGCCAATCTGAAATACGTAATTTCAGTATTGTACAACTTTTCGTTTTTGAGCTAGACAGTTCACATACACACACACACAGAGACCATTTTGCGAGACTTGGTCATTTGAACTCAGGGGACCTTAAAACGTGTATTTCCGTCGAAAACTCGAATTCGAAAATTTTCACGATCGCAATACTTCCCCTTACTATATACTTCGTATATTGGTAAGGGGAAGTAAAAATATGTTTATCTCTTTACCAATCAAAAAAAAAATTCGCCCGTCCGCGGCTTTTCTCTGAGACAACTGAGGTTTGAAACGATAGTCAGAGGGCGCCCAGAATGATTCTCAGAACTCGATATTGCTATTAGCCAATTCGCTTCAAAATGGCAAGTGGTTAAAGATTTCATGTGCCCATATCTCGTCTATTTATAAAGATGGAGGATAAATGCGTTTTGGGATCAATATACCTAAGATTAAAAAAAATAATTGATTCATAACTATTTGGAAATAATACACCATAGTGTAATAATTGGAGCGTTTCTTAATTAGTATAATAGTCGTATTGCACTATAATTTTAAAGTGAATTTATCTATTATTTATTTGTAATTAAAGATAATACCATGTACTGATGCCAAGTGCCTGACATTTTCACTCAAACGAATTTCCATGTTAACTCGTTGGGTATAAAGCCCAATACAAAAATTCTTTGCTGTGATTTTTCTAATATCGGTTCGAATAATATGATTCTTCTCTCTACTTGATTTAAGTTTAGCTTTCTAGTTATTTAAATAATAGAGTAATTTAATTATCTTTAGAGTGCCCTTTTCGGTACACAGCCAATGCGGGGAGAAATCTTAAAAAAAAAAAAAAAAATGGTCCACCCGTTGATAAGATAATCGTGGTACGGAAACAGACCAATGATCGAAAATGCGTTTTAGGGATTCACGGGGTTCTGAAACGTAAAGGTACACTGAAACCTGAATACTGAATTTAGATCCGAGTGCAATACTTTGCTCATCTAGTAGTGACAGGATATTAAAAACCGACTGGAGCTGAAACAGAAAAGTTCTCGAAACTTTATCGGCTTGCCGAACTATAGCTCTTCCAAGATCCGATTACATACCGAGGGAAGTTGAAACTAACCTTTTTTTCCTTACCGTCTGATTTTACTTACAAAATATTTACAAAAGTATACTTATATTACAATAGCAAATTGTAGTATACTCGTACGTATATATTTGTAAATATTTTGTGAATAAAATCGGAGGATAAGGAAAAAACAACAACATAGAGATAGAAAGTTTTATTTACATATGTACACTTTAACAATATTTTCAAATATTTTTACATGATTTCGGATAACTTATCCTTAAAATCAACAAATTTGATTTTTGAGATTAATTATGTTTGAGAATAAGTCGTATCTCATAAGTGAATTTATATATTAGAATAACAGGAGGAAAAATTAATCAAAAACCTACACACACAAAACAATACTAATAGTAATTATGAATGAATAATAAAAAGAAATTAATAAAATAGGAAACTGATGACAATAAATAATATATACGATATATATATATATATATATATATATATATATATATATATATATATATATATATATATATATGATAAATCTAAACATTCAAAGCTATAATTAAGTTAATGAAAATATAATAAAAATACTTGAATGAAAATTATTGTTAGTTTAACAATAAATGTTTTGTCCTTTTATGAGTGTATCGTTTGAGTGTACATTTGTTATAATTACCGATCTATTTCATCATTGAGTTTTCACTGGCTGTTTTTTTACCAAAATATGTAGCAGTTTATGATAAAACAAATTCTTGAATTAAAGGTAGTTGCAAGTCTTCTAACATTGAGGCTATTTTTGTGTAACGAGGGTAGTTGTTGATTATTCTCATGCATAAGTTTTGGACTCTTTCGATTTTTTTGTAATTGGTTATGCAAGTTGAACTCCACGCGAGTGATGCGTAAGTGATGTGAGAACGAATGACTGATTTATATAAGAAAAAAACATCATTATTTTCAAGCTACTGCCGCAAAAGTAGGTTTTGCGGACTTCAGCAACAGCTGACTTGCATTTCAGATGCTCCCCTAAGACCGTGATGTATATGACTGATGAAGATACCTGACAACTGAGGGAGAAGCAGCAGTAAATTCGAAGTAATCTGATTTCAGAACAACTATAACTCGGCTCAACTACCACAGCGGCTGCTAACTAATATAAAGTCCTCTCAAGTTTGAAACACATTCCAGCTCCAGCAGTGTGAGGTCGGAGGTGCTATAGCATTACTTCCTGCAGTCGGAGATTGGGTTCCATATTGCCTGCCCAGAGGCAGCTGTCTACTATGCATTTGACGAATAATCTGGCTTAAAATTTGATTGCGGAGTCCGTAGAGTTCACTCTGTTGTTGGGTAAAGTTCATGAGAGAAGTATATCAACAATAGAAACGATGTGAAAAAGATGTTGAACCAAACAACCTGATGTATGAAATAAACTTTATAACTTATTTAATATAAATCAATAATATATTTTCCCCTTTTAATGATCAAAGCCAAACCGAAGAGCTATACTTTCGGCTCAAATATCGATTTGAAGGCTTTTCAAAAGTTTTACAACTATTTTCAAATTTTGTCCAATCACATGATTATTTAGAATTTTCTTTAAATGAATACTTTTTGTGTTACGCGAAAATAAAATTTACTTTCCATACTTTTTTTTCTTACTGTTTTACGGGGATATGAAAAAAGTTAAAGGCCTTAGAGACGATTTAAGGTTTATTTTAAAAATAATTCAAAAAAATTACAGCCGTTTTGGGCACTACAGAGTTTAGCAAAACTAGCTTTTTGACAATTATTTTCGGCTTAGATTCATCGCAGCCTCTTTTTTTTCCTCTATTAACATGAAGATCTTTGGTAGCATGATGTGGCCTTCTTTCTGACCTTTTATCGCGGCAGGCTACCCATAGCCCCATAAACAGTCTCTCCGTGGCCGATTCGGCATTGTACTTCCCACCGACTCACTCGGGTTGAAAGATTAAACTAATCGATCTAGATCCACGGATTATGATTGTTCGGGGTCTTATATATCTTTTCCCGAAGCATACCGTACATCGACCAAACCTCCGGGCGGCTATTTGACATCCCGGAAGACTACCACGCGATTCGCGATGAAGGTACTGAGGCTAAGGTCCTGTATATACCGGACTGTATAATAACTATTGAACTATATTATATATTGAAAAAACTATTCAAAACAATCTGTTAGCCACAGTCACCCTGTAATGAAACCATCTAAGACTATTACAGCTGGGGACTTATTATCACCATGGTTACGTTAAGGTTAACTCTCTTTTGTTACTGCCTGTGGGGGTGTGCTTGCCCAATTATGTATATTTGTTTATATTTATGTAACTAACCCTTTAAGCATGTGTAGTAGTTTATAGTTTATGTAAAAAATAGTAAAACAGCCTGTTTATTATAATTTTAGTGAATTTGTTGCTCAACAGAGTAGTAAGCTGTATTTACATTTTCTTTATGTTTTCTTTGGCAAGCAAATAGTTAATTTTTATAGTCCATTCAGGAGACAGTTTAATTTGATTTTTCTTTAATTTATGTCCATAATTTGCAGGTTGTTTTTGTTTAAAGATTTTAAATATATTGATTTTTCCTTCTGTAAGTTGCTTATTTAATGAACCTAACCCTAACAACCCTTACAAACCTAATAAAAATTTAATGATGTAAACAAATAAAACCAACAGCACTTCTAATTAGACAACTATTTAATACTAGGTATTATATAAATATATAATATATTATAGACGAAACAAATCATCACAAACCTAAAAATTTAATCACCAGTTGCCATGCGGTTTTTTCCTGTGAGGTCGCCTTTGCAAATTTCCTGAAAGTCGCAAATATCTAAGGTGTCTCCAAAAGTTTGCCCAGGGACTAAGGAGACCATTCTAGTTAGGAAACTTCACTGCTTAAGATAGTCAGGTGTCGGTGTAAATCGAACAGCCAAATATGATGTGCTTTACGTCTTATCCAGTCCCGCAACTACAATATGGATTTTCCCTACTATGGAAGAGGTTTAGTTTTGAGGTTATATCGCCATGGCCTGTAAGAAGCAGTACGATCCAGAAATCTGTCTCGTTTTTAATTATTTTACGAACATCTGGAAGGGATTCATGAACCAGTCTGCCGATTTGGCAGATATACCAACTCCTCCGGCGTTCAGAAAGGACAATTTCGTCAATCCTTCTAGCTACATCCTCATATTTAGGGTCACTGCCTTTTCTTTACACCATTGCATGACCATCGGGATGACCTCAGCTGCCTTTATCTCCAAATCTCCTCGGGATCGTGCCCCTATCACCACACCAAAGTCGTCCACATTTGCAGAAGGTGGGTCGGAAGCTCCTCGCAACTTTACTTATTTACGAGGGTTCATATTTATATTCCAGAAGGAGAATCCCAAAACGGATCCCTGAAGTCAATCCTAAAAAAGCTTAGGATCATGACTAACCTGTTAAACAACTTCCCTCCGACCTGGACATTGGATATCCTTATAGCACACGCAAGATTGAAGCTCAAAAGATGGCATACATGAAATTCCCTTGCAGAGAATACGTAAAGAGAGGAAATTAAGTATGTAAAGAGCACAGAATACTCTCTTTACGATTTCTGTTGTCAAAATCAGTTCATTCAATTCGATCACGGTCATGCGAGCCAAACGAACTGGTTTCCTTTGGATTCCTAACTCCAGAATGTATGAATTGATTAGGGTAACATATTTTATTGAAACGAAAATTTTTCAATTTTTATCAAAGCTATATTCTTCCATTATAAAACATTCTAATATGTTTGTTGATTTCAAAAAATGTATAAGTGTTGAATTTAATAGGCACTCGATCCAAGATAATTCTTTAGAATCCCCTGGGTATCCGTGAAAGGTCTCATCACAAGTTTTTAGGTACCCTTTTCTTTAATAAACGATTTTTGAATTAACCAAAGTCAATTCTTGGCTGGGGTACTGACATTTCTTTGGGCAGCCCTGCACCAAGGAGCTTATAAAAATTAAAGGAGCGTTGGCCTCAGCAAGTCGAAGGTCACATCAAAACTATCACGTGGAGCAAGGAAACTACTGAAGAAGCCAAGTCTAGCAATCCCGGTCTATTAGAATCTGAACTAATATTTGAGCCCGGGATCCACGGATGGTGCTCTAGGGTTAACATAGAGGAGTTTTCCTTATTTTTTTATTATTTTTTTGTTAAATCAGATTATTTCTTTTTTTGGAATTATATTAAAAAAAACTAACTGGTAAAACATGGTTAAAAATCTCGTTACATGGAATAATTGTATATCTTCCAAGTCTAAATATAACTTATCTACTGTACTATACTATACTATACTGTACTGTAATTTCGATGGTATCCAAGCGGATAAGCGATAAAAATTGGACAATAGACCAGGTTTGTGACAATAAGAGGACACATGGCCCTTTGGCTTATGGCAGAAGTGACTCAAGGAAATTCAATTACTGTGGGCTAGGTTCATTACTGTCCTGGCAGCGGTAAAACACATCAAAGACCTCCCAGCCACAAAGCGGCTCCTTCTGCACGGTCTCAATGAAACTTGACATTTTCTTCAGGACTCTTCATCTTTTCCAGCGGAAATCGTCCGCTGAGACATTTAATCAGTTAATTCTCACCCAGCCAAAGATATTTTGTTCTCAGGCTACCTTGAATAATCTTATCTTTATTTGCACTTTCCAATTTTTGACAAAAGAATAACTTCAGCCATAAAAGCGGACTTCTGACCATGTAACTTGGCAAATGTTTTAATCAGTTGACATCCGCAGAAGGATCAATCTACTTAGGGATTGATAAATTATTTGCCACTTCTATAATTTTGTTTATTGAAAACTAGTTTCGAATGTTATTCATTCATCTTCAGTTCTAAAAAAACACAACAAATAAAAAAAATAAGCAATTCAAAATATAGTTTGGTATTATTATACATATTAAATTAGATGTAATATAAATCATTATGTAAAACATTTTTGAATTATGAATTTAGTTAATACAAGAAATCAAATACATGTTGGTACTCACCAAGGTTTAAATGGATTTTATCAAACAGAAAAATTTGTACTGGTTTCTTCTCGCATTGAACTAACAATGAAACAAAGGTAGGTAGGATGTTTATAGGCAAACGGTTAAAGGGTCGGGGTTTTGCAGTAATGCCGGTGAGTAACTGGTTATAGATGAGAATAAATATAAGATTGGACTATTGGAGATATTTATTTGGTCATTTAAGCAAAAATCTGGATTGGATTTGCAGGATTTTATTATTTCAAGTGCTTCATATTTATTTAATTTGAGGCTGTTTTCAACGTGATGTATTAATTTAACTCCTGAGTCTTTATGTTTTATGACGAATTTATGTTTTTTTTCATTTAAATGAATTGCATAGTTGGAATTCTCTGTCTTATTATTATATGCACTTATATGTTCCTTTAATCTCTGATTTAGCGATCTTCCAGTTTTTCTCGTGGCTGTACACTCATTACAGTATAGTTTGTATACTCCGCTTTTTTGGAAAGGGTCTATTTTATATTTAGGAGAAGAGAAATATGAGGATAGGGTTTTTTTTTCTATTTTAAATGCAGGGTTTAATCCAAGTTGTTTTCAATTCATTTCCGACTTTGGTGGATATAGGGCCGTAATCTGGAATCAAAACATAATGTTTCGGGATGGGCCTATCTTCGGGGGTTGTTGATATCGTATAGATATCGTTAATTGTCTTTTTTTGTCTTTTTATTTTTTTTAAATATGATTGATAGTGGTTTTATTGTACCCGTTACTTTTTGCTATGGAATATATTATTTCAATTTCTTTATTATAGTTCTTTTCAGTAAATGGTACGTTCAAAAGACGGTAAATAATGCAATTAAAGGCTGCGAGATTATGTGCTATCGGTCTCCTAGCTTCATTGTTTATAACGACATCCGTGTGGGTGGGTTTCCGGTAAATTCCGGATACTGATTTATATTACATCTAATTTAATATGAATAATAATACCAAACTATATTTTGAGTTGCTTATTTTTTGAATTTTTTGTGGGTTTTTAGAACTGAAGATGAATGTATAACATTCGAAACTAATTTTCAATAAAACAAAATTATAGAAGTGGCAAATAATTTATCAATCCCTAATTAAATGTTTTAATCTTCAATTATAAACCAATTCATGAAATATTCTAACAATACCCTTTTACTCCTTTATCCCTTGGTTTCACTAATTAGAAATTTTACTATAAAGTACCAAGGTGACTTGATATTAAGTAATAAGATGGCAAGTGCTTGATATTACCACATGGAATATAAATCATCGTGGTTCAAAGATTTCATCAAATGATTGTGAAAAACACTTGTCTAGGATGAAAACTCCACCCTCCCGAAAAAACAATACCGATGTAAAAATGTTCATAGCAAACGTAGCCAAAAAAGGGCAGGAGAAATGGAGGCTAAAATTGCGTGAGGTATCTCTTGATACCTTGTGGTCAAGGTAGCAATTGCAATCAGCAGCTAAGCCAGAAGACCTCAACCGCTACTCGAGTTGCTCCAGTCAGACATCCCGATTTTTGTGTGCATGAAATCCTCAGAGAACATGGGCTCCAATGCGGAGTCCCGTAGACTGTAGAACAAGAAGTACTGGCACCCTGTTATTAAATCTAATTAAATTAGAGGATATCTATCCTCGCAATAGCTAGTAATATTTGTAGAGCGTTACAATATATGTATAAATTTCGGTGGACAGGAGATATCACCGGGGTGACATTTGGATTCAATTCAATCTTAATTGTGTATGGCACGCACCAAATGCCACTGAGGAAGAATGACATCCGACCATACAACAGTATCTTTCTTCTTCTTCTTCTGTTAATCAAACCCAGCTTTTCCCAGGTTTTCAGGCCTAGAATATAACAACATGGCTACCTTCTGTTCTTCTAATACTTCAAAATATGCTGCGATATATGACGAAAAGTTTATCCTGCAGTTTATCCAATTCAAGATTCGAGGTTTAAAGCAGCCAAAGGTGGGCAAGTCCAATGAGCCATTGTTATTTCGATTACTTTTTCAAATTGTATATATATATATATATATATATATATATATATATATATATATATATATATATATATATATATATATATATATAAAACATGTAAGAATAACTCATTACTTATTAAGCATTAAGTTTTCACCATGTTTCATAATCATCTGTGTACACCTTAATAACTTTAATGATCTATTTAACACAAAATTACATATATTCCCAATATAATCATAATTACCACTGTTGTAACCTTCCCTATATGATTAGATAACATATCAGACAACATATGACACTTTCAGTTTTACAAAAGGTTGATCGAAAGAAAAGAATATATTAGTTGTCTTTGGGAGAACGTAAATGTAAAATTTATAATTGCCTTCTCATACACCTCTGCTTCAGGTAAGTACCCTACAAATGACGTAGAGGTGAAGAAAATCTGGCCGTTTCTCATACTTTCAAGCTACTTTATCTTTAAAGATTGCCATATATTTCTCTTCATGGTCTTTCACATCTGATGAAAATTATGTTTCTCTTATTTATGATGTCTGCCGAGCTTGGTGAGCGCTAACGACACAATAGGGTGAAGACGCTTGGCGTCGAACCAAATAAAAAATAAATTTCTATCCAAATACTAGTTTTGGGTTAATTATATATTTTTATTTAAATTAGCAATTTTATTCTATTATTAAAAAAAACAGATTCCGGACGGTCCTCAACCACTGAAATTAGTCATTGCCGAGCGGTACCGTAGGGTGGAAAGAAAGTTTTCCCAATATCTGTTTAACAGGTGGGCTGATTTTAAAATCTTCTATTTCAAGCTTTATAACTATTCATATGTAAGATACATCCCCGAGAAAAAACAGGAAAAAAAAGTAATGACGAAAAGAATATTTTATATGCGCATAAATCAAAAACTATACATTTTCTGGAATATTCAAGATGTGCATTTGAAAGATAATTTATTGTTTACAAAACTGAACATTAACAAACAAAGAACTTAGTCGGGCTATTATAAAGGAAGATATAGCAAACATTTTTTGTAATTGACTTTAACACAAAGCGGTCAGTGGCCTTCCGGTAAGGTCAGTGGACAGATCACATATTATTTCATTAAAATGATTTGGAGTCCACAGGGAACAAAGGGAGTCCAAAGGGAACAGAGGGAGTCCAAAGGGAAGAGGGGGGTCTAGGTTGTCCGCCGCCGATTTCGATCATAATTTTTTGGGTGATTCAATATTGAAAAAAAGTCGACCCGCTTTGTCCAATGGGTCCTAAGAAAACAAATAAAACGTGCTGAAAATGCTATAGTTTATATCACGTGCTTGAAAAAGAAAATCCGTATTTTTTTTTCAGCTAACATTTCTTTTATTCCTTATTTCTTTAACCTTATCTTATTCCTCAGTTCCTTGGGTCAATTGGAGTCAAATTTGGTCAATTTTGGTCAATTGGAGAAAATCGTAAAATAAGGGTCGACTTTCCCATTCCTTCTTCCATTCATGACGTTTTGAAATCGACTTGATAATTTCGAAAGAAAGAACAAATAACAACTTAATAGTTGAAACGAATGCGTGTACGATGTAAAATTACTATTTTAGCGACTTTAGCACTTAAAAGTCGGTATTGATTAAGATCTTGGTTGCTTTGATTAAATCATATCGGCCTAATGCAGTGAGGCTTGGAGAAGACTCGGAACATAGACTGTTCTAAGCTCCACGTCTTATCCAATTTTCCGATGGTATCTCGAATAACTGGCAGCTCAAGTGTTCTAATCCTCTCAAGGATATCCTCACTTTCCTGCCGCTCATATTTTTATTTCAATCACCTTCTACGCTAATTATGACTCCTTACAGGTATGACACTTAGCCATAAGCCTATTGAAAATTATTGTTATATGGGATCATTTGGAACAACTTTAAAATATGTATTCCTGACTGCAGATAAATAAATGTTAAAATGTAGCTTTATACTGATTCTAATGTTTTGTAAAATAAATATTTCAAGCTAATAACTTTACTTTCAAACAGATAACTTCCTTAGATCTTTTCCATTGCTCTGATTCAAGATCTCAATTAATTAAAAATAAACTAACCTTAATATGTCCATCCTTCACGATATTATTAACGCGACATATACACATTTATATTCAGTTTTTATGATTTTATTGATATGTATGCAACAGAGTGTCCTCTATAAACCGTCTTCAATGCATCTCACGGCCCAACAGATGATTTAATAAAAAAATGTCTGAGTAAAAAATCGTTGGTCAACTTCTATAGCTTCACCAACTGCTATAACTTGTTTACCTTTGACGTGATATGTGTGGTTGATGAGCGGCGTAAAGTTCAGATTAGCAAATAACACCTAATTTTTAATTTCAATTTACAGTCAAACAATAGCAGAACAATATAGGCCAGTTAATCTGGGACTATGGTTAGAAGTAAGTGCTGGAAAGCTGGAGATGGTTTTAATCTGTTCATTAAAGGTTAGATAATAGTAACCCAAGTTTTCTCCGTTATGATGAGGCTTGGCGGAGGAGAGGGGTGAGGGGGAGAGAAACTCCAAAATTTTCGGATTTTTTTCCAGTTTTTGGCTTATATCATTTAAACGGCGTACCGTAGAGAAACTTTTATTCTATTATAAATTAAAGAACATTAAATTATAGGTAAAATCAGTACCTCAAATGTTGAATTCGGTTTGACAGAAGAATCGAAATTGAAAATCGAAGAACATCTAAATCCCAGTTGAGACCAGGAAGGGATCTCGGAGGAAAAGTTTAGAGAAGTTCTGAAGATTTGTTCATTTATGTTTTGTAGGGTACTGATTATGAATTTTAACTTTGTTACCTTAAATTTCAGATAATTTACTCTTATTTAGTATAAAATAAATATTTGAATTTATTCGAATAATGCGTGGTTTTCAAAGTATAAGCTAAAAAAAAAAAAAAAAAATATATTTATATTGGTAAAAAAGTCGTATGTATCAAATTTGAGATGTTTTGCATTATATTTTAATATAATTTTTGACAAAAGTTTATTATGACCTTTAAGTAAAGTACCACTTCCAGCTAACAAAATTTTAACAAAAATTTAGTGTATTATTTATGTTGATAAATAAGTTCTATTTAGCGAATTTGAAATGTTTTGCATTTTATTGAAATATATTTTTTTTTATGAAAATCTATTACGACCTTCAAGTAAAGTACCACTTGTGGTGATCATGTAGTGATTAATAAGCAAAGTGAACAACTAGATGTTATAGCAATCCCAATTACAAACTTTCAACTTTCTACGGCTAACTACTTTTCAGTTATGCGAGATACGAACGTACGCATAGAAGTCAAGACGAAACTAGTCAAAATGGACTCGGGGATGGTCAAAATGGATATTTCCCGTAAAATCTGAAAAACCGAAAATTTTCGCGATTACAATATTTTCTTTACCACGTACAAGGAAGTAAAAATCGAAAGTTCAAAACACGGACATTTTCAATATGGTCATGGTTTCATCAGATTCAGTGAACAACTCAAGAAGAAAGTTGTTCTCCGAAGCTAAGAAGCTAAAGGCTTGATAATTTAATAGGTTTTATCTTTTAAATCAATTAGATTAAATCAATAAATGTATTTAAATCAATTAATGTATTTGTTAAAAATAATAATTATATAATGCTCGTAAATAGTGGACTTTTTAAAAGTGATTTTATTTGTTTAGTAGTATTAAAGGCTCCTATAATTGTATCTTTGTATATTTAATTAAAATATTTGTTTGTTTTCTACCTATAGCTTATGCTCATTAATATTGAACTTTTTTGTTTTAGGTTTATTGGCCAAAACTTACTGAAGGCTTAATTTTTGACCCCATGTTTAAAGGAAATTTTTTATTTAGAATAAAATTTCCTGTGAGGATCCTTAGTCAGCAGTATTTTTTTTTCTCCATAACTCAATTTTAGCTCTTCTGTGTACACATGCAGTTAAACTGGTTTAGATAAAGTTAGTTAGAAAGATTGGTTTAGATGGAGTTAGTTGATAGATCGTTTTAGATGGATACAGTTAGATAGATTGGTTTAAACGGACATAGTTAGATAGATTGGTTTCAAAAATACTAAGATGGCCGGTCGTTTAGATAAAGTGGTTAGATGAAGTTAGATAGATTCGTTTAGATAGAGTTATTCAGATTGGTTTATATGGAGTAATATAGATTGGTTTAAATGGAGTAAGTTAGATAGATTGGTCTAGATGGAGTTAGGTTGGTTTAGATGGAGTTAGTTAGATTGGTTTAGATAGAGTTAGTTAGATAGATTGGTTCAGATGGAGTTAGGTTGGTTTGGGTGGAGTTAGTTAGATTGGTTTAGATAGAGTTAGTTAGATAGATTGGTTTAGATGGAGTAGATAGAGTTAGTTTCAAAAATACTAAGATGGCCGGCGCTTTAACAAGCAGACTAGTAACTGAAGCAGAATGTAGTTTTACCTTCTCATCTATTAACTAATTATAATTGCCAGTTTTAATTAGCTGTCATTTTTTTCGCGTTTTAATTCTTTATGAAGATTTTTTGAAACATCAAATAAAAAAGAATTCTAGGAAACAAAAAACAAAACAAAAAAAGCAACAGATATTTTCGGGTTAATATATCACAAACTTAGATTAATTATTGACGGTGGAAAAAAAAAAATAAAAAAAAATGACAAGCAGTCAATTGATACCTCCGCTATAATCGTTCCACTGTCCACTGTTCCACTGGCCACTGTCCCAACCAGCTGTCCTTCTGGAAGTGACAGGAAGTCCTGTGACCAGTCCCTGCTGATATTTCGTGTATTCTTTCCAGGTTCGTGACACCCAACAGATTACAGTTGAGGGCTCGGGTGTTCCCGTCATATGTTACTATTACTGTTATCCCCAAGGTTTTCAAATGACCTTAGCACAATTCTTGAATGTATCTGTATGATTCTTTATAAATTGTCAAACTCAACATATGGAAGTTTATTTATCGTTATGTCCATGGGTGGTTAGTTTTTTCTTGTTATTTTTTTTTACATTAAATTAATAAAGTATAATAGCTTTATAGATGGTAGCTGACACTTTGTTGATATTCTAATGTCTCTCTCCAACGGTGATTCGTGCAACCCTTTAAGAGTTGGCGTTAATATAAAATAGCGATTGCAGCGACTCTCGATAGCAGGTTGACTGGCCTTTCTTACCATTGATGGCTAATATGGCGGGCTCAACACCTATCTTTCTTAGTATTGATGGCTATCATGGCGGGCTCAACACCTATCTTTCTTAGTATTGATGGCTATCATGGCGGGTTCAACACCTATCTTTCTTATTATTGATGGCTATCATGGCGGGTTCAACACCTATCTGTCTTATTATTGATGGCTAACATGGCGGGCTCAACACCTATCTTTCTTACTTTCCATGGCTAACATGGCGGGCTCAACACCTATCTTTCTTACTGTCCATGGCTAACATGGCTGGCTCAACACCTATCTTTCTTACTGTCCATGGCTAACATGGCTGGCTCAACACCTATCTTTCTTACTGTCCATGGCTAACATGGCTGGCTCAACACCTATCTTTCTTACTGTCCATGGCTAACATGGCGGGCTCAACACCTATCTTTCTTACTGTCCATGGCTAACATGGCTGGCTCAACACCTATCTTTCTTATCTCAGAGGTTTTTTTCATTCATCGTCTATTGAATTCAAGCTTTCGAGTGACCCTACTTAATTTTTCAGTTCACAACAAAATGGCCGCGATAATGTTGCCGATTATAATATTTATTATAAATGCGGATGGGTGTCGTTGTTGACGAGGATAATTCAGTTTGTTGATTAGAATAATGCGATTTTGTTGATGAGGATAATTCAGTTTGCTAATGAGATTAATGTGCTGTTGATGAGGATAATTCAGTTTCATTTTAATGATAAAAACGCTATCACAGCTTATTTATGGAAATCCTTATTTTGCTTGAAACCCTTTGAACAAGAAAATATGGAGGTTTTAAAGTTTACTTGTGCCAAAGACTATTTATTACTTCTTATTAGAAAGGTTGGAATATTACAAGCCCTCAGTCCTCATACACCTGGGCCAGTACCTGGACCTCCTTCACTAATTTGCGGTTCTACCTAATTGGGCCACGATCTTTATTCTAGATCTAGTAACCCCAGCTACTAATTAACAGAGTCCTTTTTTTAACAAATATTATTACTTCAGCATAGACACTAACATTATCTGTATATCAATAGATAAGAACTTTTTTGTTGTATCGATTACCCCGCCTTTATACTTAGTAGGCGGGAGGAGGGGAAATATATATCTATATGTTATTAAAAAGTTATTGTCAAGATGAGTTACACAAAAAAAAAAATTAATAATAATAAAATATATACAAATACACATACGTTGCCGTTAAGATAATGTACTATGACATACATTAGTAATATTTTTGCTAAAAATATCAATGACGTTGTTTGCGCGTCTTTGGGCTTTCAGATTTACTTTTACAGTCGCAGTACAAATGTGAGCTCTTTGAAGTGAGCTCTTTGAATTGAGCACTTTGAAGTGCAGTAAAATTGATTTTACCTCCAGCTTATATAACAGTGTAGCTATTAATTTTCATTCCAAAAAAAAAAAAATCACAAACTGTACTACAAATTGTACTAAAAGGTGATTATTTATATGTTAATTTTTTATTATAAATTTAAATATATACAGATATCTTATTTTTATTCAATTATAATTATTTTTAAATGGAGAAGTTGGTCGGGAGGGGGAGAGTAGGGGAGGGTGCGGTCAAAGAGCTACACTATTATAAGTAAACTTATATATTTTGTGCTGAGGTGTACGAGCACGCATAGTACCTGGGCCTTTCTGGTTCTAGAGGAAACCAATAAACGCAGGCCCAGAGTACAATATTCTAGTTAAATCATGTGTTAACTGAGATATTGTTTTAATTGTGGCATCGAACCGGAACAACGTGAATATATTCCAGTTAAGTGAACACATAAGAAATGATGATGCTACTCTTCAGTTTCTACAGAGCCAAAATATCATTGCTAGCACCAAGCTATCTATGTGCAGAAGGACATCAAATCAAGGTACGACTCATGTGGGCTTCAGTGAAAGGACGTAACAGGAAGAAATGCGGGACTAGGAGGGACATGTTGGAGTGTTGGAGGAGGTATGAGAAGGAGTGTTTATTTCAAAAGATATTGGAACACATCGCTGAATTTTTTCATCAGATTTAGATGTATTTATTGTTTAATTTCTGAGATTATCTATTAAAATACATAAGTTTTCTTTTAAAGTAATGTGTAATTTCATTAGCATGTTCAGTTATAAAACATAACTGGCATATCTTTTCGACAAAAGACCCAAAACGCGTTATATCAATGTACAATTAAATGCTCTTTCATATCAGCCAGGTCTTATCCTCATTGAAATAGTCTGAAAGGACTTGAATGGCGAATTTTCAAAATGGCTTCCTCTAAAGTACCTTTGATTTTGTTTATTTGGAATAAAAAACCCGCTACGATAAGCCCTTGTTTTTAGCAATCCCCGAGTTCATACCCGTTGAAGCTGTTAGGCCCCGAAAGCCTATTAGGAATCGCGTGAGGAAGGGTGGGTCGGGTAAGAGGGCAGGGAGAGGGTAAAATTTATACATATATTGTAACGCTCTACAAATAATACTATTTTTGGCGAGGATAGAGGTCCTTGGAGAGGTCCTTATAACAAAAATAGTCGGTTTTAACATTGATACAGGCTACGATAGATCCTGCCTTGTTATTAAATCGGAACGGACTATGTTAGCGAGTAGAGGCTCTCTAGCCACAGCCTCTATTATTATTAGTAATGAAAAATGGATGAATATGAACTAGAAGGAATTTGATGTTTAACTAAAGCAGAAAAAGAGGAGAAATATTTTCTCAGATTAAAAAACAAATTTCCGGAAATAAGAGTAGTAACATACATGACATGCATAATATACCAAATTTAACATATAAAGTTGTAGAAGGTAGGCGTGAGTGATGAAAAAACGCATAAACTGAAGTCATTGTTGTCAATAATAATTTATACTTTTAAATCATTTAATGGAAGCTAAATGTTTCCATAAGAACTAAATGAAATTTCCTTGGAAACTTTTAAAATTTATTTCAAATAAGAAAGTAAAGGAAAGTTGTGTGAAGGGCGCACCAGATTTTTTTTTCAATTATAACACCTTCACCTTCATTTGAATTTAATTTTGTCTGCACGTTAATGAGAATTTTAGAGATAAGGGAATGAGTGGACTTTTTGTTATGTTCGTCTTCCCTTTCCCTCCAGAATATAACATTTTTATTTACAACATTTATTCATCTTTCTTTTTATGGAAAAACTTAGAGCATTGATGTCAGTATATATTTGAAAAAATATGTAAATCAAACTAAATAAGATAAGAAAATCAAATTTTATTCTATCGAAATTTTTTTCAATAAAAAGAGTATAATAGAGGGGTCATTTGAACCTCGTGCTATTTTTGATTGTCTTTTGGGAGATTATTGCTCGTAAAATATTATGATACTGCTTTCAACCTATTAAAAAGACACAAAGCTAAAGCATTTTGATACTCCTTTCAACCAATTAAAAAGATACAAAGCTAAAACATTTTGATACTCCTTTCAAAAAAATAAAAAGACACAAAGCTAAAACATTTTGATACTCCTTTCAACCAATTAAAATGATACAAAGCTAAAACATTTTGATACTGTTTTCAACCTATTAAAAAGAACAAAGCTAAAACATTTTGATACTGCTTTCAACCTTTTAAAAAGACACAAAGCTAAAACATTTTGATGCTCTTTTCAACCAATTAAAAAGATTCAAAGCTAAAACATTTTGATACTGCTTTCAACCAATTAAAAAGACACAAAGCTAACACAGTTGACATCCGCATGATGGTATAGAAGGGTCAATCTAATTAGGGATTGATAAATTATTTGCCACTTCTATAAATTTGTTTTATTGACAACTAGTTTCGAATGTTATACATTCATCCTTAGTTCACCCTCAGTATAAAACACTGTATATTTTATAATACTGATTTATATAATTTAATATGTATAATAATACTAACTATATTTTGAATTGCTTATTTTTGAATTTTTTGTGTGTTTTTATTTAGAACTGAGGATGAATGTATAACATTCGAAACTAGTTTTCAATAAAACAAATTTATAGAAGAGGCAAATAATTTATCAATCCCTAATTACAAAACTAAAACATTTTGATACTGCTTTCAACCTTTTAAAAAGACACAAAGCTAAAACATTTTGATCCTGCTTTTAACCTATTAAAAAGATACAAAGCTAAAACATTTTGATACTGTTTTCAACCAATTAAAAAGATACAAATCTAAAACATTTTGATACTGCTTTCAACCAATTAAAAATAACAAAGCTAAAACATTTTGATACTGCTTTCAACCAATTAAAAATAACAAAGCTAAAACATTTTGATACTGCTTTCAACCTATTAAAAAGAACAAAGCTAAAACATTTTGATACTGCTTTCAACCAATTAAAAAGACACAAAGCTAACACAGTTGACATCCGCATGATGGCATAGAAGGGTCAATCTAATTAGGGATTGATAAATTATTTGCCACTTCTATAAATTTGTTTTATTGACAACTAGTTTCGAATGTTATACATTCATCCTTAGTTCACCCTCAGTATAAAACACTGTATATTTTATAATACTGATTTATATAATTTAATATGTATAATAATACTAACTATATTTTGAATTGCTTATTTTTGAATTTTTTGTGTGTTTTTATTTAGAACTGAGGATGAATGTATAACATTCGAAACTAGTTTTCAATAAAACAAATTTATAGAAGAGGCAAATAATTTATCAATCCCTAATTACAAAACTAAAACATTTTGATACTGCTTTCAACCTTTTAAAAAGACACAAAGCTAAAACATTTTGATCCTGCTTTTAACCTATTAAAAAGATACAAAGCTAAAACATTTTGATACTGTTTTCAACCAATTAAAAAGATACAAATCTAAAACATTTTGATACTGCTTTCAACCAATTAAAAATAACAAAGCTAAAACATTTTGATACTGCTTTCAACCAATTAAAAATAACAAAGCTAAAACATTTTGATACTGCTTTCAACCTATTAAAAAGAACAAAGCTAAAACATTTTGATACTGCTTTCAACCAATTAAAAATAACAAAGCTAAAACATTTTGATTCTGCTTTCAACCAATTAAAAATAACAAAGCTAAAACATTTTGATACTGCTTTCAACCTATTAAAAAGAACAAAGCTAAAACATTTTGATACTGTTTTCAACCAATTAAAAAGATACAAATCTAAAACATTTTGATACTGCTTTCAACCTATTAAAAAGAACAAAGCTAAAACATTTTGATACTGCTTTCAACCAATTAAAAATAACAAAGCTAAAACATTTTGATTCTGCTTTCAACCAATTAAAAATAACAAAGCTAAAACATTTTGATACTGTTTTCAACCAATTAAAAAGATACAAATCTAAAACATTTTGATACTGCTTTCAACCTATTAAAAAGAACAAAGCTAAAACATTTTGATACTGCTTTCAACCAATTAAAAATAACAAAGCTAAAACATTTTGATACTGCTTTTATCCTATTAAAAATAACAAAGCTAAAACATTTTGATACTGCTTTCAACAAGATACAAAGCTAAAACAGGTCCGGAAAGTTGATCTCTGACTCCCTGAGTACTTGGACACGAAGCGAATTGATCCCGTACCAAACAATTGATCCCGTACCACACAGAACGTGTTAATGTCAGTGTCTCATTTGATCATCGAGGTCCAATATTATAATATTTTTTCAGCTTATAGTAATCATATATTGCTATAAGTTTATTAGCTCTTTTAGATAAATTTGTTATATTGTCTCTTATTTCAGAAAGGTCAACTGTGCAAAATATTATGTTTTACTGACAAATCAATACATACAAAGGTTATAGATTGGGTTTTTTTAGTGCTTTAGCTAAAATACCTGAAAAGCTAAAGGTTATCTGCAACCCAACATTACAAACATACCGTCATTCAGTATCATTGCACAATACCTCAGCTAGCGAAAATATTGAAAAAAAGGACAAGAAAATATTATAATTAACTTGAAAGGCTTTTATAAGAAAGGATTGTTCCAAGGATGTCTAGTGGCTAAGATGGGACGAAGGACGAAGGTCACTGGAAAATGGTGCAGCCAGATAAGACTCAATTATCTGGCTAATGTTTTGGAAGTTAATAGCACCCTCCCTTCCCTCCCCGTTTTACCTTGTCCTAGGGGCTTTTGTTTTTTCTTCTTTCCCACTCCTAATCGATATCATTCCAAGAGTATTGTCTAAATAAATAAACTAATAATGTTAAACAGTTTTCTTTAAAATTCAATTGGTTTATTATAAAATCTTGCGTATTTTTCTTTTACATTTTTTGGTTTTATGCAACAGAAAATTTGTTTTATGTAAAATGATTAAAACTGCATTTTCAGGTCTGATCACCCATACAGTATATCAAATAGAGGCAGTACCATACTTATTAAAACAACACTTAAACACTCTCCTTTACAATTGCCCATAACTCCAGACACACAAGCAACAGCCATCACACTAGATACTCCACATCACAACATTACGTTTACTGCGGAATATTGCCCTCACACTGACAATGTTTTTTCTCGGTAGATGCTTTATTGCAGGAAGCGATTATAAAGCTAAAGGTGAGTCTTGAGATTCTAGACCAGGGGTCGGCAACCTGCGGCTCTTTTAGAAAATTTTAGACTCTCTGAATATTAAATTTTTCTGTATAAAACCATCCCAAATTTTAGATACGATTTTTTAAGACATTTGATTCCTGTACACATAATATTCAAAGTGCCACAGAATAAGATAAAATAGCCACTTCTATGTTTTCCATGTTTTTTTCTTCTTCAATATAGATTTGGCTCTTTGTCACCAAAAGGTCTCCGACCCCTGATCTAGACTGTCCACTCTATACAGGCTAAAGGTCAGTCTTGAGGGTCTAGACTGTCCACTCCATACAGGCTAAACGTCACTCTTGAGGATCTAGACTGTCCACTCTATACAGACTAAAGGTCAGTCTTGAGGGTCTAGACTGTCCACTCCATACAGGCTAAACGTCAGTCTTGAGGGTCTAGACTGTCCACTATATACAGGCTAAAGGTCAGTCTTGAGGGTCTAGACTGTCCACTCCATACAGGCTAAACGTCAGTCTTGAGGGTCTAGACTGTCCACTCCATTCAGGCTAAAGGTCAGTCTTGAGGGTCTAGACTGTCCACTCCATACAGGCTAAAGGTCAGTCTTGAGGGTCTAGACTGTCCACTCCATACAGGCTAAAGGTCAGACTTGAGGGCCTAGACTGTCTGCTCTATTCCTGCGTGAGCGGTTTCTCTGCGGAAATGAATGAAATGAACTAATTTGGAACCGAACTCTGGCTGCCTCATTGACAAAAATTACAAGAACACAATCCAAAGTTTTGTATCAATTATTGATAGTGAAAATTAGATATTTATATACACGTTATGATTTTTATGTTTTAGATGACATCAATTTTAAATACTGCTTTATTCAATTTTAAGTTAATTGCAATGCTCTTGCACATAGGATATTTTCGGTGATTCATACAAACAAATCCGTTGATTTTACTTCATGGATTCTCCAAATTCAATTTCCAAATCCATATCCAACTATCGAATACGCAAAAATGTGATTTTCATATTCGTATCTTTGAAACGCACTAGTTGAGACACGCACTGTGGCAAAGTCTTGAATTACTAATCCTGAAGTGTTGACGCCTTGTGTCTTTTGGAGGTTACAAATTGAAGACTATGCATCAGCTATAGTGTTTTAAAGAGATGAAACCGCAATTTAAACCGAAAACCGCATTTTTGCATATTTGATAGTTGGACATGATAGGGATTAGCAATGATCGACCTTATTAACCATACAATGATTGTATTTATTGCAATAGAAAACATCTGATGTGGACAACACATGACTTCCTTGTACGCCTATGAAACTATAAATCGGTGCCTCAAAAAATGATTCTGAATTTGATTACTAGTTTCCGAAGATTGCAGTATCTCAAAAACGACACTCACGGGCGTCGCGACACCCATCTATTGACACACACACAAACAAATGGGGAGGAAAACCAGTATTTTACACTCAATTTTAACACTTAAAACAAGTAATAAAAATGTTTAATTGGATTGGAAGCCAAATTGCGTTTGTAAACTTTATTACCGAAACATATGATTTATGTATTTAATTTAAATATAATTTTTGATGTAAGCTTGTTATGACCTTCAAGTAAAGTACCATTTTCGGCTCACCAATTTTAACAAAAATATAGTAAATACATTCATATCGATATAAAAGACCTATTTACCAAATTTGATATGTTTTACATTATATTTTAATATAATTTTTGATGAATGTCTAATATGACCTTCAAGTAAAGTAACACTTCCGGTGATCAAGCAGTAACCAAAAAGGGAGGTTCACAACTAGATTTTACATAAATCCTAAATACAAAATTTCAACTTTCTACGGCTAACCGATTTTTTGTTATGCGAAATACGAACGAACGTACGTACAGACGCCACGACAAAACTAGTCAAAATGGATTCAGGGATGATCAAAATGGATATTTCCGTTGAAATCTGAAAACCGAAAATTTTCGCGATTACAATACTTCCTTTACTGCGTACAAGGAAGTAAAAATATAGGACTTCTGAATAAGTTGTACTTCGGGTTTTGTCTTCCAAGGGTATCAAAATGATCTGAAAGTCAGATTTCCAGTTCTGGGAAACCCTACATAAGATTGGCCATGAAAGAAAAAATTCCGTACGAAGAACTTTACCTACGCATTTGTATGTTTGGCCTTTAGATTAGTTTTGCAGTATTAATAAAACCAAATCTAATTGGAAATTGTAAACGTTTAATTAAAATGGTTGTACCATGACAATACTGATCTTAATAACCCGTATTTTTTTGTTATTGATGTAATGCAAAAAAATACAAAATATCATATCATATCATTTACTTTATTTTAGGAAACAAGATTACAACGACAATAAGTTTGATGTTTTCACAATTTTTTTTTTTCTTACCATCCCATTTTATTCACTAAATAATGTTTTCACCAATAATTTCACATTTATTAAAAAGATTCTGTTGGTGATTTACTTAAACGGGAATAATGTTGTCATGGCTACCACGCGTATACAAGGTATATAAACATTTATGTTGTGTTCTATATAGTAGAGTAAAATTAGATTTCGACCGGAACATCAAAAAACATAAGCTGAAACTCGTCATAAACTGTCCATTACCCTTCTCGTAATAACTGGTTAAAAGCCTCAGAGTTTCCCGCGTCGGGTTTTGATGGGGAAAGGGAGAGATGGATGGAAAACTGATTTATTTTCAGTTTTTAGTGAATATCTCAAAAACTACGTGGTTTACTGCAAACATTATACTATACAAAAATTAAAGTACTTTACATTTTATATAAAAATGACTCGTTGCACTTTTTTGCTGAAATGGATGATTTACAGAGATAAAAATTATGGAATTTCCACTTTCAGTAAAAATTGCTCCAAACACCATTAGTACAGAAAAAATAAGCCCAAATGGATTAAATAAATAACAAAATTTGTACACTCATGAAACTTTGGTCATATCAGTAGAAATCGAAATATGCAGAGATATCTTATATATAGGCTTTTGGTTTCTGAATCGAAGTAGACAACACTCATAACGATAGAGTCAGTAGTTGAGAAGTTGTTACTGATTTTAGTTTAAAAACACGGTAATTTCGTATAAAAGAAGTCGAGATTTCTTTTGGGATTGCTCTACTAAACACTTCTTTGTCGGAGAAATCTAATCACACACCACACTTTTTGGCAAATCAGAAGCCAATTCGAGAGCAACGCCAAAAGAAGCTAATGCCACTCATGAAAGTTCCCGTACAACGGATTTAATTAAGCCGAACTATATTTCTTAATGAAAATTTTTCCTAATTTACGATGGTGAAGTTGGAACTTAATTACCTTGAATATTGTTTTAGTCACCGCTTCCTATTCAACAAAAAGCTTGACTTACTTAAAAAAAATACAAAATTACTTAATTGTCCAGCTTTTCTGAGCGGAATCGGACCATGGGTTCATATTAACTTTGCTTTTGAGTAGGGTTGGGAAATCGAACTATACGATATATCGCTATATCGGATTTGAAAAACCGATAATTTCTATCGATATCGATGATATCGTTATTTTACAGCGATTTGTCGATGATGCCGACATTTTAAACTATATAACTGTAGAATCTCGATAGTTTATATCCCAATATTTCGTTTGGATTCTCTGGTCCCTTGAAAATCTCCCTTTTATCAGTAAAAATACAATGCAATCCGGACCACTCGATAATCCGTATTTATTTTCGTCTTTCAAGTACTGTAAACGTCTTATAATTGGAATTTCCAATTAAAAATCGTCAACTGATTACTGATAATTGCGCGGCCCACAACAGTACCCCATCACTCAGCGATGCTAATCTTCTGTTTTTGCCTTCCAATACAACGTCTGAACTGCAGTCTCTAGACATTTAACACAAGGATGCAACTCTTCGACAGAATCGAAGTTGGGAATCATCCACCTAGAAATGAAGAAACTACGATAACTTTCCGAGATTTGGACAATTTTTTCGAAGGTTTAGCAGTAGCTAGGAAATTTTGCCTCCGTTTGAAATGGCGAAATAATACATTTACAACGTGTGTCTTAATTTTAATTAAAAATTTCATTTATTCGATAAATTCCTGAATTGTAAACCCAGCATGGCGGAGGCCTAGATTTTTATAGAATTGTTTGTCTATAATTAAGCATAGTTATATTTACTGTGGGGTATCTTTATTTAATTTTATTAATATTTATGAATATACATTCATTGTTGTTTATCTCTTAACCGAGCTTAGCGAGCGGAAGTCGATAGCTGAAATCTAATTAAAGGAGTAATAATTTAAATTACAATAAGACCTCGACGTCTACTGATAAGGATCCGGTGGTTTGATTAAGAGTATTTGCTGTAGGCATGCGCTGCTCGAAGTTCAGTCATGTTGGGACCATGATTCTGGAGTTTTACCAATAAATATAACAATAAGCAATATTCAATTATTAAACAATAATTTGTAGATAAGATTTGTAAATAAGTAATGTTAATTAATCCTAAGTAAAGACTAACAGATAAATATAACTGATGATTGTATTGAGATCTATATCAAATGAATTACTATATGCTTTTAGATGAATGTTCTAAGAATGCACAATGTAGTCGGAAACGTTAGAAGATAAATAAATTTTTTAGAAGTTTGAAGGTTTTATCATTAAAAAACTTGTCGAAGAATATAATATGTGAAATATGACTAAAAGTCTACAAGATGAAAATGTGTTTAACATTTTTTTTTTGCGAAATTATAGTTCTATTATATCTTTTTAATTTATAACGATTCATGACTAATAAAAATATCGTTTTATAAATAATCATTATTTCATAACCTTCTGCGCAGTTTAACATTATATTCATTTAATACACTTGTCTTTGCCTTTTCATCCATTTCCTTTCAATATATCGATATTTTTCTAGCAATTATCGGTGGATATCGATATATGGTTTTGCGTATTCGCTCGATATTTTCCTTTCGATGTTCCAACCTTACTCTTGAGGTCTACTATAACCTCTTTACTATTTCCATTGACATACGGTACACTGTATATAGTTCAGCCGCAGAATGTGATTTTTAAACTAAAATCAGTAATAACTTCTCAACTATTGACTCTATCGTCATGAGAGTGGTCTAGTTCCATTCAGAAACACAAAGGCTATAATAAATTATACCTCACTTGATATAATTTGAGAAAATTATGTTGCTAATATCCCGCCCACCATTTCGGCCTCAACAGAGGTAGTTAGTTGTCTCTCCGAAGTTCGGGTGGACTCGGCAGATCTCGATTTCTACTATCAAGACGTAGATAGGACCAAAGTTTCATGAACGTACAAATTTTGTTGTTTATCTGATCCCTTTGGGCTTATTCTTCCTGTACTAATGATGTTTGGAGCAATTTTTACTGATAGTGGATATTCCGTAACATTTATTAATGCCTCCTTAACCATTGATTTAAGCAAAAAAGTTTACGAAATCATTTTTATAGAGAATCTAATATTCTTTAATTTTGTATAGAATAATATTTGCACTAAACCACATATTTTTTGAGATATTCATAAAAAGCTGAAAAAAATCAGTTTTTTATCCTTTTCTTCCTCTCCAAATCAAAACCCGACGCGGGAAACTCCCGGACTTTTTACCAGTTATAACAAGAAAGATAATTTATGACCATTTTCAACTTTTTTTTTGGATTCTGGGTTTCACGTGTTTTTTACGTAATTTCACTGTACTTATAATAAACATTTATAGCGTGCTCCATAATAAACATTTATATTGCGTTCTATAATAAACGTATATGTATATATATATATATATATATATATATATATATATATATATATATATATATATATATATATAGTGTTTCAGAATAAACCGCTCAATCACTTACTTTATAGTTATCTATATTCTGTTCAATAAGGAAATCCAGTAATTACTAATTTTAGTTATCTCCCTGAACCTAGAACAAGTCCTCAATTACCGAGGAAATTCACAACTATTTGTGCTTAGGGCTGAAGAGAATTGAGACCTCCGGCGTTCTAAACGCTCGCACTGACTTCCTCGGCTAAACGGGTTATAGCTAAATGAAGTTAGAGAGTTGACGTGTGCTCTTCCAACTTGACTCGACCGTTAGAGTTGAAGTATCAAAGCTGAATAGTTGGGAAACAAAGCCATTCCTGGCAATTTGCAGGGGGAGGGGGGCTCCCGGTGTTGCCAAGTTTTTCAATCTCGTTCAACGCGGTCATTCATCTTTAGCAAAGTTGTAACAGTTTCACCGCCACTTGTCAGGTTTCTTTTTTGGCTCGGAACGTCGCTTCTTACTCACATTATATTAAAAACTTTGAAAGAAAAATAAAATAAAACGAAAAGTTCTTAAAAATAGTTAACCTTATATTTCCTGCAAATCCGTTTATTCTTCAACAAACATCTATCAATATTTCAAAGTTACTATCAATATTAATTTACGTAGACGAAAATAGTGATATGGAAAATTGAATGACAGATCACAATTCACACCATTTACAGCGCACATTACAAACTGACAAAAACGGGGATAGAGCATGAACCATCTAAAAACTACTCTGAAATATTGGTTTTAATATTTAAAGATGTCTGTAATAGTGTCGGAGAAAATCCACACTCATTTAAGATAGATCGCGAGTTGAGACCAAAAACATTTTTGATTTCAAGAAAATGTTTGATCGTGTAGTCCAAAATTACTCTCACCATAGACAGGAAATATAAACGTCTTCTACCATAGACAGGAAATATAAACGTCTTCTACCATAGACAGGAAATATAAACGTCTTCTACCATAGACAGGAAATATAAACGTCTTCTACCATAGACAGGAAATATAAACGTCTTCTACCATAGATCGGTTCCTATCAAATGATAAAGGTCAACGAATTAGTCATTTTCGTCACTTTTTCAGATTTTCCTCAGTAACTTGCTTTTAGTGCATTTTAAGTAAAAGTTTTTTATTACCAATTTTAAAGAACTTCGAATTTCCTGTAAGTTTTATTTGTAATATTTTTTAAAATTCGGAAAAGCTAATGAGATAAGGGACCGTAAACATCTACAAAATGTCGAGAAAACGCAAACGATTAGGCATTCAGTGGTTTTGCGTTAATTACTATCTGTATGTGCAAATTAGTGCAAATTGTTTAATAACCAATCTAGAAGAACATTGAATTTCCTGCAAAATATTTGTAATTACTCTTGAGGGACGCCAAAAAATATTGAAATAACAATTTTCCTTTCCCCAAGATTGTTATTTTAATATCACTTGGCGTCTGTTGAGAATGAATCGTGTAGGAAATTCAGTCCTTTACAAGATTGGTAATTATGCCATTTGCATTAAATTGGACTTAAAAATAGTAATTAGGGCGAAACCACTGAATAACTAACTTTTTGCGTTTTCTTGACAGTTTGAAGATGTTTATGGCCCCGTATGTCAGTAACTGTTCCGAATAAAAAAAAAAATATTGCAGATAAACCTTGTAGGAAATTTAACGTTCTTTAAAACTAGTTATACCAAAGTTTTTCCTAAAATGCACCGGAAGCGAGTTACTGAGGAAAAAAAATAAGAGATGAATTCGTTGACCTATAAAATTTGATAGGAACCGATCTATGGTGGCAGACGTTCATACTTCAAGTCTATGGTGAGAGTACATTCTTGAAATCAGAAACATTTTTTGTCCTCAGTTCCCAGTCTAAGAGCCTACTTTTCGATTGTTACATGTACGAATGTCAAATCTATGATTTGATTAAAACCTGTCCGATGGAAGGAGGCGAGTTTATAACTTTAGAAGAAAAAATCTTCAAGAAATATTTTAAACAGCTGGTGAGCTTTTTATTCAGAAGTAAAAGTCTATGTTAACATATCAGCTAGACATGACCGAATCCCCTTAGAGGAGGCTAAGGGGAAACATTAGGAAGGTGTAAAAAGGATACACATTAGCCTTCATTTAGTTGGGACATGAACAAAATGGTGGCTCAGAAAATGTATGGGGTCTGGAGGCACCCATGGGCCAAACTCATAATCTACAACGTCTCTCAGATTAAAGAAAACAAAATGGCGGCTGGTCGTAAACACAGTGGCGGTTCGCAAAATATTATAAGACCTTCTTCGGGAACACTCAAACTCCACAGTTGGACCTGAAGACCTGAGCATTCAATGAGTGAGAGGATAAACATTGTAACCAATGGCTGCTTGCAGATAATATAAAAATGTGGAAGGTAATTACAAAACAAAGCCTTAAGTCTCTAAGGTTGTAAAAACAAAATGGCGGTGTAAACATTGGGAAGGTTAAAGGAAATGTAAATATTTTGAAGGTTGTTCTAAAACAAAGCCTTAAGTCTCTCAGGTACTAAGGATGACTTATTTAATGTAAACCAGCACTTGTCCTAATTTAAAATCGCATTTTTCCTTCAAGTCTTCTTTTATAAAAGAAAATAGGTTTTAGAAGAATATGGAGGTATATCACGTTTTGCTGACTCTATAGGTAAGTGAAAGCTAACTGACACTAGACCCATTTTATTTTTATTGTGAAATTTGGTAAACTAAATTTATATAATTAGGAATTGATAAATTATTTGTCACTTCTATAAATTTGTTTTATTTAAAACTAGTTTCGAATGTTATATATTCATCTTCAGTTCTAAAAACACACAAAAAAAAATTCAAAAATAAGCAATTCAAAATATAGTTTGGTATTATTATACATATTAAATTAGTTGTAATATAAATCAGTATTATAAAACATTTATGAATTTAATTAAGACAAGAAACATGTATTTGATTTCTTGTCTTAATTAAATTCATAATTCATAAATGTTTTATGATACTGATTTATATTACACCTAATTTAATATGTATAATAATACCAAACTATATTTTGAATTGCTCATTTTTGAATTTTTTTTGTGTGTTTTTAGAACTGAAGATGAATATATAACATTCGAAACTAGTTTTCAATAAAACAAATTTATAGAAGTGACAAATAATTTATCAATCCCTAATTAGATTAATCCTTCTATACAATCATGCGGATGTCAATTGAGTTTATATAAGTTAGCTCTGATACTTTCAGTGATTTTGTCGTCTATGACAATTGGGATTTATGGTTTTTAACGTCTATTGAAATACATTTTGGTCCAGTTCAGTTTCCTGTCAGACAGGACGTCTAAAAAGGTCATTGTTTTAGTGTGATACAATTATTTTTTATATATTTATATGCGTGTATTTATTTATATATGTGTGTGCGTTTACATATACATGTATAAATATTTTATCAATTAACTATTATTTCGAACATTATTATGATTTTCTTAATTATTGCTGCAATCATTTGTAAATGGAATGTGCTTCTCAAACACAGGAATAATATATTTGATTAAGAATATTAAGACAGACCTGAAATTAAGCTTTCTGAAGTCTGGTAGCTTTCATCAAAAGTTAATATTAGCTATACCAAACAGAGTCAATTGCTCTCATAAAGTTCAATAATTATTTTCTTAAAGTTTCCTCGTTCAATTTATATCTAAACTTGATTAAAGTAAACATCCCGTAATTGATGGCTGTGTTATCAACTAGCTTTTTCCAATATTTGTGCGCTAATTAAACAATTTTAATTTTTAATTTTAGTATTAATTTTTCAACTTAGTATACTTAAACAGCCTTTTAATCATGTATGTCTATTAAACGCTGGTAAGGCGTTATTTCCGCATGCGATTCTGTACCTTCCACCTCAATTTAGGAGAAATTAAAAAAGTTTATACCTAACATTATTTTATTAATGATATGATGAAGTACAAGAATTTAATAATTGTTTAATAACTTAAGTTTTAACTCTAGACAATGAAGATTAAGTCATGAGGTAACTTAAGACAGAAAGCAATTCGAAGGGTCTTGTAACAACTTTGAATAAGCTGGGCGTTCCAACGGGAGCCTCTCCGAACCCATGGACTGTCCACGATTGATAGCGCTTAACTAAATGTTCGCACACAGCCTACCTCCAAATGTTCGCACACAGCCTACCTCCAAATGTTCGCACACAGCCTACCTCCAAATATTCGCACACAGCCTACCTCCAAATGTTCGCACACAGCCTACCTCCAAATGTTCGCACACAGTCTACCTCCAAATGTTCGCACACAGCCTACCTCCAAATGTTCGCACACAGCCTACCTCCAAATGTTCGCACACAGCCTACCTCCAAATTAAAATAAAAATATAATTCAAATATAAATATAAAACTGTTGTGCATGAGGCGGTACAGGTCTCTGCGAGCGGGAAGCTAGTATGGGAACCTAATACGAAAAAATTCACCCATAAAATATACGCCTAAAAATTTCAGCATAGGCATTAACACCAAAGTGTAGTACAAAACAGCCCCTCTAGCAGAGATAAAATTCTTACTAATGCTTTAAAAAATAATTTTAATAATTAATTTTTTCACCAAAATTCACCGATTCCACGGAAATAGGCTTAACCGTTTGGTTTTTATTCGCAGAGAATGGAAGAAATAGTCTGGCAGCGAAAAACTCAGAACTAGTACCCGCCAGAAGCGCGCAAACCGTGTGTGAAAATCATAAAAACTCACTCATAAAACATACAATTGATTCTTGTGGAAACCTATTCAAAAAGATTAGAAAATGCTAAATTCAGTCGTCTGGCTGATATAAAATTCTTACTAATACCCACAAGACGCGTAAAGAAGTAATTGTTCCGATGCAGGTGAACGTTTTGCATTTTTTTTTTTTCATCTTATTTTATTTTTCGAATTCCTCAATGTTCCAAATAAATTATTAATAATTATTAATTAATTATTTTACAATTATTAATTACAATAATTATTGTTGATGATCATTTTTACTTCCTTGTACGAAGTAAAGGAAGTATTGTAATCGCAAAAATTTTCGGTTTTCAGATTTCAACAGAAATATCCATTTTGGCCATCCCTGAATCCATTTTGACTAGTTTCGCCGTGGCGTCTGTACGTACGTATGTTCGTGTCTCGCATAACTCAAAAACGGTTAGCCGTAGAAAGTTGAAATATTGTATTTAGGATTGTTGTAAAATCTAGGTGTTAACCTCTCTTTTTGGTCACTGTTCGATCACCGGAAGAGATACTTTACTTGAAGGTCATTACTGATTTTCATCAAAAATTATTTTAAAATATAATGCGAAACTTTTCGAATTTGGTATTTAAGACTTGCATACTAATATAAACAACATAATAAATTTTGGTAAACATTGGCAAACCGAAAGTCGTACTTTACTTGAAGGTCATATTAGACTTTCATCAAAAGTATATTAAAATATAATGTAAAACATCTCAAATTTGGTAAATTAGACTCTTATATCAATATGAGTAATATAATATATTTTGGTTGAAATTGAAGATCCGAAATAGGTACTTTACTTGAAGGTCATAATAAACTTACATCAAAAATGATAATAAAATTAAATTCAGAAATCATATGTTTCGGTTATAAAGGTTACAAACGTAATTTGGTTTCCAATCCAATTAAACCTTTTTATTACTTGTTTCAAGTGTTAAAATTGAGCGTAAAATACTGGATTTCCTCTCCATTTGTGTGAGAGTGTGTGTGTCAATAGATGGATGTCGCGACGCCGAGATACTGCAATCTTCAGAAACTAGTAACCAAATTCAGGATCACTTTTTTTATAGTTTAATAGGCGTACAAGGAAGTCATGGAAGTCAAATCAGATATTTTATATCAGAGCTAAAACCTTGCAAATAGTACAATTATTTTGTTTGGGACGACGAGGAGTTATTATTGGCCAATTGATTTTTATTTTCTGCCAATTATTCCAATAAAACACAATTATTTATAATTATTTGTATTATTATTGATTTATTTGTTAGTCAAGCATACAATTTTGGTAAATTATCAAAATATAAATATAATAACGTATTGATAAACTTATATAGTTGTAATAAACTAAGACTGTACTCATCTCCTAGTTTTTTTTACGATTGAGTAAAGATGACAGCTAATATATTCCAGTCGTTGGTTTAATTTGTTTTTATGTTTTTATTTAAAATCAACTGCGTGTGTTAAATGATTAGATTAGTCGTAATAAATAACTCACCTATTAGTTTCAGGCAATAGAGCTAATATATTCGACATAATTGATTTGATAATTGATTGATAATGTGCATTATTTTTATTCCTGGGATTATTACATTTAGCATTGTAATGTCCTCATTGCCCAATTTAAAAAAATTGTTGACCAGTTTTTCCAATAAAAATCTATTATAATAAATTATTATTTATTAAAAGAAGAAAAAAATATGTGATAAATAAGATAGAGACACAAAACAAGAAAAACTTTAATTCACAGAACCGCTCTGTTTCATGTACTACTTTTCTGTGAAATGACACGACATTTTTGTTTTCCTAAAAACTGACTGGATTTAATTCTGTTTGTTTCGAATCTTGGCTAACGTTACAACATATACAAAGTGCGATGGAATCTACAAAGTTTTTCTTTTTTAAACAAAGGAGGTGAAGTCAAACTTTTTTCAGTAGAAGGTTATGAAAAGTGCTTGAAAATAATATGCGCGCGGAAGAAGTTCGGACTGAAGTTTGGTGATTTAATTATTCCAACTTTCAACTCGAGTCAAGAATTTTACCACACTAGATGCTGGAGAGAGTTTAGTGCAATCGCTGTGAAGTACCTCGTGGAATAGGAGACAACTCAATCTGGCACCAACGATAAGTAAGTCCCTCTAAGGATAATATTCAACCCTACATTGCTAGGAACTTACGATCTATTAAAGAGCCACTGACTGATAGGTCTGGGATATTTAAAAGGGTATGGATATTTTGTGAGAAAAGTAAAATATATTTAAACAAAAAACTAGCGTTCAAACTTGTATCTGTTGAGACCAAAGAATTCGAGGAAAAAGTTTTATAGCAATGTTTTGAAATGAATGATACAAAATTGTCAATCTGATTTCCCACTGAAGGTTTTGTCACCAAAGAGATGAAATATCACCGAGGATGTATGAAAAAAAACACGCAGCTGACATGAGCAAAGTAACAAATCAGCCACCGGTTGAAGAATCAAGTTGGCACAAAAGTAGGTTGTATCAAGATTCGATGAACATTTTCGTCACATGTTTGCGATATAAAATTTATGAAAAGGAGAAGATTATAACTCTTAAAATGCGTTCAATCATTAGCTTGCACTGCTAACTGAAGTAAGTGGTGAAACTTTTCATGATTACCCTTCACATAAAATTCTTGATAAAGTTATTGCACATTTTGAGGGAGAAATATCGGCTAGCATCAATGATGAAAACAACAGTAGCAAGATGTTTTTGTACGAAACGTCATCAAATGTTGAAAAGTTGGCTCATCGTCTCCTGGCCCAGGAGAAAGAAATTGAGAAATCTGCATCTTAACAAAACATCGCATTTGAACTGAGAAATATCATTAAATGTAGGAAGAAGAATACTCTTCCAGGGGATATTAATGTTGATTTTCTCAACGGAGAATGTGACATTCATATTGAGCTTTATGACTTCTTCCTAAACATTATCATTGGTCCCAACCCTCCAAATAAGATAGCTTTGCTAACAAAAGCAAAGCCTCGGAAGTGATAATGCAACAACTAGCGGGAAGCTCGAACCTAGAAAACAGTTGAAACTTGGTTTAGCTGCAAATCCCTTTCATGATCTAAAAAAGGTCATTCAAATGCTCAATAGACCAGGTCATTCCGTCAGCTACTTAGTCGTTCAAGAGGTTGACACCGAAATAACTTATTTAGGTGCAGTAAATTTTACTGTCCCCAAAGAATTGAACACATGTGGAAAATCGGCCATAACACTGGCATTTAACAATTTTAACGCCAAAGTGGAGACAATGAGCGGGAAAGATACGCTGCATGAGACTGCTGGGATTGCATACCAAAATATTTCAAGCTCATTTCCTACAACAGAAATTGCAGTATTTCAACAACTCGCCAAACGAAAACGACGGTCATATTGAACCATATTGCAAGAAACCAAAGTATTATGGTACCCGTTGAACGTTGAAAACAGCCACAAATTAAATATATATGAAGCACTTGAAATAATAAAATCCTTCAAATCCAATCCAGATTTTTGCTTAAATGACCAAATAAATATCTCCAATAGTCCAATCTTAAATTTATTCCCATCTATAACAGAAAAACCAATTACTCACCGGTATTACTGAAAAACCGTTTACCCTTAAACCGTTTACCTTTAAATATCCTACTTACCTTTCTTTCAGTGTTAGTACAATGCGAAAATGAACCAGTACAAACTTTTCTGTTTGGTATAATCCATTTAAATCTTGGAGAGTACCAAAATGTATTTGATTTCTTGTCTTAATTAAATTCATAATCCATAAATGTTTTATAATACTGATTTACATTAAATCTAATTTGATAAGTATAATGATACCAAACTGTATTTTGAATTTTTGTGTGTTTTTAGAACTGAAGATGAATGTATAACATTTAAGACTAGTTTTCAATAAAAACAAAATTATAGAAGTGGCAAATAATTTATCAATCCCTAATTAGATTGATCCTTCTATACCATCATGCGGATGTCAACTCATTATGGCACCATCTTGGATGTATCACATAATCTACGACACACTGTACCCAGAACAGTTAACTTTGCCAAACTAGGGACTTTGCATGGATCATTTCATTGCCCATGTGGAATGGTTTTAACAGTAATATGAAAGACGATAACAAACAAATAAGGAAGTTGTATATTTGCAACAGGTTATTGCTTCACCTACATCTTTTACTGAGGTCTATGAAACCATGAAGAGGGCTAAAAAGGCTAATAGGGCTAAACAAATCACTGAAGCATGTTACCATTCTTCGATAGCTGTGACATATCTCGAAATAGCAAAGATGGCTTTACGAATCCAGAATAGTGAAGCCACATTATTCGATAAACTTTTTACAATGTTTGGATTATTCCATATTAATATGACTTTTTTCAATGGTATTGGAAAATTCATTGATTGTTGCGGTTCACCTCGGATATGGTGTGAAAGAGGCGTCCTAGCAAGGGGTAGTCTTAATATATTCCTGAAAAGTAAACACTATTATAGATGCAAAAGTATTCACTTGCTGATATTTGCAGCATTACAAATACTTTAGTTTAGGGCTTATCTAGAAAATAATGCTTCCAATAGTACTGGCTATGACACAGTTATTAATAAACATCTAGTACACATTAACTCATCTTATATCTACTATGACTTTGCACTCCTTTTAGACGATTTCAAAGAAATCTATTCAGCCTATTCACAGTTTGCGGAAATGAATTTAAAAGAGGACAACGGAAAAACAGCTCAGTTTGCCGCTATTTATATACGATTGATGGAATACCACTTGATTTTTCAAAGAACTATTAAAACTGGTGATTTTAATCTCTACACTACGTTCTACCTTTTTGTACTGATCTATTCTTCGCTTTAAATTAGCCAAATTATTCTCGGTGGCTTACACTTCATAATGACCACATACTAAGATGAGAAGAAGAGAACCCACCTAGCTGAATCATTTGAGAACAGGAATATTCTCCATTAAAAGGACGCCAGCATCATTTTCTCGAACGCCTGTTGACACGTGCTTGGAACAGACTGTGAAAGATGGTGCCAGCCAACTATGTGGTGTAACACATATGACAAACAATTTTTTGCTCGACTTTCTCAACCACAGCCAGGAAAGGAAAAATAAATTCATCACAGAAAGTTATATGGATCCAACAAGATTTGAAATTCGCATACCGAATATGAAAGTAATCAATTTATCAAGTGAGGTAGTGGTCAACAAAATTGCATCATCACAAGGGAAACTATCAGGATTTAAAAGTATTCACTTAATGATGTCAAAAAATTCCTGATATATTTTTTGTGGGATCATTGGAAAACCAAAATATCAATTCGCAATTTTGACAACAAAATTATAAACGTTTCCATCTGTGACAAGTGCGGTGTACATTTTTTGGAGGGTAATGAACTCCATTTTCAAGAAGTCGAAGACCTCAGGAACAACCATGAAGATGCAGGCACACGAATGGAGCTAAACGCTACTTGGGAAGCTGCACGAGGCACGAAAAGTGTCGAAATTAAATCGAGTGACACCGATGTGCTAGTTATCTTACTTACTTTATCATGCCACATCTCTCAACGGTTGTGGAATATGGTTGGAAATATCAAAAGACAAACCTGTTAACAACATAAATACATTGTGTACAAAGTAGGGGTGGCTGATTTCCCTCTCCCCCTCTTGCTCAGTTCTTCATAATGTACGTTGCGAATGTTTGGTGCAACGCCAATAAGGGATTTATTCACGAACAAAACATTGAGGACTTTGAGGAGCTAATATGACAGAGTTCAATCGTAAAAAACTAGAAGGTGGGTAGAATTTTAGTTTACTACTACTAATTCATTTAATTTAATGAAATTGTATATTTGATTAACAAAAAATCAATAATAATGCAAAAAATAATGAATAATTATTTTTGTAGTAATAATTGGCAAAAAAAAAAATCAATTGGGCAATAATAATTCCTCGTCGTCCCTAACAAAATAATTCTAATTAATATTTGCAGGGTTTTAACTCTAATATAAATAATTATCATCAACAATAATTATTATTATTACTAAATATGAATATCCGATCCTATAACTAATTTATTTGGAACATTGAGAAATTCGGATAAATAAAATAAGATAAAAAAAAAAACATGCAAAATGTTTATCTGTATCGGAACAATTTATTACATGATAACGCGTCTGACGAATATTAGTAGGAATTTTTTTATCAGCCAGACGACTGAATTTTGCATTTAGGAATCTTTCGAATCGGTTTTCACAAGAATCAATTGTATATTTTATGGGCGTTTTTTTTGTGATTTTCACTCACCGTTTGCGCGCGTCTGGCGGGCACTAGTAATATTTTTTCGCTGTCAGACTATTTTTTTCCTTTCTCTACGAATAAAAAACCAAACTATTAAGCCTATTTCCAGCCGTATGTTTTATGGGTGAATTTTGGTGAAAAAATTAATAATTAAAATTAATTTTTAAAGCATTAGTAAGAATAATATCTCTGCCAGATACTACCCCAACATCCATTCACGGTTGAAGGCCATATGTATCCTCCCTGATTTGTGGATGTCGCAATTTATCACCGGACATGGGGGATTCCGTGCCAAGCTCCATGACTTCGGAAAGGAAATTAATCCTCTATGCCCCAGTTGTGGAGTTCAAGAAACTGCTGAGCATATCGTCACCACCTGCACCGCGTTTGAGGCAATAAGAACCAAACTACGGAGGAAAACCGGCCTCCATGTCATCACAGAGAGTGATTTTCCACAATTAGTTAGTCAGGAAAATTATCCGTAGTGTACGGTTGGAAAGAAATAGTGGGACCAAACTATTTTAATAGATTGCATTAAGAAGCAGAAAAATGCATTAAGACAGAAAATGTAGGAAGGATGAACAGAAATAACCGGTAGGCAATGCTTCCCAAACCCGAGGTAAGGCCGAGAGCCAAGGAGTGTTTCAAACAAATAAATCAAATAAATAATTTAAATAAATATGATATTTTCTGGCAGATTCTATTTGATTTTTATCTGAGCAAAACAGCTTAATCAAATGACTTAAAATTTGCATACATATATATTTTGCAACCTATTCCAATATACGAGTATATTTTGCACTATTTTAGTGTCTTTTGTATCGTATAACTAATCATTTCCTGGTGGTCCTTTACAGTTATAATTGCGTGTACATAAAAATAAAAAAAAAAGTTTTCATGGATAAAATGCAAGCACAAATAACCAATTGTCGATAAAATTCCAAACACAAGCCGCACAACAATAGAACCGACAAGATAAATACAGCCTTCAGTGCTTATGGTCTAAAGTCGAAAATTATAACTTCGAGAGGAGAGCAGTTATAATTTTTAAGCAGCAAACATTTTTATGGTTAATACTTCCTTCATATTATCATAGTATTTGGTAGATATGAGCAGTAAGATACAATGAATAAAATAAAATTCTTTGAATAATTCCGCGCAAAACCGATCTTGAAAAAGCCTATCAATAATCCCACAGTCATTTTTCATTTTTTTTTTTTTCATTCCTATTCATCTCATTTTTTCTATTGGCTTTTGTCTGAAGGCTCAAGTGTTTTGCCAAGGATCTCCCCGCAGCCATTTATAAGAGTCAGGAAAAAGGATCTGTTTATTTACCAATTCTGGACAGACTATCTTTTGATGTCATAAAGTTTAGAAATTGTAGTCAAATACAAGACTAATCTCTTGTCAGTTGTGACAGTAAAAGACAATTTTAGGTTAAATGCCTGCGGCAAATACATAATGTATAGTTTCATAATCAAATTAACTTTATGTATTATAAAACTTTAGAAGAAATTAAATATAAATAAAAATGGCTTTGAAAGAGAATAAATGTAAATCACGCAATGCCCAGTATAAATAATATGGATAAATTAAACGAAAGGCTAGCTGCAAAGGGAATTAATTAATTAATATATATATATATATATATATATATATATATATATATATATATATATATATATATATATATATATATATAGGCTCAATGAAGTTTATAGAAATAATCATTTAGGCTTAATTTCAGTTTCATACATTATTTTAGGGTCAATACGTAGTAAGATCATTGTTCATTGGAATGTGGAATAGTCGCAACTACTTTAATTATATCGGCGTCAAGACAAAACTGAAATGTGTTGAGACCTATTTCCTCTAATTTTAATTTAATCCTACTTACAGATTAACAAAAAATGCTTGTTATACAATTTATATTTTTTTTATATGCATTGTCCTTAAAATAAGGCTTGTTTATTAAATAGTCCAGGAATCTTGTAATCTTTAGCTATGCCGGGATAGCTAAGATAATGATTTTTTAAATAATAAACCTGAACACTATTTTGAATTTAGGTTCAGGTTAAAGCAAGTCAGACTAGAAAAATGGTCGTTATAAATGATTGTCGACAATAGTTGAATCATATTCGCTACACAATAACACGGAATTTTTTGACAAATCTAAGTTCTGATTTATCAATAGGTACACTATTTTATGGAAGGTCTCTTGATTTCCGATCGATAAGACAGAAAAATATACTGGAGCTGACATGGTCTTCTACACTATGCTTGAGCTATGCTTGCGGCATTTCTCTTGAAAATATCTTTACGGTTCCTTCAGACATAATTTGTATTGATATTGGACAATATTATCGTTATATAATTTAAACAGACCAGGTGCGAACAAAAGAAATAAGGGACGAGCAGGTAGAAAGAAGGGTAACTGGCAGGCGATGACAGATGTCACCACATAAGAGATAAGGAATAAGTTAATTTAAAAACCCTACCGAGAAGTTAACACTGTAACAAAGCCAAAAGCTGAGATACCTAATCAATTTTAAGAACTGTTCCTCTTAGGCTTCGGCTGACCTCGAGGAAAAAGTGGAGACCGCCTGGAAAAGGTATGATTAAATTATACTAGTTGGATAATGGTTCGCAGATACCGGCTGTCAGGACAAGGGGTGGAGCCATCCGATGAAATCCCAGAATTTCCTCCCTCTATAAAACTAGTCGGCCAATGAACAACTTTTTCGACCCCCTCTTAGGCAGAAGAAGAGAGAAAGGGGAAGAGAAGCGAGGATGTGAAAAGGAGGAAGGCTAGACTGATCAGGGCGGATGCAAGACTTCTCCTCTGAACTGTGACCTCGCCTGATGCAAGACTGCAGCTCTGAACTCTGACCATGCGCTCTGGCTCCATGACTGAAGATATGCAGAGGAACCCGAGGGAGAGATGCTGAGGAACCTTCAACACCAACTAGTACAGATAAGAGATTTATGTTAAAACAATCTAGGCTCAGTCCAGGCTGAATCATTCCATGGTTATCTTTTTATTGTAATAGTTTGTTGTTTTAATTTTGAGGAATAAAGATAAATGTTAGCAAGGAGGTTGTTCTTTAGTAACCATGTCCATATTTAATTTGAATATATTTCATTATGATAGCAGTGACTTTGATTAACATTAGTATTAAACTTAAAAGTAGGAACATTATCTTGGTTAATTATTAAATAATGGTAACCACAAACCAGACCCTTGGAAAGGTATCCAATTTAGAGGACAAGGTAAGAAATTCAAAGGTATTCATAAGCTTACTTAATTTTGGGATAATCATCCTCAATGATTGCCCAATGGCATCCCTATATATATAGACTAATGCATTAGCAGCTAAATAGATATCAAGCTCAACTCAACCTAGAAAAAACATAGTATAAATAAATGGCATCTCTTGTGGGGACTTACCATCCAGTTTAGTAATTAACCATTATAAAATTAATTAATTTAATTAGTTACTGATTATTTTAACATTAATTAACATAATATTAATATGATTACAAAGATCAATGTGATTGCAAATAGATGGAATGATTCAGATGGACTAGGTTACCTATTTTTCTTAATTTCCCAATTTTATAAATATGCTTGCATGTAGTTGGTTATCTATATTGATTCTATTTTTTATTCTTAATTTTCGCATATATTGTGTATACGATCAATGTCCGCGTAACGATTCGATATTAGGGTCACGAAAATTCTTTCATTATCTCTTTGTTTCGATATCTCATTGAAGTTAGGCGATCCCAGTACTTCTTTTTAATTTTATATACCGTGAATTCCATCTCCAAAAATTCATTACAGCTTCACGATGACCGACAGAAGGACGCATTCGGCTACAAGAGCATTAAGAGAAGGGGAGGCAGATACACATGATTCCGAATATGCAGAAAGAGAAGATAAAACAGAGAAATCCATAGGTACAGATGAAGAAGTGGAGGCAGCAGCAATCATGGAGGGCAGACCACAATTAACAGTACAGAGACGAGAAAGCTCGAACTGGAGATGTTAAAAGAAATGATGAAAACTATGGAAAACCAAAGTGATAGATTAGTGAAGAGTTTAAATGAAAATGCAAGAAAAACAGATGAAAATATTCGAGGAATGAAGAAGGCGATGGAAGAGTGTATGAAGAAAACAATGGAAGAAAGCGCGAGATTAGATGAAAATTTTCGAAATATAGAGAAAACTATGGAAAACCAAAGTGATAGATTAGTGAAAAGTTCAAATGAAAATGCAAGGGAATTGGAGAAACAGATAGATGGATATATTGCAAGAGTGACGGAAGATATAAACAAAACAGAAGAAAAACATATAAGAAATATAGAAAGTCCAATAAAAGATAATGAAAACGAATACCAAATTGAAGATCATGTAGGCCCACTTGCTGAAGAAAACAATATAATAGACCTCTTCGAGGAAACAACCGTTTCCGAAGAGAGTATAAAAGTTGAAGACCCCAGACAACTTACAGAAGAAAGAGAGGAAGCAGGCGAAGAAGATCCTAAGTTCAAAGATGACCCCGAGGAATCTCTTAATATGAAAGAAGCCCATCAGATAGAAGTCCAAGAAGAGATGAGTCACCCAAGTCCCAACACGTCTAATATAACGGAAGTCATACCACCACTTATCTCAAGTTCACCCCTTATTATAAATAAAAATTTAGAGAGAGCTCTACAATCAAAATTATGCCATCATATAATAAGCGGTCGGAATATGAGAATCCCGAGGAAGGTGACAAAAATAAATAAGAAAAAAGGGCTGAAGAGAATTCAAATAAATCGAGGAGAGAGGAAAAGGCTAAGACACTTGTTGTTTAGGAGCAAGCGGTTGCTGGCAGTTACCAGGAATTACCTAAGGGGTATGGTTAAGAAAAAACAATAACCTTCACGCTGGCTGACAAAACAGGATTTGGACTATGGACTTCGAAAGTAAACTTAGTAAAATATATGATAGCCGATGCAATAGTCTTAATAATATTAAAATGTAAAAAATTACCCAGAGGTCTCACCAAATTAATTGATAATTAAAAATTAAGATAAATAAAAGTAAAGGTAATAAAAGCATTTTATGAAGAAGAATATGGCTGAATACAAAGTCATCATTACATCAATTCTAGTATAATCCATTTGTTTAATATGATAGGCCCAAGATTCTGCCTCAACTAATTTACCTATAAATTGGATTCTTGTAGGCTTTACCTTAGTATTTAAAATAACATATTTAATTATTGATGACTAATCTCAAAAGTAATTATTCGAGTGTTTTATGGACACATGAAGTTGCAAAAGCCGAGTCCTGAGAGGCTTATTGTAGAGTCCTCGGAACATGTTTATAACAGGCAACTAGTCCTCCGTTTTTAACTTTCCCTGGGCTCGCGATGGCCTCAGTTAGTCTTAGCCTGGTGTCCATTATAGCCCCAGAGCCGAGGCCAAAAAACGTGACTGTTTTAAAGAAAATTTTTGATCGTCTAGGCCGATAGAACTCTTATAATAAAGTGAAAATGTGAACGTCTGCCACCCTAGATCTGTTAGAATCAAATTTTAGAGTTCATCGAATTCGTCACAAGTTGGAACATACATAGTATTTTTTTAAATTCGGAACAGTTACTCAGATATGGGACCGTTAAATCTGCAAATTGTCAAAAACGCGAAAAGTTAGATATTCAGTGGTTTCGCCTTAATAACTATTTTTCAGTGCACTTTAGTGCAAAATTGTTAATAGCCAATGTTTTTCCATAAATTTCCAGCGAGACTCATACAAAATATTCGTAATTACTCTCAACAGACGCCAAGAAATATTGAAATACCAATTTTAGAGAAAGTGGACTTTTTTTAAGATTTTCCTCAGTAACTCGCTTTCAGTACATTTTAGGTAAAACTTGTGAAATTACCAGTTTTAAAGAACATTAAATTTGCTGCAAATTTTATATGTAATATTTTTTTAAATTCGGAACGGATGCTGAGATGCGGGACCGTAAACATTTGCAAAATGTAAAGAAAAGACAAAAAGTTGAATAATCAGTAATTTCGCCCTAATAACTATTTTTAGCTATACACATTTTACATACACGTTATGATAGTAGATAGGACAATATCACAGATAATCCTATGTCAGCTATGTAAACAAACCCTAATACTATATATAGAGGATTTAAGAGAGAAAAAAGTTAGTCTTGTTCTAGCATTTGAGTGTGTCATTTCGTCTCCCGATTTCCATTTTTTTTTATCTGTTTTCGTCCGCGAGAACATAAGTGGTGCCGAAATCCGGGATCAAGGTCAGTGAGAAGATTAACAATTTTTTTTTCTTTCCTCTCTTTCTTTTTAGTTCTTATCGAGGTAATAAAACCAATACGACTACGAAATGACGGATGGAATAGTAAGAGCGCCAGTTCTGACATTACCAGCAGAAATTCCGCCACTGCCGACGGAAACTTTGGCATCGGCGCATGCTCTGGAATGGCTGAAGGTGAGGACGGCGACATCCCAGGACCTGAAGGCCTTACGACAGGAAGGCCGTATCGGATCGGTGGCGTCTGCGAATTGAATAATTTCCTCAAGGGAGGCGACCGCGTGATGGCGCGGATAGAGGCTAAGGCGGCCGAGAATTTAATTGGCCCAATGGACGCGAGCGCTTTGAAAGCCGCTCTGGTATGTCGGGTCAAGAGGAATATTCTGAATCTGATACAAGCGGACGAGGATACGCTCTGGATCGTTGTTAAGGATAGATTAAAAAAGGCATTCGGAGGAGGCCGGTGGGTCCCAGAAGAAGATATACTCCAGATGTTCCGGGAGACGAGACAACCCCACCAGACAAATGGACAAATAGCGGGGAGGTAGAAGAGACCCGGAAAGGAGAGGAAGAATAGGCCAGGAGAGGAGAGAAAATGCTATGGGTGCGGGAAAATAGGTCATCTAGTAGCACAATGTCCTCGCACGAAATGCGAGAATGAAGGGCACATAGCGAGACAATGCCCCTACATGAGGAGACGAGGAGAAATGTTCCGCGGGGAACCCATGGAAGTAAACGCCCAAAGAGTATGGAAGAAGAGAGAAACAACTTCAGAGACGTCGCAAGATTCAGAAACGTCTGGAACGGAAGTGAAGCCGGAGGACGAGCTCGAGGAGGGAGGAGCAGTTGGAGGATTGCAGGGAGAAGAACACTGACAGAGAGAAGCAGACGAGATGAGGAATGAGGAGAGGGGAAGGAGAGCGGCAACCACGCTATCATAAATAATGTGGAGAGTGGGTGCGTGGAATTGCCGATTGTGAGTGTCGCGGGTGGAGTGAGGTGCCTGGTAGATACAGGAAGCTCGAATACCATTATGTGTCGCCGAGCGTTAGAAACAATTTGTGAAGGAGAAAGAATACCACCATTACCTTCCAGAGATTTATGGACGAATTCCTACGGGTGCTCGAAGAGGAGTTCTGCCAGATGCCGAAGGGCAACACGTCGAGCATTTGAGGAAAGTATTCGACAGGTTACGCGAATTTGGACTGAAACTGTCAGAGGAAAAGTCGATCCTTGGCCAGGAAACGATCAATTTCTTAGGGCATTCCATATCGAAGGAGGGAATTAGACCTGACGAAACGAAAGTGGAAGCAATCAAAAACATGGCGATACCGAGAGACGTAAAGGGAATCCGGAGGCTGCTAGGTACGCTCAATTATTATCGCCGATTCGTCCCGGAGATGGCAGAGTATCTTGCACCCCTCAATAACCTGCTGCGAAAAGGTAAACAAATCATAATAACCCCGGGAATCGAGGACAATATTAGGAGGTGTATGCGACGGTTACAGGAGAGACCGGTACTGGCGTTCCCAGACTTCACCAAGATTTTCACCATCACCACGGATGCGAGTGACTACGCTTTGGGGGCAGTCTTATCACAAGAAGGAACGGCGGGGGAACAACCAGTGGCTTACGCGAGCAAGCGCCTAACGGACACTGAAGCAAGATATAGTACCTTAGAACGGGAACTTCTCGGGATAGTGTGGGCGGTGGAACACTTTAGGCCGTATGTTTTTGGTCGGAAACTTAAGGTTAACACGGATCACCGATCATTGCGTTGGGTAGGGAAGCTACAGGAGTCATCGGCTAGGGCCACACGTTGGAAAGAGCTCCTTAGCCAATATAATATGGACGTAACGTATAAGCCCGAGAGAGAAAACGTCGTGGCCGATTGGTTGTCAAGGGCAATTCAATTCAACGCGATAGACGAGGATAGAGGGGACATCCGTCAATTCGTGAGCGAATGGACACCGGAGAGGGAAGGAGACAGGGGGTCACAAGGTTCCGTAACTGAACGGGAGTCGACAGGAGGGGAAAGTTCAGGGGGCGGAAGGCCGACGGGTATGGAGGAAAGGGAGGAAATTGTCAACCCGAAGAAGCGTCAAATAATATGGAAGACAAGGACCACAGGCCTGACTAAGATCGACTATGCCCAGGACAACAGATGTAAAATCAGGACCATCTGGTCACAACCCGGCATCACAGAAGAGCAAATCTCCAGGGTATTGAAGGACGCCTCTCAACCGGGGAAAACGTACTATCTCTACGTAGGAAACGATTCGCTATGGCAGAAAATACAACGGCTGTGGAGGACAGAGAAAATAGGCATCGACCGAACATTTGTCCGCAGCAAACTGATGGTCGAAACAATCCGGGAACCGGAACAGCAACAAGAGATCACACGGGCATCCCCTGGTGGTGGAAAACGAATCATCGCGGGGTGAACGAGACGCTACAGGCACTAAAACGGAGATATTTTTGGTGGGGGATGAAGAAGACGATCGAGGACATAGTCGGAACATGCGACGTCTGTCAGACCACGAAGTACGATCGTCACCCACCAAAAGGGATACAGGAGGAAACGCCTACACCAAACGTACCGCTCACCGACCTGCAAGTAGATACGTTCACATGGAAAGATTTTAAATGGGTAACTGTCATCGACGTTTTTAGTAAGGTAGCTATGGCTCACCCAGTACGAAAGAGGTCCGCTGATGCAGTGATCGAAGCCCTGAGAACATGGTTTCAATTTTACGGAGTCCCGGACAGGATATCGTCAGACGGAGAAAGAGAATTTAACAACGCAGAAATAAAAAAGAAGATGGCGAACTTAGCCATCACCTGGCATATCAATATCCCGGGACACCCTAAGAGCAGTGGGGGAATAGAGCGACTACACAGCACATTAGGAGACCACCTCCGGGTGTACCACGTGGACAAGGGTTTGGACCCAGATGAGGCCATGCCACGGGCCGTGGCAGCCTATAACCACTCTATACACTCGGTGAAGGGATTTTCCCCTTTCGAGGCTCATTTTGGGCTGCGCGACAGGAGGAGGAATAGTGGGGATACCGCAATAGATGACGAATTTTCGGAGAGACTGGTAAACAATAGGGCGGAAATCGTGAGGGTATGGGAGAAAACGTGACAGCGGATTGAATCCGAAAAAAATAGGAAGGTAGCACGCGAGAATGTGGGTGTAAGCGACGTTACGGAGAAGATTAAAATAGGGTCAATTGTTTACCGTAAATTGACTTCAAATCGCGGGATTTGATCAGATATGAGGGACCATTCAAAGTGATCGTAATTCGTGAACACAATTCAGAGCATTAGGGACCCTAGGAAAAGGCGAAACGTTCACGTAGAGCAATTGAAGTTTCCCGTAAGGGAGCCTAGCCAAGCAGAGTAATATGGAAGTATCCTTTCTCCTAAAAGTATAAGTGTTGTAAATAGAGATGTTCTGTACATAGTTTATAAGTTCAAAGGCTATATTTTATTTTCGTGATTGTATGAATCATGATGAGAAAGTTTTTTTTTATTATTTGTATTATATTATATTGTATTTCTTGCTATAGTGTATTTTGTTGTGTTTTTTTTCTATTGTATAAGTTTATGAGTGTATGAGTTTATATACATATATATATATATATATATATATATATATATATATATATATATATATATATATATATATATATATATATATATGTATATATATAGACTTAATAAATATTGAAATAACAATTTCCCTTTCTCTGAAATTATTTATTATTTCAATATTACTTGGACTAACTAGTTGACTATATAACTCCTAACTATATTGCCAACTCGCTCACATCTGGAGCTAACATGGACCTAGCTATCTCGCTAACATCGTTGCCTCCTGAGTTGGCTTTATTTCGTAATTGGCTTTGGCCATGTTTTGAAAACTGCTTTGTTTGTGAACCGTGGAGAGTGCTTTCTCTCGAAATATCAATTCCGGCTGTTGAAAAATTAATTTGTCAATTTTTTTGGCGGAACAAGGCCAGGCGCCCATTTCCAGTTTCTGGCGCTCTGGGCAGATAATTTTAATCGCCCCTTCTCATTTTTCGGTTCCCACATGCAACTACTAAGGTTTTTTGATTTTTTAAAGACACAGGCTCATAATACTTTTTCTTATTTAATAAATGACTGTTGCAGTTTTATACAATTGATAAATGTAACTGCCATTGATAAAAGATGAGTTATAGTATACTGTGTTCTCGTGTAGTACTATATATTGTGAAACTATTTTTAATTCTATGTCTAAAATATTTGGTTGTAGAGCTAATATTTCTATAAGTACTCTGTAATACTCGTAGTTAATATAATCTAAAATTTCCTCTTGACCCTGACTATGGCAGAACTCTGTCGTATCAAATTTAATTTTTTATTAAAAAAAAGGAAATCAAAAAATTAAAATAAAACTTGCCAAAGAAATTAGTTTTTTAAAACAAAGACAGAATAAAAGTTGTTTATTTTATTTAGTTTTTGGTCAAATAATTTTAATTTTTTAGATTCTCCTGAAAAACGATGGTTTTTATAAAGTTTTGAATTCAAATTTGAAGGTAGTTGTGGGTTAAAAAAAAATCTTTGAATCTGTTTTCATTACATTTAATTCAATGGATCAATAAAAATTCAATTATTTCTTTTTAAAAATTGTATCGCTCTAAAATTTACTATTTCTGGATCACGAACAATGATTTTGAACACGGTCTTAAATATTCAAATTAAATTCAATACACCATGGCAGGAGTTCTCAAATCGTGCTACGCAAGAATCTTCCGGCTGGTACGCGAACAAATAAAATAAATTCATGAATGAAATCATCTTTTTAACTTGTTCAATGAGGGATAACATTTTTTTGAATATTATTATTCAATGTATCAATGGTAAGATGAATAAACACGATCTACAATTAATAAGGATAATTCAGAATGGTTGTCGTAGTAAAAACGAAAAAAACTGAGTGTTGAAGAGGATTGATCAAGTTGATCGGATTGTAAATAAACAGCATCCTTCCAACTGAAAAATATTGATGCTATACTTTTGCTTCTTATGTGAAATTGATAAACATTTGATTTGGTATTTTTAAGCTTTATTTTCAATTTATCATATATTACTGTAATATATATTTGTTTATTTTTGTTATATTATTGTTTTATTTGTTATATAAAGTTTCGTAAATTAGTTTGTATTATTTTATGAAGTTTTATGAGCCTTCAATATGATAAGATTACACTCAGTTATCTGAATAGTGTAAGTTGCATTGATATCAAGTTCTGGAATCACTTTACTGTGGCATCACAAGCGAGGTAAGGGATGGCTGGCTTCTCAACTATCTACATCTACATATTATTACATAAAAACATTATTTGTGATCAATAAATAGTAAATATTACTCTTTTAGATTACTGCTTTGAACATTATCGTAGAAAAAAAAGTAATATTAAATATTCGAGTGACCAATTTTTTTACGAATGATATAATTAAATTATGCAGCGTTCTAATAGGTCTATTGAATTACATGTAATCAGAACAGTATTAATATACGTTGAAAACATATTTTTTACTTCGATAATTTTTTTTAATTAAATCCAATTTTTTTAATCACAAATAATGTTTTTATGCTATAATATGCACATGGTTGAGAATCTAGCCTTGATTGGGATGCCATTTTCTGAAATTAATCTACTTAGATTAAAACATAACGACGACCATATCGTCGGCCTCATGTTAAACTTGCGAATGTGAAAAATTCGATTTTTTGTTTCTGTTATTTTTCGATAGTATTTCGGTTGATACAGTAATGCATTCACGAATCTGTTGCGGTATTAGAAAGTCCTGAAATCGCAGTTAGTTTTTTACGGAAAATGTCTGAAAGTCTTTCCTGTTAAAGTAACGAATATGTGTATTATAATGGCTAAACGATAAATGGATATGAAACTATGAGATAAAAGAAAAACCACAACAAAAAACTTTAAATAGTCGAAATCCTTATACACAGTTTTTTTGCAGGCTTGAAAAGTATTGATTGATATCATTCGTATGTTTACCATAGGAACAATGATATGTGGAATTAATATGGTCAATTTTCTTTATCTTGGATTGTCACAGCTTGCATTAAACCTAATTTGAATATTTAAGACCGTGATCAAAGTCTTATGATTAATATAACATTATTCGTCAACCAGAAATAATAAATTATAGAGTGATATTTATAAAACGATATGAATTTTATAAAACGAAATAATTGAATTTTAGAACGATCTGAACTGTCCATCGAATTACATCTTTCGAAAATAGTATTCTTCTACGGAGTGAAGTATATTAACAGATTTTTTTAATTCAAAACTGGCGTCAAATTTACATACATTTTATAAAACTATATTCAAATTTTTAGGCGCATTTGAAAATAAAAATTATTTGACTAAAAATTGAAAATTTCGCTTGTGGTACACGCTTTTGTGTTTGCACGATTGGCTATGGGTAACGTTTTTGTTTTTAAAACACCAAGCTTTTGTGGAATTGCCAGTCATGAGCGAGCTTATTTTTTCAGATCAATCCATGTTGGCGGCTAACAATATGGTTACAGGTTTTTTACATATTTTTTTAAAGAATAATAGAAATAGAAAAAAAAAAGGATAAACCGACCAAAATTCATAGAAACGATTTCTCTCTCACTAAGTCACCTCTGCTTTTGAAAATATTAAGAGTTAACCAAATCTTTTTATTTGGAAATTCGAATTATATGACGTTTACATTACTTTGAAGAGGAAAATAAATACGAATTATCGAAGAGACTGGATTGCAATGTTTTTATACGAAATAAACGGAGATTTTCAAGAGACCAAAAAATCCAATTTGACATATCGGTGTCATGTATATATTTAAAATTTCGATGTATCGGATGTTAAGATATCGATAGAAAATATCGGTTTTTCAACTCAAGTATATCGATATTTCGCGTTTCGATATCCCAACCCTATTCGAAACCTCTGATCGAGAGTCGTAGTGTGTTGCGGGTCGCGCCGCCATGTTGCAACTACTAAAGCTCTACTCATTCAAAAGACCATTAAAATAATAATTAAAAAAAATATCAGGCATTATTGGAAATCAATAATTTAGATTACGGATTCCCAATAACATCCTAAAGATATTGCTGCATTATATTTTACATTTTAAACATGTTTTCATTAATAAAATTTTGAATGCATGTTCAACAACATTACATGAGGAGCTCCAAATCACAATTAATTTTGTCCATTTTGTCCTGACAAAATTCATTTTGTACCGGAATTTTAAATTATTTTTTGCAAGAAATCTATGTCTGAAATGTTTCGGATCATATTGCTTCTTTTCACTTTGTAAGAAGAGCTTTAATTTTTGTTGTTCACTGTTGAATGAATTTCCTAGATGGCCCAGATCAAAAGGAATTTTTTTAAAGAAAATGGAAATTGAACATAATGCATTTTGATCTGGAGCACCTCAAATTACGAACTGGTTGAAATACGAAAGCTTAAATTAAAATAAGAACTAATTAAGATAGAAAAAAAAAACAGAATACAGGAGATTGCATTATTAAATAATTTTTATTCTGGTTTGAAAATCTATAAAGTATCAATAGCCACTATATTTTAAATATTATTCTCTTTAAAAAAAATATTGAAAATATTGCCTATTAAAGGTTTTATTATTAAAAAGGTTTCAATATTTTAAAATTTTAAAATCAGCATAATTTAGTCTCTGGAATATCCAATATGGCGGCGAGATGCCTAATTCATTTCCTTTCTTTTTTTTTTTTTTAAACCCAACCGAAACTTTTTTATTCTTTCCTAAGGTTCTAAGAATCACAAGTAAATATGACAAGTGTTGAATTGGTGTTTCAGAGAATTATAATATGAAGTGCTTTATAAAATGAATTATTTTAAACAATTTTCTATTAACTAAAGTTTACATTTTTTTATTATTTTTGTTTAAATATTTAGGAAATTTTAATAACAAATCAACCACTTTTATTGATATAAATTAAACTTTTAAATCATATTTCTAAAAAAAATATTCAGTTTTGAAAGTTTAATGGAAATTTCCATTTGGAAGTTGGCGGATTCTTAAGTTAGCTATAAACGATGTTACTTTAAATCTTATAAAACTAGCCAAACATATTCAATTTCTAAAAGTGAAATTTTGATTTCATTCTGGAGAATAACAACTTAAAATCTTAATGTTTCAGTACAAAGTTATAAAAAAGAAAAATACTACCTACATAAGTTTTGTTTAGAATTAATCTTAATAAATAAAACATCTAGTGCTGGTAATGAACAATAAATGATGGTTTAAAAAAAAAAATAAACTATTAACTATAAAATGACATGTATTGACAAGATGTTTCAAAAAGTGCATATCAGTAATTAATAACAAAATGTGAGTATATTCCACAGAAAAATTAACAGCCTATAGAATATCCATGATGGAAGTATCTAAATTTAATAATTTACTCTCCTATTTCTTTGAACAAGTGACATTTTGAAGTTCAGTTTTTTATTTTTTTTTTAACCGAAAGAATATTAGGACTATAGATAAGGTTCAATAAATTAAGAACATTGATTTAAGTCACCGTTACTAAATTATTTGTACTATATCTAAATTATTTAATTAACTAATGACAGTTATTAATCGTTGAAATTGTGTTTTAACGAATAATATAGTATCGTTTGATACAGAATAAAACGCTAGAAAAGATGATTCTATTAAAAAGAAATTAAAAAATAACTATTTCCATGCATTATTTAAAAATCATAACTCACTAGAATTATCCAATATGGCCTCCTTTCTTGAAGTTCACTATCCACCTTGTTCTTTAAAATAAGTAGATCTCGAAACGAAAGTAAATAATACAATAAACCAAGCTATGAAGAAACTTGAATAAATCACCAGTTTCTTATTTATAAAACTTTTCACATATTTACATATATTAATATAAACAACCTCTGAAGACAAACCGAAGCGCAAGACTAGACTAGGACAAATTGAGATTAAGGCAGTGGTTGTTTGATCATGGAAAATACTCGCACCTGATTGGTCCCTGAATTACCGCCACTCCTGATTCCAAAAGATGGAAATATTCAGTTTAATACGATTCACTTTCACAGTAGCCAAGCTAATGGTAGTTCACAAAAAGGTAAATGATCATTATATTTTATCTTCTTATTATTTTTTTATTGACGTTATTCATCCTAAAACGTACAAATTGATTGTTATTTAGGAAATTTTCAATTTTTTATGTCAAATTAATGCATATATCAGATAAAATTTATTGATAAATCTTCAGAATATCCAATATATACAAAGATGTTGTTAAACGCATATTTTGATATGTAATTTAATTTTCTAAAGAAATTTCAAAATATTACACTAATTTTATTTAAAATACTTATATAATTATTTAAACAGTTTTAAAAATTAATTTTTATAAATAAAATTATCATTGATTTTATATTTAAAATATAAATAAATTTAATTTTTTCGTTATTTTCACAATTGTACGTTTTTATTATATTTTATTATCAGATTATTAAATATTTTTCTCGATTAGAAGTAATTGTATGCCAAATTAGTAATAAGATCAAATAGTGAATTGATTTTATTTCTGATTCTGATTCACCTTTATACGTTTGGTTTTATAGATTTAATTAGATTAATATATTTAATTTATGATAAATAAGATTTATTTATGAACAATTCAAGAAATTCTCGATAAAATTACTTGATTTTATACTTATTTAATGTATTACAAAAAAAGAAAAGAAATAAGCATTACGGTTTTCATAAAATTATTTAATTTATAATATTAGTCAACAAATTAAAGATTCAAAGAAGCACCTAATACCACATGTATTTTATTAATAAAAAGTTTTATGCCATATCAATATTTTACTACATTATTTTGTTGTAACGTTTTTAAACAAAATTATTGGCCATTTTCAAACTATTTCGCTCCCACCTTACAATTAGTTAAATACAATTATTCTTAACATAGTATTCAAGGCAGTAATTCTCAAAATTTTTAAATGTTCTGATTCACCTAAATGCTCTTATTTCATTTTTTTACATTGGTGACTTAGCGTTTCTAAAAATCATAAATAAATATTTTACAATACATAATTAAACTTTTATTATTATTTATAAGGCATAATTTAATTTTAAATTAATATTTGTTAAAATGTATTTATCGACTTCAATAAATTGAGGCAAACCGATCTTGATTTACCTTGTTCTCCATAAAACTCTATAAAACACTATTATTTAAAAAAAAAAACACAATCCCAGGTATTTATCATATAACATATATGAGTTATAAAATAATGGCGGTACTGTGGGGACAAATAGAAAAGGAAAGGGTTTAAAAAAATAAATATATTGCTGCAATAATCGAATTGAAATCTTTGTAGTGAAAATAAATGAAAACGAAAAATATAAAAAGGCATATTTCACGTATATCAAAAAAATCGGTTAATAGTAATTTAAAATAGTAATTCTAATTTGAATAATTTTCTCAGTTTTTGCAACTAAAAATAAGTTTTGTCTTAACACAAGAAAATAAAAATATTAAATCCGCGTTCCCGATTGGGAACATTGGCCGTTAAGAGGTTTGTTTAGTTAAAATGAGATTTAAGAATATTTTAGCGCACTCTATCGAAATTCCTTTTGAAACTGTTTAGTTTGCAAGATAGAAAAATAGTATATTATTTATTTAGCATTCTGCGTAAGTTATATTAATATATCTAATAGTTTAAAATATAAATAAATTGATTTTTCATTGTTTTGATTATTATGTGGTTTCATTATATTTTATTATGAGATTATAAAATATTGTCGAAGATTAAAATTAATATTATGCCAAATTAGTCATCATATCAAATACTGCATTGGATTTATTTCAGATTTTTATAAAGTGAATTTATAAATATAAATTTCCTATTTCTGTAGTTTGTTTTATAGGTTTAAATTAATATATTTAATTTATGATAAATAAGAATTCTAATGTAAGAACGATTCAAGTTCAGTTTATTTAGAAATTCTCAGTAAAATGATTTGATTCTCTAATTTTGTAGCTAGATCTATATTTTAGCAAATGCCTAAACAAATAAAAAAAAAAATGTTACCATTCTCTTATTGATAAAATTATTTATTTTCAAATTCACTTTATGCACATACATTAATACATTTGTATTAGGTAGCTTTGATAATCACACATTCACTGATGTTTAAGACTAGTAACTCTAGATATAAGAATATCTATTTTTAAATTATCATCATAAAGTTTTTTATATGGAAATAATTGAATAATATAATTCAAAATGTTTATTTAACGAAAACGAGAAGACTCACCCATCACGTGAATAAACTAATATTAATACAGTTAGGACATATTTAAATGATAACAGAACTGGAAGAAAGGTATCGCACAGAGAAAAGTATGTTCTTTACTGACTGAAGTCAAGGAACAACCCCTACTCTCGTAATGCTGGATGTAAACATTGTTATAGCTAATTTGATTGAAGGGCTGGCGGCCATATTAGGAGGATATTAGGTTATAAAGAGAAAGTTTACAGCATTAGTTCCATCTCCTTTCGATTTATTTAATATTGAGTCCGGATGTGTTCATTTTATGAGCATCTTACATCTCTACATCACTACATTCATAGATAGAAATAGTAATTGTTAATATTAGGTTTGATATCAGTCGACCGCAGGCCAAACCTATTAATTCCACTTTTTTTAATATTTTAAATTTAAGTTTCAAAGAACCATGGTTGAATCATCACTTCTTTTTATTTGTAATAAATCTCCAAAATAATGCATATTATGGGTATTTGAAAAATTTATTATAAGTAAAATAAGTTATGACAGAACTAAGGTTCTTTGAAACATAAATTTAAAACATTAGAAAAAGTGGAGTTTATAGGTTTTGCCAGTAAACGGCTCGTATATTAAGATAGTAAGATAGTTAAAACTGATTTTGAATTTTAAGTTTTATAAGCAAACACTTACAGGATAAGTTGAGACTTAGAATTGTTCGTTTATAACCTTTCTTCATTTTTAAATATTCTCAGCTTCTCTTTTAAATTAGTATTCAAATATAAATTCAGGCGGTTGTAAAGCTAATTTGTGAATTATTTTGGCGGAATATGTTGCTGGCGCTCTGGGCAGATAATGTTATAATTTTCAGTTCCCACACATGCAACTGAATACTTTTTTTTTTTTAACAAATGCTATTCATCTTTTTTCTTATTTAATAAATGGCTGTTGCAGTTTGATGCAATTGTTAAATGTAGTTGCCATTAATAAAACACGAGCTAAAGAATATTTATATATTATTTTGGTAATTATTCCGCAGAGCTGCTGGTGGGCGTGGCCTCTTGGCAGATTGGCTAATGTCTTTGGCAAGGTCTGTACATGGAATGCCGAATCTATTAAAGCTTCCATTGACGATCACTTTCTTAGTTATTATATTTAGTTATTTAATTTTTACCTTTCTTTTGAAAGATCATTGATTCCAATCTTTTTTTTAATCTTTGGGCGGGGATTTCAACATGAACGAATTTCAATTGGTTGTTATTTACTTCTTTATACCTTATTTGCCTCTTATATTTTTATTTATAATTTTATAAGCTCTTTTATTGAAATCAGGGTGTTCTAAAAGTTCTAAAACCAGGTATAAATCATTTACAACCTATAAGTTCAGTAAAATAATTGTAAGAAACAACAAAAATGTTATTATAAATTAGGCAAACGATGAAAAAACTTTTATACTGAAAATAGCTTATTCCTATAGTTTTTAGGGTGCTGAATCCAAATATGATATTAAAAAAGCTTTATAACCCACAATTTATTCACATTTTATAGTTAAATTTATTAAATTAAGCGATTTTTAAAGAATTGAACAGCTTTCAGTCTTAGGCCTCATGAAACAATTAGGCCTTAAGTTGGGCCTCATGAAAAAATTTGTAAAGGCTTTGCCTAAAGATGGACTATGTTTCAAGTATCTCTGCCAAAAGTTTCCACGCCTTTCAGAAGCTAAACTAAAAGAAGGCGTCTTTGTCGGACCTGACATTAGAAAAATGATGTTTGATGTTAACTTTGAATCCACAATGACCTTAAACGAGAAAGAAGCTTGGGTATCATTCAAGCAAATCCTTACAAAGTTCTTGGGAAATGAAAAAGACCCAGAGTATGTTTCTATTGTAGCTAACATGTTATAGAAGTTTAAAAAGTTAGGATGTTTGATGAGCCAGAAACCTACGGAAAACTATGGGTGATACAAAAAAAAATAAGGCCAGATTTAGATTCAGCACATAAAAATCTATAAAGATCAACTATTAAAGTTAAAAAAGTTTTCAAAATTTTTTTTTCTGTGTTATTAATATAGATAAACTATATTAAATAATATTACAAGATTGGAGTGAATGGACTTTGGATTTCAATCAGACTAAAGCTACTCATTCACGGTTCAACTTGAGGTAGACTTTCGTTGGTACTGCCCGCGATTGCGGCTGACGAAGTCTGATGGCAGTTTACTACTACTTTGACTGAATAGATAGGGACATATTTCGCTGGTACTGCACGGCAGTCTAGGTATGACGTCATACCTAGACTACTGCTGCCCTGACCGCTCCAGAAATAATCCTGTCGTACTGCCACGGTTGCGGCGGTTTCCGCTTGTTTCCGTTTAACAAACTGCAAAAAGGATTTAATGAAAATGTCGATGAATGTCTTGTTGAATTTTTTTATAAATATCTGGTTCTTTATATAATAATATAACATAAATGGATATAAACAAAATAAATAAACTTCTTAATTTACTTGTTTCTTGAAATTTTATGATAGTAATATCATAAATAAATATAATAAACAAAAATTTATAAAAATAAATGTCTTTATTTGATCTTTTTTAAAATTTGTTTAAAAAAAAATAAAAAATTGTACAACTACAGAATCGTTTATTCATCATTTTAAATAAATTTATAGTCACCACCACGTATAACTAACGGATGTGAAAAATCCAATTTTTGGAATTACTTAAATTTTCTACGTCATGTAGTAAATTTATGCAAATTTAAAATACTTTAAGAAGACTTTAGGCAAGTTTAATCAAAGTCGTTAAAGTCGTTTATGAGAAATGATATAGAATAATAATAAAGGAACTCTGTCAAATCGATTTAAAATATGATACCCCAGTGAATAGAACCCAGCCAAATTTTGACATTCAGTCTTCGATTGACTGCAGCAGTAAGCTGAAACTGTAACAAGTCGCTTTAGGTTACAGTATTCCTTTGGATAATAAATATATGATTATGATATCAATGGCTATAATTGTTTTTTGATGATATTACGGAATAATTGACGACCAAGTAGATATAGAAACCGCGAATGGCAGTCATTTGTTTATAAATCGTCCCTTCAATAGGAAGTAATAACCAGCTAAGCTGGGATTGACAATGCAGAGATACAAAAAATATTGGGCCAATCAAGTAGCAGCCTGTTGAGATAGTAATATATATGGAGGATATCGATGCTCCAAAATCGCTAGGGATGCTTATTGGGCCGGTTGCCGCGGCGGACCATAGGGGCCGGAGGTTTCAAGTTTTTGACTTTAGTATTCTAGAACTGAAGGACGACGTTGATTATTGACAGCCCCTTCCCCCCTCCCTCCCTCCCATGTTGGGCTGCCTTCTCTGTTCTTGTTCTCAGGGCTGGGGCTGAGGCTGAGGGGGGGGGGGCTCTGGGGAAATACCCGCAATGGTACCTGCTTCTCTCATCTTCTTTATATTTCCTTGCGGTAGTCAAACCAAGAAATATTTTAACATAGAAATCTTCGGATAGGTTGCTGATTTAAAAAAAAAATACCTAATAATATAAATATAAAAAGAACATATTCATTTATTTCAGACTTTTCTAAAATATTTAATAACATTAATTTTTTTATCGAGTTAGATTATTATTGGAAGACCTCAACCATTATTTCAAATATATCTGCATAAATATAAATATTTATATACAGGTATTAATATTAGATATTTAAAAAAAAAATCAACCTTTCCGAGCATTCCTATAGGAAACCACCTGCTCCAGAAAGCGTCAAAACAGCCGATTTCGTTTCAGATTTTCAAAAATTTTCTAGGAAAAGGATATATGAGCTAAACTCTGCTCCTGAAAGGTTCAAAACCTTACGAACTTAAAGTAAAGTATCACTTCCGGCCTGTTAATTATTTATATTGATAAAAAGTATTATATTTTAATATAATTTTTGATGAAAGTTTATTCAGATCTTCAAGTAAAGTACCACTACCAGTTTGCTAATTTTAATCAAAATCTAGTTTTTTATTTATAATAATATATAAGTCTTATATACCAAATTTGAGAAGTTTTTTTAGTAATAATATAGTATAGTTTGGCTATAATATAATCTAGTTTTTATTTATAATAACGTATAAGTTTTATATACCAAATTTGAGAAGTGAAAAGAGAACGACACTCGGCGTCGCGACATCCATCTATTGACACACGCATACACATACTCTTGTTTCTGGAGGTCTCATTCCGTTATTATATGTCCGTTTTCTTTCAGTAGGTAACTAGTTTCGAAGAGATTTCTTCGTGTTCCGTGACAACATTAAAACTATCAATATCACTAGATAAAGCATTAGAAATCGACAGTTTCGACATTTTAAGCGGAAAAACCCACTTAACTTATATCTTATTTCCCTGCTGCAGATTTGTGCATCTCACAAATGGGGAGGAAAACCAGTATTTTACACTCAATTTCAACATTTAAAACAAGCAATAAAAATGTTTAATTAGATTGGAAACCAAATTGTGTTTGTAACCTTTATTACCGAAACATATGATTTATGTATTTAATTTAAATATAATTCTTTATGTAAGCTTATTATGACCTTCAAGTAAAGTACCCTTTTCGGCTCAAAAAGTTTAACCAAAATATAGTCAATACATTCATATCGATATAAAAGTCCTATTTACCAAATTTGAGATGTTTTACATTGTATTTTAATATAATTTTTAATGAAAATCTATTATGACCTTCAAATAAAGTACCACTTCCGGTGACCATGTGGTAACCAAAATGTAGTGAACCTCCCACAAATAAATGCTACAAAAATCACAAATAAATTTTTTAACTTTCTACAGCCAACTATTTTTGAGCTATGTGAGATACGGATGGACGAACGTACCTAAAGACGTCATGACGAAACTAGTCAAAATGGTTTCAGAGATGGCCAAAATGGGTATTTCCGTTGAAATCTGAAAACCGAAAATATTCGTTTTTCAAGGCGTACAAACAAGGAAGCAATAAAACATTTCATGGCCCGAAATCTCTCTCCTCGATTAAATGAAACATCTTTCTACTAACAAGTATTTAAATTAATTTTATTAAAGGAGAATAACAATTAAACAGTTTTTAATAAACTCATGAGATTTAACACTTTGTTACTGGGCGTTAAATTGTATATCCTGAATATTTAAGGAGGAAACTTGCCTTGAGGAGTCCCTGTGCCGGGTTCTGATATAAAGTATAAATAAGCAGTTGAGAAAAAAAAAGTCTCAGTTAAAAAGATGTCTAAACAATTTTGTTCATTTTCGGACATTTTTTTTTTCAATATTGTATTTAAATGTAATATAAATGTTATTAGCTATAGCTATAACTTTATTTCTGATTTTTAATAATTTTTGTTTATACTTTTTTTTTTCGCTGGGGCCGGATCTGTTCTCACCATTTCTTTTTGGTTTTTTTTTTTCCAAAACATTTGACTTTGAATCTATTCTGAAAGTAAATATATTGAAAAACGGTTTACTTTTTTAATTAACAATTTCTTAGTGAACTTCATCAGTAATGTCATCTAAAATTAAATGCTGGCTGACGTGACGTTTGACCTCAGAAATATTTTATTTTTTTGTCAGCGTATACCACCGACCCATCAAAAAGATCACTTTTGAAGAGAGACATTTTCCTGGAAAAATTCAACATATTAACCGTATAGGTCTGGTTCTATTTTTTTCATACACTGTAGATGTTATACTTCAAATGCATGTCACCCGGGAGGCGGAGAAACTCGGAGCAAAAAAGTTACATCATTTCAAAAATGATCATTTAAACCGTAAGTTATCGTTAATCTAACGGATGATTTGATACATTTCAGAATCTGTTAACTGGCTAAGAACGTTGTACTTACCTCTAATAAGTACAAGAAGGAAACAATTGAATAGCGCCATTTTGAAATCGAGCAGAACATTATTTTAAACAGTCTGAACTCTGTTCACAACTGAGAACCTACTGTTGCATTGGAAATAGTTAATTCTTTGAACTAATCTAAATACACCAAATCGAGTTCTCAATGCAGTTTCCATCTCGTCAATGATCCTTGATAATAATAATTAATAATATAGTATAAATAGTATAAACTTCATTAGTCGATCAGATCACATGAATTTTTTCCAGCTAGATTGGGCGTTTTAACAGACTCTAATCTATTCTTTATTATTATCAGTATTGTACATTTGTCAAAAGTCCTACACAATATGTAGACAAATTCTTCTAATTAGTTATTATAATTTTTTAAGCAAAATTAAAAACTATAGTTTGAGGTAGTTTTTCATCTCTTCTTTAGAATAAATATCGTGACGATCCATCTTCACCGGTGGACCGATAACTTTAACAATACCTTCTACCAAGTGCTCGTATTGAACTTTAACAATACCTTCTACCAAGTGCTCGTATTGAACTTTAACAATACCTTCTACCAAGTGCTCGTATTGAACTTTAACAATACCTTCTACCAAGTGCTCGTATTGAACTTTAACAATACCTTCTACCAAGTGCTCGTATTGAACTTTAACAATACCTTCTACCAAGTGCTCGTATTGAACTTTAACAATACCTTCTACCAAGTGCTCGTATTGAACTTTAACAATACCTTCTACCAAGTGCTCGTATTGAACTTTAACAATACCTTCTACCAAGTGCTCGTATTGAACTTTAACAATACCTTCTACCAAGTGCTCGTATTGAACTTTAACAATACCTTCTACCAAGTACTCGTATTGAACTTTAACAATACCTTCTACCAAGTGCTCGTATTGAACTTTAACAATACCTTCTACCAAGTGCTCGTATTGAACTTTAACAATACCTTCTACCAAGTGCTCGTATTGAACTTTAACAATACCTTCTACCAAGTGCTCGTATTGAACTTTAACAATACCTTCTACCAAGTGCTCGTATTGAACTTTAACAATACCTTCTACCAAGTGCTCGTATTGAACTTTAACAATACCTTCTACCAAGTGCTCGTATTGAACTTTAACAATACCTTCTACCAAGTGCTCGTATTGAACTTTAACAATACCTTCTACCAAGTGCTCGTATTGAACTTTAACAATACCTTCTACCAAGTGCTCGTATTGAACTTTAACAATACCTTCTACCAAGTGCTCGTATTGAACTTTAACAATACCTTCTACCAAGTGCTCGTATTGAACTTTAACAATACCTTCTACCAAGTGCTCGTATTGAACTTTAACAATACCTTCTACCAAGTGCTCGTATTGAACTTTAACAATACCTTCTACCAAGTGCTCGTATTGAACTTTAACAATACCTTCTACCAAGTGCTCGTATTGAACTTTAACAATACCTTCTACCAAGTGCTCGTAGTTGAGAATGTATGAATTATTTGCTCATTTTCAATGACTGTCACTTTTCACCATGACGCTTAAGAACATTGTTATATATTTTACTGCAAAAATGTAGATACATTATCTTATCTTATAAAGCTATAGTAAAAGGTGTACTGATTTATGCCTAAACTAATAATTGATATAATATAATAGTTAATTTTTGATGCCCTTATTTTACGTAACGGTGTTGAAACCTGAGGGTTGTCCCATCTAAATCAACTTCTTCTCTCAATCTCAAGTTACCCCTCAAAAATAAAATAACGAGTATAAATAATAGATAATAAATCTGTATTTCAAAATATGTACCTTTCTTTCCAATGGAAACTGTAGTTATCTCTCCGCAAATGAAATTTTATGGAGTAATAGTTGCTGATTACTGAACATAACCTATGTTCAGTAAATAAAATGGCTGCCTACAAGGCTGGAAAAAAAGCCAAACTTCTGGGCTTTGACACAATGTAGCAACAGCACAAAGTGATTAAGAATCAGAGTCTTTACTGTTCATGTGGAAGTGGCATAAACTTCAATTCTATAAAAAAAACTCTGACTGTCCCAATGTTACCCCACTCGTCACAGAGCGATCCCAGTTACAAAGTGATCCCGGTTACAAGGTGACCCCGGTTACAAAGCTTACCGGTTAAAGAAAAGAAAGGAAGTTATCATCCGCCCGTCTCCGCTATTCTCGACAGTATTTAAACATTGTAAACTTATATTTATTATACTTTATAATATACTATATATATATTGGGGCCTTTTTCTTTCCGAGTACCGCAATTAATGACCGGTAATTATGTGATCACTGTTATAACATATATTGCTAAAGTTTAGGTTATTAATAATGTATGCAATAACTTTTATTTACATTGTTAAATTATATTTTTAAAAATCTGGTGCGGTGCGCGCATCACACAACTTTCCCTTACCGCCCTATAATAATTATCTTTTTAATACAATTTTAAAGAGTTCACATAAGCACTGCTTCTAATAAACTCAGCAGCATACACATCTTCTCCCGCTTAAGTAAAATAAAAAAGTTTTTAAACAATTTTAGTACAGCAATTCTATACACTGCCTATATATTTTAACTTTGTCAAGTTGCACATACATTTTAAAAGTTTCTGGTTTAGTTTCCATGGAAACATTTTCTTTCCATTAAATAATGTGAAAGTAGAAATTATTAAGTTAATTTCCGCTTTTGAATTTTTAAATTACTTTATTACAGAGTGTATTGTTTATAACAGATTGGCGGATTGGTGGGAGGAGGTTCGGTCGCATCCGTCACCTTTCGGATGCGCTTGGTTATCCATCTAGGGTCTTGTGCTTCTCATAAGATACACTGTATCTTTACTAATACAGGTCCAATTTTGATGATTCTTTTATTGTTTTTTATATAATTTAATTACCTTTCATATAATTCTACAAATAATTTATGCATATAATTAATGCATACTTTTTAAGCTATGCGCAAATAAAATATTCTTTTCATCATAACTTTTTTCCCTGCAATTCCTCGGTGATTTACTACATGAATGAAAAGTTAAAGGCCATTATGAACAATAATTTAGGCAAGTTTCATCAACATCGTTAGAGCCGTTTTCCAGAAAAATGTAAAAAAGGGTAAAATCCATGATATAATAACTATTTCTGTTTAGTCCGATGCGCTGTATCTTTGCTAATACTGGTCTGATTTTGATGATTCTTTTATTGTTTTTTAGATAATTTAATTACCTTTCATACAACTCTATAGATAATTTACCATAAATTGCACGCTTTTGAAGTTATGCGTAAATAAAATATTCTTTTCATCATAACTTTTTTCCCTGCAATTCCTCGGTGATTTACTACATAAATGAAAAGCTAAAGCCCTTTATGAAGAATAATTTAGGTAAGTTTCATCAAAATCGTTAGAGCCGTTTTCGAGAAAATTGTAAAAAAGTGTAAAATCGATTATATAAAGTGGCACTTCCGGATAGTCGATTTTGACGAAAAAGTTGCTGTAACATCACAGCCATATACCTACCTTAAATACGTAATTTGAGTATCGTACGACTTTACGTTTTTGAGCTAGGCTGTTCACAGACACACACACAGGCACACAGACGCACGGACACACAGACCATTTTGTGAGGCTTGGTCATTTGGACTCAGTGGACCTTAAAACGTGTATTTCCGTTGACAATTCGAATTCGAAAATTTTCACGATCGCAATACTTCCCCTTTCTATATACTTCGTATATGGGTAAGGGAAAGTAATATGCAATATAAAAAGCTATTTTCTGATCCTTGGAAATTGCCTATTATAAAAATGATACCAAAACCAAAAAAACATCTGAAAATCCATCCTCCTATCGTCCTATTTCCCTCTTGCCCACTATGGGCAAAATCCTAGAAAAACTCATATTAAAGAGACTGTACCCAATCCTAGAATTAAATCAAGTGATTCCTGACCATTAGTTTGGATTTCGAACATCCCATTCTACTATTCAGCAGTGTCATCGTGTGGTGGATGTGATATCCTCCACATTGGAGCGCGGAATGTACTGCACGGGAGCCTTTCTCGATGTGGAACAAGCTTTTGACCGAGTCTGGCACCCGGGACTGCTTTACAAACTCCGTCAATTCCTTCCCCCGACATATTTTCTATTAATCCGTTCCTACCTCACCGATAGAACCTTCAAAGTAAACCATAATCTTGCCTACTAATCACTATTCTCTCAGTCCGCCGGTGTACCTCAAGGTAGTAAGTATCCTTGGCCCCATCCTTTACACGGTGTATACAGCTGATATCCCAACCCATCCTAGCACCATCCTCACTACTTACGCTGATGACACATGTGTGTTATCTGTGAACAATGACCCATTTGCCGCATCTCAAACCCTGCAGTCACACATCACAGCCATTGAAGAATGGTGTCAAAACTGGAGAATCAAAATAAATCCCAACAAATCCCATCAAATCATCTTTACCCTACGTCGTAAACCCACTACATCCTGTCCTACAGTATCCTTTAATAATATACCATTTATCCCAGTCGAACAAATCCGCTACCTAGGACTCCATCTTGATAAACGCCTTACATGGAATCCTCACACAAGACTGAAACGACAAGAAACTGCTCGAAGATTCCGATTACTGCAACACTTACTTGACAAACGCTCCAAATTACCGATTTTCTACAAAAAGCTCATTTACATCACCATTATCAGGCCTATTTGGACATACGGGATAGAGCTTTGGGGTACCACTAAACCATCAAATTCCTCCCGCATCCAATCCTTGCAATCCAAAATCCTTCGAAAAATCCTTAATGCTCCTTATTTTGTCACAAATAAAATTATCCATAAAGACCTCAATATCCCATTTGTTGCAGATTTAGCCCGAAATAGATATACCTCCTTTAATTCCAAACTCCTTGCCCATACCAACCCTCTTATTCGTAGCCTTTCATCTCCATGTATTCCTGATAATCCTCTGAGGCGTCTGAAAAGAAGATGGCCACGGGATCTTTTAAGTTAAAATAGACATTGAAGTGCTACCAATGGGTGGCTCCTTCACAAGTAATTCTCATGTCTTGTACTTCAAATTCCCATTTACTTGTTGTATTATGTAATACAGTTGTAAATTTCAATAAATAAATAAATAAAAAAAAAAAAAAAAAGGATTGTTGTAAAATCTAATTGTGAACCTCCCTTTTTGGTCACTGCTTAATCACCGGAAGTGGTACTTTACGTGAAGGTCATAATTGATTTCCATAAAAAATTATATTAAAATACTTTTCAAAAGTTCCCAAATTTGGTATTTATAACTTATATATTGATTTAAATAACATACTAGATTTTGGTCTAAATTGGAAAACCGAAGGCGGTACTTTACTTGAAGATCATATTAGACTTTCATCAAAAATTATATTAAAATATAATGTAAAACATCTCAAATTTGGTAAATAGGTCTTTTATATTAATATGAATATATTTAATATATTTTGGTTAAAATTGGTGAGCCGAAAAGAGTACTTTACTTGAAGGTCATAACAAGCTTACATCAAAAATTATATTTAAATTAAATACATAAATCATATTTTTCGGTAATAAAGGTTACAAACGCAAGTGTTAAAATTTAGTGTAAAATACTGGTTTTCCTCGCTATTTGTGTGTGTGTGTGTGTGTGTGTGTGTCAATAGATGGATGTCGCGACGCCGAGTGTTGTTTTTGAGATACTGCGATCTTCGGAAACTAGTAACCAAATTCAGGATCACTTTTTGAGCCACCGATTTATAGTTTAATAGGCGTACAAGAAAGTCATGTTTTGTCCACATCAGATATTTTTATTTTTTCTAAGTTAAGTTTTTAGGCCATTTAATTATCTGTCAAATTAGCATCTAATATTATCCGAGAGATGTATAGTTTTCAGGTTATTCTAAAAAGTAAAACGGATGGTAATGTCGAGTTCCGAGGATCATCCCGGGGTGACCTGTCACATTGGTACCGAATCTCAAGAAAATCGGAGAAAAGCCGCGGACGGACAGATTTAATTTTTATTCGATATTTGGATTCTAAATATCTTGAAAGGTAAAACCTCAAATTTTGCGAGGGGAGGAGGGGTACCAAATTTTTTTCCTTGGTCGATTCCAAAGGTCTATTATTGAAAATAATAAACCAAAAAAATTACATGGGTTTCCATAGGAAAATACACAGAATACTATCATCATGACTATAAAGTTCAACAGGCTGTAATAAAGGTCAAGTCTTTACATCATAACTTTTTTCTTACTTATCTAGGTGACGTACTTTACATATGAATAGTTAAAGAAAGGGCTTTAAGGAGAAAGTTTCATAAAAATTGTTGGAACCGTTATGGTGCTAAAGTCTATAGAAAAACTGGTTTGGTATATATTGCGCCGCCACTATTGCTCGGTTTCATTCACAGTCATTGGGGAACAAAACGCTGCATAACAAAAAAATAAGCAACAAAATTGTTGCTCCCGTTCAAGAGATAATATTAGCACAGCCATACACACGCAGACTAATGGCACAAAATGGAATTTTTTTTGAGACTGAGGGAGCTTTAAAACACATAGGTCCGTTGAAAAATGACGATCTAAAATTTCACCCGATTACAATAATTTCCTTAGCTAGTAGCCGTAGGAAAATAAGAATAATTGACAAAATTATAACATATTTAGAGTAGTCATAATTAAAAAGTCGGTATTATAAGGTAACTCTAGTTAGATCTGATTACAGCTGAATCCTGCCTTCAAAGATAATTTTTCATAATTTCCCCAAAACTGAGAAGTCAATATCGAAGGGAGGGAGGGCTCAGAGGTTTCTGTCTATTGGATGCGAACTTCACCAGGACTCTCTACCTCTCCCTCCTTTCTGTTTGTGTCTTCTTTAGGCTCCCATTTCCATATCCTCGGCCCTCCACCTTTATTACTTCCTTCTCTTTATCCTTAATAATGCCCTTGATAATGGATCAACTTCATAATCCTTTCTATAAAAAGACTTTTTTATCAGATGTACCAGTCTGGCTCCTGCCTTCACTCAGTCAATGTCTATATTGCTTTCTCAGATTATCACTTAAATTACGAGTTTACGTTATTATCAGTAATCAGTCAGTTGAGTGTTGCTTTAAAAGGTTATATTCTAAGATAATAGAATGACAGAACTATAGCAAAGATTGAACTATTTAGAAAGGTAAGGTAAAGCCTAAATGTTTAGAATAGATAGTAGCAAGTTAGAGATAAGACAGCTACCTACCCCCCTCCCCCCACTCGCCGCACCTACTCCCCTTCCCCCCACTCGCACCTACCTCCCTCCCCCCACTCGCACCTACTCCCCTCCGCCCACTCACACCTGTCCCTCTAGTACCTACTGTTACTACATAACTATATTACGAATAATGGCAAATTAACTTTAGCCTTTTCCTCGAGATAATATTTCATGGGAACTGTTCTACACAAACAACGGCGATATTTCCCAAAAACATAAAATAAAAAAAAAAATAAGAAAAATGGCAATGCGCTCAACTGCCAAGCAAGTAAACGGCTATAAATTAAATAAAATGGAGGAGAAAATAGCAATGATATTAACCGAAATGGTTAAAATAGCGGAAGTTGAAAGTTCGCAAGGGAAGCAAAAGAATATTAATTAGGGATTGATAAATTATTTGCCACTTGTATAAATTTGTTTTATTGAAAACTAGTTTCGAATGTTATAAATTCATCCTCAGTTCTAAAAAACACACAAAAAATTCAAAAATAAGCAATTCAAAATATAGTTTGGTATTATTATACATATTAAATTAGATTAATATAAATCAGTATTATAAAACATTTATGAATTATGAATTTAATTAAGACAAGAAATCAAATACATGCTGGCACTCATCAAGGTTTAAATGGATTATATCAAACAGAAAAGTTTATACTGGTTTCTTCTCGGATTGAACTAACAATGAACGAGAACTAGGCAGGATGTTTTTAGTTAAACGGTTTATGGGTCAGGGTTTTTCCAGTAATGCCGGTGAGTAATTGTTTTTTCTGTTATAGATGGGAATAAATTAAGATTGGACTATCGGAGATATTTATTTGGTCATTTAAGCAAAAATCTGGATTGGATTTGAAGGATTTTATTATTTCAAGTTCTTCATACATATTTAATTTGAGACTGTTTTCAACGTGATGTATTAATTTAACTCCTGAGTCTTTGATGAACTTATGATTTTTTAGAACTGAGGATGAATGTATAACATTCGAAACTAGTTTTCAATAAAACAAATTTAAAGAAGTGGCAAATAATTTATCAATCCCTAATCAGATTGATCCTTCTATACCATCATGCGGATGTTAACTGAAAAGAATATTGTCTTTAAAAATAACCAGAGATTGTAGAAAATCGAGGAATTCGCCTTAAAACAAAACAAATTACTTGAAGAATTGCTAAACAATAATAATTCAATCAGAACTAATAGTAAAAATTTAGGAAGCAGGATGAACCAGGTAGAACAAGCTAATTTATCAAACAATTTAGGAATCAGGGGCTCCCCACAAAAAATAGGAAAAACGAAGGAGGGCATTGTTTTTTCCATCGGTCCGTCCATGTGAAAAAAATAAATTTTCCAAATTTAGTCCACACACTTGTAGTGAATATTCTTGTGCTTTATCAATGATCAGCTCACAGAGATAGTCTAGCGTACAACAGGCGCAAACAGAGCTTCCTTCTCATATTCAAGGGCTCTGAAATCTTGAAAAATCTCTAGAAATCCCAAATCAAGTATCTACAGTACCGCGATAAAGTCCGCAATATGCATATATTTACACACCAGGACCCTGTTTTATAATAAAGTACAAAAGTATAAGTACTAACTATACAAATGGAAAGGTTCGTGTTGAGAAGCTACACGTTAGCTGTAGCTACAAGTTACTCATCGTTATTAGATAATAATAATTTTAACAATATATATCAACTATATAACATCTTGAACTTTACTTTACAGTACAATTTAAATTCACTTTATATTATAAATTGTAGTGCCCACCATAGATAAATTTTCATTGGATGTTAATGGAGTACCAATCAGAAGAAATGTAAAATAAAAATCTAAATATCCAGCGCCATGCGTACGAGTTGAATTGAAGCTGCATTGAATCACATATTTCTTTTAATGCTTTGAAAATAGAATAGGTACTTTTTATAATGAGAAAAAAGCACGTCATAATTTGCTTAGGACGAGGCTTTGACATGAAAAGGCTTTTATCCAATACTGTTGCTACCTAGCCATAATCTACTGGAGACCATCAACTGGAAGAGTCCTCCAAGCATACGTAAGGTAAAAATCATATCTTCCAGCCCGAGGGCCAATATTGCAAAAATATTCATTTTTCCCGGTCCCTTCTAAAGAAAGGCTCAACCTCAATATGTCAGTATCCACATTTTTACAGCATTTTATACGTTACGTCCACATATTATACGTTTGCGTGTTTATATCCAATATTAATGTTTTTACTTTCCTGACGGAATACGCAGTAATTTAATTAAGATGACAGTTCTTTGAACTAATAGTAACTATGTTAGTTCAGCGAGTTTTGAGCATTACTTTTTGATTGAACATATTTCATTGGCTTCTTCCTATTTTCTTTTGTTTAAAACTAAATTAAATATTATTTTATTGATAATTAAGTATTTGTATTTTTATATCGCTCAAAAAACCGTTTATATCTATCGTTTCCAAGGTTCTAAGGTGTTTAATAATCCTCAAGCCTATCTCTTCAAGCCTACCGAAGCTATCTTCAAGCCTATTGAACAGCCTATTGAAGCTATCTTCAAGCTGTTATCGTGTCCATAACATTCTTTCAATTTCTGGTTTGGTAGTTCAAATCTTACTTCAGTCCATCAGTAATTTTGATATTATTTTATTAAAAGGTATTGATCTTTTTTAACAAGGTTGATTACCTAACATAGCTCTTCGTCGAAAAAGACATTTCAAGAATAAAAGAGCATTAGATATTTTTGATAAACTACTGGAGGAGGCTGAGACAGTAAGAAATAGGGCGATTATTGGCCAACAGAGCGTCCGGGATATGAGAAGCAATGACTGCAAGGAAACTTGAGGAAAAAAGGTCACCCACCATCTTCACACATCTGATGTTGAGAGGGCTCAGCTGTGGATCTTCATCTTTTTGGTTTAAGGTTCCAAGAGAATCGAATCTCAGCGAGTCATGATCAGTGATAAAAATACATTACATCGCAATCGGATTTATTATAATATTTAGGTATATTTATATTAAGCATATATTACATAATTACACACACACACACAAACACACCACACACACACACACACACACACACACACACACACACACATATATATATATATATATATATATATATATATATATATATATATATATATATAGGGGCCGGGGTGGCCGAGCGGGCTAAGGCGCTTGCAATAGGTAATCAAAGTTAAGCAACGTCGAGCGTGTTTAGTACTTGGATGGGTGACCGCCCAGATTTGGGTGACCGCCTACCGGGGAAAATCCACCTAGCCTGCCATTATCCCTCTCCCCCGGGTATGTGAGGCCCGTCAGCCTACTGGAGGCTACTCGCACAGACCGGGCGTAGGAGTGGTGACCCTACCCCGTGTATCTTAATTGTGAATCGCGTTGTGGTTTTCCAGGACATAAAATAGCCGCACAGAGGTTTGGTCCATGGACGGTCCGTCTCGGGGAAAGAAATATAGGTCCTCGTGCGCCTGCTGACTCCGAACAGCCATAACCAGTGGATCTAGACCGATTTGTCACTGTCCTTGAACCCGAGTGAGTCGGTGGGAAGGACACTGCCGAATTGGCCCCAAAGGGACTGGTTGTGGAGCAATGGCCAGCCTGCCGCTGCACCATGGAAACCATGGTTCGCAGCAACGTGAGGTTGGGTGACCCCCTCCAGGCTGTCTGTGCTCCCGCAAGCAATAAATGTCTGTAAGAACACCACATCGCGCGGCCAAAGATCTACAAGGTCTATAGAGCCAACCGAAAGAAAAAAAAAAAAAAATATATATATATATATATATATATATATATATATATATATATATATATATACAGTTGAACCTCTGCATATCGAAAATTTCTATTTATCGAATTTCTCTTAGGAACTTTGAATTTCTATAAGAAAAAAACTGTATATCGAATAAAATTTCTATATATCGAACAAAAAATTCCGATTTAAGAAAATATAAAATGTGATTGTCATCAAAAAGATCTCTTAATTTTTGTATATAAGAAAGGGGTAATAATTAAATAAAAAATGATCCACTGGTTCGCAAAGGAAATTCGGAGAAGATCTTGTGTCAGAAAAAGTATAGCAGTACCTAAATGATCCACTGGTTCGCAAAGGAAATTCGGAGAAGATCTTGTGTCAGAAAAAGTATAGCAGTACCTAAATGATCCACTGGTTCGCAAAGGAAATTCGGAGAAGATCTTGTGTCAGAAAAAGTATAGCAGTACCTAAATGATCCACTGGTTCGCAAAGGAAATTCGGAGAAGATCTTGTGTCAGAAAAAGTATAGCAGTACCTAAATGATCCACTGGTTCGCAAAGGAAATTCGGAGAAGATCTTGTGTCAGAAAAAGTATAGCAGTACCTAAATGATCCACTGGTTCGCAAAGGAAATTCGGAGAAGATCTTGTGTCAGAAAAAGTATAGCAGTACCTAAATGATCCACTGGTTCGCAAAGGAAATTCGGAGAAGATCTTGTGTCAGAAAAAGTATAGCAGTACCTAAATGATCCACTGGTTCGCAAAGGAAATTCGGAGAAGATCTTGTGTCAGAAAAAGTATAGCAGTACCTAAATGATCCACTGGTTCGCAAAGGAAATTCGGAGAAGATCTTGTGTCAGAAAAAGTATAGCAGTACCTAAATGATCCACTGGTTCGCAAAGGAAATTCGGAGAAGATCTTGTGTCAGAAAAAGTATAGCAGTACCTAAATGATCCACTGGTTCGCAAAGGAAATTCGGAGAAGATCTTGTGTCAGAAAAAGTATAGCAGTACCTAAATGATCCACTGGTTCGCAAAGGAAATTCGGAGAAGATCTTGTGTCAGAAAAAGTATAGCAGTACCTAAATGATCCACTGGTTCGCAAAGGAAATTCGGAGAAGATCTTGTGTCAGAAAAAGTATAGCAGTACCTAAATGATCCACTGGTTCGCAAAGGAAATTCGGAGAAGATCTTGTGTCAGAAAAAGTATAGCAGTACCTAAATTTTCACTTTAAATTTAGTTTAACTTAGATTTTCTTGTTGTGAACATTGCTCCTAAACATATCTTCGGTGATGAATTATACACAAATAGTTTGCATATTTTTAATATGTCTTTATTAAATTATAAATGTAAATTTGTAAAAAATCAGCAATCACAGATGTATATTGTACCATTTTTCAAATAAGTGCTATTGATCGTCCAGCTGTGTTCAGTTATTCTTTAAACCTAAAAAATTGCCTTTGATACTTCTTTAACAGCTTTAATTTAATTAGCCTAAAAAGAGTGATATATATTGTAACCAAGGTTGGCAGCTTCGCTGGAAAAGCCAAATACTTAAGATTACCTTAGTAAAACCTAGATACTTATTATATTATTATATATACGAGTATACTTATATTATATGCCTTGCACCTACTCGAACACGAATACCTTATTTCTATATCTTTAAAGATATCTTTATTCATTCTTTTCACTTTGCTTTTGTAAATAGATGCATATAGCTATTCTATAGTAAATAGATGCATATAGCTATTCTATAGTAAATAGATGCATATAGCTATTCTATAGTAAATAGATGGATATAGCTATTATATAGTTAATAGATGCATATAGCTATTCTATAGTAAATAGATGCATATAGCTATTCTATAGTTAATAGATGCATATAGCTATTCTATAGTTAATAGATGCATATAGCTATTCTATAGTAAATAGATGCATATAGCTATTCTATAAAGATATTTTTCTTGCTGCATAAATAGAGTTCATTTTGTTATGCTCATCCATTGCATGTGTCTTATTTCTATTTTTAAAATTATCTTTATACTTTCTTTTCCTTACCTTGTATTTGTATACAGATGTATATAATACTATTATGTAAATATTTCTCTTTTGTTGCACACAGTTTACTTTAAGTTATTATGTAGATATTAAGTATAATATAGATGTAAAAGAGTGGAGAAACCTAATTAGTAATGGCCCAGCCCATCTCACCATCTAAGCCTGTATGTACCCCTTTTCTTTACAAAAAAAATTATCTCTATATAAGGAATAGTTCACTCCCGGCTTATTTATAATAGACTGGCGCTCACGATACAAATTTCTGAAAAGGTGAACTAGACACCCTGGACCAGTATACATTTATATATATTCACAAAATACATTTTAATTGCAAAAATCTTTCAAAAATATGCCAGATTTCAATGAATTATTCACTTTAGTAGTAGTCTGAGACGATTACAGCTAGTTTTTTCATCGTTCTGATGATGAAATTTCAGATAGTTTGATGTCAATTTTGACACTTAGTAGTCAAATTTGTGAAAATTTTCCAGAACATTGAAAGCTTTCAATGAATTATTCACTTGAGTAGAAATCTGAGACGATTACACCAAGTTTTTCGCATGTTCCTGATGATGAAATCTCTTTCAGTTAAAAGAAACAAATTTCTCAGATTGATGAAAATTTTCCACAAAACTTCCAAATTCGTATGAGATGTTCATCAGCGATGGTATCTGATCTATTGATCCACATTTTTTTCATGGTTGTCATCAAGTCATTTTTGACACATATTGAAACTTTCTTAGTTGTCAGATTTGTGAAAAGCTTTCAAAAATATGTAAGTAATATTTTATTAAATTGCAGATAATCTAGTAAAATTTCAAATTCTTTCTGTAATATTAGAACATTGTGCACTTAGTGAAACTATTTTTCACATTTAAGAGGGTCGTGTTATTTTGATGGACTTAATGAGTTTTTGCATCGACAAGTATGATCGAAACTCACCAACAACTTACTTATTGGTTTACATTGATCAAAAGTATAGTTAGTCACTTTTTGCAGTAAGCGGACGATTTATACACGTATACCTATAATATATAGGGTAATGACACCAGTAGTATAAACTTTAGGAAAGAATCATCTCTTAATGTTTTTTTGTTGTTTTTTACTTCCTTGTTTCATACAAGGAAGTAAAAAACAACAAAAAAACATTTAATTCATTTAAAGGAAGTATTGTAATCGCGAAAATTTTCGGTTATCAGATTTCGACGGAAATATCCATTTTGACCATCCCTGAATCCATTTTGATTAGTTTCGTCGTGACGTCTGTACGTACGTTCGTATCTCGCATAATTCAAAAACGGTTAGCTGTAGATAGTTGTAATTTTGTATTTAGGATTGTTGTAACATCTAGTTGTGAACCTCCCTTTTTGGTCACTGCTTCATTACCGAAAGTGGTACTTTACTTGAAAGTCATAATAGATTTCCATCAAAAATTATATTAAAATACTATACAAAACTTCTCAAATTTAGTATTTATAATATATATATAGATTTAAATAACATACTACATTTTGGTCTAAATTAGAAAACCGGAAGCGGTACTTTACTTGAAGGTCATATTAGACTTTCATCAAAAATTATATTAAAATATAATGCAAAACATCTCAAATTTGGTAAATAGACTTTTATATCGATATAAATGTATTTAAATTATAAATGTAAATAAATGTGCTTACATCAAAAATTATATTTAAATGAAAAGAGAAATCATATGTTTCGGTAATAAAGGTTACATACGCAATTTGGTTGCCAATCCAATTAAACATTTTTATTACTTGTTTTAAGTGTTAAAATTAAGTGTGAAATATTGGTTTTCCTCCCCATTTATGAGATCAACAAGTCTGCAGCATGAGAATAACATATTAGTTTAGTGGTTTTTTTCCGCTTAAAATGTCGAAACTGTTGATTTCCAATGCTTTATCCAGTGATATTGACAGTTTTATTGTTGTCACGGAACATGGAGAAATATCTTGGAAATTAGTAACCTACTCAAGGAAAACGACATATAATATCGGAATGAGACCTCCAGTAACAAGAGTGTGTGTTTTTGTGTGTGTCAATAGATGGATGTCGGGAGGCCGAGAGCCAATCTTCCGAAACTAGTAATCAAATTCAGTATCACTTTTTGAGCCACGGATTTATAATTTAATAAGCGTACAAGGAAGTCATAAGTTGCCCATATCAGATATTTTATATATATATATATATATATATATATATATATATATATATATATATATACACTTTTATATTATAAAATATTTTATATATATTAAAAATATACCATATGCAAATAACTTACTGGCCCTCGAAATGTTTTTTTTGTTGAAGAAGTTGTGCCATATCCAGGTTCCAAGATCCCAAATGAGGTAATAAGAAACAAAGCAAGGGGCTGAACTCAACATTCTCAATATGAGTGTAAGAAGATTGCTGCGGCATGAGTACTCTTGAGAATGGATGAGACGCGTTGGCTCCTTTGAATACTTAAATATTGGTAATTACTTTGAATTACCATCACATATAACATTTTTTGTGAATATCGTAAAAAAATGTCAACTGTAATGGTAATTCGAAATGGGCATGCTTGATCAAAAATACGCTAGCAAATTAAAAATATCGTTCTTGAGAAATTAATAAACGATACCTATACTAAAAAAATAAAAATAAACTGTAGTATTAATTCGAAATTTGCATGCGCGATCAAAATATTCGATAGTATATTTAAAATTAAACCAATAACCGTAATAAAACTAATAAGCAATATCTATATGGAATACGTTTTGATCCAGCAGTAGATACCCCCTCTCCTATTGTATCCGACTTTGGTATGGCTCTGGTATAACTTCTTACATGCTTATTATCACTAAATTAGTTAATTAAGCTAAAAACAAAAAATTAAGCAAGATTCAAGTAGTAGACACATGTGTTTACTGCTGCAAAATCATTCAAAATTCTAACCAGAAGTAGACCAGTAGTAGGGACTTATAGTTAATTATTATAGTAGGGACTTATTGTTAATTATTCTGTTTAAAGTGATCAATAAAATACTCAAAACCTTCTTAATCAACTATTCAAAAAAAAAAAAAATTAAAATATTGGGAAATAAGACAGTTAAACATGACACAATAAAGTAACCTCCTTAAGGAGTTTCTCGAGCTAAAGGGGCTGTGGGCAGGGAACTAAGCACTCTGCCTTAAACAAAGCTTATTGTTAGTCTCTGCAAGGAACATTGGCGAGAATCTGACAGCAACAAACAATACCACAGTCCATCTCTTTTCTTTTAACACCAATGATGAATATATATATATATATATATATATATATTATATTTATTATTTATTTATTATATATATTATATGTTTTTTTTATTTCTCGGCAAAGTTTTATTAGAGAGAATAATACTTCTAATTGTTTATTTGGGTATTAACAGTTTATTTGTTCTATTTTAAATAATAATCTATACAGTTTGATCTGCAACGCCATCAACCTAATAATTACCCTTATGTTTTCTCACCTCACAAAGAATTTTCTTAGCGAATTTCAAAGTGATGAGATCTCCTCGAGTTGCTTAAGCATGACTTTCATCCCCCAACCGTCGCTCGAGTTTTCAAAATACGGAAGATCAAGTTAAAAGGGGTTTTCTAACTTTAGACGTTTTCCAAAATGTGTAGATCGAAAAAATAAAAAGTTCAAAATTTAATGTTTCTATTATTAGTCGTAAATATTTTTTTAGTGTTGTTTTCATGCTAGGGCCTTCCAGATAGCATAGTAAGGCCTATCTCATAACCTAATAGGGCTTAATTAGGGACGTAACAGGATAGAGCTCTGACAATAATAACATGATTAAGACAAACTTCTGAACACAGGATTAAATTGAGACCAACGTTTTTAATTCTGTTGTTGAACAATGTGGATAAATTACAAAAGCCCTGTAGGTATTTCCATCCTAATTTCAAATATTCAACTTTCCCCCCATTTTTTTTTTTAACACCTTTGAAGTTGAGCGGTGACAATTAGCCCAATGTTCAGTTTTAGTTCTTTGATTTAATCAAAATCTTTTCAGGGGAACGGGGGTTGGCTCCTGACGACTCAACGACTTCCAAATGCTCCTAGCCATTTCCGCCTATGAATAAACATGGAACATCATCAATATACTTCCCGCCTTTGCAAATTAGTTCCTGTCCCTGAATTGTCGAATCATTTTGAATATTGTAATTTTCCAAAAGGGCGACTAAAGTATTAGCCTCGTTTGATAAATTATAATGAATATTTATAAAGATCTGTAAAATATAATTTACCCATAAAAATGAACAATTTAATTTCAGTAAAAAGAAAATTTGCATCTCATATGCAACAAAGTAGAATAGAACAATGCTTCATATTTCAAAATTACTTTTTGGTTTGGAATAACGTTTGCTGTGACTCACTGTACGGAAGTGTTAAGGGTTGAATACTCAAACTGACCGCTAGGTAGTTTCAATTGATTAGCGAGAAAACTTAACCCTTAACTATTAATCACTAGCCATTAACACTCCCACACAGCGAACCACAGCATATCAGTATAATATATATATATATATTCGACTATTCCTTCGATCGCCAGGCACGCTGGGCAATCAGCAGTGTTATTCAATTTGAAGCGGTACTGGAAGGCTCTAAAGCACCTTTGTGCAGTCCAGTTGTGTCATATAAAAGTGCATCTCTCATCTCACACAAAATAATATCAACCACTGATCTTTACAATAGTTTTCTTGGACAACAGTTGTTAACAGAATAGATTTTAGTTAGCAAAATGTGCAAGGTTTCCTAACATAATTCTTCTTTCAGTTTCTGGCATTATTTTATTTTCATTATTTGCTGCTGAACCAAGATATTTAAAGTTCGTAACGCTTTTAAAATTAAAATTGTAAAGAAAGGGATCATCTTTTCTGTTTGGATCCCGATTCTCATATACTTATTTAATATCATTTGTTATATTTATATTTATTTATATCTGTATTTGTTATATTTATATTTATTTATATCTATATTTGTTATATTTATGTTTATTTATATCTATATTTGTTATATTTATATTTATTTATATCTATATTTGTTATATTTATATTTATTTATATCTATATTTGTTACATTATATTGTCTTATTAGCTTATATGGGACATTATTTTTATTAAATATACTCATTAAAGCGTTTTTATTTATACTATCAAACACCTGTCTGTAATCAGCGAAGAGAAGGTGCAGGTCCACATTAAATTCGTAACATTTCTCCACCGATTGTCGAATTATAAAAAAATGGTCAATGGAGCACTTTCTATATCTAAAACCACAATGATAATCTTATAAAAAAATTCGCAATGGAGGACGCGGAAACTATAAAACTGAATACAATAACGTTGATTAAAGCAGGCAAAAAGGTTGGCCTCGAAATCAATACGAATAAGACCAAATGTATGGTTAGCAACAGAAACAGGCGATTTTGATGATATAGATAAAGGAGGGAATAGGTGTGAACACGTTGAGAACTTTAAGCATTTGGAGTCTATGATTACTAAAAAAAAAGGAAAATCAAGAGAAAATAATGGCGCGGTTAAAGGTGGGAAATGTTAGTTATTTTTCGGTATCAACATTACTTAGTTCGCGCATTTTCTTCAGAAACTTAAAAGTTAAATTAAAAAAAACAATTTTCCTTCCTCCTGAAACGTGGATCCTAAACTTGAAGGACGAACAACCCCTTAAGGTGTTCGAAAATAAGGTGTTGTGTAAAATATTTGGCGAGACAAAGTATTAGTCCACTGGAGAATTTAGGAGTTTACACAACGCGGAATTGAGGAGAATGCACGCTGTTAATATAAACCAAGTTGTAAGGTTGTTGTTGATTATTATAGTTCAATTATATTCCACATGCCACTTTCACAAACTTGAACTTCATTCGATGACTACACCGGTATCATATAATATAATATAATATAATATAATATAATATAATATAATATAATATAATATAATATAATATAATATAATATAATATAATATAATATAATATAATATAATATAATATAATATAATATAATATAATCCTCCGGAAACCGAACTATTTTCCAATTGCCCCAAAACCGCTCCTGCTTGAATAATGTGTCTTCCAGATACCTTGTACGCACTTACACTTTAAGTTCAATTAAATTATCAATCTCATCAAAATGGGCGTGGTTGAAACGTAGGCTTGATTGTAATATTTGAACATAACTGTCTGAGGAACAATTGTGAAAAAAGAGGAAAAATCTAGCTGTGAAATAAAAAAAATCAAAGTCTTGCAAAGTCAAACTTTGTAAAATCTAGTGCACACTTGCCCCACATTAATCTACTACATGTATGAATAGTTAAAGGGCTGTAAAGAGAAGATTTTATTAAAATCTTTTGAGCCGTTTTGGTACTACACTCTATAGAAAAAATCTTTCGGCAATTGCACACAGAATAGTTTAATTATTTTTGTTCATTAGTGAGAAAAGAAAGTTTCATAATGATGGCTCAATTATTGGTTTTGATAAATTATTAAAAGTAATACGGCGTACCGAAAAACAAAACAAAATACTTTGAGAAATAATCTATGATAGCACAAATATGGGAAGACAAGAAACTACCTAAAGAATGGAATGAGATTTTAATAGTGCCAGTGTACAAGAAGAAGGGAGAATCAACAATATACAATTACTATCGAGGGATTAGTTTGCTTAACACTGCATATCCAATTTTCTCCATAACCATAATTATAAACATTAAATTGTTCTTGGCTAGAAACAATTATTTATTTTTATTCGAATGGTTTTATAACGGTTCTTTACTCTTTCGAAGACTCGATATGCCTCTATCCTCATGATTGATTTTTTGAAAATATTAAAGAATAAAGCATAACTTTAGTAGCCAAGGAAATACAGGAACTGATAGCACAAGTATGGGAAGAGTAGAAACTACCTAAAGATACAAAGCTTAACGTTGCATATCAAATTTTCTCCATAATCTTTTATAACAGACTCCTTCCATTTGTGAAATAGAAACTGGATGCCTACCAAGATGGTTTCCGGCCAAATAGGTCTACTATTGATGAAATCTTCGCCCTGTGGCAGATCTCTGAGAAGATGAAAGAATATCAGCTGACAACATGGATGCTATTTATTGATTTTAGGGCAGCCTATGGCACAGTTATAAGGAATAAACTCATATAGGCTAAGCATTAATTGGGGTTCCCAAGTAAACTAACGCGATTAGTAAAATGCATATTGGCAAGTACTGTCTGCCCAGTAAAGTGTTATGGAAGATCAGAGCCATTTAGAGCGGAAAGCGGTCTAAGACAAGGGTACCCAGTTTGATATCACTCTATAAGCAATTATCAATAGAGCAAGATTGAATCAGGAAGGGACAATATTTACAAAGATGGTCCATGTAATCATCATCGGGAGATCTCTGCAGACCATAAGGATGACCTTTGAAGCGATAGATGTAGAGGCAAAGAAGATCGGCCTTAATAGTAAAACTGATTGAGTTTCCCCTGAACTGAATTCATTGAGAAAGGAGAGTAAAACCAAAATTATGGTATAAGGTAAAAAACAGCAGTATCAGAGGCAAAGTCACTATACCTTAGAATAGAGCCTTACAGTTTTGAAATTGTCACAAACTTTCAACTCCTTTATTAATGATAATCTAAATGAGGAAGAAAAAGAATTGCAGTAGGGTATAGAAAGTAGGGGCTTTTTCTCCATCTCAATATTAATCAAAAGCAAACTTCTTAGCCATACCACCAAGTTTATGCTCTACAAGACCCCTTATAATAAAATCATCAACCTGCTTGACAGATTTGAAAGATTAATTCTGAAGAGAATTCTAGGACTAGTCTGTGAGCTAAAACGGCTTTCCCGTTTGCGTCCTCTATTGGCAGGTGCAACCTTCCCTTCTGGAGAAGAGGATGATATACAGGGCTCTCATCGTGGCCTTAATCGATGTCCAAGAGATCCCTGGAGTAATATTAATAGAGAGCGGTGGCTGCACTCACGAATTCCTCTGGTGCAACTGGATCGAACCTATTGGTGGCCGGGGTTGTTTCCAAACTTCAAACTTTCGGGCTTGGACCTGAATCTCTTGTTATTAACAATATTATATTTATATTGGTGAAAGCATATGCTTCACATTTCATTTCAGTGGGAAGTCAGGACACTTATTTATTCCAGTTGACATCCACATGATGGTATAGAAGGTTCAATCTAATTAGGGATTGATAAATTATTTGCCACTTCTATAAATTTGTTTTATTGAAAACTAAAAAAAGTATTTCTCGTTCATTGTTAGTACAATGCGAGAAGGAACCAGCACAAACTTTTCTTTTATAATACTGATTTATATAATTTAATATGCATAATAATACCAACTATATTTTGAATTGCTTATTTTTGAATTTTTTGTGTGTTTTTAGAACTGAAGATGAATGTATAATATTCGAAACTAGTTTTCAATAAAACAAATTTATAGAAGTGGCAAACACTTTATCAATCCCTAATTAATATTCTTTTGCTTCCCTTGCGAACTTTCAACTTCCCTAATATGCTCCGCTATTTTAACCATTTCGGTTAATATCATTGCTATTTTCTCCTCCATTTTATTTAATTTATAGTCATCTACTTGCTTGGCAGTAAACGATAATTTATCAATCCCTAAGTTATTTATTTCATGCTAAATAAAATCAAGGCATGAAATCTCATACAAAAAAATAAAATAATAATCTCAGGAACTTATCCACAAACAAACCATAAATACCTTCATTCTACTGGCTTATGACTACCGGGATGGTAACATGACTACCGGGATGGTAACATGACTGCCGTAATTCCTTCAACGGAAATATCCATTTTGACCATCCCTAAATCCATTTTGACTAGTTTCGTCGTGGCGTCAGTTCATACGTACGTTCGTATCTCGCATAACTCAAAAACGGTTAGCCGTAGAAAGTTAAAATTTTGTATTTTGGATTGCTTTAAAATCTAGTTGTGAACCTCCCTTTTTGGTTACTGCTTGATAACCGAAAGTGGTACTTTACTTGAAGGTCATAATTGATTTAAATCAAAAATTATATTAAAACACTATGCAAACCTTCTGAAATTTAGTATTTATAACTTATATATATTGATTTAAATAACATACTAGATTTTGGTTTACATTGGAAAACCGGAAGTGGTACTTTACTTGAAGTTCATATTAGACCACCAAAAATTATATTAAAATATAATGTAAAATATCTCAAATTTGGTAAATAGGACTTTAATATCGATATGAATGTATTTACTAGATTATTTTTTAAGAATTGGTGAGCCGAACAGGGTACTTTACTTGAAGGTCATAATAAGCTTAGATCAAAAATTATATTTAAATAAAATATAGAAATCATATGTTTCGGTAATGAAGGTTACAAACGCAATTTGGTTTCCAATCCAATTAAACATTTTTATTAATTTTTTTAAGTGTTAAAATCGAGTATAAAATACTGGTTTTCCTCCCCATTTGTGCGTGTGTGCTTGTCAATAGATGGATGTCGCGACGCCGAGTGTCGTTTTTGAGATACTGCAATCTTCGGAAACTAGTAACCAAATTCAGGATCACTTTTTGAACCACCGATTTATAGTTTAATAGCCGTAAACGGAAATCATGTGTTGTCCACATCAGATATTTTTCTCTGTATTTGGTCATATGTATCCTTTATCACATATATTGTTTGTTTATTTATAAATAAATTAATTATTAATTATTAATTAATTAATTTTTATTATAAATTGCTTATGATTATTATTTTCTAAACTTACTGCATTTTTCATTTTTAGTGTGACCACAATTTACAGCTGGTTTATTATTTATTTGTCATCTTACTTATTATTTATTCACCATGTAAACAATTAATTTTATTCATAAGAAAGTCAATATACTTCCTATTTAATTTCTTATTTATGCTTGGTATTCATTTTTATACTATTACATTTATTTTTAAGCCTATTCCTTACCAAGCGTATTGTTTATTAGGCCTATTATATATTAGTATTTTCTCCGAATAAAATAGACTATTGTATGTGTCGATGGTCAGCGGAGAAAGATGGGAGGGCATTTTCTATAAGTTTCAGGACCCCTAGAACACGATTATGGAAGGCTTGGAGATGTCAGAAATACAAATATATTATGTATATATATATATATATATATATATATATATATATATATATATATATACACACACACACACATATATGTTTACACCCCAGCGGCACCCTTTTGATCAAATGAGCTGAAATTCGGTATGTTGGGTTTCCTTCTAGGCAAAACAATGCCAACAATAAGTATGGATAAATTTCAGTAAAAATTCTATACGTTCACTTGTAATTTCGGCATTTCTAAAGTTTTTCTCACCTCTACAGATCCACTAAATTAAGTTATAGGGTTGAAAATTTGTATATAAATTGAGTTGGTGTTAGGAAAGTGCCCTTTGGGGGCCTCAACTCGTTTTCCCTCGTCCCCCGCGGTTTTTCAATTTTTCAAGGCCCGGCGTCCCTCTTTGGGTCAAATTAGCTACAAATTAAATTCGGTTTGTGGGAACAATATTAGCAAAGCTACGGCTTATTGAACTTTTCCATCCAGTGTTTAGTTGTATTTTATTATAAATTAAGTTAAAGAGTTTTTGTAGTTCCCGTATCTTTTTGTATCCGTTTATAACCATAACTGAACAATACCATGAAAATGGGAGTAAATTTCAGTCAATATTGCGATATGTCATGGAAGTGTCTTTTGAGCTTTACCCCTCCCCTCCCTCCCCCCGTCATTTTGAGAGTCTCAACTTTACCCCTCCCTCCATCCCCCCGTCATTTTGAGAGTCTCAACTTTACCCCTCCCCTCCCTCCCCCCGTCATTTTGAGAGTCTCAACTTTACCCCTCCCCTCCCTCCCTCCCGTCATTTTGAAAGTCTCAACTTTACCCCTCCCCTCCCTCCCCCCGTCATTTTGAGAGCCTGAACTTTACCCCTCCCCTCCCTCCCCCCGTCATTTTGAGAGTCTCAACTTTACCCCTCCCCTCCCTCCCCCCGTCATTTTGAGAGTCTCAACTTTACCCCTCCCCTCCCTCCCCCCGTCATTTTAATTTTTTTTTTTAGAGAAAATACGACCTTAGTGACGGAGCTCTGCTGCCTGTGGATTTTTAAAACAATTGTATTTATCTTATTTGCCTATTCTTTTTATTTGTTTCTGTATTTCTCTTTGGTGTTTGTTTACGTGTATCTCTTTGGGTGTTTGTTTATGCGGCTGGAATTCACAACCATTTAGCCCTAACAGTCCACTCAGATTTTACTTTAGCTCTCAGCATCACTTCCTTGAATTCGCATAGATAAACATCTTCTATTATTTTATTCTACCTTCATATACTTATTTATAATACTATATCATATTATAATTGAATAATCAATGGTTGACCATAGAACTTATGAAGGAATGAGATGGTCCGGGAGGCGGTCAAAAAATGGAACACAAATAGTAAATACTATTTATTAAGGATCCGACATTTCGACCCACTTTGCAGGTCTTCTTCAGGGCTGAATAAACAAGATACAAAAATAAGAATAAAACAATGGTATATGCAGTGAATGAATTAATAAATAAAAAAGATTTAGTGGAAAAAAAAATGAAAACAGTAATGAATTTGTAAAATGAAACTGGTAGAGTAATCAAATTACTAAATTCCTAAATTCATCACTGTATAATTTAAAATTCATCACTGTTTTCATTTTTTTTTTCTCACTAAATCTTTTTTATTTATTAATTCATTCACTGTATATACCATTGTTTTATTCTTATTTTTGTATCTTGTTTATTCATCCCTGAAGAAGACCTGCAAAGTGGGTCGAAACGTCGGATCCTTAATAAATAGTATTTACTATTTGTGTTCCATTTTTTGACCGCCTCCCGGACCATCACATTCCTTCTTATATCATATTATGTTTTATGTATTATGTTATATATATATATATATATATATATATATATATATATATATATATATATATATATATATATATATATATAGTGACGTGGTTAGATGATGGATCAAGAACACGGCTGAAATGATGATATAGTTTGGCTGTGATCGATTATTAGAGAAGATTCTAGTCCCTACGGCTCGAGTAGGTTTTAGCCTAAATGAATACTTGCTCAATAAAATCGTTTTGTTATTTTTGAATTAAACGAATATATTAAGACGTTTCAATACATTTTGAAACGGAGTAAATTGTAAAAATGGTACAATATTACGTATATCCGTATATATATATATATATATATATATATATATATATATATATATATATATATATATATATATATATACACACACACAGTGTACTATAACTCATCTTTTATCAATGGCAGTTACGTTTATCAATTGTATAAAACTGCAACAGCCATTTATTAAATAAGAAAAAATATTATGAGCCGGTGGCTTAAAAATATATATATATATATATATATATATATATATATATATATATATATATATATATATATATATATAGGAACTGACCCTCATATATTGGGTCGAAACAAAATTAAAAACATCTTTCATAATCAAAAATAATACTGACTGATTTCCTGATTATTTATTACCCAACCGTCATTAAAATGCTAGCTAACTAGTAATGCATAAGGCTATTTGAACATTGTTTGATTTGCCGTTTTTGTAATGCTGCCAGTGTACAGTGGACCACTAGCAGTGGCCAACAAAACCACCCTTTCCAGGTCAGTCAGGTCAGAAGGAGCCACTTTCCACAAAGATCCTAGCTCTTTATCATGATTCACTGATTCTGGAAAAGGAGCTACCTCGAGTTTAGGACCGCAAGAGTTGGAGAGGGAAGTTTTAATCTGTTAAGAGCATTTTAGTTATATACTATTCAGTTAGATATGTATAACTAGGACATAGCACGATCAGATTTGATACATTTTACATACATATATTTCTCCATTTTTATTATTTAATCATTCGAAATAAAGTAAACAAATTATGTAAAATTAACAAAATCGTAACCATTATCATTAAAATACTTAAAATTCTCAGGGCAGAAGAAGGAAAAAATTGTTTATTCCAAGATCATTTATTATTATTTCATAAATTGTATTTCTATTACAAATATTGAACAGCAATGAATGAACCAAAATAAAAACGTTGAGAAATATAATATCGCGTGTGTGACGAGTGGCGATATTTTGAGGAATGCCAAAGGAGCTTTAATCGTCACTTTAACTAGAATTTACAATAGTTGCTTGAGCAAAGCTGTTTTTCCTTAGAAAGAAGTAGAGATGGTTGTTATTATAAGTCAGGTATAACAGAGAACTCTGCAATATCATATCGCCCAATATGCCCCCTTAGGGTCAGGGGTAAAATCTTGGAAAATCTGATGTTACAGCACCTGAAAGGTGTGATCGATCAGCTCTCAGGAGATCAGTTTGGGGGCCGCAAAGGGCTATCAACAACAGACGCCATCGACCTCCTGATAACGACTGCAAAGGACTCTAAATATTTTGCAGTCCTCCTCCACGATCTAGCTGGTGCCTTCGACAATATGTGGTGGTGTGCGATAATGGACGATCTCTATAAGCTATATGTAGAATCATCCCATGTTTTTTGGAGAAGCGCACACTTTCCTATCAGCTACTAAGGAGAGGGATGGATATAACAGTAATGATATAGGAAATACAATAGTAGAACCACATCAGAAGGTGAAGTTCTTGAGAGTGCTAATGGGAGAGAGGTGCAGCTTTACTAATCATTTGAAAGAAGTAAACAGCAGAACTATTTTTTTATTATTTTATTATTTTATTTTCCACCCTACCCTGCCTAAAAGGCAATACGGGTGTTTGCAGGAGTGTGCTGTTATGCATTCCTGCTTAACAACACACTGCTGCAAGTAAATCAAGGTTACAAATCTCATTAGATGTGCACACAGCCTGTTCTTCGGTACATCAATTTGGCGATCATCTTCATCTTCCCCTCCTGGGTCTTCTGTCCTGCGATCTCTCTGGCAATGTTCCGCCTCTCCTTCCCAAGAAAACGTGTGTTGGACCCACTGTCGTCTTCCAACCACACACGAAGGTCTTGAAATGAGGATAATTCATATCGGTCATCAGCTGAGGAAACTCGCTCTCCGCCAGAACATAGAGCCCTGCCTCCCTCAGTAGTTTGGCGCTCAGTGCCTCATAGGCAGTGCATGCTGTGACGATATGTTCGGCGGTTTTCGGTTTACACTGCAACTGGAGCATAGGCGATCGATGTCTATTCCATGTTTGAAAAGCTTCGCTCTGAAACTCCCATGCCCCGTGAGAATCTGCGAGACCCAGTAGTCAGGGAGGACCCATGTCGTTTCCAGTCGCGAACTGTTGTCCGCTGCAGCTGCCTCAATTCCATAACAGGAACGACCCGGGGCCTCAAACACAGCGCTGAACGAGGCTGCCTCTTTCCCTATCGCTTTGTATGCATTACTAGCAAAACAACTTCTTCCATAGAAGAGAAAATCCATATTGGAGCAGTTGGGTTGCGGAAGATGTGAAGCACGTTATACTTGACTGTCCGATACACACCAAAATTAATGTTCCATTCAAATACAGATTCGAATTATGCTTTACTTTGGTTCATGTGCATGGATCAACATGGCTGCAGGCCTCAGGGCTCGGATACCTGATTTACCGGCCGTGCGAGAAGCAGACTTTTGTTTAGGAAAATTGGAATAGGATTATTTGAGCCTTAAAACTGGACAAATTCCATGCACCGTATTTGCTTAAGGATTGGATTCCCGGGGAATCGAGGCTATGTATTACGGTATTTTTACTAAATAAAATATAGCTTAAAATTAAATAAGTTCAAATTTCCATTCTCTTTCGATAAACTGGTATTTCACCGATTTTAGAGGCAGTAGAACGACGTTACTAAACCCGTCTCTACCTGTACTTCTATCGCTTTAGCTCGGTTTGCAATTCGTATCATCTGTAGAGCTTATCATCTTTCTTTTGTCAAGTATTGTGTTCAATGTGTAGCTCTCGTCTTTCTTATACCTCTCATATCTATGCCCATTTTACATTACTCAATTTTATTGGTACACAAGTATTGTGTACACACTCAATTTCACCCTAACGTTATATTCTGCTCTCGGCAATTTCTTTCATTCTTCAGCTATACCTTCGAGCCTTCTTATGCGTCCAGATGTTCGAGACAGAAGCTTTCAAAACATGATAAGTTCACAATTTGCTATAGCTCTACACCTCACTATCTTCTTTATTCCGACTCCTAATATTTCTGTGAAATTTTACTTAAGCTACCCATTATACTGTTATATTGTAAGTAATATTTGTTTGTTTCATATTTTATAATTATTCCCTTGTTATTTTTCGTCGCGTTAATCATTTTGCTTAATTATATTTATATAATTGTTATTTATCCATTAGGTATATATATATATGCATATGTATATATAAAATGGGCATTGGTATATTTGCTTGAGATCAATAGACTTGGATACCGTTTGACCGATCACCATAAAAGTATTTTTTCATAGAGAAGGTTTTTACGCTATTCACTTTTTTGTAACTCGCCACTAGATGGCTCTGGAGTACATGAATGAACAGCCCGTTTTTCTTTTGTAAACTCTAACCCAGAAAACTACTGAAGCAATCTTTAACAAATTTTAAATACATCACCTTCATGGTCCTCGGACGTAATAATAAAATTTAGTAATGATAAAGTCCACCGATTTTTCATTAAAATGTTGTTAAAAAAGCGATTAGTAAATTGCTAAGAGAAAAAATGTCCAACTTAGGTATGTGTCATAGCTATGTTAACTCCATACCATTCGGAGCATGTTGATTACAACAACGATTTAATAATTATGGAACTATTGATTGAAAACGCTATTTTGTTTAAAAAAATCGTAGGGTAAGGAAAAAAAATAGTGTGAATACGTAAAACTTTATTGTCGTTTAAAGAAATTTATTGTAGTAAAATTAAAATATAAATATTTGTTGAGACCAATTGTTACTAAGTCCAAACATACATACAGGCCAAACATTACGTTGAAGTAGATCTTCGTAAGGAATAATTCCCCCATGACCGATTGTATATATATATATATATATATATATATATATATATATATATATACATATATATATATATATATATATATATATATATATATATATATATATATATAAGTTTTCCAGTATTGGAAATCCCAACAATCAAATCATTTTGATACCAAATGGAAACAAAACACGAAATATAAGTCATTCATAAGTCCTATCAATTTATCTTTTTCTTGAAATAATTGCATAATTTCTAAGGACAATAATTAGAAGTATGTGGATTTAATTAGGAAAAATCCATGTTTTTATCTTAGGCAGCCAACATTGCATGTTTTGATTTAGACTTGGTACCGGTTTAGTGGTCTGTGGTACTCTTCTTGAGTTTGTTGAGCTCGATGCTAAATCGCTGAATAGCTATCTCCACTTTTCCTAAATCCTCGCAGATCTCTCCCAGTTGCTATGAGTTAACGTCGCTGCTCCGGAATCATCTTTGGGAGTACTTTATTTACAGAACAATTGGCGCTCGTCATCATACACTTACTCAACTCCCCAAGTCAAGTCAATGATCCGCTCTCTCAATACCCACTCCCGTTTCTTAGACTCGAATTTTACTTTGCAAAACACCTAAATTTTGTACTTTTCCACATATGAAGCCCCTGTTTAATAATATAATTCTAGGCATGTCCTTACATCGAAGGCTTGATTGGGTCCTTTTACGAGACCTAAATAACAAGAACTAAATAGGTTATGTTCAAACAATGTTTGCAAGCAAATAGATAGAGATGGGTGATTTGATAGTGAGCTGATTCGAATGATTGAGCGTCATAATTTAGGGAAAAGGAGTGAGTGGTAATTTAGGAAAGCAGGAGGGATAGCTGAGGAGGGATAGCTAAGGAGGGATAGCTAAGGAGGGATAGCTAAGGAGGAATAGCTAAGGAGGGATAGCTCAGGAGGGATAGCTAAGGAGGGATAGCTAAGGAGGGATAGCTAAGGAGGGATAGCTAAGGAGGAATAGCTAAGGAGAGATAGCTAAGGAGGGATAGCTAAGGAGGGATAGTTCAGGAGGAATAGCTAAGGAGGGATAGCTAAGGAGGGATAGCTAAGGAGGGATAGTTCAGGAGGAATAGCTAAGGAGGGATAGCTAAGGAGGGATAGTTCAGGAGGAATAGCTAAGGAGGGATAGCTAAGTGAAGGAAATCACTCAACTAACCGATTACGTTTAATAAATAATGAACTATCCAGTAATCAAATTTTCTTTTTTCAGCAGTGATTCTATAAAAGAGCTCTTTTCGTAAGAACCTTATGCTGTATCCTTTTTCAGTAACCTCTGGCCTAATGCCTATTTACTTCAACTCATCCATATTATTCTCCTCCATTATTAAACAGAAAGGGCTCTGCGACGTTTTGTAAAGCTGGCCTGGCAATGACCAGGTTCTTCATTCATGACCAGGCTCTTCATTCATAACTTAAACAACTGAGGATTTTGCGCTCCGACCCAGACCGCGGACGGAAAATAAGCTGAGAGAACTCCGGGATTCCTACTTCAATCCCAGCTCGTTGTGTATTAAATGGAAGTATTGTTATTTCCAAGTTTTAATATTGTATTTTTTTCGTTTACTTGTGATTAAATTAATTTTGTAATATATTTCGATTTTTAAATAATCAGGCATCAAGTTATGTAAATGTAGCATTAGAGTGAAAGTCTGAGTGAAATACTTTTTAACATCTTTTGTTGCACCTCAGCAACCTCAGCTAACAGTTTGTTGCACCTCAGCAACATCAGCTAACAGTTTGTTGCACCTCAGCAACCTCAGCTAACAGTTTGTTGGACCTCAGCAACCTCAGCTAACAGTTTGTTGGACCTCAGCAACCTCAGCCAACAGTTTGTTGGACCTCAGCAACCTCAGCAACAGTTTCGCAACATTTATCGTTTTATTTTGGCCACCCCCTGACTCTCTTCTTGACTAGGGCTGGTAACTATTTCCTACATAACCTATTCCTTCTTTGTATATTTTAAGTTTATTTATTAATTATCTTATAATAACTATTGTTGTTCAGACCAAATCTTTTCCAGAGCTTTATAATTTTAACAAAACATCGTTTATGACAACCTAAAAGTTTTAATTCTTTAAACAAAAACGACCATACTCTATGCTTGACATGGTTCCCTATAAAATTTCAATTCGATGCTCAACATTTTTACAAAAGAGAATTGAACCTAGGAATCGCGTGGCTTACCGTCGACAGGACAAGTGGTGCACTCATGCACTCCATTCCCGACATGGGAAGATAATATTGGTGTTTGTTATTACTAACTATTGTGGCTGAGTAGACCTCCTTCAAGGCTCGATCCTACAGAACAATAATCCTGGTGAATATATCCTAGTATTATCGATACTAAAACCCTTATCATTTCTATTAAGTTACTCCTAGGGAAACAAAATCTACTATCCTTATTCTGACGCGTTTTATGAAAAATTATGCTAAAATGAACATAACAATGTATTTTCTATTTTCTATAAGGATTAAGTATTGGTTCATTAATCACAAGAATAGTTCTAAAGTAGAATTAATGAATTCGGAGAAAAATAAAATCAGTCGGGTTTGAAAGTTGCTAATTACAGCCGATTGATTTGAAAGACTTGTCAATCCCCAATAAACCGTATTCATCGCAACTCTCTATTTCTAAAGAAGATAGCCAGAATAAAAACAAGCCTTCTGCCCTGTATTTCTCTATAACTCGATATTTTACAAGTTGAAAATAAGTTGATTGGAACATTGATATTAATAGCGCCTGCCTGTTACAGAAGCAAACAAGCGCCTGCCTGTTACAGAAGCAAACAAGCACCTGCCTGTTACAGAAGCAAACAAGCGCCTGCCTGTTACAGAAGCAAACAAGCGCCTGCCCAAGCGCCTGCCTGTTACAGAAGCAAACAAGCGCCTGCCTGTTACAGAAGCAAACAAGCGCCTGCCTGTTACAGAAGCAAACAAGCGCCTGCCTGTTACAGAAGCAAACAAGCGCCTGCCCAAGCGCCTGCCTGTTACAGAAGCAAACAAGCGCCTGCCTGTTACAGAAGCAAACAAGCGCCTGCCCAAGCGCCTGCCTGTTACAGAAGCAAACAAGCGCCTGCCTGTTACAGAAACAAACAAGCGCCTGCCTGTTACAGAAGCAAACAAGCGCCTGCCTGTTACAGAAGCAAACAAGCGCCTGCCTGTTACAGAAGCAAACAAGCGCCTGTAAATGGCAGGTTGAGAAATGTATAGCTACCTATTCCAATTTCGTTTTTTTCCCATTAGAAAAAATTAACACTCCGAGTTTTCCAGCATGCCTCGTGCATATTTAATTTTTTTTTTTTTACTGTTGTATTAATCCCAATTGACCTCTATGGTAGAAGAATCTCTTAAATAAATAAATGCATTCGTTGATCCTTCATTATATTTTTCATTAGTACGGTAACTACGGTAAAGAAAATTTTAACAAATGTTCAACTTTAAAATATTTTAAAGTGCAATAAATTAAGAATAAGTATCCCGCATCTAGACTTTTTTTTTAGTTCGTTTTCAGATTTTGAAACGAGGAAGGATATTTATAATACATAGTTTTAGGGACGCTGCTTTTTAGAATCGTCTTTTATAGGCAGATTAATGTGCGAGGACAATGGATTTCAAAGCATTAAAAAAAATTCCTAAAAGGCAGCACAATAGTTTAAAACTACGTATATCATAGATGTTCCAAGGACAGAGTCAATGTTATTGTTCCCATCTATAACAGAAAAACCAATTACTCACCGGCATTACTGGAAAAACCCTGAACCTTAAACCGTTACCTATAAACATGCTACCTACCTTTCGTATTGTTAGTTCAATACGAGAAGAAACCAGTACAAACTTTTCTGTTTGATATAATCCATTTAAACCTTAGAGAGTACCAACATGATTTCTTGTCCTAAATAAATTCATAACTCATAAATGTTTTATAATACTGATTTATATTACATTAATTTAATATGTATAATAATACCAAACTATATTTTGAATTGCTTATTTTTGAATTGTTTGTGTGTTTTTAGAACTGAGGATGAATGTATAACATTCGAAACTAGTTTTCAATAAAACAAATTTATAGAAGTGGCAAATAATTTATTAATCCAATAGATATGCAAAAAGGTTGGGTTTTTATAAAATTCTCAATCTAAGTGGTTAAAAAAAAACTTCTAAACCCTTACAAAAAAATAGTTTTTCGAATAAATCAAAAACTATACATCCCCTGGAAAATTATAGGTACTCATCTGAAAGATAATTGAATTCTCTATAAAACAAAAACAAAATCATCTAAATCGAGCCAGTATTAGCAAAAATACTAGATATACAAAAACAATTTATAAAAGCATATTGGACATTGTATCTATGTTTTCAGTACAGGTCCCAATGGAAAACTAAATTTATATAAGCTAAATTTTTATTTGTTTTTTAAATAATCCGAAAACTATACAACATTTCACATATATGCATTGATGCTAATTTAAAATGAAGGTAATTAAATCATCCGATATAATCATTTCAGAAATACTAAAAAGAAATAAATAATTTACTAGTAAGAAATAAATACTATACTATTCAAATACTATACTAGTAAGTATTCCAAATCAATCTAAACAATACAATAATTTATTATTTTTTGAAGTCGGTCCAAAACTCGTAACCATTTTGTCCCCATAATAGCACTTTGATTTGAAAACGATAATTCTTTTTTAAAGTGTTGAATTTAAAAGCAAAAATCATCCTTTCACTAAAATGATTTGAAGTACAACTTAGTGTGACATACAGAAATTACATACAGAAATTACAAACACTTTTGACGTTTTCAAATCAACTTGAAAACTTAAAAGGGAAGAACTTATATCACCTTAATAGTTGAAATGAAAGAGTTATGACGCGGCTTGTCACCGACATCAAAAAATAGTATATTACTCAGTATTGAGCAATTCCAATTTCAATTACAATTAATTTACAAATTAATGTAATTTGGAATTGCTTAATTAATGAAATTCGGAATTGGAATTACAAATTAATGTAAATTGGAATTTAGAATTACAAATAATTATAATTGTAATTGAAATTACTTAATGAACCACTGTAATTACAAATACCTAATGAACCACTGTAATTGCAATTACAATTATTTGTAATTGTAATTTTATTTTTGCAATTCCTAGTAATTGTAATTGCTAACTGCAATTACTTATAGCCGAAACGGTACTAAAAAAAAGTCATAAATATTGTTATGACTTTAATTTTAGGTACCGAATTGTAATTTTAATTACTTAGACTCAAGAAGTAATTGTAATTACACTTGCAACTACTTACCGTCAAGAAGTAATTGTAATTGTGAGCCTCTACTGCAATTAAAGTAATAGAAAGGAGTAATTGCAAATACTTAACACAATTACAGTAATTGCAATTGAAGATGTAATTAAATATTAATGAAATTAATCACTGCCCAACTCAGTTATTTAGGTTGATTTGGAATAGTTACTTGTGATATTTAATAATACACTATTGTAAGAAAAAATATTTCTTTCTTTATAGTGTTTTTGTGTACCATTTTAAAGCCGATTTTATTCTCCTAAAAAGATTTTATTTATTAATTGATAGTGGTTTTTTTGTACCGTTTAGATATATATATATATATATATTTTTATTTTATTTTAATTTTCATTCAAACCTCATCAGAAGCAGAGTTAAACATATCATAATGGCCGATAATGAAACATTTTAATGATCTTTGTTTGAGGAGTTTCCAGTCCAACATTCGGGCACAGATTCCAGAACAGTATATCTAATAAGTTCAAATTTATTAATTAGGCTGGCATTAGATCAGGTGAAAACGCTAAAAAAAAATGGGATCGCACAATTCTCTGATGTTCAACAACTTCCGTCTGGAATCCGTCTCATACCGAGGCTGTTTTCTCGATGATGTCGTATTTACTTCAGAATATTTCTCCACGATTATACAAAATAGATTTAACACAATAAAATAACATTAACTTTTACTACAGCTTATTGTTACTTCCTTACGTTCCGCTCGAAGCGGCTGTTGAATCTGACTTATGAATCTCAACCCAGACTTTGAAGGTAAGATTAGATTGAATTTTTTACGTTTTGGGGAGTTAAAGATGTAGCACTGGGGAGCAATGGGGAGTTAAAGATGTAGCATCTTGAATAGTAGCAACGAACAGTAGTGGTACCTTGAATAGTGAATAGTGAATAGCAGCACCTTGAATAGTTAGGGATTGATAATTTTTTTTCCACTTCTATAAATTTGTTTTATTGAAAACTAGTTTCGAATGTTATACATTCATCTTCAGTTCTAAAAACACACAAACAAATTCAAAAATAAGCAATTCAAAATATAGTTTGGTATTATTATACGTATTAAATTCGATTAATATAAATCAGTATTATAAAACATTTATGAATTATGAATTTAATTAAGAAAGGAAATCAAATACATGCTGGTACTCACCAAGGTTAAAATGGATTATATCAAACAGAAAAGTTTGTACTGGTTTCTTCTCGCATTGAACTAACAATGAACGAAAGATCCTTAAACCGTTTACCTAAAAAAATGCTACCTACCTTTCGTTCATTGTTAGTACAATGCGAGAAGAAACCAGTACGAACTTTTCTGTTTGATATAATCCATTTAAACCTTGGGGAGTACCAACATGTATTTGATTTCTTGTCATGATTAAATTCATAATTCATAAATGTTTTATAATATTGATTTATATTACATCTAATTTAATATGTATAATAATTGTGTTTTGTGTGTTTTTAGAACTGAGGATGAATATCTAACATTCGAAACTAGTTTTCAATAAAATTTATAGAAGTGGCAAATAATTTATCAATCCCTAATTAGATTGATCCTTCTATACCATCATGCGGATATCAACTATCCTTGAATTGTAGCACCTTAAAGAGGGCGGTTAACAGAGTGTTAACATTAAATATATCAAAAATGACAAAAATTGGATTTATCTCTTTTTGCATCTCCACGAGTCATATCCTTACAATCATTCAAAATCTAAATGCATTCTATAAATCATAGATCATAAACAGGACACACTTTGTTTATTCGTGGTTATTAATACTTCGCTACAGGATGAAGCGAAAATTCTAATATATAAATAGAAGTATTTTTGGTGCATTTTTAAATAATCGCATAAGAATATAAAATACAAATAAGAATCTTCTTTGCTGCATTTTGTAATATCTCCCGGTTGTGATTTAATTAGTTATGGCTGCTACAGTTATAGGACCATTAGGTTTGGTTGCTTGTCTCCTGTCAGTTGGAATCTTTTAAATTTAGGTAGAAAGATTAAAATGCCTTTTTAGATGTTATAAAAATAACTGCTGTGAATAGAAAGCTGGATGTGATGTAGAATTAGCTGGACTGGAATGGCGCAAATACGACGTGGACTAAGGCCCTTGAGCCTGACACGGGCTTTACTGAAGGCCCTAGGATTGGCTCCGAGCACAAGAACTGTTCGCTCAACCGCTGTCGGGGGCGGGTCCTGTTTTTGCCTCGGCACGAGATCTCTGCGAAATTAACTCTTCTTTACAGGAATGAAAATGAATAAACACACATTAAAAACACACAAAATCACTTATAATCTCTCCCTGTTAGGAATCTATAGCACCAAAAAATAAAATAAAAATTGAGATAGAAAGAGAGGACTATTAAATCTTTACAGAATTTAGCAACTTTTTAAAATAATTATTCAACATTTTCCTAAATTACCTTTTTATGTTTTTTATATTTTTCTTGCTATAACATTGATTATTACAATTTTAGTACTGTTATATGTAATACATAGATCAATGAATCTAATGTATATTGTTGTAATGCTTATTATATCGGCTATAATGACCAAATATAGTATAATGTATTCACATAGAACTGATTAGATTTATTATTATTACCTATTTAAAACATAGCGCAGTCGGAAATTTACTATTTACACTCTTGTATGGTACAGTTGCAGAAGTTGATTTTAAAAAATAACAAGTGTTTTGTCATCAAATCGCTAGAATGGAGTTCGTGAAACCGGCCTCCCTTAACATGAGTTTTAAGAGCATTAAGGAAGAAATATAGATACATTTGACAGCTACGAAGACTACCGAAAAATACGAGAAGTCCATGTTGCCAGGGCTAAGATTTAAAAATATCCTGAAGCGTTAAAAGTTTATAACACAATTACGAAAACTCTCGAGAACAAGAGTACCGTGTAATCAATTTTGGACGAAATAGAGATTCATTTGACGCCCAAAGAAAAATTAAACAATGGAAGTTTTTTAAATTACTCAGACGCTGAGAAAATCAGGGAGTCCAAAGTCAGAGACTTTGTAGAAATTGTATACGGACCTTAAAGGACTTGTGGCATCCTGTGACATGGGCTAGAACCCCCACATTTCTATTAATTGCACACCCTTGTGTTCCTTGTGACTAATGATAAAAAAAAAAAAAGTCCCCAAAAATAAAAGTGGTCGCACCTTGCAAAATCGAGTCCAAAGATGGCAGACTACCGACTTTGACTTGATTTAGTTATTTGGTCCATGTCATTCTGCATTTAGCTTAATTTCGCCATAACTGACTTCGTTTCAAAGCTGAATAGTCAGAAAATCAAAAGACATAGAATAATTTAAAAAAAATAATTGGCTTGGACATTAAAAAGCACCATTAAAGTAATTTTTTTTAATTCGTTCACACGAAAGTTGAAATTACTAGACCAGTGTCCAATAAATGACCAACATTAAGGAAAAAATCTTCAAAAAAATATGTGGAGCACTTATTCTTCTTTAAAATCCATATTCACTTTTTTAAAATATTGGAAATTGTTCCTTAGAAAATGGACTTAATTAGCAGCGAAGCGGGAGGGACCCGAGCGCTCTCAGTCTTCTTCCTCATCAATGAGCATTCATTAAGGCAATAGTTATTAGCTTGATCCACATAACTTTGTTTAATTACATGAACGAGTTTATATTATTGAGATAATTTAAGTCCTAGTAACAATAATGTAATCCGTACATTTATTTATTTTTTTTTTTGTTTTACATTTTTTGTTTTGTTCTGAGGGCTTATTAAGACAGACCTCTCGTAAAGAAATACAAAATTTTAGTAATAAATCTTAATCCAGGGTCATAAGGTTTGAATGATAATTACGAATGTGTAGGGCATTATAAGTAAAATAAGCCTTGTCTGCCATTTCAAAGCCGCTGCCTTAAAAAGTGGCGGCATTAAGCAAGAAAAAACATTCAATTTTCATTCATTTTTCATTCCATGCTGAATATCTTGAAAACTACAAACCACACGAAAATATAATACTATGTCCTTTTTTTAAGGACTTTAAATTTGCTAAAACTTGAGCCGTAATACAGCTATTTATGTTAACTAGTTCTCCAGATAATGTTATTAAAACAAATGAACGAGAAATCACAATTTTGTTAATTTATTTTGGCAAATATAGAAACAGTTTATCCAGTTTCCATGAAAATTCCATTTAGTTTCGATGGAATCGATTTGTTTCCATTAAAAAATATAATAGGAGAAATTATTGAATTAATTTCTCCAATTGTGTTATTACACAATATTTCTCCAGAGCGTATTGTTAACAACAGGTTGGACACTTGGTGGGAGGAGGTTTGGTGACATTCGTCTTCTTCTGGGCGCGCTCGGCTTTTCCTCTAGGGTCTAGTATTCCTAATATTTGGCAAACGATTCGTCAAATGGTTTGTCATGTGTGTGGATGCCCCATTTTCATATTTGCTCTTTCACATTTCAAACTTAACAAACTCTGGAAAATTAGTTTGACTAACAATTTGCCACTGGTGTGGAGCCGGCATAAGCCACTTTGCAAAAATGTGAAGAAACTCAGGTCAAATTCAATCGGAAAAAACATGTGAAAAACTATCAAAATTGTGGTAATAAAGATGTAATATATATATATATAAGTATCATTTATATGTTACAAAGCAAATAGTAAATGTGATGGGTATATCAACATCCTTTGTTTTAGCAAGGCCCTTGGTAAATGATTTCACCTGCATTGCAACAACTGCATTCATTTTTAAAATTAACTTCCGCTGCAGTTCTGTGTACAGTCAAGTTGAAGGGAAGTTTAAACCTATATCTTAATCATACAGTATTTGACTAAACCTATATCTTAATCATACAGTATTTGACTAAATAATTAAACCTATATCTTAATCATACAGTATTTGACTAAATAATTAAACCTATATCTTAATCATACAGTATTTGACTAAATAATTTATAAACCTATATCTTAATCATACAGTATTTGACTAAATAATTAAACCTATATCTTAATCATACAGTATTTGACTAAATAATTAAACCTATATCTTAATCATACAGTATTTGACTAAATAATTAAACCTATATCTTAATCATACAGTATTTGACTAAATAATTAAACTCACTTTTTAGTTTCGAATTTGCAATATATTTTCGAAAAGACAATAAAAATATTAATATAACAGGTTTTTAAAAATATTGAATTATTCTAATTATCTACGGCAATGTCAATTTATTTCAGATTTCAGATTCTTATAATTTTTTTTCTAGCTCGGAAAGTTTTTTTTAATAAGGAAATTAATTGGATGATCGATTTACTTTTTATAGTTTACATTCCCACGTAGCTGGGATGAGTGAGGGAGGGAGGTGTTCAGAAGATATCTAATATCTTCACGATCTGATCGACCTTCGTCAGTCTGTCTGTGGTTATCATTTATCGAGATTTATCTGACAAAGCTATTCAGATAACAAAAATAATAATTACGAGGGTGACCGTAATTAAAGTTGCAAGAGAATAGTCTTGTTTTTCAATTCAGTCATTTCAGTTAAAATTTTTAGTTGGTGCTTACTTTTTACAACTGGCCGAAGTTGATTCTGATGGGAACAATCTCAACTGCCATAGGTTTGCCAATACAACTGGCCGAAGTTGATTCTGATGGGAACAATCTCAACTGCCATAGGTTTGCCAATACAACTGGCCGAAGTTGATTCTGATGGGAACAATCTCAACTGCCATAGGTTTGCCAATACAACTGGCCGAAGTTGATTCTGATGGGAACAATCTCAACTGCCATAGGTTTGCCAATACAACTGGCCGAAGTTGATTCTGATGGGAACAATCTCAACTGCCATAGGTTTGCCAATACAACTGGCCGAAGTTGATTCTGATGGGAACAATCTCAACTGCCATAGGTTTGCCAATACAACTGGCCGAAGTTGATTCTCATGGGAACAATCTCAACTGCCATAGGTTTGCCAATACAACTGGCCGAAGTTGATTCTGATGGGAACAATCTCAACTGCCATAGGTTTGCCAATACAACTGGCCGAAGTTGATTCTGATGGGAACAATCTCAACTGCCATAGGTTTGCCAATACAACAAATTAATCTGAAGCTTTGAACATTGAATAAAAAGAAAATCCCATGCAGAAATAATGACAAAAGAAAAGTACTGCTTTATAAAATCATAAAAAAATATAAAATAAAATAGTACTGGCTGATTTTCACTCCTCACCGCTTTTAACTTATATTAGTATCATATTATTTTTCGTAAACATTTACGTTTATCTATCCCACATCCGCTGACAAAGGCACCTGCTTGCTAAGACTCCGATCATCACTAAAAAGTACCCATAGGAACTTTTTTTTACAAAAATCAGAACAAATGTGGGGTTTACAACCGGATACAAAAAATTTTAATTTGAAAACAATCAAAACAGTTGAAGACAGCCCTGTATGTACAAACGAATCTACAGGCTATTTCTGAGACCGTAAGGCCTTCAATGATAAGTAAACTCTTAATAATTCACTGTTATCTGTTTTCTGTCACTGGCTACACATAGCTCTATAACCGTTCCCTTTGGAACCGAAGATTCAAGAACAGTGAGAAAATCCGCAGATTATGGAGTTTATGGCATGGGTCAGCTGGCGCACGAGGACCTGTATTTGTTTTCCCCGAAGCTGACCGTCAATGGACCAAAACTCCGGATGGCTATTTCATATCCTGGAAAACCACACCGCGATTCGCGATCAAGGTGCACAGGTTAGGGCCATCACTCCTCCGCTCGATCGGTGCTAGTGGCCTCCATTAGACTGCCAAGCCTGACATACCCACCCAGGGGGTCTGGTGAGTCTCGGGTTGCCAAAGTTTTGTGTTGTTGTTATTGTTAGTGATTAGGGATTTAGCTATATTTATTGTATAGTACCTATGTTATTGGGATTTCCTTAAAGGTCACTCGGCATATCTTGAAATAATTGATGCACCATTCAGGAATATAAGCATATACGGATCCATCATGGCATCTTATCAGGAAGAGAAGATCAACAATAGAAAGTGAATTGGAATCGAGGGTGGTATTAGAATTATTATTATTATATGTTCAGAGAACGCAAATCCTTTTTCACCACGACTCTGACCGAGGGAGCTGAGGTGTCAAGTCCGATAACATTTCAGGAATATCGTTAATACTAATGAAGAAGAAATCTACATATTTACCCATGAAAATTCTTCTTCTTAATGGACAGAGTATGGCTGACCGTAGAAAATATATGTAGGTGAAGCTTGGTTGGGGGTGCGGTCAATGAATAAACACACAAATAAGAAAAAACTTATTATATTGTGTGCCGATGTTTCGGTATAAGTTTTAGGGTATCATCAGAGCTAAGAAAAAAACAAGATAACAATAGATGTAACAACAGTGACAACGCCAGTAATAGTAAAAAAAAATAACAAACAATAAGATAAGACAGTTTGATGAAAAAATAATAATAAATTACAAAGAAAAATATGCTAATCATAATGCGAATAATAAAAAATAAAGAAAAATATGTTAATAGAAAAGTGTTGTATCAAGGTAATTATGATAATCTAAATAATGCAAACGATTTCTATGTAAGAAATAATAAAATAGATGGAAAAATGTATGTAAAAGATAAAAAAGTAAAGTAAAGGTGTAAGAAATGAAGTTATTACAGCCTAAAGATAGAATAATATAATCATTAGTGATTATCATATGTGGGAAATAATACGTTATACATGTTCATATGTTGCAATCATATGCTATATATTATCATATGTGGGAAATAATACGTTATACATGTTCATATGTTGCAATCATATGCTATATATTATCATATGTGGGAAATCATACGTTATACTTGTTCATATGTTGCAATCATACGCTATATATTATCATATGTCTTTTTTCTTAGCTCCGATGATGAAAATTAGGCTGAAACGTCGGTACACAACATATAAGTTTTTCCTTATTTGTGTGTTTGTTGTTTATCTGTACTCCCAACCGAGTTTCTCCTACAAAAATTATACTTCGTTGGACAAGGAATCGGTTTGATCTTTTAAAACGATGCTGGTAAGGTGATGGTAAGGTAGGGAACAAGTCGGAAATCTACCACAGAATTGCCTTTCTTAAATTTTGCTGATAAGGTAAAATTGCATTAATAAATCAGTAAAATGATAGTGGCTGGTATTTATGTAATACAATGCAACGATCACATAGGCCAACGATCACATAGGCCAACGATCACACAGGCCAACGATCACATAGGCCACGATCACATAGGCCACGATCACATAGGCCAACGATCACATAGGCCAACGATCACACAGGCCAACGATGAAAAAACTTTTGTACTGAAAATACCTTATTCCTACACGTTTTAGGGTGCTGAATCCAAATGTGATATTAAAAAAGCTGTATCACCTACAATGTTAACTATTAAAGCTGTTCAATTTTTTAAAAATCGCTTAATTTAATAAATTTAACTATAAAATGTGAAGAAATTGTGGGTAATACAGCTTTTTTAATATCATATTTGGATTCAGCACCCTAAAAACTATAGGAATAAGGTATTTTCAGTACAAAAGTTTTTTCATAGTTCAACAAGCGACTCATCGTAGAAAAAGCTACACAAGAAGCTTCAAAGAAAAAAGATAAAGAAAGTATAGACCAATTCCAGTTGACAAGTGAAACCTGTATTAGCACATTATATCACTGTTTTAAGTAGCCACAGTCAATACAAACCATGCTTATGACGTAACATAGTGTTTCATTAATTCCCCCGTATACCGAATCATAGGGGTTTAGATATGGGTTTATACTATATAATACAAAGCATATTGCTGGAAAACTGTGGGTGATACAAAAAACTAAAGCCAGATTTAGATTCAGCACGTAAAAATCTATAAAGATCAACTATTAAAGTTAAAACAGTTTTCAAAAACATTTTTTTTGTTGGCCTTTGTCATCTTTTTTCTTCGAGCTATTTCTGCCACTCAATTCCTTTTATGGGATTTTCACATTCAGTGCAAATATTGTAGCCAATAAAACTCGCCACTGGACCTCCAGACAAGCTCATTATATGCACGTTAGCCGATGGGTGAGGCTTGGCTCTAAATGTGATTGAAGGACATAGGGAGGGGAGGGTGGCCCATATGGGGACCATAAAGCATGGCTCGCTCATGAATAATGCAAGGGCTGTTGCGGGATTGATTAGTTCTGATGATCCTGTCTTTAATAGCAGACAATAAGCCTCCTCTAATGTGGCAGTCATGTATTCAGCTCATTGTTGCGGCATCGGCGGCAAAACACCCTCACTATAACGTCATCATTGCAGCATCCGAGTTCTTTACAGGCCTTCAGCTTCTGCATATCGGACTGCATTTTGAACTGTAATATATATATATATATATATATATATATATATATATATATATATATATATATATATATATATATATATATATATATATATATTATAATATTACAGATCGAATTGCAGTAAACATTGTTAGATTTCAGTATATAGAAGTAGCTATATACTTCTACGCTGTAGAATAGAAGTAGCTTTACTCCAAAAATTAATTTTTTTTATCGTTTTATAATATGAATGCATAAATCAACTTTTTTAAATTTTCTAGCCAAGGTATTACAGATAGTGATTTAATACTGCTGCATAAAAATCCGATGTAGTCTGAACTATCTTAAGTGATAAAAACAAATATTTTTGTGTGTAACGGTTCTCAATTGAGAAAAATTCGTGAGGTATGGAGGACGCGTGAAGGAAAATGGAAGGAGCTTAGTTAAGAGTGTTTATGTTTCGATTGAGGAGAAACTTTTAATTAGAGATTTTTCGCAACTTGAAGACGAGTCAGAGCAAGTTTTTTAAGGGCTTAGGGATAACTAACTTAACTATGGTCAGTAACTTTTAATTAAGCTGGAGCAATTTCTTGTGACGTTCCGACACACACACCCACACACACACACACACACACACACACACACACACATATATATATATATATATATATATATATATATATATATATATATATATAATATATAAGGTGAAAATGCATTAATAAATCAGTAAAATGATAGTGGTTGGTATTTATGTAATGCAATCCAATGACCATCCTCTTCTAAATACCAGATTCAGTCCTTCCATAATCAAGATCATTGTAATGCAATCCAATGATCATCCTCTTCTAAATACCAGATTCAGTCCTTCCATAATCAAGATTTTTAATTTCTATCAATTTTGCTTCTGAGATAGGTTTATTTATTTCACTTAAGGAGAAAAATTACTATGCAAAATATGCATTATAGGTTTGCCTAAAATAGCAAATTTGTATCTCTTCATATTATTTCTCAAAGGTGTTTTTATGTCGGAACGCCATATCTCCATCTCCCTTAATGCTTGGACCATCATTTTGAAGATTATCTAAAGATAATTTTAAACCGCAAATGATAGAAAATAATGAAACAAATTCTATGCGCAATAGCTGAAAAACTTGTATTTCAACTTCTGTGTTGTATCGCCAAAACGGCTCGAACGGTTTTAATAAAACTAGCCGAAAGACTTCTCCTTATAACTCTTAAACTATTCACAAATACATTATAGTACATCCCCGAGAAAAAGAAGGAAATAATTTAAAAGGAAAAGAAGAGTTTATTTGCACATAGCTAAAAAAATGTACACTTATGGTATCAATATATATTCGGATTATTATTAAAAAAGATGCTTTCCCTGGAAAACAGCGTGCAGGATCCCTACATATTAATTTTCAAAGCTGTTTCTTTGTCGGCACGTCATTTCTCTCTTAATACTTCATCATAACCAACGATTTTGGAGATTACCTTTAATGATTACCTATATGATCACTTAAAAGGTGATTAAATTCCCTTAAAAACATTAAGTAACCATCAAATCCGGACCATTGAACTTTATAGCCATGGTTTTTCTTTCCTACCGCTACTCGTTAAGGAATCGTTATATATTACCTCTATGTTCACCGATTCACCGATGGCATCAATATATATGTTTTTTTCCTATCGCCTATATTCCATATCTCTCTTAACACTCCATCGGTATCATCGGCATCACACGGACGGTCGCGTTGGACCTGTGAGATCCATTTACCCAGTTTGGATATTTATGGAAAAAAAACTCGCCATTTTTTTTTTTCTTTGGCTCTAAATTAAAATAATGTTTTTATAATTTTTATTAAAATATTTAAACAAAATATAAGGTGATTTCCCTCTCCCCTCCCCCCCAAAAAAATATGACATAAATATTGGCCTTTATGGACTTTATCAAAATCTTGGATTGAGCCATTACTTTGAAGATTATCTTCATCGCTAATGACTAAAAATAAACAAGCAATTCAAAATTGAAGTTTTTTTGTTATCAAATCCTGCTTAAACGTTTACAAAGCTACTTGACACCGAATCTAACGTAACTGGAACACTTGGATGGGAAATTCATTTCCACTTTCTGTTTCAGTTCAATCAATAAACTGACTACGGTAAATTAATACAATTATAATTCGCTCATTTCTGTTATCAATTCTCCATCTCTCACCTTCCTAAACCATTCATTCGCGCAAAAAGGTGCAACCGAATTAAATAAACATTTCTCATCACAAGTAAATGTGGTATATTGTATCATATAAAAGATTTGTAATAATTAATAAGATTAGTTGACATCCGCATGATAGCATAGAAGGATCAATCTAATTAGGAATTGATAAATTATTTGCCACTTCTATAAATTTTTTTTATTGAAAACTAGTTTCGAATGTTATACATTCATCCTCAGTTCTAAAAGCACACAAAGAATTCAAAAATAAGCAATTCAAAATGTAGTTTGGTATTATTATACATATTAAATTAGATTAATATAAATCAGTATTATAAAACATGAATTATGAATTTAATTAAGACAAGAAATCAAGTACAATAAAATATTTGACTTAATTAAATTCATAATTCATAAATGTTTTATAATACTGATTTATATTAATCTAATTTAATATGTATAATAATACCAAAATATATTTTGAATTGCTTATTTTTGAATTTTTTCTGTGTTTTTAGAAATGAGGATGAATGTATAACATTCAAAACTAGTTTTCAATAAAACAAATTTATAGAAGTGGCAAATAATTTATCAATCCCTAATTATTAAGTTTGTCTGTTTTTCCTTAAATTATAATCTATATCGATATGCTGCAACACACAATCTGTGTTGTGCTTGATAACAGTAGCTGTTGATAACAGTAGCTGTTGATAACAGTAGCTGTTGATAACAGTAGCTGTTGATAACAGTATCGCATTACATAGTTCTGGATGAACAATACCAGGAGAAAAGAGGCTATTTCAGTTGAATGCTGGCCTTTGAAGGGAATTAAGGACTTAGGGGGCCTTTCATATTCCCTGATTATGTTTTACCCTCTATTTCTATGCAATGCATGAATTATTCATTTAGTATTAGATGCATATTCATGTATAATTTGAGCACTATTCAACGGAAAGAATGGCAATCGATGATGCAAAGCTGCGGCGGCTGGCCCCTAGAGCGCCATCATCACCCGCTGACCTTTCGTCCAAGAGAATCATCATCCTCAACCGGCTTCCATTATCCTCCATCCATCATTCTTCCCGTTCCCGGTTACTATTGTTCTAGGCAAATTATACAGATGTTTCCCAGTGCCTTCCTCAGATTAACTTCGCGTCAGTGGATCTAAAGGTTAAATCCACTAGTTACCTCTGGATTTAAACCTAAGTAATCTATTCGGTTCTGTACGATTAAGTTAAATAAATAAATCCTAACACAAATTAAATAATATCAATGTCAGTGTCTACGAACGACTATCTAGTTTGCTAAACAGGATTGTGACGGGTATAGCTATCTCGAAATTGAGAGTTTACTTTCGAGAACGAATTGTTTGCTTGTCGAAACATTATACGTAGTAGGGATTGCCACTTCTATAAATTTGTTTCATTGAAAACTATTCGAAACTAGGAAACGGTTATAGAGCTATGTGTAACCAGCGACAGAAAGGGGACGGTTATAGAGCTATGTGTAGCCAGCGACAGAAAACAGAGAGTTATTAAGAGTTTACTTATCATCGAAGGCCTCACTGTCTCAGAAATAGCCTTTAGATTTGTGTGTACATACAGGGCTCTCTTCAACTGTTTTGATTGTTTTCAAAATAAAATTTTTTGTATCCGGTTGTAAAGCCCACATTTGTTCTGATTTTTGTAAAAAATGTTCCTATGGGTACTTTTTAGTGGTAATCGAAGTCTTAACAAGCAGGTGCCTTTGTCAGCAGCTGTGAGATACATAAACGTAAGTATTCACGAAAAACAATCTAATTAGGGATTGATAAATTATTTGCCACTTCTATAAATTTGTTTTATTGAAAACTAGTTTCGAATGTTATACATTCATTCATCCTCAGTTCTAAAAACACACAAAAAATTCAAAAATAAGTATTATTATACATATTAAATTAGATTAATATAAATCAGTTTTATAAAACATTTATGAATTATGAATTTAATTAAGACAAGAAATCAAATACATGTTTGTACTCACCAAGGTTTAAATGGATTATATCAAACAGAAAAGATTGTATAGGTTTCTTCTCGCATTGAACGAAAGGTAGGTAGCATGTTCATAGGTAAACGCTTTAAGGCCTGAACCTGATTTATATTAATCTGATTTAAAATGTATAATAATACCAAACTATAGATCGAAAACTGTAGATCTTAATCTTGGAAAATAGTACATGTGTAGTCACTTTCTGGGATTAGTTCGCTGCGAATTTATGAATCGTTTTAGCGCTGTCAACCGCGGCCAAGAAGACGGGTTTATACATAGCGAACCTAACGAAGCGTTAGGTCATATATGACATAGCGTCATCTTATTATGATGAATTGTCATAGATTAGTTCAAGTATAGCATGCTGATTAATTAAGAAATATGTTGTAGTATGTCGCACCCGGTATAACTTTACACGTGACGACTTGAAAAGTAGCTTATTAGATCGTTTCACAGATTGTTGGAATGAACTGAAGCAATGTAAAACGAGTAAGAGTCGTGGGAAGTGACAGAGGCTAATGGGAAGTGGGAGAGGTTAATGTGGGGTCAAGCTCCCATTAGTGCCTTCTATCGAGTGTTAGTTCAACATCCCGACATTGGCAAACGCTGGATTGTTCCCTCCGTTCATCCAGGCAGCTCTGGCTTCAATGCACTGTGTAGCTGGAGAAAGGAAAGACGAAAAATGATTTTCTATATCTTAGTCGCGTATCTCTTGATTTTATCATAACAAAGCCTTACAGAACAGAGAACCTTTTTCAATTCTTTTAAGGAAAGGTTTAATTCTTTTAAGTATCTAAGGAATGATAAATCAATAGACGGTTGGTGGATCCCAAATGTTGACTGGCAAAGATTACATGTAGTGTATGCTAATAACACAAGTAGCACATGCTGATAGCACAACAGGTGTATGCTAGTGTAGTGTGTAGCGTCCATTTGATCAGGCATATGTTATCCAATTATTTACGATTCAGTATAATTAAATCATATATATATATATATATTATTTAATATATATTAAGCCCACTCAGCCTCTATAAAGTGGGTATCCTTAATTGGCGAAAAACCTGGCGGTTGAGCGTGATCTCGGCGGAATAACCACCTTGCACAACCGTTGATTTAGAAACAGTACGTTCCTTACGTACTGAACCCAAGACCCTTCACAAGTTGTAGTGGTAGTTTTTTTTTTAAATAACTTCATATTAATGTTTTTATACACACCGTTTAAGGTTAATAGTAGACCGTTTATTGCAGTGAAAAAAAATTGAAAAACAATTTATAAACAAATGTAATTTTGTGTGATCTACAGTAAAGTCAATTAGAAATCAACATAAAATTACCTATTAGTTAAGATAAAATGCTACATCTAACAATGATTACAATTTGGTTCTTAATTATGATTGCACATCATCTTCATCGTCAAACCCTTCAACGGCTGAACCAGGGTAAGGGTGAAGTTTATTATAAAGTTTAAAAAAAAAATAAAATAAAATAAATGAGCCAAGTTTTGAGAAGTCTTTTAGTCATTAAGCAAGAAAAAAGCTTATCTTTATAACGAACACGATTTTTTGTTTTCACAGCAGGTTGTCGAATTATTTCTTTAATTTACAGAGTGAAATATCGAGAAAAGGTGAAGATCGAACTAACATCGCAACCTACAATCGATTATTTAATATATTACATATTTAATATATTATCTTTGTATTTAACAGTTGGAGTTATTATGTCTACATATTTAATATATAATCTTTATATTCAACCTTTAGGAATACTAGTGACAAATTTTAATAACAGGCATTTATAATTCGATTATTATTAGGTGGGCCATTCAAAACAATATTTGTTCTTCTAGTCGACCCACTTTAAAAAATAATGATATGAAAACATTTGAGAAGAGATCTTTTTCGCTGAATGATGTAGAATTAACTTCCGTTTAGAAATTTCCTATCCAATCATACTAATGTAAACATAAGTTTCTAGTTTAATTGTGGACATCTGTTTTTTAGCAACTAGCTCTCATTTACAAATGAATATGATTAGGATATAAAATATCAACCATTACATTTTATGTTTATGTAATTCATTATATTATTAAAATCTTGAACTATACTATTACTATCTCATATCTGTGAAAGATGAATTTAAATTAGAATTATTATATCAGTACCACATTAGCAGGAGATATAAATATTATTTATTTATAACTTAGAACAAATATTAGATGTACTTTAAAAAAAAATTCTCTTACTTCCCTCTTGGACTCATCTCACTCAGCTCGAATTATCCTCTACGAATCGTCGGCTCAGATGAAACATTAAAATATTATAAATACATTTAATATTATTATTCCGTCCCGCCATAATCTCCCGAATAAATATCATATATTCACAAATGTAGGGTGTAGAAATACATATGCATTAAAAAAAAATCTGTAAGGGAAAGGTCAACAGTTTACAGTTACTGTCGTAAGTCTGTAGGTGAGAGGTAAACAGTTTACAGTTACTGTCGTAAGTCTGTAGGTGAGAGGTAAACATTTTACAGTTACTGTCGTAATTCTGCAGGTGAGAGGTAAACAGTTTCCAGTTACTGTCGGGAGTCTGTAGGTGAGAGGTAAACATTTTACAGTTACTGTCGTAATTCTGCAGGTGAGAGGTAAACAGTTTACAGTTACTGTCGTAAGTCTGTAGGTGAGAGGTAAACATTTTACAGTTACTGTCGTAATTCTGCAGGTGAGAGGTAAACAGTTTCCAGTTACTGTCGGGAGTCTGTAGGTGAGAGGTAAACAGTTTCCAGTTACTGTCGGGAGTCTGTAGGTGAGAAGTAAACAGTTTACAGTTACTGTCGTAAGTCTGCAAGTGAGAGGAAAACAGTTTACAGTTACTGTCGTAAGTCTGTAGGTGAGAGGTAAACAGTTTACAGTTACTGTCGTAAGTCTGTAGGTGAGAGGTAAACATTTTACAGTTACTGTCGTAATTCTGCAGGTGAGAGGTAAACAGTTTCCAGTTCTGTCGGGAGTCTGTAGGTGAGTGGTAAACAGTTTACAGTTACTGTCGTAAGTCTGTAGGTGAGAGGTAAACAGTTTACAGTTACTGTCGTAAGTCTGCAAGTGAGAGGTAAACAGTTTCCAGTTACTGTCGGGAGTCTGTAGGTGAGAGGTAAACAGTTTACAGTTACTGTCGTAAGTCTGCAAGTGAGAGGTAAACAGTTTACAGTTACTGTCGTGAGTCTTGTTTTGCTGATTTTGATATAATTATTGTATTTTCATTATTCTGGCAATATTTTTCGCGGCAATGTATGTTAAATAAGCTAAAATGGTAGCGAAATATTTATTTTAATTATAAAGATTGACTAAATTGACCCGCCAAAAACCGTAGCGATCTAAAACTTATTTTTGCTCTCTTGGTAAACTTTGAAAATTTTACTTACGACAATGTACTTCTGATGAACTGAAATATACTACATTTTTTTGATGTTACATTCGTGAAAAAAACAAAAAAAAAAAACATTTGTTTGATGAAGACTTATTGGTGAAGATTAATGAGGTGTAATGACCAATAAGGCATAAGCCTTTTTCATGTAGGTCATGGTGTGAGTAACATTATCATAAATATCTTTAATGCAGGTCATTAGGAACATTAACATCCATCCAGCATAAAGTGATTCTTTATTTTTTTATTTCCTCATTATCACTTCATTAAACCCCATGGTAATGGACGCGTCATAATATTTTGAATCTTATTAGATTATAGTGAATTATTCAATTCATAAAATTTCCTAAATATGTGATCCTACTCAACCCTTAGATGGTTATTGGACTATTATGGACCGTCCATCCATTAATTGTGGTTAAAAAAAGATTGACTAGACTAAAATTAAAAAAGCTTTCCTTCTAAAAAATGCTCATCAATCATCAATCATTGCTGGTGAGCGACCATCAGCCGATGAGGTCGAAGCGTCCCGATATTCCACATAATTATATTTTAAAGTTTTCATTCCCACCTAATTTTTTATAAAAGTTAGCTTCGGGTCTCGATCATATCGACGGGTCGTTCTCGTACTAAACTAATGAATATGAAAATCACTATTTTTTAAGAAAGGAAAAAACCCGTTGTCCTCCAAGTACAGTCCCAATATTTAAATATAAATTTCATTTATAGTTTAAATCATTCAACTCCGTCGTTCAACAAATCAGATCAACTCCGTTCAGATGTCTGACGATTTCTTGGAAAGTAAGTTCATTTCATTTTCAGTCTTATTTTTCCCGAAATAAGTAGACTATTGCAGTGGGTCGAAGGTCGGCGGGACTGCGTTTTCTATCCGTTTCATAACCCCTAGAGCACGATTATGAAAAATTTGGAGATGTCTGATATATGTATTTTTTTCCGCTACATTTGAGCCCCCTTTGGATCAAATGAGCTGAAATTCTTTATGCAGGACTTTCTGTATCGAAGGTCAGCGGAGAGGCAGAACCATTTAATAAAAGTACGTGTAAATTTCGGTATGTTAGGAAACTGTCTTTTGTGGGTCTCAATTGTTTTCTAATTCCCCCGTTTTTATATTTTTTTAACGTGAAAATAAGATTTTAGTGACGGAGTTCTGCTGATCACGGATTTGTTTTTAAATTCTACTTTGAAATTAAGCGACTGTTAACCCTTGGGTTTTAAGGCAACCTATTGTACTTTGAATTATGAACAATGCTTTACCTGAATACAATGGGAGCTCTCGTTTTATACAACGGATAAAATGGACTTTTGTTGAAAACGCAGGCTAGCGTGATGGATCTTAGTATAATTCAGAAATCTAGTTTGGTGGGACGGGAGGAAGAAGACAAAGAACGCTTTGTTGGTTATTATGGATGGTCCAGGGGACGCTCGACATACCGAGAGAGGATAACTGGAGAGAGTACAGAGGGAGAGGGTAAGAGAGTACACAGGGACAGGGCAGTGAGATGATATTCTCTACACAGCGGGCCTCGATCCTGATTAATTGTAGCTTGTCGTCCCTACTCTCGGGGTAGCCCGCGCATAGTTACCTCTTCTTCAGAAACAAATTGTATTCATTTCTCGTATTTAGTTATTTTTCATTAGATTCTATTCTTGATATGTACAGACGTAATCTTTAGCCTGTTCTTACTTTTAGGTCAATTACTTTTGGTCAATACTACTTAGTGCCGTCTAAAATGATCAAATCATTAATTAAAAACAATTTCATTTCTAAAAAAATAATTTCATGAATGACTGAAAGAATATTTATTATATAACAAATACGAACTAATATATACATATATATGTTACCAAACATAAACAATGGAAAAATCCGCCAATCGAAGTCTGTGTCTTATTCTTTTAATTATTTTTTTATTTTATTTTAACTAAAATGTATGAGCAATAAACAATTGTATTTTAATATTAACGTCTATAACTAAAGCATTACAAATAAATATATTTATAACTTATCAAACTTAATAAATCAGCGATTTGAAAACAACAGACAGGTTTACTGTATTAAAATAAATAATAAATATCTAGTTATATTATATGCTGAAAAAAAGTCCGCTTTTTTTTTTATTTTTTTTTTTAAATCGTGGAAAATAAGAAGTAAATTTTCCTTCAATTTGATATTGACGATTTCAATTGCGATTTTGCCTACAAATCCTGAAAATAACAATCACATTTGATAGTTAAACGTAGAGAAATTTGAAATAAGCAAAATAAAAATATTGTCAGGGCTTTGTACCGAAAAATTGGACAAACCGCTGCACTGCATAATAGTTTATGAAGACTTTTTAATTTCTTAGGAACAATATAAATCTCAGAAGGTTCATACAACTAGAACAAAAAAAGTCGAGAAATAATTATTTCAAGTTCAGCCGACTGGTTGACCAAGCTGCCAATTATACAGTGAAATCAGTTAAGTCTTCTCAGAAACTTATTATAAAACCCTACAGAGTTTAACCCAGTGTGTTCTTAAGTACGATGTCATCAATGTCGATGAATGACTCTTCATTCAGTTCTCTTAATTTAAGGAGACCTGCCAGTTTACTGTAAAATACCCGTTCGTAGCCTACGTCATTGTTCGTGGAATGGATCTTAGCCACGGAGTGTACCTGACTCAGAAGATTCTATATCTCACCACTATCTTTTCTCCCAAGTGAATTTGAGGGGTGCAGGGATATGCCCAAAAAAAAAAAAAAAAAAGCGAGGATTTGCCCTATTTTGCATGTTATGTTTGGAATAAAGCCTTTTTGCGGTGTTTGGAAGGAAGTGAAGCAAAAATTCACCCACAACATTGAGCCTTAATTACGTGCAGTGGGAGGAGGGACAACATGACTTTGTATTTTGAGTAATATTTTGGCAAATTTTAACTATCCTTTTAATCCAATTTTTAAACTAGACAATTAAGGCCAAATAGACATATCTGTGATTATTTGTCTTCTTCTCATTAAATTCTTTGCCCGAAAAAAATTTTAATCCCTCCCCCAAACAATCGCTCTCCCACAACAATCGCTCCTCTACAACAATCGCTCCCCTACAACAATCGCTCCCTTACAACAATCGCTCCTCTACAACACTCGCTCCTCTACAAAACTCGCTCCCCTACAACAATTGCTCCTCTACAATAATCGCTCTCCTACAACAATGCCTCCCCTACAACAATCGCTCCTCTACAGCAATCGCTCCCTTACAACAATCGCTCCCCTACAGCAATCGCTCCCCTACAACAATCGCTCCCTTACAACAATCGCTCCTCTACAACAATCACTCCTCTACCAAAATCGCTCCCCTACAACAATCGCTCCTCTACAACAATCGCTCCCCTACAACAATTCTGCGTTCGTCTCTGGCAGTATTGACTGGTAATTAGTTAGTCAATTTGGTGGCACCTACAATAAACAACGTTGAAATGAAATACTATAACACTTATATAAAAAGTGTAAAAAGCTTATTTTCTCAGCTCTTAGTTAGTTATTTCAACGCCTTTTATTTTTATTTATTCCTATTTATTTTTCCAAATTATGTTATATTATCTTCAATATAAATAAGAAAGAAAAAACCCAATAATAATAATAAATAGATTAAAACATATTATATGTTTATCAATAAACCTTCTTTGGATAGAAAGTTGACTATCTTGGTAGCCGTTTCCTCCTTATTACCCAGAGATATTGATATATTCAAAGGGATACCAAATTCCTTTAACTTTCTGATGTAGAAAGGACAGTCCTCTAAAATGTACGATATTGTCAATATGTTGCCACATTTTTGACATCTGGGAGGAGCCTCTTTCGTTATTAGATGGAGATGTGTCAATCTTGTATGACCGATTCTAAGCCGCGTGAGGGCTACCTCTTCTCTATGGCTACTGCGGCTGGAGCTGCTCCACGGCCCTACGTCCTTCTTTATAGTCCCCAGTTTGCTAGCTGGACTGTTGTCCCACAGTGCCTGCCAATCCTGGTGTATGGCTTCTCTTAGTGGCCGTACTAGTTCTGATGCTGACAAGAAAGCTTTACCGCGCCCTGGAAGGGTGAGAGCTTCTTTCGCTGCCCTATCAGCCATTTCATTGCCTTTAATGCCTATATGACTAGGCGACCAAATAAAACATATTGATATTCCATCATCTTTTAGCTCTTTTACAAGTCCTAGAATGCAATGGATTCCTGGGTGATCTGGATACATGTTATTCATGGCTCAATGAATCTGATACAATTCCAATATTTTTAATTGGGGATTTTATGGCGTATCGGAGAGCCATTATGATGGCGTTGATCTCCGCTGTGTAGATATTACAAAGGTGGTGTAATTTACATTTGTGGGTTGTATGGGGAGTAACAAAGGCAGATGCTGATTAAGTGTTCGGGCATTGAGAGGATTATTTTGTGGTATTGTTCTTTATACTCTTCTGTTATTGTAGTTTCTTTTCTGAGTTTTGAGAGTTGGAGGTATAGTTCGGGTCGTATATATGTCCAAGGAGGTATTTCGTTTTCTATGGTGTTCAATTTGATTTGTTTCAGTTCATTAATTGCAATGAGCATTCTTTCTGCTAATGGAAATGTGGCATTCCTCTGCTGTTGAAATCGTGCTGAAAATTTGGATTGGAACACGTATTTGTGAGTGGGGTGTGTGGTTTGTGGATATAGCTTAGTTATATAGTTAACGGCTAGTTTCTGTCTTCTGAAGAATAAAGGTGTTTGCCCAGATTCGACACAAATGCTCAAGATCGGGCTTGTTCTAAAGGCTCCTGTCGCGAGACGAATCCCTGTGTGGTGTACTGAGTCCAGTTTGGCTAGGGTATTTTTTCGAGCAGACCCATAGACAAAACTGCCATAATCCATTTTGGAAAGGATCAAAGCTTGATACACTTTAAGCATCGTAGTCCTGTCCGCTCCCCAGTTGGTACCGCTAAGGACTCTCAATATTTGAAGTTTCTTAGTACAAGTTTCTTTTAGTGATTTTATGTGGTGTTCCCAAGACAAGCGTCTATCAAATGACAATCCTAGAAACTTGCAGATGTTCACGTACGGTAAGGTAACTTCACCTAGAAAGAGTTCTGGTGATTGTGGGGTCTTCCTTTTTCTACTAAAGTGGATACATTTTGTTTTTTCAGAAGAAAAACGTAATCCCGAAGAATTGGACCAGTCATTAATGCGATTAAGTTCATCTTGGAGCTTTTCTTTTATAGAGAGGATGTCTTTTGCACGGCATAGAATAGCGAGATCATCGACGAAGAGCATCACTCTAACACCACGTGGTAGATTTTTTCTTAGGTCTCTGATTGCCAGAGCGAAAAGCGTGGTGCTCAAAACACAGCCTTGTGGTACTACACTTATTTGTTCGCATTGCTTGGACAATGATGTTCCTATACGGATCTGAAAGGAGCGGTTCGAGAGGAATTCTTGGATAAATTTGGGCAAATTACCACTGAATCCCAATGATTGCAGTTTCTTTAATATTGAGAACTGGTCGGTTCTATCGAAGGCCTTCTGCATATCAAAGTAAACTGCCACAGCTTGTTCTTCTTGGATGAATGCGTACTGTAGTTCGGCTTCCATTTGAACCAGGTGATCTATAGTCGATCTCCTTTTACGAAAACCGCATTGGAAGTTTTGAATGTAATGACACTTTTCTAGGATCCATATGAGCCTCTTATTTACCATGCGTTCAATTATTTTACTCAGGCAGCTGGTCAAAAAAATTGGTCTGTAGCTGGATGGATAGCGCTTATCTTGATCAGCTTTCAGAATAGGGACGACTATAGATTGATGCCAGCTGCTTGGAAAGTCACCACTAAGCCACATGTGATTGTAGAAATCTAAAAGTCTGTTCAGTGTAAGACTTGGAAGATTTTGTATCATAGTATAATGTATATTATCAGGTCCGGGTGAAGATCCTTTGACGTTTTGAAGTACAGATTGGAGCTCCCACATAGTAAATGGGTCATTATAATCTTGATAAGGGTTATTGCCGGAGAAGTCTAATTTCTGAAAGGTACTGTCTCTAGGAGTAGCTGTGTACATCTCAGCGTAATAGTCGGCAAATTTATTTCCTATCATTTCTGGGTTGTCGCATAATTTCCCTTCGCATATCAAGGTGTATCTATAAGAAGAACTGGTTCTTCTTATCTTCCTTATTTTGTCCCATACAACTTTGCAAGGGGTAGAAGAACCATTAATTCTTTTCTAAGAATGATTTCCATGATTCTTTTTTTTGACATTTTATAATTCTTCTACACATAGCCCTTTGTTTTTTATATTCTATGTGATTAGCCAGATTCATGTTTTTTTGAAATTTCTTAAGCGCTTTTCTTCTAAGCCGTATAGCATTTTTACAATCGTCATTAAACCAAGGAACTGGTGGCCTTTTGCAGCATCCCTTATTTTTTGGAATAGAGGCTTCTGCAGCTGTCAATATAGCCTCGGTTATAGCTTGGCAACCGTCATCGATAGTCAGACTATTTGGGAGATCTCGAGGTGGGGCAGCTAGAGAAGTGAATAGGAGCCAATCAGCTTTTTCTAAAATCCATCTTGGCATTCTGTGATTATTGCATTCAGCATTCCTAAATTTTAGACTTATTGGGAAGTGATCACTGCCATAAGGTTCTGGTAGAACTGTCCAGTCTATAATATCAATCAGTGAATTGCTACATATAGAGAGATCTATACTTGAAAATGTGCCGTAGGTGGAGCTTATAAATGTTGGCTCGCCGGAATTAAGTAATAGAAGGTCAGTTAGATCTAAAAAATTTCCAATTATTCGTCCTCTGGAATTTGTATTTTGTGAGCCCCATAATGAATTGTGGCCATTAAAATCTCCGGTGTATAAAACTGGTTTCGTCAATTGTCTATGGATATGGAGCAGGTGTTCTGTCTCTATGGTATTGTCTTGAGGAAGATAAATATCGCAGACTGTGAAAGTGGTATTTAGATGAAGTGTAACCGCTATTACCTGAAGTGGGGAATCTATTTCTACATGATGGGAATATACTGTACCTTTTACGGATATTGCTACTCCCCTGCACGCCCGCTCATAATTTGGACTACAATCAGTTCTGTAGACGTCGAAGCCTTTAAGAGTAAATTGATCTGAAGGTCTCAGATGCGTTTCCTAAAGACATATACAAAATGGATCTTCATCTTCGATTAATATCTTCAAATCATTGAAATGACTTTTAATCCCGTTGCAGTTCCATTGGACTAGAGTCATAGTTTAGGTATAATATATATTTGCGAAAAGCATTTGATCTCCATAGAAATAAATAGATGAAAATAAATAGAATGAGTGTAAAAAGATAAATCGATAAGGAATAAAATAATAATGATAATAGGGTAATAAGGAAGAAAGAGAGAAAAAAGAAATAATGATAATAATAAAAGCAAATAAATAAATAAGAGAAATAATAGATAAATAAACATAGACAGGAAAACAAAATAAAAATAAAAAATATAATAAAATTCATATGTAAAAGTAAGCAATATGAACTATCTTTCTATTAATAGCTGGAGTATTTATGTTAGGCCTAAGTTGCGTTTTGGAATAAATATTAATTATAAGATAAAGTGTAAATAATGACTGAAATAAAAATGATAAAAAATACAATATAAAGAGAAAATAACATCACAAAACTATAAAAATATGATAATAATAACAATGAAATTTGAAACAGTGCAATAAATTGTTTTAATTATAACACTTTGATCGGTAATAAAGAGAAAAAGATAAAATCGTAAATATAATTTTAAAAAAACATGATTAAAAGAAGAGCAATGAAGGGAGATATAAAAAATATTGTAAACCTAATTCAAAATTTAATTAAACTATTTACAAATTGAATTGGAAACATAAATATCAATAGTAATTATTGGGACGATTAATATCAATTTAGTAAGCTCTCTGAAATAGGTATGAAATTAGGTACCCATCAGTATTTAAAAATAAAAGATAATTCATTTTTTGTAATTAAAAAGGCTAAAGCTATCGAAAATGAGTTTAAATTTGCTGGATTATCCGTGATTTTTTAGAAGCGCTCCGACTTTTCTGATGAGACAGCCAGCAAACAAACAAAATCCAATTTTATTAATTTTTTAGACTTCGCAATAATATTGAGTATTTCAGGCGGAAATGGTGTGGGGAAAGTTACTATATATGAGTTGGTGAATTTTTCGTTTCCATTTATCTTTATTTTTATTCTTTGGATATCGTTAATTTTCCCATTCAATTCGGCCATTATTTCATTTTTATCTAAATATTGCAGATCAAAACATCTGATAACCCCCTTACTGTAATTCAGTGTCGAATGCGGTTTAACTGATATATTAAACTGCTCTGCAAATATTTTGCAGTCTAAAAGCTTTTTTGATTGTTTGCCATTATATGTTTCAATAAGTAGATCTCCGTCTCGTAATTTCTTGACGTTTTTCACATCTCCTACCAAACCATTAATAAATTTATAAATTAAAAATGGGGACACTTTTTGAAACCCCTCATCTCCTTCTCTATTTATTAATAAATAAGTGGGTACAATGTTTACAATTTCATTTAATTGTATTGGATCTGGTGGAGTTTTTATCCGACCTCGTTTTCTTCTTTTATTTGCGCTAAAAAATAGCTCATCCATTTTAACTTCCCAATATATTTTTTAACTACTTCCAATAGCAAATAAAATAAAAGGAAAATAAAGAATAACCTCTAATAAAAATATATGTATAACCATGAAAAGAGTAAAATAAAAAAGAAAGGAACTGAAAATATTCTTATCAGTAGGCAATAGTTGGACAGGTAATCCTCTGGAGCTCTGTACACTATCAATGACTAAACACTACTGTGTTCTCAGCTCTTTATCGATTCAGCGCCACGAATTTGATAACTAACTTTTAGCAAGACCAACATGGATGGACTCCCTGGAGGCCAGTTCTTAAACCAAAGGTGTTCTATTAAAAACCTCAGTTGAGGGGTTTGCCCCCACCGACTCTACTCCATAGCAATAACAAATAATTGACGTAAACTAATATTTCACTAACTAACTAACTAAGTTCTTTGCAATGTGTCTTGATTTACATTATTATTTAGGACTTTTCAGTGAGCACCTTTCAATGAACTATATAATTCTTCTGGAGAACAAATTTGCCAACCAAAATGTTTTTCTTTGACCTCACTTGGTCAAGTGATAAGTCCCAAAAGTCTATGCCTGACTGCGGTAAATTTTCCGCGGAGATCTGCGACATTTGAAAAACTTGATTAATAACTTTAATGTATAAATTTAATTAAATGTGCAATAAATTGTTTTAATTATAACACTTTGACCGGTAATAAAGGGAAACAGATAAAGTCGTAAATATAATTTTTAAAAAACATGATTAAAAGAAGAGCAATAAAGGGAGACATAAAAAATATTGTAAACCTAATTCAAAATTTAATTAAACTATTTACAAATTGAATTGGAAACATAAATATCAATAGTAATTATTGGGACGATTAATATCAATTTAGTAAACTCTCTGAAATAGGTATGAAATTAGGTACCCATCAGTATTTAAAAATAAAAGATAATTCATTTTTTGTAATTAAAAAGGCTAAAGCTATCGAAAATGAGTTTAAATGTGCTGGATTATCCGTGATTTTTTTGAAGCGCTCCGACTTTTCTGGTGAGATAGCCAGCAAACAAACAAAATCCAATTTTATTAATTTTTTAGGCTTCGCAATAAAATGCCATTGCAAATAATTAAATCAGGCTGTCAAATACCAATTGGAAGTTGTACTTTAATTTCCGCTCCAAATAGAATTAGGTGAAATAATATATATAAATTTAATTGAATTCTTTTCAAAGATAGTATCACTTTTATATCATTGGGAATGAAATTCAGTAACCGGAAGTGGTACTTGAATTTTCAAATTGCTTTATAATATTGAATTGGCGGAAGGTCAGGTACAGGTCACATCAGATTTTTTAAATTGTTCTCTTTCAATTTTAGAAATAAAAGCGTAAATCTTTTAGAAATTAGGATTTTGCGTCTATCACATCCTGAATTACGAATCAAGTTAGTATCATACCAAGTAACCATCACAACTTATCGACACCAATAAACGTCGCGATGCCGACTGTCGTTTTTGAGATCCTGCTATCTTCAGAAACTAGTAACCAAATTCAGGATCACCTTTCGAGCCACCGATTTATAGTTGACATAATAATAGGCTGACAAGGAAACCAGATATTATTACTCCACATCAGATATTATTTTAAATAATTTTACCATTACCATACATTTGTAGTGTACAGTTATTTTCATTTGAAGAAATTAATAATTTCTTAATATGAAAAAAAATAAAGTTTAAAGAAAGAATGATGGTCGTGAGTATTTTTATGACTATCTCAATAAAATACTTTAAAAAAATGGTAAATAGAAAAAAATGGCCCCACTTGTGAATCTAATAAACAGAAAGTATATTGGAAAAGAAAACTCTGCTATAATAAAAATTGAATCAACTTCATATGAACCACATATCAAAAGAATTCGAGACGATTCTAGGCATTCGCCAAGGTTGAAGCTTAAGTCCGCTGCTGTTCGTAGTAGCCTTAGACCTGGCACTGAGGAAAGCTAAACTAAGAAAGAGGCAGTTCCAGTTAGGACACAGTCTTGCCAGCTGCCAACGATCGAGATCTCCAACACAACACAACAGTAACCGCAATAAATATGAAAACCAACCCGGGAAAATCCAAATGCATGCGGATAGGAAAGAAACCCCAGATAATATGAGAGTACTGAGAGATTAGAGCAGGTGAAGAATTTCCAATATTCCAATGGGTGCTCATCTCGAAGGAAGCGGTTACATCGAATTGGGACGCCCGGGAGTGTTTTATTCTGTTCAGAAGGATTTTATGTATAAGAGAAAGGGGATCAAGAAAACGAAAATGGCCGTCTATAAATCGACGTTTCCTCCTCTACTTCCGCACTCTTCAGAATCGTGGACTCGCACCTCGAAACACATCCAAACCCGACGAGATATCTGATCCAGACTATAAAGGGCGTAACCCCACACTGCAGTAGCGGTAGAGGAGATTAAGGATTATGATGATGAATCAACTTTAAATTTTTGTATTTTTACTTCCCTGTACGAAGTAAAGGAAGTATTGCAATTCCGAAAATTTTCGATTTTCAGATTTTACAGGAAATATTCATCTCTGAATCCATTTTGACTAGTTTCGTCGTGGCGTCAATACGTACGTACGTTCGTATCTCGCATAACTAAAAAACGGTTAGCCGTTGAAACTTGAAATTTAGCATCTAGGATTGTTGTAAAATCTAGTTGTGAACCTCCTTTTTTGGTCACTGTTTGATTACCGGAAGTGGTACTTTACTTGAAGGTCATAATAGATTTTCATCAAAAATTATATTAAAATACTATGAAAAACTTCTCAAATTTAGAACTTATAATTTATATATTGATTTAAATAACATACTAGATTTTGGTCTAAATTGGAAAACCGGAAGCGGTACTTTACTTGAAGGTCATATTAGACACATCAAAAATTATATTAAAATATAATGTAAAACATCTCAAATTTGATAAACAGGACTTTTATATCGATATGAATGTATTTACTATATTTTGGTTAAAATTGGTGAGCCGAAAAGAGTACTTTACTTGAAGGTCATAATAAGATTACATCCAAAATTATTTAAATTAAAAATCATATGTTTCGGTAAAGAAGGTTACCCGCTACGAAAAACCGCTGTCTTTAACAATCTCCGAGTTCATACCCGTTGAAGCTATTAGGCCCGAAAAGCCTATTAGGAATCGCCTAAGGAAGGGTGGGTCTGGTAAGATGGAGGAGGAGGGGGAAATGTATACATATATATTGTAACGCTCTATAAATAATACTAGTTTTGGCGAGGATATAGGTCCTTCTAGAGGTCCTTATAACAAAAATATTCGGTTTTAACATTGATACAGGCTCCGATAGATCCTGCCTTGTTATTAAATCGGAACGGTCTACGTTAGCGAGTAGAGGGACATTAGAATAAACGCTAAAATAGTCAACTCAATTTGGTTTCCAAGTCAATTAAACATTTTTATTACTTGTTTTAAGTGTTAAAATGGAGTGTAAAATACTGGTTTTCCTTCCCATTTGTGTGTGTCAATAGATGGATGTGGGGACGCCGAGTGTCGTTTTTGAGATACTGTAATCTTCGGAAACTAGTAACCAAATTCAGGATCACTTTTGAACCACCGATTTATAGTTTTATAGGCGTACAAGGAAGTCATGGGGTATCCACATCAGATATTTTTTTCTTAGGTTTGTAGCAAGAGATTACTCACAATATGTACAGAATGGAAAATTCGATACTGATTAATATAAATAAATTCAACCATAAAAATTATTTTTCTTCCTGACTACCGATGGTAGGGAAGCCTTGAATTGATGCAGGTTTTGAAAAAAAGGAATGTTTTCCGAATCGAAAATTTCCAATCGCCTTCTATGTTTTAGACAACAGGGAACGAATTTGGTCTCATGTCTGTCCAAATCCATGTGATGGGCTGATAAAAGATTTTGATACATTTTTTTGGGGATTATGCGGGTTTCTATCTACAATATACCTATAAATTTTATCGAATTTATCGAATGGCTCGTCCAATTTTGCTCGACATTGGAGAAAGAAGCTGGAGTATAATGTCGGATTTTCTTGATGCCGAATCGTTTATCAGATAATTGGGGGTTAGATTCCGTTTCCGACATTATGAACTACTATTTTCTTGTGTGTAACTAACATTAAATTTGTTTATCCTTATGTACTCTATAGAAATGATGAGGAAGCTTTATAATTATATATATAATGATTTTTATATTTAATTGTTGTGTAAAAATTAAAGATTATTCACAGAGGGGAGGGGGAGAATAAAACAACGAAAATACTGCAATTGTATAATCTAGCAAGAATACTATTTACCAAAATTAGATATGACAGATAATTGACTGTATGAGGTAAATGGATAATAGATAATTAGGAAATAATTCATGAAAATCAGTAAATACAAATTAGTAGAAAATAGAAGTTAGGGATTGATAAATTATTTTACCACTTCTATAAATTTGTTTTATGTAGAACTAATTTCGAATGTTATACATTCATCCTCAGTTCTAAAAACACACAAAAAAATTCAAAAATAAGCGCTGAAATAGAAGTTAGTTATAAACTATTTCTTAAAATTATATCACTAATAAAAACTTATTGATTTTGTACATCATTATCTACAACATTATATACATTATTTACTGAAGAAATGTTTTGATGTGCATTAGATAAATTATTAATTCTAAAACCATAGCTCTCATGCATGTTTTCGAAGATGTTACATCGTTCATTTGGTTCAATCTGATCCAGCGACCGGGAAGAACCGTTCCATCTTGGGATGCAGACCGAAATAGCGAGCATTTGTCAGAGAGAGGCACAATTTGAGATGACGAATGACGAATGGCTCTTGTGACAAATTCACAAAACAGCCAACTCCGCCGATTGAGAAATGGCCTTTGAGGTGAACTGCCGCTCAACAGCCATCATTTGACAATGCCAGTTTGTCCTTTCTCTTAACCTTAATCCATCTTCCTTGTTTACAACCTGTTTGAGCCCTTTACACGGCTCACTACTAATTTAAATTATATCAACTCAACTATTTATTTAAGTATTTCTTTGGGCTTATTGTTCTTTAATGCATTTGGATATCATTTTTCAAACACGAGATATAAAATAAAGCGATTTCATCATGTTTAATATTTTTTTCTGATCTAATAGGGTCCATTTTACAAAACGGCAGGATATGGATCGACTTTTTTTCAATGCAGAATCGCAAAAAAAGTTTGGTCAAAATCTGTTACGGGCACATCGTGCGCTCCCGTGTCAGATGAATTGACTACTGCACCACAGAGCTTATCTCTCTTTGTATACTATAAAATATATATGTCGAACTTGACTTTTAATAGTAACAATAATTATGATTAATATTATTTTTTCTGAAACTAGTTTTTATTTTACTTTATAATATAAAAGTGATAATCATGGCTTCTGTAATTTAAAAAATTATCTGATGTGGACAACACATGACTTCCTTGTACGCCTATTAAACTATAAATCAGTGGCTCAAAAAGTGATTCTGAATTTGGTTACTAGTTTCGTAAGATTACAGTAAAAACGACAATCGACGTCGCGACATCCATCTATTGACACACACACTCTTGTTACTGGAGGTCTCATTCCGTTATTATATGTCGTTTTCTTTCAGTATGGTAACTAGTTTCTAAGAGATTTCTTCGTGTTCCGTGACAACATTAAAACTGTCAATATCACTTGATAAAGCATTGGAAATCGACAGTTTCGACATTTGAAGCGAAAAAACTTATATCTCATTCTCCTGCTGCAGACTTGTTCATCTCACAAATGGGGAGGAAAACTAGTATTTTACACTCCATTTTAACACTTAAAACAAGTAATAAAAATGTTTAATTGACTTGGAAACCAAATTGAGTTTGTAACCTTTTTTACCGAAACATATGATTTTTAATTTAAATAATTTTGGATGTAATCTTATTATGACCTTCAAGTAAAGTACTCTTTTCGGCTCACCAATTTTAACCAAAATATAGTAAATACATTCATATCGATATAAAAGTCCTGTTTATCAAATTTGAGATGTTTTACATTATATTTTAATATAATTTTTGATGTGTCTAATATGACCTTCAAGTAAAGTACCGCTTCCGGTTTTCCAATTTAGACCAAAATCTAGTATGTTATTTAAATCAATATATAAATTATAAGTTCTAAATTTGAGAAGTTTTTCATAGTATTTTAATATAATTTTTGATGAAAATCTATTATGACCTTCAAGTAAAGTACCACTTCCGGTAATCAAACAGTGACCAAAAAAGGAGGTTCACAACTAGATTTTACAACAATCCTAGATGCTAAATTTCAAGTTTCAACGGCTAACCGTTTTTTAGTTATGCGAGATACGAACGTACGTACGTATTGACGCCACGACGAAACTAGTCAAAATGGATTCAGAGATGAATATTTCCTGTAAAATCTGAAAATCGAAAATTTTCGGAATTGCAATACTTCCTTTACTTCGTACAGGGAAGTAAAAATACAAAAATTTAAAGTTGATTCATCATCATAATCCTTAATCTCCTCTACCGCTACTGCAGTGTGGGGTTACGCCCTTTATAGTCTGGATCAGATATCTCGTCGGGTTTGGATGTGTTTCGAGGTGCGAGTCCACGATTCTGAAGAGTGCGGAAGTAGAGGAGGAAACGTCGATTTATAGACGGCCATTTTCGTTTTCTTGATCCCCTTTCTCTTATACATAAAATCCTTCTGAACAGAATAAAACACTCCCGGGCGCCCCAATTCGATGTAACCGCTTCCTTCGAGATGAGCACCCATTGGAATATTGGAAATTCTTCACCTGCTCTAATCTCTCAGTACTCTCATATTATCTGGGGTTTCTTTCCTATCCGCATGCATTTGGATTTTCCCGGGTTGGTTTTCATATTTATTGCGGTTACTGTTGTGTTGTGTTGGAGATCTCGATCGTTGGCAGCTGGCAAGACTGTGTCCTAACTGGAACTGCCTCTTTCTTAGTTTAGCTTTCCTCAGTGCCAGGTCTAAGGCTACTACGAACAGCAGCGGACTTAAGCTTCAACCTTGGCGAATGCCTAGAATCGTCTCGAATTCTTTTGATATGTGGTTCATATGAAGTTGATTCAATTTTTATTATAGCAGAGTTTTCTTTTCCAATATACTTTCTGTTTATTAGATTCACAAGTGGGGCCATTTTTTTCTATTTACCATTTTTTTAAAGTATTTTATTGAGATAGTCATAAAAATACTCACGACCATCATTCTTTCTTTAAACTTTATTTTTTTTCATATTAAGAAATTATTAATTTCTTCAAATGAAAATAACTGTACACTACAAATGTATGGTAATGGTAAAATTATTTAAAATAATATCTGATGTGGAGTAATAATATCTGGTTTCCTTGTCAGCCTATTATTATGTCAACTATAAATCGGTGGCTCGAAAGGTGATCCTGAATTTGGTTACTAGTTTCTGAAGATAGCAGGATCTCAAAAACGACAGTCGGCATCGCGACGTTTATTGGTGTCGATAAGTTGTGATGGTTACTTGGTATGATACTAACTTGATTCGTAATTCAGGATGTGATAGACGCAAAATCCTAATTTCTAAAAGATTTACGCTTTTATTTCTAAAATTGAAAGAGAACAATTTAAAAAATCTGATGTGACCTGTACCTGACCTTCCGCCAATTCAATATTATAAAGCAATTTGAAAATTCAAGTACCACTTCCGGTTACTGAATTTCATTCCCAATGATATAAAAGTGATACTATCTTTGAAAAGAATTCAATTAAATTTATATATATTATTTCACCTAATTCTATTTGGAGCGGAAATTAAAGTACAACTTCCAATTGGTATTTGACAGCCTGATTTAATTATTTGCAATGGCATTTTATTGCGAAGCCTAAAAAATTAATAAAATTGGATTTTGTTTGTTTGCTGGCTATCTCACCAGAAAAGTCGGAGCGCTTCAAAAAAATCACGGATAATCCAGCACATTTAAACTCATTTTCGATAGCTTTAGCCTTTTTAATTACAAAAAATGAATTATCTTTTATTTTTAAATACTGATGGGTACCTAATTTCATACCTATTTCAGAGAGTTTACTAAATTGATATTAATCGTCCCAATAATTACTATTGATATTTATGTTTCCAATTCAATTTGTAAATAGTTTAATTAAATTTTGAATTAGGTTTACAATATTTTTTATGTCTCCCTTTATTGCTCTTCTTTTAATCATGTTTTTTAAAAATTATATTTACGACTTTATCTGTTTCCCTTTATTACCGGTCAAAGTGTTATAATTAAAACAATTTATTGCACATTTAATTAAATTTATACATTAAAGTTATTAATCAAGTTTTTCAAATGTCGCAGATCTCCGCGGAAAATTTACCGCAGTCAGGCATAGACTTTTGGGACTTATCACTTGACCAAGTGAGGTCAAAGAAAAACATTTTGGTTGGCAAATTTGTTCTCCAGAAGAATTATATAGTTCATTGAAAGGTGCTCACTGAAAAGTCCTAAATAATAATGTAAATCAAGACACATTGCAAAGAACTTAGTTAGTTAGTTAGTGAAATATTAGTTTACGTCAATTATTTGTTATTGCTATGGAGTAGAGTCGGTGGGGGCAAACCCCTCAACTGAGGTTTTTAATAGAACACCTTTGGTTTAAGAACTGGCCTCCAGGGAGTCCATCCATGTTGGTCTTGCTAAAAGTTAGTTATCAAATTCGTGGCGCTGAATCGATAAAGAGCTGAGAACACAGTAGTGTTTAGTCATTGATAGTGTACAGAGCTCCAGAGGATTACCTGTCCAACTATTGCCTACTGATAAGAATATTTTCAGTTCCTTTCTTTTTTATTTTACTCTTTTCATGGTTATACATATATTTTTATTAGAGGTTATTCTTTATTTTCCTTTTATTTTATTTGCTATTGGAAGTAGTTAAAAAATATATTGGGAAGTTAAAATGGATGAGCTATTTTTTAGCGCAAATAAAAGAAGAAAACGAGGTCGGATAAAAACTCCACCAGATCCAATACAATTAAATGAAATTGTAAACATTGTACCCACTTATTTATTAATAAATAGAGAAGGAGATGAGGGGTTTCAAAAAGTGTCCCCATTTTTAATTTATAAATTTATTAATGGTTTGGTAGGAGATGTGAAAAACGTCAAGAAATTACGAGACGGAGATCTACTTATTGAAACATATAATGGCAAACAATCAAAAAAGCTTTTAGACTGCAAAATATTTGCAGAGCAGTTTAATATATCAGTTAAACCGCATTCGACACTGAATTACAGTAAGGGGGTTATCAGATGTTTTGATCTGCAATATTTAGATAAAAATGAAATAATGGCCGAATTGAATGGGAAAATTAACGATATCCAAAGAATAAAAATAAAGATAAATGGAAACGAAAAATTCACCAACTCATATATAGTAACTTTCCCCACACCATTTCCGCCTGAAATACTCAATATTATTGCGAAGTCTAAAAAATTAATAAAATTGGATTTTGTTTGTTTGCTGGCTGTCTCATCAGAAAAGTCGGAGCGCTTCTAAAAAATCACGGATAATCCAGCAAATTTAAACTCATTTTCGATAGCTTTAGCCTTTTTAATTACAAAAAATGAATTATCTTTTATTTTTAAATACTGATGGGTACCTAATTTCATACCTATTTCAGAGAGCTTACTAAATTGATATTAATCGTCCCAATAATTACTATTGATATTTATGTTTCCAATTCAATTTGTAAATAGTTTAATTAAATTTTGAATTAGGTTTACAATATTTTTTATATCTCCCTTCATTGCTCTTCTTTTAATCATGTTTTTTTAAAATTATATTTACGATTTTATCTTTTTCTCTTTATTACCGATCAAAGTGTTATAATTAAAACAATTTATTGCACGTACGTACGTACGTACAGACGTCACGACGAAACTAGTCAAAATAGATATTTCCGTTGAAATCTGAAAACCGAATATGTTCAGGATTGCAATACTTCGTTTACTTCGTACAAGAAAGTAAAAAGTACAAATTTTAATTTAAATAACTGAGCAATAACGGTATGTTATTTTAACTATAAATTCTTCTATTCGTTAGAAAATTGTGGCACAAGCGTTATTATATGACGTTTGAGAACTGCTAGATGTTGTTCATGTCCCAAATTAAGGCTGAGATAGTATCCTTTTCTTCGTGACTGTTTGCCACTGCCCCTCTGTGGATGCTGTAGGAGCCATCATGTGTTGCCGAGGCTGCTCCGCTCTTTCTCCCCTAGGTACCTTGGTATGTTTACCCTGTACAACCACCTTTGTTTTTTGCTTCTTTCTCAAGTCCTCCTCTTGAGTAGTTGAACGCTGGTTATCCAACTGATTCTTTTTTTTCGTAGTTTTTGTTGGTGCTGGCGTCACGGTCTGGGTACCAGCATCCACTAAACTTTCTGCTTTTTCCTCACTTAATTTGGTCTCCAGTGACATCAGGTGGTTTCTGGATTCTACAGGCATATTCCTTTACCTCACCGTGGACATTATGTCGCGACTGGATGTATGCTTGCAAATCCTGGACTTCTTTAACAAGTTTCGTCCACTCCGCCTGGCAAAACTCCAAAGGTGGACCTGAAGTTGTCTCAGCTACAGTTGGGTTTTTATACGTGGTTTTGCGGTGGTATGATGACGACGACGTGGGTCTCGCTCGACGACGCAACCTCTTCCGACGCCGGTACTGGGGTTCCGAGCCCCTGCACCGTAAGGCTAATCTCCTGCTCTATCATTTCATAAATTTAATTTGCATTTTATACCTCCTGCCAGGTTTAATACAGCCGCCTCTAACCTGAGGAATAGACGCTGATCAGGTCACCGCCTAATCTAGGAACCGTCGCGCCTGGATTTGTTTAGTTTTGGTCCACCCCGGGTATTTTATTTCCCCGGTACCCACCATAGCTGGTGAGCATTCCCCTATCCGCCACCTGGGGAGGCGCCCGATGGGAGACTATTAACTCCTCACGGGTGTGTGTGTGTGTGTGTGTGTAATACACACACACACACACACACACAAACACAGACACTTATTAATTAATAAATTACGTTTGATTTTTAAACTAACATTAGTTTTAGTAGGTAACTTTGGCTGAGAACAGGCACAGGAATGGATTCAAATTAAAATCGAAAGAACCCTTGGGGCCCAGAGATAATAATACACGTTCCTGTATACAGCCGGCACCTGCCGGGAATAAATGACAGCTTGCTTTTTATACCGAGCGTCGTCCTCGAATAAAAAAAAATATGTAGGGCCATCGGAACTGAAACTCAACCTGACCTGCTCAGTTTTTAAAATGAGCGGTAGCATACAGAAAACCGATTTGATTTAATGTTAGTCGGACAAATTTCAAAGGAAAAGAATAAACTAAATGTTTCGAGATTCGTAGGCTCAATTTCCAGTGAAAGTACAATAGTTGGTACTTATTAATGTTGATGTTGATATTTTGGAGGCTTTTATGTTAAAATGTAATTACATACGAATGCTTTTTTTTTTTTTTTTGTTTCTTATCCATCGTTTATTTCAAATGCAATATGGACAATAATGATGTACAATATATACAATATATACAATAATTCCTTTGATTACCCGAGAGTATCCCGATATATCAATACTTCGATGGTATCGATATTTTACAACGATATATCGATGATACCGACATTTTAAAATATATTACAGTAGGTTCTCGATAATTCATTTCCTGGTAATTCAATATCCCAATAACTCCCAAAGGATTCTCTGGTCCCTATAAAATGTCCCTTTAATCCGTATAACAACAATGCAATCCGGTCCCCCAATAATTTGTATTTATTTTCGTCTTCCAAGAACTGTAAACGTGTAATAATTATAATTTACATATAAAACATCTGGTTAACTCTTAATCTTTTTAAGAGGAGGCGAGAGTGAGTGAGAAGAGAATCGTTTGTATGAATTTCGGTCGGTTTACTGTTTTATTTTCTGTTCACCTCTCTTTAAAAAGAATTGTAAAAAAAAAACTGTAACCATATTGTTAGCCGCCGATATGGATTAGTCAGAAAAATTAAGTTTGCTCTTGCCCGGTAATTATAAGCGAAACCAACGTGCTTAAAAAAAAAAGTCACCGATAGGCTATTGTGCAAATACCTAAGCATAGACCACGAGCGAAATATTCAACATGTGTATGTGTACAATCAGATACGGAACAAATTCTTCAACTGTTTATTGATAATTGTACGGCCCATCACTCAGCGATGTTAATATTCTATTTTTGCCTCCCGACACGTGCAGTCTCCAGACGGCCATAATAACACGATTTAAGACATTTAACGCAAGGAATGGTGATGCAACTCTTTGACAGCATTGATGATGGGAATCACCCACCTCAAAATGAAGAAACTGCCATAACTTTCCGAGATTTCACCTATTTTGGTTAAACCTTCACCAAAATAGGTGAAATAGGCGGCAGCTACGATCCTAACTGTCGAGAAAATTTTTATCACGTTTGAAAAGAAGAATAAGAAATTGATGTGAACAATTAGTTCTAAAATGGCGAAACAGTATATCTATAACGTGCGCCTTAATTTTAATTAACAAAGGAAATAATAATTTCCTTTACTCGGTAAAACTCCAGAATCGTAACCCCAACATGGCGGAATTCGAGATTTTTAAGACCTAGAATTAAGACTTTGTAGCCACAACAAATACTCAAATAAAACTAATTTAATAAATCGACTTCCACGATTTGTGTTATAGATTTTTTGTCTATAATTCAGCGTGGTTATATTTACTGTGAATAGACTTTCTTTGGAGAGGGGGGGGGGGGAGAGGAGGGAAGATGGAGTTGTAGTTTGAGCGAGCGTAGCGAGGGAAAGTCGACAGCTGTAATCTAATTAAAGCAGTAATAATTGAAATTACGGTATGGCCCCGACCTCTACTGATAAGGATCCGTTGGTTTGATTGTTTACGAAGTCAACATCACGGGATAAGCAATTGTCTTCAAAAGAAATTACTAAGAAAAGCAAATTTTAAAAATCAAAGAAATTATGCAAAGTGAAATAAATACGGCATTTTTATCTCAGAAACGTGAATTAGCAACGCAGTAACATATCTCGGTCAGCATAACATCTAATTGCGGTAAATTGCAGATTAAAGGTAGATAAGTATATGCATAATATTGGCATTAAGACATTCTGAACACTTGCCGGAATCGTAGTAATGTTTGTTGGATCAGAGCTGGTTTTTGTATTTAGAGAGGCGTGGTGGTGAAGGGCAGGGCGAAGGGGACAGTCGCCCCGGGCTCCGCTCAAAGGGAGGCCAAAATGCCCAAACATAATTTTTAATACTTTTTCTTTTTCCCTTCTTTTTTAGGCTCGATATATTTTATTGAATTAAATCGAACATTCGTTAAAAAAAGTAATCATGAACTAATGTGTATAATAAGCAGATGGGGATGTACGATACCGATCGATACAAATGAAGTATCGACAATTTCCTTTCGATACAATGTAGTTTGGCTATCGATACCACTAGTTCGATATATCATTCGATACATTAGTGCCATCAAATATTTGGTCAAAGTGCTTGATGAATGGGTGCCGGTATCCAGATCTTGTCGAAATCGTATTTCCCTAGAAGCAGATAATATAAAATTATGGCAGGGGCGGCAGAACCGGTTCTAGGATTTTTGGCGGAGGGGGGAGGGTCAGGCTTTATTTTGCCGCCTCATCTCTCGCCTCCGATCCCTCAAATAAAGGTCAACAGTTTTACAGCGGCACTTTAGGTAACATATTTCGAAATAAATATCTCATATCGTTAACTCATTTTTAAATAGGTCAAAATTAATAAGCTCTTTAAATTCTGCCGCCCGGGGTCAGTATCTCCTTTCCCCTTCTAATTCCGACCCTGGGGGCGGCAATCTTGAAGTTTGGCCCGGGCGCCAGTTGGTCTAGCTCCGCCAATGAGTATATTTTATATCCTTACAGTTAGTTGGAAATTCTTTATGGGTGTAGAAGACGTGAGTCCTGACCCTGGCGATTCTCTGATGATGGTCACAAAGTTTTGGAAACTTCAATCTCTTCAAAGACGTATTCTACTAAGGCACAATATGTAATTACGTAAATATTAATAAAAATTGTAATTATTATTTACTGTGCGGTGGGTGTGTAAAGGATATTCGTCACGGTATATTCCGCTATCTTGATCGATTGAATTTCATTGTTTCTCCTTAGCTCGTTTCAATCACCGAAGTTTTGCTTATCTCATTCTCTTTCAAGTTTATTTATTCTTTTTCAAAATCGATTTTCAAAGATTAACGCTTTTTCTTTCGAGTGATTTTTTTTTTTAGAATGTGCCCTTGCATCCTTAAAATCCTTTTAGATGCTCCTTGGATGTGCCTTTGGAGATTAACGAACCTCTTTTTATTTCGTGCACGTACAGCCTCATCAAGTTCTAAGTAAAATCCATTTCGGTCAGGACTTTTTCTTTGGTTCGTAAAGATCCATAGTAGTTTCTATTAGCTCCAGTAGCTCTGATCGATATGAAAGGTTAAAAAAAAAAGAAGAGAAAAATTGTTTTGCATACAAGCAATAGATTAAAAATATCTGATGTGGACAACACATGACTTCCTTGTACGCCTATTAAACTATAAATCGGTGGCTCAAAAAGTGATCCTCAATTTGGTTACTAGTTTCCGAAGATCGCAGTATCTAAAAAAAAAACACTCGGCGTCTCGACATCCATCTATTGACACACACACAAATAGGGAGGAAAACCAGTATTTTACACTAAATTTTAACACTTAAAACAAGTAATAAAAATGTTTAATTGGATTGGAAACCAAATTGCGTTTGTAACCTTTACTACCGAAACATATGATTTATGTATTTAATTTAAATATAAGTTTTGATGTAAGCTTATTATGACCTTCAAGTAAAGTACCGTTTTAGGATCACCACTTTTAACCAAAATATAGTAAATACATTCACATCAATATAAAAGTCCTATTTACCAAATTTGAGATGTTTTACATTATATTTTAATATCATTTTTGATGAAAGTCTAATATGACCTTCAAGTAAAGTACCGCTTCAGGTTTTCCAATTTAAATCAAAATCTAGTATGTTATTAGATCAATATATAAGTTATAAATACCAAATTTGAGAAGTTTTGCAAAATATTTTAATATAATTTTTTATGGAAATCAATTATGACCTTCAAGTAAAGTACCACTTCCGGTGATTAAGCAGTGACCAAAAAGGGAGGTTCACAATTAGATTTTACAACAATCCTAAATACAAAATTTCAACTTTCTACGGCTAACCGTTTTTGAGTTATGCGAGATACGAACGTACGTACGAACGTACAGACGCCACGACGAAACTAGTCAAAATGGATATTTCCGCTGAAATATAAAAACCGAAAATTTTCACGATTGCAATACTTCCTTTACTTCGTACAAGGGAGTAAAAAAACAATATATATATATATATATATATATATATATATATATATATATATATATATTTAACAACACTTAATTTATGGATTATTATTGCAATAAATTTAATCCATCTCTAGAATAGAGTAATATGGTGCCGATGATCACCACCGCTGTATTCACAACACGGTTTACCTTGCGCTAGGCGATATCGGAATTGTTGAGAACTATTGCTTCTATGGCATTGTGAAGAAATCCTCTATGCCTGATCCAACAGGAAGGGGTTCCGGTATAATTTGGAAATTTTGTGGCAAAATAGCAGCCTTTATTCCATTTAAGAGTTTTGGATTTATTCTCAAATTTCATAATTGGAGCTTACATTTTTGTATTTCAGTACCAATTTTTATCACATTTTTTTTCTTCGAAAGTGAATTCGTATACCTAAAATATTTACATAAATTTTGTATATGGCGCAGTGCCTCACGGGCAATCTCTAATACGAATTATGTATATGGCGCAGTGCCTCACGGGCAATCTCTAATACGAATTATGTATATGGCGCAGTGCCTCACGGGCAATCTCTAATACGAATTATGAATTCGTCAGTAATGTAATAATGTTTTATCTAATTTTTCATAATGTTGAAATTATGTTTGATCATTGAAATCCTAGTAGCAGAAGTTTGGTTGGGGGTGCAGTCAATGATGAAAAACTTACTATATTGTGTGCCGACGTTTCGGCCTAAGTCAGAGCACAGTGGCATAGAGTCAAGTGCCAACTCAGTTTTTCTCATATGTTATTCTAATCATTAGCATTCTTTTGATTTTAGCAAAAAACTTAAAATTGTGTTGTGTTATATATTCATACCTATTATATATATTATTAAAACTCTTTAATATTCCGACCGTAGAGAATTTATTCCAGCACATATTATCCAGCTGACGGCCAAATGCAGCAGTTGAAATAATCCGTTGAGAGGAAATGAGTGGAAGATTTTCAATGCAGCCATTAGGATAATTTTGCGATGCACCCCGCCACGCTCTACTTCTCAGGGCTAATGCATTCATTACCAGGACCAACTCGAGTTCTCTAACTTCTTGCCAATAACGGATAATTTTATATGTCAAGAATGGTTTCTAATGCAAACATTGTTTATAATATTTTATTATAAATATATATACATATATATATATATATATATATATATATATATATATATATATATATATATATATATATATATATATATATATATATATATATATATATAAATGCGATATAAAACTAAAATTATCAAAATTAATCAAAAAATAAAATTGTGATATAGGAGGTTATCAACTCATCCCTTCTGATCGGTATCGGCCTCGTTATCCTTTAATTCCAAGACCTACTCGTGGCACCAAACGATGGGATAAGATAAAAATATTATCTTACATAACATTTCCATATCGTTACCCCAATTATAAAACCACGTAACTCCAAATAAATAATTTTTTCAGGAGATACAAAACCAATTTTCTGCAAAGTTTGTGTTTTCAGCCTAATCATTGATTTCTGCTTTCTGGGGTGTTTTATTTGGCATTCATTCATGATTATACCAGGCATTCAATAAAAAAATTAAAAATTAAAATTAAATGAACTGGAATCACGAGGATTCATCCCAAAATTAGTTGATAGAGGCTCGCTATCTTAAGGTGAACGGTATTTTTTGAAGATGTTTACAGCCTATTATGTCTGCATGGAATTGATTTCCAGTCTTCTTCTGGAGACAGCGATAATTTGTAAAAGAGTTTACCATCCATACCCGGTCGTACTTCAGCGCGCGGGGATATCAGTGATAACGGAGTAACCTTTTTTGCTCCGGGGTGGATGCTCAAGGTATTCTACGTAATACTATACAGTTCAGGATTTTTAATATGTAGTATTATTGAACATTATTATAATATGTAATATTATTGAACAAAATAATAATAGGTAATACTATGAATAATAAGTAATATTACTAAACCTATAAACCTATAATTGATTACTCCCTTTTGAGGAAAGTACAAAGTAACTTAGTTAATTAATTAAAAATTAAAACAAAAGTTTAAACCGGATTCTTCGTGGAAGACATCCACCAGCTCACGGTTCCTAATCAGGACAACCAACTCCACCGCCCCGACTTCCGCTTTCCCGCGCCTGGGTTTATCTCCCTCTCCTCCCTCCCCCATCCTCCCTCCCTGCAAAGTAAATGTTTTGCTTTCATTTGTTTCTTATCACTGGCTGAAGTAGCTTTATCTAATTTTGTTGTTAAACAAATTCTTCGGCAAATATATAAATTACAAACTATTCAATTTTATCTTGGACATATCATATCTATTCCTTTATCGACTTAATACTATTTTTCAATGTTGCTACGCTCAAGACGATCACAATTTTGAATTCGTAATGTTCAATATTGGTAAAGTCTCGCAGAGACCTGGATGGAGTTTCAATCTATTAAGCGGCAGAACTCATCAACTTGCAACTTTTCTTTCACCAACCAAAACGAAATATTCATTATTGGCCGGTAAAGTTCATTCGAAGCGCGATCCATATTTACTAAAACAGGTTTCGAGAATACCCTCTTAATTGTCAGTATTACAATTACCCTTTATCACCAACTCTTAAAGTAAATTTTTTTTTTTTTTATTTGATAAATAATACAAGCTGCCACACTCAAGGGCAATAGGTATTAGGGCTATGATAATCCATTCATACCATATGTACAAGATAAACGAAAGAAAAAAAACAAGAAAATAAAATTAAAATAATAAATATCATATAAAAAGAAAAAAAATGTACATTACTAGTAATAATGAAGAGATAAACAATTTAAATAATAACAAAATAAGTAAACAACCAAGAAAAGAAAAATTAAGTTAAGTAAAAATAAAATAAGTCATCTTAAACACCTATATACAATATTTACAATCTGCCCAGAGAACTCCGAACCAAGCTCTTCCCCCACCTGCGAATGGCAAAGCCGGGCTTCAGGAGATCCCAGCGCTTCTCACACAGTCGCTTTACTGGTATTAAAGACCAGTGGAGACTGAGTGTGGACACTAGAGCCACAGACGCACAGGACGTGAGTGGAGAAGCTGGTCATTGCCAGAAGAGTAAATTTGTTACTTTTTTAATATATATATATATATATATATATATATATATATATATATATATATATATATATATATATATATATATATATGTATGTATGTAATTCTGCGATTTAGAAATAATACGACCGTAAACGTTTGCTAAAACAAAATAGAATTGTATACGAGTCTTTTACTCCCTAAATCACTATAATATATTTTACTGACAAGCGTGCTGATTAGTACAACCTTCATTTATAACAAAAACAGCTGTTCAATGCCATTTAAAAGTAAATGATCTGAATTAAGAATTAATCTTGTTAATTATTAATTTATATATATATATATATATATATATATATATATATATATATATATATATATATATATATAAAGCTGTAGCATACAGTTTCATTCTAGTGAAACTAATTGCTATGTTATATCGACGTAATACTATTTCGATACTATATTCGATACTTTCTATACTAAACTACGAATATCCACCCTCAGTCACGGATTTGGGAAATTCAGAGCCGGATTTTCACGACGCTAAAAAAATTGAATTCGAGGGTAAAATGATAAAATTTCGTTATAATGCTCTCCAAGAGCCCACAGAAAAAGAGCGCATTGACCAGAAAATCATAAAAAACAACTTTTTTTAAAAATAATGTATACAGCAAACAAAAAATATTCAAGTCAGGATTTAAATATTCTTGACGTTTCTAGTTTAAAGTAATCACCGGTTTATTTTTTCTTAAGGAAACATAATGCATTTAAACAAAAATGCATTTTCTAATTTGTTTATTTGTTCAAAAATTTTTTCTTGCACATCAGAAGATTAAGAATAAAAAATGTGCGTATTGCCAGTAACGAGTTCATTATATCTGACGTCTATTCAGATGTGAGATGTAATTAATGTGATTAAGATGCAAGATCTATTCATTTTCCAACTGAATCCATCATGCATGGAAACAAGAAGGGCCAATCTGATTTTTTGTCTAAGAGCCCATCTATTTTGGTTTACGATGTTAACGATAAGCAAAAAGGGGCAATCTACAAACTAAACTGATACAACACAACATAATAAACTAGAGAAACATCAAATCAGTCGGAAAACTAAGCCATAACAATTTGAGAAGAATTTTGGAAGAATCTCACAAAAAAATATGTGAGATGCAGATTAGCGCTTCTTGCGCAACACAATCGATATGTTTTTAGATGCGGCGATATCTTATTGACTTTAATTAGATTTTTCGAACTCTTCAATTAAATCAATTTTGTCTTTAATATAAAACGATTTTCGCGACGTGTTTTCTTGAACGTGAAAGCTAAGTAACTGAGGCAAAAATTGGATCCTTATCTGTAAAACTAATGTAGAATGAAGGCTTTCAATTCATGGAAACATCTCATCCAAACAAAAAATTAACATCACTACTTTAGCATAACTGTTTCCCTGCGGCACTGTCTGGAAAACTTCAAGTAACCAATATTTACAAATGTCATATTTACAGAACAAAATAAAATTAAAGAAAAAAATAAAGTCAATTAAAGAAAAAAAATCATTCAGAGCGCTATAACCGGGCAACTGGATCGTAATAAGCAATCAAATTTCATAGTCCAAGCACCAACGGAGCATTATATCCGGGAAATCGTTATAAACTCGTTGTTTACAACGATTTCACGGAATAATGATTTAATCTACTTTTCCTTTTTTTTTTTTGTAAATGCTTTTATATTTGTTAAGGATAGACATCCAAGCCAATTGATGAATAAAATATATTTTTTTCTTATCAGTGCCATTTTTAATTTCTGGTAATTTTGGAAATCTGAAGAAAATTATGCAAATTTACAGCACTGCAAAATACACTTCTCAAATTTGGTATTTATAACTTATTTATTGATTTAAATAACATACTAGAATTTGTTCAAAATTGGAAAACCGGAAGCGGCACTTTACTTGAAGGTCATATTAGAATTTCATCACAAATTATATTAAAATATAATGTAAAACATTTTTAAATTTGGTAAATTAGATTTTTATATCAATATAAATAATTGAATAGATTTTTAATGAAATTGAAGAGCCGAAAAGGGTGCTTTACTTGAAGGTCACAATAAAATTACATCAAAAGGTATATTGACATTTAATACAGAGGTCATATGGTTCGGTGATAAAGGTTATAAACGCGATTTTTTTTCCAATCTAATTAAGCAATTTTATTACTTCTTTTGAGTGTTAAAATTGAGTGTAAAATACTTTTTTGTTCTCCCTATTTGTGAGCTGAACAAGTCTGCAGGGAGAGAATAAGATATAAGCAGGTTCGTCCGCTTAAAATGTCGAAACCGTCGATTTCCAATGCTTTATCTAGTGACATAGACAGTTCTAATGTTGTCAAGGATCAGGGTTTGGAATTTGTTACCAATTGAAGGAAAACGACATATAATAACGAAATGAGATCTGTGTGTCTGTATGCGTCAATAGATGTGTCAATAGATGGACATCGCGAAGCCGAGTGTCGTCTTTGAGATACTGCTATCTTCGGAAACTAGTACAAAGAAGTCTGAGGAGTACAAAGAAGTCATGGGGTGTCCACATCAGATATTTTTAAATTAAAAATGATTAAAAGTTATATTGAGATAACGATGGGTCAGGATCGACTAGTAGATTAGACACTGCTTTCAGTTGAAAATGAACCAGCTAAAATAATTGATTTTTCTAAGCACATTGATATTTTTTCAATAATGTGTAACCCAATTATTATACTCATTACAGTTATCCTAACGCTTATAAATTAGAACAAAATGGCAGAAATGAAATGATATTCGCGTGAGAAGAAAGAAAAAAAAAACATTCGGTCATCATGTATTTTATTTCATTTTACATCATTTCGACGTTTCGGCCGCCTTGGGCCATTCTCAAGTCTGAATGAACAAATTTGTATAGTCGATTTTTATTTGCTTTGATCTTGTAAGATATTTCGTTTTCGTGATTTCTTTTCACTTGATTATTGTTTTTTCAGATATTTAGGAAAAAGATTTTTCTTTTCATAAATATGATAGCAATATAAAATAGAAATATTTACATTGAGTAAGAAAAATCCTTTAAAAAAAACTTAAATTTATTGATTGTTTGATAAATAGAAACTAAACAGCGAGGCTATAGAGATGTTTTCTCAAGCAATAATTTTAATTGGCTTCGGAGTGACACCTTCTCACCAGGTGACGCCTTACTCTCCCTGTAGGTAGTTACTACGAAGTTTTCAGTATCGTGAGAGCTTACATGGAAGAGTTGTTTACGAAAGTTTGTTTTTCAGCTTGTTAAGTCAATTTTATACTTCAGTTTTCTTTTTCTTCCACAGAATTCGCATACCAAGAAATCTTCCATTATTTGTCAGTCAGTATTCTCTGTTCCATTATGAATATTGTAGTGTAAAACTTTCTAAATTTTTCCTTTCCTGGACTTTGGCAGCCATTTTTATGTTGGAATCCGCTTCGGGACTGGTGGGCCAACATTTTTACATTGTGAATATTATTGTAATATATGCGATTTTTTGAAAGTTATTAATACGATATTATTGTAAATAAAAATACTTCGATAAAAAGACTGGTAGAAATGTATTGTAAAATTAGAATATAAAAAATCCGTGAGCAGTGGAACTCTGTCACTAAAGTCGTATTTTAACTTTAAAAAATATATTATAAAACGGGGGAGTAAGAAAAAATTCGACCCCACAAAAGACAGTTCCCTGACAAACCGAAATTTACCCCTACTTTTATTATAAGCTTCTGCATCTCCGCTAACCTTCGATACAAAAAAAATAATATATATATTTTAAAAAATCGAAAAACCCGGGGAGGTGAAAGGGGGGGTCAAACAAATTTTCAACCCTATAAACTAATTTGATGGAGCTCTGGAGATGCGTAAAACAAAAACAAAAAGGCCAAAATTTCAGGTAAACATACCAAAATTTTGACTGGAATTTACCCATTCTTTAATAATATCGTCTTGCCTCGAAGAAAGTCCTACAAACCGATTTTCAGCTCATTTGATCCAAAGCGTGCCGCTGGAGATGCTCAAATGTAGCGGGGAGGGGGGAGAAAGATACATATATATTTTAAAAAATCGAAAAACCCGGAGGGTTGGGGAAACCAAGTCGAGACCCCCGATACTTCCCCAACACCAACTCAATTCACATACTAATTTTCAGCCCTATAAACTAATATGGTGGAGCTGTGGCGATGCGCAAAACTTAAAAAAACCGAAATGTCTGGTAAACATACCGAAATTTTGACTGGAATTTACCCATTCTTTAATGGTATCGTTCTGCCTTGAAGAAAGCCCTACAACTTAATTTCAGCTCATTTGACCCAAAGGGCCGCTGGAGGTGCTCAAATGTAGCGGGGAAAAATATATATATATCAGACATCTCCATAATCGTGGTCTACGGGTTATGAAACGGATAGAAACCGCAGTCCCGCCGCTCACCGCCGACCTTCGACCCACTGCAATAGTCTATTTTTTTCGGGGAAATTACGACTAAAAATGGAGAAATAGAAATCCTAGATTCCAAAAAAAAATAAAAAAATGTTCGACTGCTGAATTTATTTCATTTATATACCGTTGATTAATGTTCCTTTATAATGTTTTAAAATACAAATCCTTGTTCTCAGTTGTTATTTATGAGAGCTTTCCCGAGCTGTACTAATCAACACCGTGGTGTAGGTTGGTTGGAACCCCTTGAATTTTTGACTTTGAGGTTCTCCTGAGAACTAAGCACTTCACATGAAGGTATGATAAAAATATGATAACATAGGGTTCATTGATTTAGTATTCAAAGAGACCAAGAGCCTTTGCACACCATATTAACCGTAGTTGCATGAAAACTCAAAAGGTGCTAAGCGTTGCCAATCAACCCCGCTCTCTCGTACTGAAGGAATGATGATAGTTATAGTGTTTGATGGTAGCCGGAGAACTGACTATCCAAGGAGAGCACAGAGGCATTACTCAAGGCGCCCTGACGCCTCCTCTCGTCGGCTCACAAAGAATTGCGTCTTACAAAAAAGACTATGTACTCTAAATGGTGCTCTCTCCTTTCTTATTCTAGTTCTATATTCTTCAACAATGGGCCGTACTTTTTCCCTCTTTTATTTTACTTTAAAAGTAATTACATATTTGCCAGTATTTAAAAGAAATGCAAGGGTACTTTGACTTTAAAACCACGCGCAATTTATTACTAGAATTTTTTCATTTAACAATAATTCTTTTTCCAGCTTAGGATAAGCGACTTAGAACTAATTTATTTAAAGTTTAAAATTAAAAATAATAAAATAATACTTTAATAAAGTACCTGAATCTGTTTCATTACACAATTATATTTAACCAACGACAGAAATCAGTAATACAATTTTATATCGGAAAGACCGCGTTGTCTACAAACACTACTCCTAAAAAATCGGGTGAACTCAGTAAATATCGGACCAGAGTATCGTATATCACAGTGTTGCACTTTGAGAGACATGTGCATGAAACCACAGGTAACATGACACTGCAGGTACTATGACACTAAAGTTACCTACTACCTGCATAAAGGGTGTCCCCCGAAAAAGGATAATTCTAGGGGATTTACAGCAAATAACAATGAACAAAGAAGTTCCTATGAATATGGAACTGCAAATAAAAACTTTATCAATTTTCGGGCCAAAAACATTAAGAAAATCAACATGCTTTTCAACATATTATGGCAATCGATGATGAAACGACTCATTGTGTCAAAAATCAGATCGAAATTAACGTGATAGAGAACTACTTTGGCATCAAATGAGACCGATATCAGCTCGATGAATCAAAGCTACGATCATTGATGAATTGCAGGAGTTAGCATGATTTTCAAAATTAAGTTCAACGTCACTGTAAAACGTTTATTTTTATTTTTTATTTTTTTAGAGAAAGGTATATCGTACTTACTAAGAATATCAGGGTTGTTGAATCCAATGCAGGTAGTTGAGAGAGGGTCAATCAATTCAATTAGTTTTTATCTGAATAAATTACAGTTATGGGAGGGGAGAACTTTGCTTCCAGTTCCTTGTCAAATCGGCAAAGAAAAGTGATGAAATAAACTTTGTTTGTGATGAAATGAACAGACATGCAAATTGCCAAAGAATTATTAACGACAAGATTATGATTCCGTAGAATGATCGCTCAATTTGCTTTGAGAATGGTTGAACATTACACCAACTAAGGAATATGCGGATATGTATGTAATGTACGGAGCATGAAAGCTGGAATTCACCAGAGCTGGTGTTTTTGATTCCATCGAGATGTTACTGTTCTAATTCGACGCCAAATTTAATTCTATATCACATTAGTTTCATCCCGTTTTTATGAACAGTCTAATTTATCATGGGTATTTTTCATGTTTTTGGCCCGAAAACTGGCCAGACTTTCATTTGGTGCCCATGTTCATAACACCTATTTTATTGGGTGTTATATTTACTACAAAACCCCCAAGGATTATTTTTTATTTTAGGAAAACTCTTTGTATATATATATATATATATATATATATATATATATATATATATATATATATATATATAGATAATTCAATGAAGTAACAGTGGCTCGCACTCCTCAAGTTGCTTGAACTAACCGCTAGTAAGAGTATGGAAGCAAAGCAGGACATTATTTCAATATAACAGTATCCAATAACGAATATTGATCAATTTTTCATTATTACATCCGTGATTAAAAATTTTTATTATTCGTTAACTTCATCTATTTGATTTAATAGTTGTTCCTTTGATGGCATTGTTTTAGTTTTAGTACCGAATAATACCACATATTTTAATTGTATTGTAAGCCTAAAACTTATAATTGCCAAAAAAATGGAAGTTTCGTAATTTGTTTGTTTGTTATTTTCTAGAGTCTAATCTGGAGGCAACGTTAGCAAGCGTCATAAATGCGGCATACATCAGTCTTATTTCCTGCCTGTTTGTCCTGTGAGTGATTTTGATTGAATTTTTTGTTTATTATTGATTTTTAGTTGTTTGTTTGGAAATTAAATCGTTAATTATCAACGCCTTTGTTTACATTACTTATATTTGAAATTTTTACAATACTGAAAAACATTAAATGAATGGCTTAAATAAAATAAACAAGATTAAAAAAAATATATTTTAAAAAATTAACTTTTTTAAAGACACCTTTTTCGGAAAGAAAAGCGATGACCATATTTTTCTTCATTTCCAAAAACTGTTGATGTACATATTCGCAGGTATTCTAATTTCATTTAATTTTTTCATGTAAAAAGCACAATCCTCAAAGAGATGTGGGTTATCGTCAATCTCTCATTACACTTCCGATATCTAACTGATAACCTTAAGTTATCAAGTGAACGTGGGTCAGCGTCGATGTCCTGCTCTGGGTCGCGTTAGTACCACTTCCTTTCTGTGGCTGCGTCGACTGGAGCTGCTCCATGACCTCACTTCATTCTTCATGGCCTTCAGTTTATTTGGAGGGATGTTGCCCCGCAGTGTCTGCCTCACATGGAATATGGCCTCTCTCATTGGTCGCGCTAGTTCTGATGCTGTCAAGAAAGCTTTATCGTGTCCTGGAGGACAAGAGCTTCCCATCTGCCCCTGCCCCCATTGTCTCCAGACCTGAATCCCATTGAACACATGTGGGATACGTTGCAGAGAAGGCTCTTCAATCGCCAGCAGCAGCCAGTCGACCTTCAACAACTGAGTGCTGCATGGCAACATCTGTGGAATGAATTTCCTCAAGAAATTAGCGACAAAATTATTAACAGTATGCCTAAATATTCATCAAAATAAACCCACACAGTGTACAAACCCGGGAAAAAAGATGAATTCACAGATTCATCGTAAAATTAACAAAGTCGATGCGTGCAAGTCTTAAAAAATACTTCATTAATAAGAGTACAAAGTTACATGATATAAAATAGTGAGCTACTGAGAGTGTTAACTACAGATAGACTCTACTAAAGATATTACTACTAGACTTAAAGCTAACATAGTGAGAGTGTACTGTCTCACATTCTCGTATACTCTATTTTTCATTCTAATTCTTACATTCTGTTCAATCTGTTCATTTCAGATACGCTTTTACATACATACAATAGGAGAGGTTGTTTTAGGAGTATAATACTTGTTTAAAGCTGACAAGGAGGAAGCAAAACAATAACTTTCTAGGTTATAAACCCTATTTAATAACTAATACTTCCTTGGTCAATGCCATGTGTCAAATGCAAGACAAAACTGAGACGCAGTTAGGCGCGTGAGGTACAAGTGGATCCCAACTTGAGAGGTGTTGAGAGAAAAGCAATTTGTAGGGGACTGACGATAGGAGACAGACATTGGGCATTTCTAGTTCTAGATGAGATTATAGGAGACAGCTACTAGGAAATCCAAATCCCGAATGTAAACACACGATGACTTATACCGCATTGTAGACGGCTGGGGGACACCTGCACCCCACGCGATTACTTGACGGCTCATACGCACTTCTTCCTTTCCAAAATGATATCCCCATCTCTATCCCTATCCCTATCAATAATGTAATACATTCAGCAGCTATTCATTGAAGATATTAGATCATACATGGCTTTAGACCTGCTAATTTATTATATTTCCATATTTTGTATTGAAATATAATACAACCTGCCTCACTATATAATACAACCTGCCTCACTATATAATACAACCTGCCTCACTCAAGGACAATAGATATTAGAGCTGTCTATCTAATCCATTCACTTCATCAGCTTGTTTCTAGTAACTGATTAAGAAATACTTTTTTATAATTTTATAATTCTAAAATAAATAACAAATTTTCGAATACCTGAAGACTTTCGTTGTTAGCGATGGGCTAAGGTATCGATTCCGTCCGAGGCAATTGAGGCAGGGACAGGGAATGAATTCTTGATTCATTTTAATTTTACAGAACTCAGCACTTTGAACCATTTTCTCGCTTTAAATCCGAATCACACTCAGCATAATTTTGGAAGTATTTCTTAACGGCGCAGTAGTTATAAAAAAAATAAAATAAATAATTTTATAAAAGTGTAACTGGCTGGTCAGGGTAGATAGCGAATCTAGACTAACAAGTACTGTCGTAATAAATTAAAAGGCCCTTACTCCAAATGATTTTTCTTCAAATCATTTTTGTAGTTTACACGAATGGGTCTTTATGACATTAAAAAAGCCCTAAATCCAATGATTGGATCCAAATCTTCAATTTTAGGACATTCAAATGTCATAAAAAGATATATTTCTTTGACCAATTCGAGTATACTACAAAAATGTATTTGTAAAAATCATTTGGAGTTAGGGCCTTTTAACTTATTACGGCAGATAATAATAATTGACATATGGAGTTTCAAAAAAGAAAAGATTGCAATTAAAATTGATTCTGTGAATAATCCTAAACCCCTCTGGCTTTGAAAACAGCAACTTTTTATTCTGCAGATTTTGTTAGAATCCTGACTTCCTAATGCAAAGGTATATGCAAGAAAAACAAATTAGCACTATATAAATCTTATTATTACATATTGTTATTGCAGCAGTATGAATCAGCATGAAGATAAACGAAGCAGAAAGATGGACTCCACGAATAAGGTCGTAGAGGAAAGAATAATCTAATAGTGAGGACAACACGAAGAAACTGTTACAACAATTGGATTTATATGTTATTTGTTCTGGTGATGCTGACCATGGGCGGGGGAAGGGGGGTGTTGGCCCCAACAAACCTGATCTAGCCGCTGTCGGTTGACGGTCGGGCCGCAATCATTTTCATTTTATTTGGTCATATCCAGTGAATCGTAATATGAAGATATGGAGATTGTATTGATCATAATATCAAATCCTAACATGGAGTACTTTTTTTATAGAAAACTGAGGAAGATAGTTTGTTGAAAAAGAACATTACTTTACCAACTTTACCAATCAGGGTATAGTTTGGTCGCCATCCTCTCTCTCTCCCCGCTCCCCTCCCTCTATACTATTTTTTTTTCTAGTGCAATGTAATCCTTTAAATTACTAGATATATCAGATTTCATTATTTCGCAGTAAAATAATGGTAAATAGCAAATTTGCGGCCAATTAAATATTTTTTAGTAACGAACTATAAGCAATAAATATTTAATGAGCTAAATAAAATGTTACATGTTAAAATATGTATATATCATATACAATATATGCCCTTAATGGAAAGATGAATCTTGTGTTTCGGCATGAAAGTAAAGAGTGGGCCGGGTTTCTTGAAAAGAAATTAATTTTGCCAGGTCGATGCTAACAGTTAAGCACTAAGTAAACCCTGAGTAATTTGTCACGGAAAGTCTCTATCTTTAAAAAAAAAAATCTTTTTAAGTTTGAGTGCCTCTGTGGCGAACCAATTAGCGCTTGGAATGACCTCAAAGGAAGTTGAATGAATTTGGGAGTTCCTGTAGTGGTCGTGTTGTATCTGCCAATGTTGCTTGTTGTTCCATGTTTTTGCTTACGTCACTTAAAGCAGAGGTGATTGCCTCGTTACGCTTACTTAATGTGCTTGTGCTTTTATTAGACGACAAAGGCAGTATAAACGAAAAGTTACAAATCTTTATACCTATTCGCCATGATTCAACAATGTTCATCTTTAATAGTATATGTAACTTTGGGCAAAGTTAAAAGTAATGTTTTAAATAAGTTGCTTAATTTTTTAATGCTTTAGTTGTTTTGCAATATCACAATTAAGTATACAAGCATTTAGTGTATCAGTTGACATCCTCATGATGGAATAGAAGGATCTATCTAATTAGGGATTGATTAAATATTTGCCACTTCTATAATTTTGTTTTATTGAAAACTAGTTTCGAATATTATACATTCATCCTCAGTTCTAAGAACACACAAAAAATTCAAAAATAAGCAATTCAAAATATAGTTTGGTATTATTATACATATTAAATTAGATTAATATAAATCAGTATTATAAAACAATTATGAATTATGAATTTAATTAAGACAAGAAATCAAATACATGTTGGTACTCACCAAGGTTTAAATGGCTTATATCAAAAGTTTGTACTGGTTTCTTCCCGCATTGAACTAACAATGAACGAAAGGTAGGTAGCATATTTTTAGGTAAAAGGTTTAAGGGTCAGGGTTTTTCCAGTATTGCCGGTGAGTAATTGTTTTTTCTGCTATAAATCTGGATTGGATTTGAAGGATTTTATTATTTTAAGTGCTTCATATTAATATGAATGTATAATATGAATATGAGTATAATGTATAATATGAATGAATAATATAATTCATATGAATGTATTGATATTAGACAATATTATCGTTATATAATTTAACCAGACCAGGTGCGAACAAAAGATAATAAGGGACGAGCAGGAAATAAGAGTAACTGACAGGCGATGATGTCGCCTCAGCGCTTACTCTCAGAGATAAGGGATAAGTTATTTTAAAAACCTACCGAGAAGTTAGCACTGTGACAAAGCCAAAGCTGGGATACCTAATCAATTTTAAGAACTGTTCCCCTTAGGCTTCGGCTGGCCTCGAGGAAAAAGTGGAGACCGCCTCGAAAAGGTATGATTAAATTATAGTTGTATAATGGTTCGCAGATACTGGCTGTCAGGACAAAGGATGGAGGCGTACGATGAAATCTCAGAATTTCCTCCTTCTATAAAACTAGTCGGCCAATGAACAACGTTTTCGACCCCCTCTTAGGGAGAATAAGAGAGAAAGGGGAAGAGAAGCAAGGGGGTGAAAAAGGGCACTTCATCTCTGAACTCTGACCTCGTCTGACGCGACGCAAGCCTTCTTAGCTGATCTCGTTTGAGGGCGGAACAACGTGACTCTGAAGATGAGAGATGCGCTCTGGCTCCATGACTGAAGACATGCAGGGGAACCCGAGGGAGAGATGCTGAGGAACCATCGACACCAACTAGTACAGATAAGAGATTTATGTTAAAACAATTAATGGCTAAGTCTAGGCTGAATCATTCCATGGTTAACTTTTTATTGTAATAGTTTGTTATTTTAATTTTGAGGAATAAAGATAAATGTTAGCAAGGAGGTTGTTCTTTAGTAACCATGTCCATATTTAATTTGAATATATTTCATTAAGATAGCAGTAACTTTGATTAACATTAGTATTAAATTTAAAAGTAGGAACATTATCTTGGTTAATTATTAAATAATGGTGACCACAAACCAGGCCCTTGGAAAGGTATCCAATTTGGAGGACAAGGTAAGAAATTATTCATAAGCTTACATAATTTTGGGATAATCATCCTCAATGATTGCCCAATGGCATCCCTATATATATAGACTAATGTATTAGCAGCTAAATAGATATCAAGCTCAACTTAACCTAGATAAAACATAGCAATATATATTTAATTTGAGGCTGTTTTCAATGTGATGTATTAGTTTAACTCCTGAGTTTTTGATGAATTTATGATTATTTTCATTTAAATGAATTGCAAAGCTGGAATTATCTGTCTTATTATCATATACACGTATATGCTCCTTTAATCTCTGATTTAGCGATCTTCCAGTTTTTCCCGTTTGGCTGCACAATAATTACAATTTAGTTCGTATACTCCGCTTTTTTGGAAAAGGTCTATTTTGTCTTTAGGAGAAGAGAAATATGAGGATAGGGTTTTTTTCTATTTCAAATGCAGGGTTTAATCCAAGTTTTTTCAATTCATTTCCGACTTTGGTGGATATAGGGCCGTAATATGGATTCAAAACATAATGTTTCGGGGTGGGCCTATCTTCGGGGGTTGTTGAATAGATATCGTTAATTGTCTTTTTTTGTATTTGTTTTTTAAAAATATGATTGATAGTGGTTTTGTTGTACCCGTTATTTTTTGCTATAGAATATATTATTTCAATGTCTTTATTATAGTTCTTTTTATTTAATGGTATGTTCAAAAGACGATAAATCATGCTGTTGATATGTACACAATGCTGTTAGCTAGTGGAATGGCGGAGGCACGCCAATGGCTTATTGTGTTCTTCTTCATCTTCTTCTTACCCAATGATCTTACACTTAGGCTCATTCTAAGCCCACCAGTCCTATCTCTTATCATCATTGTTTTTATTTAATTCAACTGTATTTTTAAAAGAATTTAGGTAATATTTACGTGCCCTGTGGAGAAGTTTGATGATGTGATTAGGACGGTCATCGAACGCCAAGTCTGTTTAGGCGGCCATTAGAACGGTCATCGAATGCCAAATCTGTTGAGGCGCCCATTGGGACGGTCATCGAATGCCAAGTCTGTTGAGGTGGCCATTGGGACGGTCATCGAACGCCAAGTCTGTTGAGGCGGCCATTGGGACGGTCATCGAATGCCAAGTCTGTTGAGGCGGCCATTGACGATCACTTTATTAGGACGGTCATCGAATGCCAAGTTGAGGCGGCCATTGACGATCACTTTATTTGTTATTATACATTAGGACGGTCATCGAATGCCAAGTCTGTTGAGGCGGCCATCAGGACGATCACTTTATTTGTTATTATACATTAGGACGGTCATCGAACGCCAAGTCTGTTGAGACGGCCATTAGGACGATCATTTTATTAGGACGGTCATCGAATGCCAAGTCTGTTGAGGCGGCCATTGGGACGGTCATCGAATGCCAAGTCTGTTGAGGCGGCCATTGGGACGGTCATCGAATGCCAAGTCTGTTGAGGCGGCCATTGACGATCACTTTATTTGTTATTATACATTAGGACGGTCATCGAATGCCAAGTCTGTTGAGGCGGCCATCAGGACGATCACTTTATTTGTTATTATACATTAGGACGGTCATCGAACGCCAAGTCTGTTGAGACGGCCATTAGGACGATCATTTTATTAGGACGGTCATCGAATGCCAAGTCTGTTGAGGCGGCCATTGGGACGGTCATCGAATGCCAAGTCTGTTGAGGCGGCCATTGGGACGGTCATCGAATGCCAAGTCTGTTGAGGCGGCCATTGGGACGGTCATCGAACGCCAAGTCTGTTGAGGCGGCCATTGGGACGGTCATCGAATGCCAAGTCTGTTGAGACGGCCATTAGGACGATCATTTTATTAGGACGGTCATCGAATGCCAAGTCTGTTGAGGCGGCCATTAACGATCACTTTATTTGTTATTATACATTAGGACGGTCATCGAACGCCAAGTCTGTTGAGGCGGCCATTAGGACGGTCATCGAATGCCAAGTCTGTTGAGGCGGCCATTGGGACGGTCATCGAATGCCAAGTCTGTTGAGGCGGCCATTGGGACGGTCATCGAATGCCAAGTCTGTTGAGGCGGCCATTGGGACGGTCATCGAACGCCAAGTCTGTTGAGGCGGCCATTGGGACGGTCATCGAATGCCAAGTCTGTTGAGGCGGCCATTGACGATCACTTTATTAGGACGGTCATCGAATGCCAAGTTGAGGCGGCCATTGACGATCACTTTATTTGTTATTATACATTAGGACGGTCATCGAATGCCAAGTCTGTTGAGGCGGCCATCAGGACGATCACTTTATTTGTTATTATACATTAGGACGGTCATCGAACGCCAAGTCTGTTGAGACGGCCATTAGGACGATCATTTTATTAGGACGGTCATCGAATACCAAGTCTGTTGAGGCGGCCATTGACGATCACTTTATTTGTTATTATACATTAGGACGGTCATCGAACGCCAAGTCTGTTGAGGCGGCCATTAGGACGATCATTTTATTTGTTATTATACATTAGGACGGTCATCGAACGCCAAGTCTGTTGAGGCGGCCATTGGGACGGTCATCGAATGCCAAGTCTGTTGAGGCGGCCATTGACGATCACTTTATTAGGACGGTCATCGAATGCCAAGTTGAGGCGGCCATTGACGATCACTTTATTTGTTATTATACATTAGGACGGTCATCGAATGCCAAGTCTGTTGAGACGGCCATTAGGACGATCACTTTATTTGTTATTATACATTTGATTTTTACCATTCTTTTTAAAGATCATTGATTTCATCCTGTTTTTAATCTTTTGGCGACGAAATCAACATGAAGGAATTTCAGCTGGATATTATTCACTTCTTTATACTTTATTTGCCTCTTGTATTTTTGATATATAATTTTACAAGCTAACTTATTGAAATTAGGGGATTATGGTTTATGATTCGTGTTGATATTGAATTTATTTGTTTCCTCATCATGGTTATATTTATAGCGGCTTATTTTATTTTATTTTTTTTAAATTCTTTAATTATCTTTCATTTAATTTCTCATATTTTATTAGTATTAAACTTTAATAATTTATTAAACTAGGTAAAGGACCTGAAATTATATATTCGCCTCAACTAAAATCCATAAATTAAATCTCATTTTAGAATAAATAAATCCTTATCATAAATTATGTAAGCCCTAAAACCAGGTTATAAATCATTTACAAACTATAAAATCAGTAAAATAATTAAAAGAAACAAAAATATTAACATAAATTGTTAATATAATATAAATAAAGTGAGTTAAATAATAATACTTTTGGCAGAGTAGGCATTGGATGTACAGACCGTGCCAAAAACATTGTCCCACCCGTGAAGAGGCCACGCCCACCAGCAGCTCTGCTCAACTAGTACCAGAATTTATCTTCTATCTATTTGTACTATAGTACTTTATAGTATATAGTTAATCCATGGTAGCTGAAAATATAAAAATATAATAATTTAAAAAAAAACTTCAAAGTTGTTATTGAGAGAATAAACAAACAAATTTTTAAAAATCGGCTCAAAAGTGCGCTAAAAATAATTTTTAAAAATGTCGCTTTTATTAAGTCAATATTGTACTAAAGGTGAAACTTGCTGAAAATAATTTAGTGTCAGATTGTTCTTTCTAAAATAAATATGGATAGATGTTTAAATCAATGGAATTTTCGTATTCGTTCCAACAAGACGCACACGAGTTTCTAGGGATAATGTTTGCTTTGGAATATCCCATATTTGGCCGAATCCTCTTTAAAGATATCTAAACGTAATTTATTGAAAGGATAATTAGCAAAAGTTTATTTAACTATTATTTAACTAGTTAGTTGACATCCGCATGATGGTATAGAAGGATCAATCTAATTAGGGATTGATAAATTATTTGCCACTTCTATAAATTTGTTTTATTGAAAACTAGTTTCGAATGTTATACATTCATCCTCAGCTCTAAAAATCCACAAAAAATTCAAAAATAAGCAATTCAAAATATAGTTTGGCACTATTATACATCTTAAATTAGATGTAATATAAATCAGTATTATAAAACATTTATGAATTATGAATTTAATTAAGACAAGAAATCAAATACATGTTGGTACTCACCAAGGTTTAAATGGCTTATATCAAAGAGAAAAGTTTGTACTGGTTTCTTCTCGCATTGAACTAACAATGAACGAAAGGTAGGTAGCATGTTTTTAGGTAAACGGTTTAAGGGTCAGGGTTTTTCCAGTATTGCCGGTGAGTAATTACATAATTAGTAATAACATAATTATTTAACTTCCTATATTAACTATAAGGCTAAATAGCCCGCCTAAAAAAACAAACAAAAAAAACAGCTCGAGAACTAACTATGCTGGGAGAACTAACTATGCTGGGAGAACTAACTATGCTGGGTTATAAACTTCAATGTTCAGGCCCACAACCGAGATCAAAATTATCTATAAAATAATAAATTGAAGTATTTAAATTCTTGTGGAAGACAGGCTCGGCTGAAAATTTTCGGTTTTCTGATTTCAACGGAAATATCCATTTTGACCATCACTGAATCCATTTTGACTAGTTTCGTACGTTCAAGTATGAATATTTTGAGTTATGCGAGATACGAACGTATGTACGTATCTCGCATAACTCAAAAACGGTTAGCCGTAGAAAGATGAAATTTTGTATTTAGGATTGTTGTAAAATCTAGTTGTGAACCTCCCTTTTTGGTCACTACTTGATCACCGGAAGTGGTACTTTACTTGTAGGACATAATCGATCTCAATCAAAAATTATATTAAAATACTTTGCAAAACTTCTCAAATTTGGTATTTATAACTTATTTATTGATTTAAATAACATACTAGAATTTGTTCAAAATTGGAAAACCGGAAGCGGCACTTTACTTGAAGCTCATATTAGACCATCAAAAATTATATTAAAATATAATGTAAAATATCTCAAATTTGGTAAATAGGACTTTAATATCGATATGAATGTATTTACTAGATTTTTTTTTAAAAATTGGTGAGCCCAACAGGGTACTTTACTTGAAGGTCATAATAAGCTTGGATCAAAAATTATATTTAAATTAAATATAGAAATCATATGTTTCGGTAATGAAGGTTACAAACGTAATTTGGTTTCCAATCCAATTAAACATTTTTATTAATTTTTTTAAGTGTTAAAATCGAGTATAAAATACTGGTTTTCCTCCCCATTTGTGTGTGTGTGCTTGTCAATAGATGGATGTCGCGACGCCGAGTGTCGTTTTTGAGATACTGCAATCTTCGGAAACTAGTAACCAAATTCAGGATCACTTTTTGAACCACCGATTTATAGTTTAACAGGCGTACAAGGAAGTCGTGTTGTCCACATGAGATATTTTTATGGCACGTTCATTTCTAGGTGATCGAGATAACTGATCACATTTTCTGATTTGTAACATTTAAAAATTAATTGTAATTCGTAGAGATTTTATAAGTCTAAAAATGAATTTATTTGTTTGAACATAAAATGATCTCATTTTTCAACTATGTAAATAAAAAATAATTGAAAAAGGTCGTTTATACCCCTTTGCGCGCTGGCTGCTATACGCATTCCTTTAGGAGGTGGAAAAGTTGCTGAGTATAAAGTGGAAGTGAGCAATTGTGTGAAGTGGAGTGCGAGCTCTTAGCTTCTCTGCAATAAACGTGCTACAGTCGGCCAATTCCTTTCGACAAACATTTACAGACAATTCTCGCCTCCTCATTGCGGCTAGCCTTTATTGCCCTCTCTCCATCTCCTCTAACATCTCCTCTAACATCGCAGCTAACATCAAAGATAGTTCACACCCATTGAGTGTTACACAAGAATTTACATTGCCAAAGTCTGAAATGTTCCAACAACACTCCCACGATAGTTCATTAAAACAATCTACATTTTGTTCCAGAATTCAATTTTTTTATTTTTTATAATTGATATTCTATACTAATTATCAACGATATTTGTCAAAAAACCGATCAACACTATATGTATGATTATAGATACCCATATCAATGAAGTTCCTTAACAGAAATGACTAAACATGTGAAAAATTGATGAAATAAAAAATGATAACTGTGAAGCAGAAGAGTTGTGATTTCAAAATATTGTTTACTATTTTAAATTCTGGCGAATAAATGAAAACGTTTTCAACAATAGGATGGCAATTGTAGCTAGTCTGATAGTAATGATGTGCAAACCCAGAACCAAATCTTTTTAGTTCCAAAATAATCTGATAATTTTCTTGAACAGTTTGTGACCTCTCACATTAACGGGGTTGCCAGTTTATGTCTCACATTGACGAAAACATGTACACTCCTGGATAAATATACTTGTATATATTTAATTTTAGTTATACAACGTTGTGTATTGTATGTCTAAAAATTGTGTTTGGACATCCATCTATGGGGTTTTCATTTATCAGGGTGAGTATCTTTTGCTTCAATCGATCAAAATCACCTGTTGCAGCATCTAGTGGAGATTTGTTTATGTCTCTCTTAATTATTAATACTTGTATTGTTACAATATGCATTCTTTAAGGATTAAAGACTAGGTATCATGGAGATATTTGAACTTATTCACGCCACATGTTGAAGAATAAAAAAATATATAGGTATATCTTCATATATTAAACAAAAATAAATCATCTAGGCTAATTGTTTTCATAAAATTAAAACATTTTACAAAAACTAATTCGGAATATGCAAAGATAATAAAATAATTTGGGGGAATTTCTAATCACTTTATTCAGAAAGAGAGATTGGCATAGATTACAACGGAGAGCGCTCTATAACCTAATGAGAAACTAGTCTAAAAAGGGCTTTCCTAAGAATGTTTTTATTTAGACATCAGTTAGATATCTGCTACTAGGAATCAAAATGAGCCTGCCGAATGATATCTTGTGTTTCGCTACAACTGGGACCACTTCTCCCAGGCAAAATATTAACATTTTGCAGGATTCCGAAACAACGTACTGTCAGAATCCAAACCAGCTCTTCAGAAAGTTTGCTGCGAATTATTTCAGGTTAGTGGTAATGCAGGATTTTATTTCTCACCCAAAATAGAAGAACATGAAACAGATGGACCAGCTATTACCTGTTTTTTCTTTTATTCTGCTGAACGCTGGGGAAAAAAATGGCCCCTATTGCTCATATCCCGTCCAACAGTGGAATGATCCCTATTGCACAAATCCCGCCCAACAGTAGAATGAAATCCTCCGCCAAAGGAAAATTATCAGACATATATATATATATATATATATATATATATATATATATATATATATATATATATATATATATATATATATAGTAAAATTTATTGTATGCGAAACATTCTTTGGTAATAGATATTTTTTTTGTGAATCATATCAGCTAAACAAGATATGGCTTCGTTGTTATTATGGGATATGTGCATTTATTATGATCCTGTCTGTCAAATCGATACTTAAGAAAAAAAATGTAAATATAGTTCACAGGATTTTTACAACAAACTAAATTAACTGGTTACCTAAGCTCACGCGTGATTATTATATTATGAGGATTCTTACATGGTTATTTAATTTTTCAACAGCAATTCCAATGAAGGAAAAAAACAATCTTTCTTTTTGAAAATATATATAAATTGAAAGAGTTACTTCATCAATTCAGTCCATTCTATCATATCGAGTTTATGTGTTTAAATGAAAGTAATATTTTAGCAAATCAACTAAGCTGAATCTTCAAGGAATCTATTTCTGTTCCAGCTTTGAAAAAGTTATCATTATAGAAGAGATAAAACGAACTGAAAGTTTAAATTGAAGTAGGAACGAAATGCAAATGCAAATAAAAAATATTGAAATAAATATCATCCATTCTACTGTTCAAATTAAAATAATCATAAAATGGTTCCAAACTAAGAAGGAGGACATCAATCTAGAAGATTACACAGGCCAACAAAATAAATTATTTTGAAAACTTTTTTAACTTTAATGGTTGATCTTTATAGATTTTTATGTGCTGAATCTAAATCTGGCCTTAGTTTTTTTGTATCACCCATAGTTTTCCATAGGTTTCTGACTCAAACATCCTAACTTTTTAAACTTCTGTAACATGTTAGCTACAATAGAAACATAGTCTGTGTCTTTTTCATTTCCCAAGAACTTTGTAACGACTTGCTTGAATGATACCCATGCTTCTTTCCCATTTAAGGTCATTGTGGATTCAAAGTTAACATCAAACATCATTTTTCTAATGTCAGATCCGAAAAAGACGTCTTCTTTTAGTTTAGCTTCTGAAAGGCGTGGAAACTTTTGGCAGAGATACTTGAAACATGGTCCATCTTTAGGCAAAGCCTTTACCAATTGTTTCATGAGGCCTAACTTTATATGTAGGTCTTCCTTTTTCAGGAAGACTGAAAGCTGTCCAATTCTTTAAAAATCGCTTAATTTAATAAATTTAACTATAAAATGTGAAGAAATTGTAGGTGATACAGCTTTTTTAACATCATATTTGGATTCAGTACCCTAAAAAAATATAGGAATAAGGTATTTTCAGTACAAAAGTTTTTTCATCGTTGGCCTGTGTTATTGACTGCAACTAGGAGAATTCTCGACTGGAACTTTGTATAGTAATTTTTCATAATAAGAAGATTATACGAGTAATACTAAAGAGGAGAAGTTTAACTTAGGAAACCGTAATTAAAAATTCAAGGGAAAAGGAAAACAACATTAATAACTCTAATTTTAAGTAGAAAAAAAAAGGCCAATTAAAGCAAGAGTCTTCCGTCTTCATTTCTCTGTCTGCATTTTTAATTCCAATTCCCGATTCCTTTCTACTTAGTCCTCTTTCTCATTCAATTCCTTTTTCTAAACTAACGTGTCCACACTTGGTTCTTCATTAAACGAGGATAAAAGCCAAATTGTCAAAAAATACGATCTACCATAATTAAGGCAAATCAGGTACACTACATCAGGTACACTATATCTAGGACAAAAGGTAACGGGGTTACTACCATATAAAATAATAAAATAGTAGTGATACTATGAAATAAATTCATAATGAATAAAACAATTTATCTTGTCTTATCTGTCCATCGGAATGTGTTCCCAGTGTGTCCTAAAGCCCCTAAAGTAATCATCAATTAATAAGCAGATAGGAATGCACGATACCGAAAGTAGCGATGCTTTCCTTTCGATATCATGTAATTTTCCTACCGATACCAATAATTAAATATTCCGCTTGATACCTTTGTGGTATCGAATATTTGATTCATCTGATTAGTGTCGGTATCGAAATTTATATAATTTGTTGGTATCGTATTTCCCTATAAGCAGATAGTATTACCCTGGGAATCATGGCCGAATGGGGGGTAGAACCGGTACTTGGACTTTTGCCGGGGAGGGAAGGGGAAGAGCAAGCTTAATTTTGCCGCCTCTTCTTCCATCCCCTCTCCAATAAAAGCCAACAATCCTATAACGGTACTTTTAGTAATTTATTTCGAAATAAACATCATCTCATAACATTAACTCATTTGTTGACTGAATTAAGGTCTAAACTATCAAAAAGCATAAACAAATATTATTTACTTAATCTAATAATAAGGCAAGTGTCGCCTTTGCCCTCCTAGATCCAACCCCGGTGGCGGCAATCTAGAAGTTTGCCCCGGGCGTCACTGGACTTATTCCTCCATTTTTTAAGGAACGGTGTTGAAATCTAAATAGCTTCGTTCTCTTCTTGGTTTTATTTCTCCCTTCAAAGTCGCCTTTAAAACAGTAGCGCTTTTTAGGTCACTTCAAAGAAGAAGACACCAGTTGAGAGTACCGAGGGGATCTGGGCCGAACCCTGAAGGGCTAAAGGGCCATCGTTATCCTTCAGGCCAGGAATGAATTTTATACTTTCCGAAACAGCAGGAGAAACCTTTCCGCTCCAGGGGCTTCCCAGCTGCCCCCATTCACTGGAGGTGGGCTCTCTATCAAAAGCAGCCATAAAATTACGTGTTTTTATGGTTTATCGATAAGGATGCTATAGCGGTGGTTTATTCTTATTTTGGCATTTCTTCCCTTCGAGTTTCTGAACCTGTTGGTTTTGAAGATGAACAGAAACCGCCCTCCAAGATAGTAGCTGTATACAAATAAAATGAAATATAACTTATATTATGTAATTATTACTACTTACGGAAGTTTACTTAACTAAATTTTTTTTTTTTTCGTGATCAAACACACTTCCCTTAAAATATATTTATTATTTCTATAACATTAACATTTTTTTTCCCACAAACAAACCAACGTTTCTAAATTCTCTTTCATCCTTTGGATTTTAATAAAAAACCATTATTAATAAACAAAATACATAGATGATATATTATTAATACTGACAAAAGTAAATAATCACCATAATAGAACGAAATTTACAATTAAAAAATCAGTTAATAACAGTATTAGGTTTTTGGACATGAATATCATACTAAATAAAAAAGTTATTACAACAAAATGGTCCAAAAATAACATAAACAGTAACTTAATGTTAAACAACTGTTGTAATCACCCCTTTTTTCAAAAAATCAACGTGGCTAAGAACTTAATAAAAAGATCTAAGGTGGCTAAAAACAGATAATGAACATATAATATAAATTAAAAAACAATTTATTAAATATTGGAACAGAACTTTTATCCTAAAGAAATGATAAATAGGATATGGTACAAAAATAATCATAAAAATGATTTTTATATTAAAAAAAAAAACAGTAATGAAACAAGAAATAATAGTATCAAAACAATAAAAAATCATGGACAATAAAGAAAAAAATAAAATAGAAAAGCAAAAGCAAAAAATCGTTACACATTATTATACTGATAATTAATAATACAGCCAAAAATAATAATTAAACGGAATTTGTTCACAATAAAAATGAACCTAATAAAATAAATAATGCAACATAAAATAATATATAAATAATGCAATTTTATAAAATTAATACCAGATTTAACAGAGAACATAACAGAGAACATAACAGAGAACCTAACAGAGAACATAACAGAGAACATAACAGAGAACACAACAGAGAACCTAACAGAGAACATAACAGAAAACATAACAGAGAACATAACAGAGAACATAAAAAAAGATTATGGTGGAGTACGACCATGCAAATGTAAAACTAGCAACTTACAATGAAAATAAATTGGAAAGATATACAGGGTGTCCTTTTTAGATGGCCCGGCTGAATTTCTCTTGAACCGATAACGTCACTACATCTTTAAAACAAACCTTTATTATGAATTAATAATTTCTTCAATTGTTAAAAATTCGGTTGTTCAAAAAAAAACAATTTAATTTAGAAATATAACTAAGAAAATAAGTGGCATGGCATAAAGTTGATTGCCTAATTAATTTATCCAGTTTGTAACTAAACACAGGTCAATGAATAGAGTATTCGTGTTATCAAAATGAATAGTTTTTTTTAGTAAACGCGATTTTATGATTTAAACATTACAGGGTAACATATATCGCAAGTAGATGACAATATGCAAGATGGAAAAACTAGATCAAAAATGTAGTTAAACGCCGCCAACCGCATGATTCTATCTCGTTCCGTTGCACAGATATGCCGTTCCAAAGGTTATTTCGAGAAAACCGTGTTTTTTGTAGGAAAACCTCAATTTTCTCTGCTTCCACACATTTTTTTTTGCAATGTTCCATCACAGTTTTGAATTGAGCATTAAATTTCCTTTAAGCCTAATGCACATTCAATGTTCACAAGTATCTTTTCAAAAGCGCGATAACAGATCAAGAAATAAAAATTTTAAAAAAGTGTTGTCAGCGACAAATTTTCGAGGATCACTACTCTTCCAAAAAAAATCCTGCAAGCTGCCGAATCTCACAAAAGTTGTAAAATTTAATTACCTTTCTAACGGTGTACTCAAAACTGCAATTATCTCTAAATTTTGTAATGCAATTGGAATGGGAAGGAGAAAAAAACTGATGTCATGCTTATTTTGTAGGAATAAATTATAAATTTAATTTATTTTTTATGTAAATTACAAATATTTATTTAATAAATCTACTAGGGAGGTGATTGAAACCTAAAAGAACGTGAAGAACGTCTGGCATGATGAATGTTTTTGTTTACTTCTTAGGGATTATGTTCGCATTAAGGTTTGTTTGCCTTATCTCTTTAATTCTTCGTCTACCTACTTTGTGTTTAATACTGATAATAATTGTCAGTATCGTGCAAATCTTCAGTCTGTTAAGTAAGTTTCGATTTGAGTTCAAGAAGTAAAATGCCAAATTTATACACAGCTGAAGAGTATGTTGACATGATTTTCGCATATGGGGCTGCAAGAGGCAATGGTCTTCGTGCACAAGAAGAATATATAGACCGAAGAACTATTGAAAACACTTATCGCATCATGAAAGAAACAGGCTCTATTCCAAGACAACCTGTTAACTACGCGGGCCGAGCTCGAAGGGACGTTGAAGACATTTTGATAATGATCCGTCAACTAGTACCCGTCGCGCTTCAAATCAACTGGGAATATCGCACTCTACAGTCTTCAGAGCTCTCAGGGAAGACAATCAATATCCTTATCACCTGACTACTGTCCAGGAGTTGCTACCCCGTGATATGGAGCTACGGATGGTGTTTGCGCGATGGTATGTTCAACAGTGGCACGAGAGGCGTAACTTCCCTGATCGCATAATTTGGACAGATGAGGCAACATTCACACGTGCGGGAATTTTTAACTCACGTAACTCTCACCTTTGGTCTCATCATAATCCACATGGCACTAGGGAACACCACTTCCAATATCAGTTCAGTGTGAACGTGTGGCTAGGAGTCTGTGGGCAGCATATGACAGAGCCCGTTTTCTTACCTCGTCGGTTAAATTCAAATACTTTTTATGATCTACTTCAGGATGATATAAGTGCGGCACTCCTCGAAGCAATACCACTTGAAGAAGAGCTATGGTGGCAAATGGACGGGTGTCCAGCGCATAATGGACGAGCTGTAACGAACTGGCTCAATCAACAGTACCCAGGAAGATGGATTGGGAGATATGGACCTGTGCATTGGCCGGCCCGAAGCCCTGATTTGACGCCACTGGATTTTTATATTTGGGGTAGGCTTAAATCGGAAGTGTACAGAGTACCCATTCAGGATATGAACCATCTGATCGGAAGAATTCGCGAATCATGTGAAGCAATGACGCGATCAAATTCGAAGGGCTACATCAGCTGTGTTAAACAGATGTCGTCAGTGAGTACTGCAAGGAGGAGGCCAGTTCCAGCAACTTTTGTAATGTTCAAAGACATTTTATTTACTATTAAACTTTAATGTAAGAATTAATTTAATTTTTCTTTGTAATTTACATAAAAAATAAATTAAATTTATTGGAGATAAGATCCTACAAAATAAGCATGACATCAGTTTTTTTCTCCTTCCCATCCCAATTGCATTACAAAATTGAGAGATAATTGCAGTTTTGAGTACACCGTTAGAAAGGTAATTAAATTTTACAATTTTTGTGAGATTCGGCAGCTTGCAGGATTTTTTTTGGAAGAGTAGTGATCCTCGAAAATTTGTCGCTGACAACACTTTTTTAAAATTTTTATTTCTTGATCCGTTATCGCGCTTTTGAAAAGATACTTGTGAACATTGAATGTGCATTAGGCTTAAGGGAAATTTAATGCTCAATTCAAAACTGTGATGGAACATTGCAAAAAAAAATGTGTGGAAGCAGAGAAAATTGAGGTTTTCCTACAAAAAACACGGTTTTCTCGAAATAACCTTTGGAACGGCATATCTGTGCAACGGAATGAGATAGAATCATGCGGTTGGCGGCGTTTAACTACATTTTTGATCTAGTTTTTCCATCTTGCATATTGTCATCTACTTGCGATACACCCTGTATATCTCCAAATAACAAATATACAACATAATATAATGAAAACAAGGAAAACATTTTTTTAAATATGAAATGGATTTAGGAATTTTTATGTATTGATGGTTGATCGTGCGGTAAGTCAAGAAGGAGATTGGGGTTGCGGTCAAGAATAACATAAAATGGTGAGAACTATTTATTAAGTGTTGACGTTTCGATGCACATTTCTTCATTATCATGAAGGGCTAACAAGGAAGAAAGAAGGAGTAATGAAGAAGTATACAAAACACAGAATGTGCCATATCCATATATAAAAACAAATATAATAAATATGACCACAGAGAAAAATGTAAAAAATAAGAAAGATAAAGATGAACAAAAATAATAACTGATATAACTGGTAATGATTTCAAAACAAATAATATATTTTATGAATACATATTAGGTATATATATATATATATATATATATATATATATATATATATATATATATATATATATATATATATATATATATATATGTCTGTATGTATACCTACAAAAACAAAACAAAAAAATGATTAAGTAATAAGGATAAATAATAAAAGTAATAGCAATATATAACTAACAAACCAATTTTACTGAAAAAATAGCATCTGATAAAGTAATGGATGATAAATAATAAGAGTAATAACAAATACAGTAATACAAGATAAACAAAGATATAATCTATAAACTAATAACTGTAGGAATATAATATTTAGGATGACCAATGACATGACAATATAAAGGAAGTAGAAGGAAATATAATGAACCTAAAAATATAACGGAACATCAAATGGTAATGAAGTATAAGGAAATGAATGAGATGTTGAAATATAAAATAATAAGAACATGAATGAAGGTAGTATAAGGAAATGAATGAGATGTTGAAATATAAAATAATAAGAACATGAATGAAGGTAGGTATAGAGTAAATTAATATATGATTACGTAACATGATCACCTGATCAGTAGTGATGCTGAAAACATATATCAATATATCCATGTTTTTTTTTAATACGTTGATATTTTTCCCGATATATCGTAATATCGATATTGAAATTTGAGTATTGAAAAACGATATTAAAAAAAAAAAGAGAAAAAATTCTACAGAACTATGACAACTTGTGATGTGGTGTGTTCGTGTTACTATTTATAGTTGTGTGTTTTTTCTTACGCCGGGGTTACGTTGACATTGCCGTCATACGTTTCTAGCAGCCCAACATAAAACCGATCTTCTAGAGAACTTATTCTCGGTGTCAGCTAGTGAAATTGTAATGCCCTCCAGTACACGACATACGTCCAGGTGGCGAGCAGACTCTGGTCGATATGGCCCATAAGGGACATATGGGACTTTCAACGACTCCAATTCTATAGAGATGCTGTTGGAGGTAGTCATGCCCCGTAATTATCCTCAAGCAGGCAACTGATTGTCCCCTAGGTAACGACATCGCTATGCAGACTATTTATAGTGGCTGTGTTCTAGGAGTGAGAAGCCAAAAGCAAAGTATCGATATCGGTTAAACATAATAAAAACAATATCTTAATAATGTCGACAGTGAAATATCAATATTATAAAATAAATATCTTTATTATATCGGCACAGAAATATTAATATTTTTTCGATGTTCCCATCCCTAATGAACAGGCAGACTTAGAAACGGATATTGACACTTCAAAGAGAACAAAAACAATGGGTTATAAGAAAGAGGAATGGGGAGGGGAGGGTTTTAGCGCTCTCTAAAAGTGGCCCACCACAATCAGTTTTTTCATCCATCCGGACAGTCGGTTTGAACGATGGGAAATGGTGAGGGGAAAACCGGCAGTTAGGCATGAACAACGATCGGCTTTTTCTTCTACCGAACCTTCTATCCACTCTTTTTAATCGATTTCATTCATCTCTATGATTGATCTTCTTTTAAATTTATATAAAATAATCGAAGACAATAAAATCCAAATCTAATTATTAAACATTTATATTTTCATCCTGACAAATATTCATATATCTAAAATAGTAAATAAGGATTTTAAACAATAATAATTATTATTTACTACTTTATTTATTTATTTTATTTTATTTATTTATTTTTTTACTTAAAATTATAATTAATAGCAAACAAAAACATAAATAATAATTATTGTTAGAATTTGGCAAAGTTGACAGGTCCCCTTTGAGGAGAGGATGTCAAAGAAAAAAAAAAAAAAAAAAAATATATATATATATATATATATATATATTATATAGACATAGATATATATATATATATATATATATATATATATATATATATATATATATATATATATATATAGATATATATAGAGATATATATATTATATAGATATAGAAATATATATAGATACATTCTTGATACATATATATATATATATATATATATATATATATATATATATATATATATATATATATATATATATACATGTGGGTTGGGGTGGCCGAGCGGGTTAGCGTGCTTGCAAAAGTGCACCTACTCACAAACCCAAAGGTTGTGCGTTCGAATCCCGGCACCGGCACTACTTTAATTTAATTAAAGTAATAATTCTAGTAATTTATCACCCCTCCCTCCGGGTATGTGAGGCCCGTCAGGCTACAGGAGGCTACTCACACAGACTGGGCGTAGGAATGATGACCCTTACCCCGTGTACCTTAGTTGTGAATCGCGATGTGGTTTTCCAGGACATAAAATAGCCGCCCGGAGGTTTGGTCCATGGACGGTCAGTCCCGGGGAAAGAAATATAGGTCCTCGTGCGCCTGCTGACTCCGAACAGCCATAATCCGTGGATCTTGACCGGTTTGTCACTATCCTTGAATCCGAGTTTGTCCGGTGGGAAGGACACTGCCGAATTGGCCCCAAAGGGACTGGTTATGGAACAATGGGCAGCCTGCCGCTACACCATGGAAACCATGGGTCGCAGCAACGTGAGGTTGGGTGACCCCCTCTAGGCTGTCTGTGCTCCCGCAAGCAATAAATGTCTGTAAGAACACCAAATCGAGCGGCCAAAGATCTACAAGGTCTATAGAGCCAACAAAAAAATATATATATATATATATGTATATGTGTGTATATATATATATATATATATATATATATATATATATATATATATATATATATATATATGGCGGACAGCAGCTAATAGTACAGTAAATTTACACATAATTTACTCATGTTTTGTAAATAATATCTTACAGTATAGATTCAAACTTGGAAAAGAGAATGCGTTGCACTTAAAAACCCAGTCGTGTTTGAAGAACCGTGAAGCCTGCATCGTTCTTGATGAACATTTATCAAAATTGAATCAACAATGTTCTCACCAAACCAAATCTTTTAAGTACAATTCAATATAGCGTTAAAAAAAAAAAAAAAAAAAAAAAAAAATATATATATATATATATATTTATATATATATATATATATATATATATATATATATATATATATATATATATTTTTTTTTTTTAAAGCTATACTGAATTGTACTTAATAGATTTGGTTTGGTGAGAACATTGCTGATTCAATTTTGATAAAAGTTCATCACGGTTCTTCAAACTCGGCTGGGGTTTTAAGTGCAACGCATTCTCTTTGCCAAGTTTGAATCTATACTTTAAGATATTGTTTACAAAACATGAGTAAATTATGTGTAAATTTAGTGTACTACTAGCTGCTGCCCGCGGTCTTGTTTTCCTGCTATACCTGTAACTGGACACAATTCAAGCAAGTGTATCCAACCTTCCTTTTCTTCCATTATAAAATCGGATGACTTCGGGTTCTCAAGGGCATTCGTTTCATATGCCAATTTTTGAGAAGTTCCATAATAACTGCTATTAATATTTTTTATCCGTTGTAAAAAATAAAATACTTCGAATATCTTCGATAGAAGTTTAATAAGTTGTGAATCATCATCAATATTTATGTAGAAAAAATAAAATAATTCAAATGCAACTATTTTTATAGAAACAAAGTATACAAAATATACATACATCTTGTCTTTTACTAAAAAATGATTTGGTAACCAAAGTCCAGGAAACCTGATCTAGTCCAATAGTAAACTAGATCCAGCAGCCCTACTCGGGTTGCTTACCGTTGTCAGTAAGCATGAAAATCAAACAGTGAATAAAGCAATAAAATAAAAAGAACAAATAGAACGTTGAAAGCTAAATAAAAAATGCAATAATGGTAAAAATTATGAAATCATAAAGTGAAAAAATCAGTACAAAGTAATAATAAAGTAAGTGCATAAGAGTATAAATAATAAATAAAAATAAGTTATATAATTATTTAAGTGTGTAAATAGGCAAGTCAATAAAGAAATCGAAAGTGCAAACATTATTCTATGAAAATACAATACCATATCGATCTGGAGAACAGGACAGTGACAAAATAAATATCAATAAAATAAAATAAAAACAAATAAATAGCCAGGTAGGGAAGGAATTGAAATGAAATATGTCTTATAGGGTAAATAAATATAAAGGAAGTGGGGTGGGGAAGGAGCAGTCTGAAATAGACGAAGATGAATCGTTTTTACTTCCTTGTACTGGGAAGTATTGTAGTCGCGAAAATTTTCGGTTTTCAGGTTTCGACGGAAATATCCATTTTGACCATCCCTGAATCCATTTTGACTAGTTTCGTCGTGGCGTCTGAATGTACGTACGTACGTTCGTATCTTGCATAACTCAAAAACGGTTAGCCGTAGAAAATTGTAATTGTGTATTTAAGATTTTTGTAAAATTTAACTGAATTGAACTTCCCTTTTTAGTCACTACTCAATTACTGGAAGTGGTACTTTACTTGAAGGTCATAATTGATTTCCATCAAAATTTATATTAAAATACTATAGAAAACTTCTAAAATTCAGTATTTGTAATTTATATATTGATTTAAATAACATACTAGATTTTGGTCTAAATTGGAAAACCGGAAGCGGTACTTTACTTGAAGGCCATATTAGACTTTCATCAAAAACTATATTAAAATATAATGTAAAACATCCAACAGACACTAACAGACACCAAATCCAAGATCAAATTCATGGGAGAACTATCACATTCATTCGAAATTAGAACGGGAGTAAGACAGGGAGTCACCAATACTGTTCAATATAGTACTAGACAAAGTGATCAGCGAGTGGGAAAAGGAACTGAAGGCGCAGGGACTTCACAAACCCATTAGGTTAGGAAGAAAGAACAAGGGAATAGATATTTCTTGTCTGGCATTTGCCGATGATCTAACAATACTTACAGACAACATAGAAACAGCAGCAAAACAGATCGAGATTCTGAATGAGACGGCTGGAAAGATCGGACTACAGATTTCTTTCCAGAAAACAGAGTATATGTCGAACCAGAAAGACGCACTGGAAATTATGAGAACAAAATATGGAAATAGAGAGTTCACAAATTTAAATATCTCGGAGAGATGATACATGCCAATTCTCTAGCCAATGGGATAGAGAAGACAGCTCACGAACAGAGACAACAAAAGATGAGCAGAGCATTCTGGAAGACTGGGAACATCTACAATAAGTCATGCCTATCACGTAACACCTAAGTGAGACATTATAACACGGTCATCAAACCAGAAACCCTATATGCATCTGAAACCTTGGTAATGAATCGAAAAGGTGAAATAGAAAACATCAAGAAACTGGAGAGCTGAATCATCAGGAAAATTCTACGACCCAAAAAGACAGAATATGGATACCGGTTGCGGAGTAGACAGGAGACCGAAAAGAAATCCAACATAATACACGATATGTTGAAACGTCGACTGTAATTCTATGGTCATATCAAGAGAATGCTAGACACCCGATTGACAAAACAGACAAAAAACGCTAATGCTCAATCTCATTAGTCATTTCCATTTTCTTTACATGGCATATACGTTGTTAACATGTCTGTGTTTGATATTCACAGAATCGTTAATGGAGGCATTCATATCTATTTCATATATTCATAATGCCTTGAATATCGATTTAATTATTAGAAAGAGTGAGGATTTCATTGTAAGTATTAGGTATTTTATTATACCTATGAATACCTATGAACAATTATAACAACTGCAAAAGCGTTATGATTTCTTGGATTATAATAATTAACGAAAGCTCAAAATTATTGTTTCTGTTATTTTTGAGACTCTTGGTATCTTGTTTGGATTTTTCCATTTATGTCCTAACTATTATTTATAATTTAATTTAAATACCAAGATATATCTATAAATTAATGAAAATCTTTTTACGAATTAAATCTGTTTTTTTTATTATTAAAATAAGAATATATCCTATCTTTATTACGGGAGGGAAGGGGAATTAAGAATTAGGTATACTAATTTGTGCTGGTAATCGGAACTGAGTCCCTATCCATAAGAAACCGGAAGAGACCTGCTGGGTGCGGGATGAGGGTCAGCTGATAAAGACCAAGGAAAGCGATTGAACGGTCTGTTTATGGTAAATTGGTAAAGGGAGAGGGGAAAGGGGACTGGTGGGGCCCGGCTAGGGTGGAAAACGCCCCCCTTCAACTATTTGAGCCTGAATTCTGGTTCCACCATGACAAATTACGTTTTGTCAAGATATTACAACTGAAAATAAAGTTTTAAATAATTACATTATTTCTTTGGTCAGGGTATTAGAAAAGAATGTAAAGTTTTAAGTAAGTACATCATTCTTCCGCTCATTTGATAATTATAATATTCAATCAGAGATGTGGTGACCAAAAAGGTTAGAAAAGAAGTATTACCATCTCCTTTATGCAGATCTAAACTGAAATGGCTACAGTATAAACTATAGAATCTGGTCTGTGAACCGATCTGTAGTCTGGTCTGTGAACCGATCTGAAATCTGGTCTGTGAACCGATCTGTAGTCTGGTCTGTGAACCGATCTGTAGTCTGGTCTGTGAACCGATCTGAAATCTGGTCTGTGAACCGATCTGTAGTCTGGTCTGTGAACCGATCTGTAGTCTGGTCTGTGAACCGATCTCTTGTCTGGTCTGTGAACCGATCTCTTGTCTGGTCTGTGAACCGATCTGTAGTCTGGTCTGTGAACCGATCTGAAATCTGGTCTGTGAACCGATCTGTAGTCTGGTCTGTGAACCGATCTGAGGTCTGGTCTGTAAACAGATCTGTAGTCTGGTCTGTGAACCGATCTGTAGTCTGATCTGTGAACCGATGGAATTCATAGGGCAATCGTGGCCATTAAAATATTGATTAATTTGAAAGTTAATAATGAGGAGAAATCCGAGTGAAGTAACGTAGTTGAAATTTTTGTATTGAGTAGCAATTAAACGATCCACTAGTAATGTTTTATTTAATATAGTTAGTGCGAATTTTATAATTACTTCATATCCCTCATATCATACTTATTATCAGTCGCATCTTCTCAAATTCAGTCCCTTGAGCTAATGCTGTTTTGATTCTCGTTCACTTTTTGAAGAGAAACTTTGAATCGTTCGGTTCACGAGCTGATTGCCAGGCTATAATTTGTGTTGCTACGATCTAGTCTATCAAGTAAGTTGTCTTTATATATATATATATATATATATATATATATATATATATATATATATATATATATATATATATATATATATATATATTAGCGGCTCGGCGCCGCAGAAGAAAAAGCAAATAGAAATGAATAGAAAAAAAGAATGATATTTATCTTCTTATCGATAATGAATACATTCATTGAAATATAACTTTATATAAAGAAGTGGTTTTAATGATATTCATTTAATTTTTTTTACTTTATTATTCAAGTGCTTCATGCTAAACAATATTTTTGGTTTTCCCGTCTTCAGCGAAGACAAATAAATTTTCTGGTTGTCCGACTCGCGAGCATACAACATACAACTGGCCATGTGAAAAACATGGATTTTCTAAATTTAATCTGCACAATTGAGTTATGGTTCAAATTCAAAAAATAAGCAATACAAAATATAATACATGTTAAATTAAATTAATATAAATCAGTATTATAAAACATTTATGAATTATGAATTTAATTAAGACAAGAAATCAAATACATGTTGGTAATCACCAAGATTTACATGGATTATATCAAACAAAAAAGTTTGTACTGGTTTCTTCTCGCACTAACAATGAACGAAAGATAGGTAGCATGTTTATAGGAGAATGGTTTAAGGGTCAGGGTTTTCCAATAAGGCCGGTGAGTAATTGTTTTTTTCTGTTATAGATGGGAATAAATTTAAGATTGGACTATTGGAGATATTTATTTGGCCATTTAAGCAAAAATCTGGATTGGATTTGAAGAATTTTATTATTTCAAGTGCTTCCTATATATTTAATTTGAGGCTATTTTCAAGGTGTATTAATTTTACTCCTGAGTCTTTGATGAATATAAGATTTTATTATCATTTAAATGAATTGCAAAGTTGGAATTCTCTATCTTATTATTATATGCACGTATATGTTCCTTTAATCTCTGATTTAACGAACTTCCAGTCTTTCCTGTGTATTTGGCTGCACAATCATTACAATTCGTATACGAACTAAATTGTACCGTCGTAACACATTTGCTACATCAACGCGATTTTTCCGATTGCAGAGTTTCTTCTGTAAAAAGTAAAATAGGGTTTAGAAATAAGTTTATCACTTAGAACATGATGTTTTCCAATAACGCCTAATTGCACATATACAACATTAGGAGAGCAACCATTAAAAATTTGAGATTTTTAGGCATTATCGTTTTTGAGATACTGTGATTACTAAATCAGTCAGAAAAAGAGTGGAATATTTCTATTATACTGATAATTCAATTAGTTTCCTTTTAAATGACAACCTGTGTGTGTGTGTGTGCATGAAATGTATAATGTTAGAATTATTTAAAAAAAAAAAAAAAAAATGAACGTGTTTCAATGGGACCTCCGCTGAAAACATGGATACAATGTCCAATATGCTTTTATACATTTGTTTTTATGTTTGCTAATACTGGCCCAGCTTAGATGATTTCGTTTTGTATAGAATTTAATTATGTTTCAAATGAGTACGTATAGTTTTTGTTATTCGAAAAACAAATTTCTTAAGATTTAGAAATAATTTCTTTTCAACCACTTATATTAGGAATTTTTCAAACCCAGCCTGCCTATAACCTTCGCGCAAGTGCAAGCAATGAGTAGACAAAGTTTCATTGCAATCGGATGAACGGTTTGGCAGAGCATAAAATACAAACAAACACACCAAATTATTTTTTAAATATAATATATATATCGGACATCTCTAAAACTTCGATAATCGTGCTCTAGGGGTTATGAAACCTAGATGATAGAAAACGCAGTCCCGCCCCTCACCGCCGACCGACCCACTCCAAAAGTCTAAAGGTGCGAAATGTTTTAAGTAATCGGAAAACCCCGTGGAGTGGGGAAACCAAGTTGAAACCAAAAGATACTTTCCTAACACCAACTAAAACCTAAACCTAAACCTAAAATTACATTTTATTTAACCACTTATATTAGGAATTTTTCAAACCCAGCCTGCCTATAACCTTCGCGCAAGTGCAAGCAATGATTTGATGAAGTTTCATTGCAAATCGGATAAACGGTTTGGCAGAGCATAAAAAAAAAAAAAAAAAAAACATTAATTTTTATATATAAGATAAGATAAGTACTACATACCGAATTTCAGCTCCTTTTCCTCATCAGAATTTCCTCCCTCCGCGACCTTGAACAGCTCCCTCAGCGACCATTTCCTCCCTCTGCGACCTAGACTTGCAACTACAGCGACTTTTACCTCCCTCCCTGACCTTGACCTGCTTCATTAGCGACCTTTTCCTCCCTTTGCGACATTGACCTGCACCCTTAGCGACCCTTTCCTCCCTCCACCACCTTGACCTGCTCCCTCAGCGACAATTTCCTACCTCCGAGACTTTGACCTTTTCCCACAGCGACATTTTCATCCCTCCACGGCCTTTATCTGCTCCCTTAGCGACCCTTTCCTCCCTCCACGACCTTGACCTGCTCCCACAGCGACCTTTTCCTCCCTCGGCGACCTTGACCTGCTCCCTCAGCAACAATTTCCTTCCTCCGAGACCTTGACCTGCTCCCAAAGCGACATTTTCCTCTCTCCACGGCCTTTATCTGCTCCCTTAGCGAACTTTCCTCCCTCCACAACCTTGATCTGCACCCACAGCGACCTTTTCTTCCCTCCACGTCATTAATCTGCACCTTCAGGAAAAATTTTCTCCCTACGCAACCTTGTCCTCCTCCCCTAGCAACCTAGGACTCCCTCCGCGAGCTTTTCCTCCCTCTGCGACCTTTACCATCTCTCTCAGCGACCTTGCCTCCTTCCGCGACTTTGTTCTGCATTTTCAGCGACCTTTTCCTCCTTCGGCGATCTTGACCTGCACCCACAGCGACATTTTCCTCCCTCCGCGAACTTGACCTACACCCTCAGCGACCTTTTCCTCCCTCCGCAACCTTGAACTGATTCCTAAGCGACCTTTGCTTCCCTCCGGGACCTTAACCTGCTCTCTCAGCGACCTTTTTCTTCCTCCACGACCTTGACCTGCTCCCTCAACAATCTTTTCCTCCCTCCGCGATCTCTAGCTGCTCCCTCAGCGACCTTTTCCTCCCTCTGCGACCTTGACCAGCTCCCTCAGCGACATTTTCCTCCCTCCATGGCCTTTATCTGCTCCCTTAGCGAACTAACCTCCCTCCGCGACCTTGACATACTTCCTCAGTGACTTATCCTCCCTTCACAACAGTGACCAGCTCTCTCCGCGACCTTGACCTGCACCCTCAGCAACCTTTTCCTACCTCCACGATCTTGACCTTCTCCCTCAGCGACATTTTTTCCCTCTACGACCTTAACCTGCTCTCTTAGCGACCTTTTTCTTCCTCCACGACCTTGACCTGCTCCCTCAACAATCTTTTCCTCCTTCCGCGATCTGTAGCTGCTCCCTAAGCGACCTTTTCCTCCCTCTGCGATCTTGACGAGCTCCCTCAGCGACATTTTCCTCCCTCCACGGCCTTTATCTGCTCCCTTAGCGAACTATCCTCCCTCCGCGACCTTGACATACTTCCTCAGTGACTTATCCTCCCTTCACAACAGTGACCAGCTCTCTCCGCGACCTTGACCTGCACCCTCAGCAACCTTTTCCTCCCTCCACGATCTTGACCTTCTCCCTCAGCGACATTTTCCTCCCTCTACGACCTTGACCTGCTCCCTCAGGGACCTATTTCTCGCGCGGCGACATTGACCTACTCCCTCAGCGACCTTTTCCAACCTCCGCAACCTTGACCTTCTCCATCAATGACCCTTTCCAACCTCCGCAACCTTGACCTTCTCCATCAATGACCCTTTCCACACTCCGTGACCTTGACCTTCTCCCTCAATAACCCCTTCCTCCTTCCGCGACCTTGACCAGGTCCCTCATCGACCTTGGCCTCCCTCCGCGACATTTCCTCCCACTACGACCTTGACCTGCTCCCTCCGCGACCTTGACCTGCACCCAGAGCGACCTTTTCCTCCCTCCACGGCCTTTATCTGCTCCTTTAGCGATCATTCCTCACTCCGCGACCTTGACATACTTCCTCAGCAACTTTTCCTCCCTCCACAACCTTGACCAGCTCTCTCCGCGAGCTTGAATTGCGAAGGGAATAGAAAACCACACGGTTCAATGCAAAATATTCCGAAATAACAAAACTTTGAGATACCAACGATGGACCGACGATATCAAAACAGACCTAACGTGTCTGATTCGAAACGACTCAATTGAAATACTCAGAGCTGCAGAATCCCGGGCGCTATTGTTCGGGAGGAAGGAATCAGGAACCAGAAATAAGGTTTGAGGCAATCCATACTCAACCTTGAGAAGACTTCCGTCCTGGCAAACACTGTCGAAATGTCCAGAAATGTGCCCGAGCATTTTTATTGGTTTGAAAGGCTGAGGGAGACTTTTTCTAACTGATAAAACCATGGGTAGGCAATGTTGCAGGATTATTGCCACAGCATTGGTCAGTAACTTATTAATATTAGCTGACGTTTTTAAGGAAACCTATATCTCTGGAGGTGTCTCATATATTTACATTTTGTCGTGGATTAGAGTTGGTATATCTATCCTAATTGACACGGTATATCTATCCTAATTGACACGGTATTTTAATTAAACCTTAATGATTATTCTTTGTTTTCTTCAGCCCGATAATATGGTCCTCCATATCTGTAACCAGTGTTACTGCGTTTCTAATTTCACAACTTGAATTGATACAATATAAATATATGTTTTTAAAATCATCTATAAAGTAATCCTTTTCCTTACACTAACCAACACTAACCCGAAGGACAGTGGAACCGATTCGCAAAGAAGCGAGGACGAGAAGCAGAGAGACAACTGACAACGCAATGGATCAAGCGTTATTTCTGTGTCACCGCGGGAACAGAGGACAATTATTGAACAGCTGAGGGACGATAAATCTGCCGCGAGCCAGGGCCACTTTATTTGGGATAATAATTAACACAGCCTCCTCTGGGAGAGTCTGTCTCTACCGGCGGGTCTCCCTCCATTCTGTGCCCCCAAGTGGTCATCTTAAATTAATTAACAATCGGTTATATATCTGTGTATATATATAAATAAATATATATATATATATATATATATATATATATATATATATATATATATATATATATATATATATATATATATATTAATAAATTTATGCACTTATTTCTCAGAAATGCGTCATAATTTTTATGATCCAATAACAATATTTTCGTATTTTACTAAAAGCCTAACAACCTGTAATGTTTGGCGGAAATCCGTTTGATATTGTGCGAGAAAATGATGGCCTACCCAATTGAAATTACGACAACGATAACGACAGAGTAAAATTCGTATGTATTTTATTTGAAATAAATAAGTTAGTTTCTATTTTTTTTTATAGAGTTTTACTTTTATTTAATTGCTACACATTTAGAGTGTATAAGCGGAATTAATTTGAAGTTAAAAATAATCAATTAACGACAATTAATTAGAGGAAAAAAAACACCTACGTAAAGTGAAAGATGGTGTTTAATTTATTATTAAAATAGATTATAAACACTATTAATTATATTTGTAATAGTTTTGTTTACATGCTTCGTCTTCTTTCAGTTACTTCGTTTTACGTTTACTCTTTTACAAGTATTAGCGAGTGATAGTGAGTTTAAAAGAATTAAAAAGATATTTATGATTTGGATTGACTTTTGAATTTGCACTTACTTTCTAATAATAAGATAAAATGAGTTTGGATTATTTAAGAATATCGTTTTTACTTTATTTTGCTAGCATTAAGGACTTCTAGAATGAATAATTAATGGAAATAAACTGGGATTTTAATGTGCTTTGCTGTAGTTTGGTTTTAAGGAAAAACAACTGCTGGTGGTTATTATTGTCCACATAACTAGAGAAAAGCGATATATTTATTATTTTTTTAATAATATAATAAAAATTAAAATAAGAGAAACAAAATTATGAAAGTTATGAAAACAAAATAGAAATCAAATTAAAATATAACTGAATATTAACAAAACAAAGCTGGATAAAACTGAAAAAATATAAATGAATACAAAATAAAAATTAAGTCAAAATATAGGTGAGTTCAAATTAGCAGAAATTTCGCAATGAGGACTCTCCGCTTTGAGGTGGATCTCTCCTTTCTTCAGGCAGTCATGGCTCTTCAGGTAGTCATGGCTCTTCAGGTAGTCATGGCTTTTCAGATAGTCATGGCTCTTCAATTAAGTGTGTAAAGCTTAAAAACTAAAAAATTATCACTAAGAAAAATATCGATAAAAGGAAAAAATCCTGTTGTATTAGGCACAGCCATTTTTACTTCCTTATACGAAGTAAAGGAAGTATTGTAATCGCAAACATTTTCGGTTTTCAGATTTCAACGGAAATATCCTTTTTGACTATCTCTGAATCCATTTTGACTAGTTTCGTCTTGGCGTCTGTACGTACATACGTTCGTATCTCGCATAACACAAAATGGTTAGCCATAGAAAGTTGAAATTTTGTATTTAGGATTGTTGTAAAATCTAGTTGTGAACCTCCCATTTTGGTTACTGCTTGATTAACGGAAGTGGTACTTTACTTGAAGGTCATAATTGATTTCCATCAAAAATTATGTTAAAATACTATGAAAAACTTCTCAAATTTAGTATTTATAACTTATAATTTGATTTAAATAACATACTAGATTTTGGTCTAAATTAGAAAACCGGAAGCGGTACTTTACTTGTAGGTCATATTACACATTCATCAAAAATTATATTAAAATGTAATGCAATACATCTCAAATTTGCTAAATAGGACTTTTATATCGATATGAATGTATTTACTATATTTTGGTTAAAATTCACATGCTTCTGTAATAAAGGTTACAAACGCAATTTGGTTTCCAATCCAATTAATTTATTACTTGTTTTAAGTGTTAAAATTGAGTGTAAAATACTGGTTTTCCTCCCCATTTGTGTGTTTGTGTATGTGTCAATAGATGGACGTCGCGACGCCGAGTGTCGTTTTTGAGATATTGCCATCTTCGGAAACTAGTTACCAAATGCAGGATCACTTTTTGAGCCACCGATTTATAGTTTAATAGGCGTACAAGGAAGTCATGTGTTGTCCACATCAGATATTTTTAGATGAGGTTAGTTTAGGATTTAAAATAAGGTACGGAAAAGAAAAAAAGATAAGGTCCAACCTGATTAGGTGTTAACGTTTTTTACATCTACCTGATGAGGTGTTGACATTTGTAACATCTACCTGAAGAGGTGTTAATGTTTGTTACATCTCTTGCTGTTTCTTTGGCCACTTCATCTCCTCCTTCGTTCCCCATTATTCTTACGTGTGACAAGTTTGAGGTTATTGTAACATCTACCTGAAGAGGTGTTAATGTTTGTTACATCTCTTGCTGTTTCTTTGGCCACTTCATCTCCTCCTTCGTTCCCCATTATTCTTACGTGTGACAAGTTTGAGGTTATTGTAACATCTACCTGAAGAGGTGTTAATGTTTGTTACATCTCTTGCTGTTCCTTTGGCCACTTCATCTCCTCCTTCGTTCCCCATTATTCTTACGTGTGACAAGTTTGAGGTTATTGTAACATCTACCTGAAGAGGTGTTAATGTTTGTTACATCTCTTGCTGTTCCTTTGGCCACTTCATCTCCTCCTTCGTTCCCCATTATTCTTACGTGTGACAAGTTTGAGGTTATTGTAACATCTACCTGAAGAGGTGTTAATGTTTGTTACATCTCTTGCTGTTCCTTTGGCCACTTCATCTCCCCCTTCGTTCCCATTATTCTTACGTGTGACAAGTTTGAGGTTATTGTAACATCTACCTGAAGAGGTGTTAATGTTTGTTACATCTCTTGCTGTTCCTTTGGCCACTTCATCTCCCCCTTCGTTCCCATTATTCTTACGTGTGACAAGTTTGAGGTTATTGTAACATCTACCTGAAGAGGTGTTAATGTTTGTTACATCTCTTGCTGTTCCTTTGGCCACTTCATCTCCCCCTTCGTTCCCATTATTCTTACGTGTGACAAGTTTGAGGTTATTGTAACATCTACCTGAAGAGGTGTTAATGTTTGTTACATCTCTTGCTGTTCCTTTGGCCACTTCATCTCCCCCTTCGTTCCCATTATTCTTACGTGTGACAAGTTTGAGGTTATTGTAACATCTACCTGAAGAGGTGTTAATGTTTGTTACATCTCTTGCTGTTCCTTTGGCCACTTCATCTCCCCCTTCGTTCCCATTATTCTTACGTGTGACAAGTTTGAGGTTATTGTAACATCTACCTGAAGAGGTGTTAATGTTTGTTACATCTCTTGCTGTTCCTTTGGCCACTTCATCTCCCCCTTCGTTCCCATTATTCTTACGTGTGACAAGTTTGAGGTTATTGTAACATCTACCTGAAGAGGTGTTAATGTTTGTTACATCTCTTGCTGTTCCTTTGGCCACTTCATCTCCCCCTTCGTTCCCATTATTCTTACGTGTGACAAGTTTGAGGTTATTGTAACATCTACCTGAAGAGGTGTTAATGTTTGTTACATCTCTTGCTGTTCCTTTGGCCACTTCATCTCCCCCTTCGTTCCCCATTATTCTTACGTGTGACAAGTTTGAGGTTATTGTAACATCTACCTGAAGAGGTGTTAATGTTTGTTACATCTCTTGCTGTTCCTTTGGCCACTTCATCTCCTCCTTCGTTCCCCATTATTCTTACGTGTGACAAGTTTGAGGTTATTGTAACATCTACCTGAAGAGGTGTTAATGTTTGTTACATCTCTTGCTGTTCCTTTGGCCACTTCATCTCCTCCTTCGTTCCCATTATTCTTACGTGTGACAAGTTTGAGGTTATTGTAACATCTACCTGAAGAGGTGTTAATGTTTGTTACATCTCTTGCTGTTCCTTTGGCCACTTCATCTCCCCCTTCGTTCCCATTATTCTTACGTGTGACAAGTTTGAGGTTATTGTAACATCTACCTGAAGAGGTGTTAATGTTTGTTACATCTCTTGCTGTTCCTTTGGCCACTTCATCTCCCCCTTCGTTCCCATTATTCTTACGTGTGACAAGTTTGAGGTTATTGTAACATCTACCTGAAGAGGTGTTAATGTTTGTTACATCTCTTGCTGTTCCTTTGGCCACTTCATCTCCCCCTTCGTTCCCATTATTCTTACGTGTGACAAGTTTGAGGTTATTGTAACATCTACCTGAAGAGGTGTTAATGTTTGTTACATCTCTTGCTGTTCCTTTGGCCACTTCATCTCCCCCTTCGTTCCCATTATTCTTACGTGTGACAAGTTTGAGGTTATTGTAACATCTACCTGAAGAGGTGTTAATGTTTGTTACATCTCTTGCTGTTCCTTTGGCCACTTCATCTCCCCCTTCGTTCCCATTATTCTTACGTGTGACAAGTTTGAGGTTATTGTAACATCTACCTGAAGAGGTGTTAATGTTTGTTACATCTCTTGCTGTTCCTTTGGCCACTTCATCTCCCCCTTCGTTCCCATTATTCTTACGTGTGACAAGTTTGAGGTTATTGTAACATCTACCTGAAGAGGTGTTAATGTTTGTTACATCTCTTGCTGTTCCTTTGGCCACTTCATCTCCCCTTCGTTCCCATTATTCTTACGTGTGACAAGTTTGAGGTTATTGTAACATCTACCTGAAGAGGTGTTAATGTTTGTTACATCTCTTGCTGTTCCTTTGGCCACTTCATCTCCCCTTCGTTCCCATTATTCTTACGTGTGACAAGTTTGAGGTTATTGTAACATCTACCTGAAGAGGTGTTAATGTTTGTTACATCTCTTGCTGTTCCTTTGGCCACTTCATCTCCCCCTTCGTTCCCATTATTCTTACGTGTGACAAGTTTGAGGTTATTGTAACATCTACCTGAAGAGGTGTTAATGTTTGTTACATCTCTTGCTGTTCCTTTGGCCACTTCATCTCCCCCTTCGTTCCCATTATTCTTACGTGTGACAAGTTTGAGGTTATTGTAACATCTACCTGAAGAGGTGTTAATGTTTGTTACATCTCTTGCTGTTCCTTTGGCCACTTCATCTCCCCCTTCGTTCCCATTATTCTTACGTGTGACAAGTTTGAGGTTATTGTAACATCTACCTGAAGAGGTGTTAATGTTTGTTACATCTCTTGCTGTTCCTTTGGCCACTTCATCTCCCCCTTCGTTCCCATTATTCTTACGTGTGACAAGTTTGAGGTTATTGTAACATCTACCTGAAGAGGTGTTAATGTTTGTTACATCTCTTGCTGTTCCTTTGGCCACTTCATCTCCCCCTTCGTTCCCATTATTCTTACGTGTGACAAGTTTGAGGTTATTGTAACATCTACCTGAAGAGGTGTTAATGTTTGTTACATCTCTTGCTGTTCCTTTGGCCACTTCATCTCCCCCTTCGTTCCCATTATTCTTACGTGTGACAAGTTTGAGGTTATTGTAACATCTACCTCTCACGAGGTGTTAATGTTTGTTACATCTCTTGCTGTTCCTTTGGCCACTTCATCTCCCCCTTCGTTCCCATTATTCTTACGTGTTACAAGTTTGAGGTTATTGTAACATCTACCTGAAGAGGTGTTAATGTTTGTTACATCTCTTGCTGTTCCTTTGGCCACTTCATCTCCCCCTTCGTTCTCATTATTCTTACGTGTGACAAGTTTGAGGTTATTGTAACATCTACCTGAAGAGGTGTTAATGTTTGTTACATCTCTTGCTGTTCCTTTGGCCACTTCATCTCCCCCTTCGTTCCCATTATTCTTACGTGTGACAAGTTTGAGGTTATTGTAACATCTACCTGAAGAGGTGTTAATGTTTGTTACATCTCTTGCTGTTCCTTTGGCCACTTCATCTCCCCCTTCGTTCTCATTATTCTTACGTGTGACAAGTTTGAGGTTATTGTAACATCTACCTGAAGAGGTGTTAATGTTTGTTACATCTCTTGCTGTTCCTTTGGCCACTTCATCTCCCCCTTCGTTCCCATTATTCTTACGTGTGACAAGTTTGAGGTTATTGTAACATCTACCTGAAGAGGTGTTAATGTTTGTTACATCTCTTGCTGTTCCTTTGGCCACTTCATCTCCCCCTTCGTTCCCATTATTCTTACGTGTGACAAGTTTGAGGTTATTGTAACATCTACCTGAAGAGGTGTTAATGTTTGTTACATCTCTTGCTGTTCCTTTGGCCACTTCATCTCCCCCTTCGTTCCCATTATTCTTACGTGTGACAAGTTTGAGGTTATTGTAACATCTACCTGAAGAGGTGTTAATGTTTGTTACATCTCTTGCTGTTCCTTTGGCCACTTCATCTCCTCCTTCGTTCCCCATTATTCTTACGTGTGACAAGTTTGAGGTTATTGTAACATCTACCTGAAGAGGTGTTAATGTTTGTTACATCTCTTGCTGTTCCTTTGGCCACTTCATCTCCCCCTTCGTTCCCATTATTCTTACGTGTGACAAGTTTGAGGTTATTGTAACATCTACCTGAAGAGGTGTTAATGTTTGTTACATCTCTTGCTGTTCCTTTGGCCACTTCATCTCCCCCTTCGTTCCCATTATTCTTACGTGTGACAAGTTTGAGGTTATTGTAACATCTACCTGAAGAGGTGTTAATGTTTGTTACATCTCTTGCTGTTCCTTTGGCCACTTCATCTCCCCCTTCGTTCCCCATTATTCTTACGTGTGACAAGTTTGAGGTTATTGTAACATCTACCTGAAGAGGTGTTAATGTTTGTTACATCTCTTGCTGTTCCTTTGGCCACTTCATCTCCCCCTTCGTTCCCCATTATTCTTACGTGTGACAAGTTTGAGGTTATTGTAACATCTACCTGAAGAGGTGTTAATGTTTGTTACATCTCTTGCTGTTCCTTTGGCCACTTCATCTCCCCCTTCGTTCCCATTATTCTTACGTGTGACAAGTTTGAGGTTATTGTAACATCTACCTGAAGAGGTGTTAATGTTTGTTACATCTCTTGCTGTTCCTTTGGCCACTTCATCTCCCCCTTCGTTCCCCATTATTCTTACGTGTGACAAGTTTGAGGTTATTGTAACATCTACCTGAAGAGGTGTTAATGTTTGTTACATCTCTTGCTGTTCCTTTGGCCACTTCATCTCCCCCTTCGTTCCCATTATTCTTACGTGTGACAAGTTTGAGGTTATTGTAACATCTACCTGAAGAGGTGTTAATGTTTGTTACATCTCTTGCTGTTCCTTTGGCCACTTCATCTCCTCCTTCGTTCCCCATTATTCTTACGTGTGACAAGTTTGAGGTTATTGTAACATCTACCTGAAGAGGTGTTAATGTTTGTTACATCTCTTGCTGTTCCTTTGGCCACTTCATCTCCCCCTTCGTTCCCCATTATTCTTACGTGTGACAAGTTTGAGGTTATTGTAACATCTACCTGAAGAGGTGTTAATGTTTGTTACATCTCTTGCTGTTCCTTTGGCCACTTCATCTCCCCCTTCGTTCCCATTATTCTTACGTGTGACAAGTTTGAGGTTATTGTAACATCTACCTGAAGAGGTGTTAATGTTTGTTACATCTCTTGCTGTTCCTTTGGCCACTTCATCTCCCCCTTCGTTCCCATTATTCTTACGTGTGACAAGTTTGAGGTTATTGTAACATCTACCTGAAGAGGTGTTAATGTTTGTTACATCTCTTGCTGTTCCTTTGGCCACTTCATCTCCCCCTTCGTTCCCATTATTCTTACGTGTGACAAGTTTGAGGTTATTGTAACATCTACCTGAAGAGGTGTTAATGTTTGTTACATCTCTTGCTGTTCCTTTGGCCACTTCATCTCCCCCTTCGTTCCCATTATTCTTACGTGTGACAAGTTTGAGGTTATTGTAACATCTACCTGAAGAGGTGTTAATGTTTGTTACATCTCTTGCTGTTCCTTTGGCCACTTCATCTCCCCTTCGTTCCCATTATTCTTACGTGTTACAAGTTTGAGGTTATTGTAACATCTACCTGAAGAGGTGTTAATGTTTGTTACATCTCTTGCTGTTCCTTTGGCCACTTCATCTCCCCCTTCGTTCTCATTATTCTTACGTGTGACAAGTTTGAGGTTATTGTAACATCTACCTGAAGAGGTGTTAATGTTTGTTACATCTCTTGCTGTTCCTTTGGCCACTTCATCTCCCCCTTCGTTCCCATTATTCTTACGTGTGACAAGTTTGAGGTTATTGTAACATCTACCTGAAGAGGTGTTAATGTTTGTTACATCTCTTGCTGTTCCTTTGGCCACTTCATCTCCCCCTTCGTTCTCATTATTCTTACGTGTGACAAGTTTGAGGTTATTGTAACATCTACCTGAAGAGGTGTTAATGTTTGTTACATCTCTTGCTGTTCCTTTGGCCACTTCATCTCCCCCTTCGTTCCCATTATTCTTACGTGTGACAAGTTTGAGGTTATTGTAACATCTACCTGAAGAGGTGTTAATGTTTGTTACATCTCTTGCTGTTCCTTTGGCCACTTCATCTCCCCCTTCGTTCCCATTATTCTTACGTGTGACAAGTTTGAGGTTATTGTAACATCTACCTGAAGAGGTGTTAATGTTTGTTACATCTCTTGCTGTTCTTTGGCCACTTCATCTCCCCTTCGTTCCCATTATTCTTACGTGTGACAAGTTTGAGGTTATTGTAACATCTACCTGAAGAGGTGTTAATGTTTGTTACATCTCTTGCTGTTCCTTTGGCCACTTCATCTCCTCCTTCGTTCCCCATTATTCTTACGTGTGACAAGTTTGAGGTTATTGTAACATCTACCTGAAGAGGTGTTAATGTTTGTTACATCTCTTGCTGTTCCTTTGGCCACTTCATCTCCCCCTTCGTTCCCATTATTCTTACGTGTGACAAGTTTGAGGTTATTGTAACATCTACCTGAAGAGGTGTTAATGTTTGTTACATCTCTTGCTGTTCCTTTGGCCACTTCATCTCCCCCTTCGTTCCCATTATTCTTACGTGTGACAAGTTTGAGGTTATTGTAACATCTACCTGAAGAGGTGTTAATGTTTGTTACATCTCTTGCTGTTCCTTTGGCCACTTCATCTCCCCCTTCGTTCCCCATTATTCTTACGTGTGACAAGTTTGAGGTTATTGTAACATCTACCTGAAGAGGTGTTAATGTTTGTTACATCTCTTGCTGTTCCTTTGGCCACTTCATCTCCCCCTTCGTTCCCCATTATTCTTACGTGTGACAAGTTTGAGGTTATTGTAACATCTACCTGAAGAGGTGTTAATGTTTGTTACATCTCTTGCTGTTCCTTTGGCCACTTCATCTCCCCCTTCGTTCCCATTATTCTTACGTGTGACAAGTTTGAGGTTATTGTAACATCTACCTGAAGAGGTGTTAATGTTTGTTACATCTCTTGCTGTTCCTTTGGCCACTTCATCTCCCCCTTCGTTCCCCATTATTCTTACGTGTGACAAGTTTGAGGTTATTGTAACATCTACCTGAAGAGGTGTTAATGTTTGTTACATCTCTTGCTGTTCCTTTGGCCACTTCATCTCCCCCTTCGTTCCCATTATTCTTACGTGTGACAAGTTTGAGGTTATTGTAACATCTACCTGAAGAGGTGTTAATGTTTGTTACATCTCTTGCTGTTCCTTTGGCCACTTCATCTCCTCCTTCGTTCCCCATTATTCTTACGTGTGACAAGTTTGAGGTTATTGTAACATCTACCTGAAGAGGTGTTAATGTTTGTTACATCTCTTGCTGTTCCTTTGGCCACTTCATCTCCCCCTTCGTTCCCCATTATTCTTACGTGTGACAAGTTTGAGGTTATTGTAACATCTACCTGAAGAGGTGTTAATGTTTGTTACATCTCTTGCTGTTCCTTTGGCCACTTCATCTCCCCCTTCGTTCCCATTATTCTTACGTGTGACAAGTTTGAGGTTATTGTAACATCTACCTGAAGAGGTGTTAATGTTTGTTACATCTCTTGCTGTTCCTTTGGCCACTTCATCTCCCCCTTCGTTCCCATTATTCTTACGTGTGACAAGTTTGAGGTTATTGTAACATCTACCTGAAGAGGTGTTAATGTTTGTTACATCTCTTGCTGTTCCTTTGGCCACTTCATCTCCCCCTTCGTTCCCATTATTCTTACGTGTGACAAGTTTGAGGTTATTGTAACATCTACCTGAAGAGGTGTTAATGTTTGTTACATCTCTTGCTGTTCCTTTGGCCACTTCATCTCCCCCTTCGTTCCCATTATTCTTACGTGTGACAAGTTTGAGGTTATTGTAACATCTACCTGAAGAGGTGTTAATGTTTGTTACATCTCTTGCTGTTCCTTTGGCCACTTCATCTCCCCCTTCGTTCCCCATTATTCTTACGTGTGACAAGTTTGAGGTTATTGTAACATCTACCTGAAGAGGTGTTAATGTTTGTTACATCTCTTGCTGTTCCTTTGGCCACTTCATCTCCCCCTTCGTTCCCCATTATTCTTACGTGTGACAAGTTTGAGGTTATTGTAACATCTACCTGAAGAGGTGTTAATGTTTGTTACATCTCTTGCTGTTCCTTTGGCCACTTCATCTCCCCTTCGTTCCCCATTATTCTTACGTGTGACAAGTTTGAGGTTATTGTAACATCTACCTGAAGAGGTGTTAATGTTTGTTACATCTCTTGCTGTTCCTTTGGCCACTTCATCTCCCCCTTCGTTCCCCATTATTCTTACGTGTGACAAGTTTGAGGTTATTGTAACATCTACCTGAAGAGGTGTTAATGTTTGTTACATCTCTTGCTGTTCCTTTGGCCACTTCATCTCCCCCTTCGTTCCCATTATTCTTACGTGTGACAAGTTTAAGGTTATTGTAACATCTACCTGAAGAGGTGTTAATGTTTGTTACATCTCTTGCTGTTCCTTTGGCCACTTCATCTCCCCCTTCGTTCCCCATTATTCTTACGTGTGACAAGTTTGAGGTTATTGTAACATCTACCTGAAGAGGTGTTAATGTTTGTTACATCTCTTGCTGTTCCTTTGGCCACTTCATCTCCTCCTTCGTTCCTCGTTATTCTTACGTGTGACAAGTTTGAGGTTATTGTAACATCTACCTGAAGAGGTGTTAATGTTTGTTACATCTCTTGCTGTTCCTTTGGCCACTTCATCTCCCCCTTCGTTCCCCATTATTCTTACGTGTGACAAGTTTGAGGTTATTGTAACATCTACCTGAAGAGGTGTTAATGTTTGTTACATCTCTTGCTGTTCCTTTGGCCACTTCATCTCCCCTTCGTTCCCCATTATTCTTACGTGTGACAAGTTTGAGGTTATTGTAACATCTACCTGAAGAGGTGTTAATGTTTGTTACATCTCTTGCTGTTCCTTTGGCCACTTCATCTCCTCCTTCGTTCCCATTATTCTTACGTGTGACAAGTTTGAGGTTATTGTAACATCTACCTGAAGAGGTGTTAATGTTTGTTACATCTCTTGCTGTTCCTTTGGCCACTTCATCTCCCCCTTCGTTCCCCATTATTCTTACGTGTGACAAGTTTGAGGTTATTGTAACATCTACCTGAAGAGGTGTTAATGTTTGTTACATCTCTTGCTGTTCCTTTGGCCACTTCATCTCCCCCTTCGTTCCCATTATTCTTACGTGTGACAAGTTTGAGGTTATTGTAACATCTACCTGAAGAGGTGTTAATGTTTGTTACATCTCTTGCTGTTCCTTTGGCCACTTCATCTCCCCCTTCGTTCCCATTATTCTTACGTGTGACAAGTTTGAGGTTATTGTAACATCTACCTGAAGAGGTGTTAATGTTTGTTACATCTCTTGCTGTTCCTTTGGCCACTTCATCTCCCCCTTCGTTCCCCATTATTCTTACGTGTGACAAGTTTGAGGTTATTGTAACATCTACCTGAAGAGGTGTTAATGTTTGTTACATCTCTTGCTGTTCCTTTGGCCACTTCATCTCCCCCTTCGTTCCCCATTATTCTTACGTGTGACAAGTTTGAGGTTATTGTAACATCTACCTGAAGAGGTGTTAATGTTTGTTACATCTCTTGCTGTTCCTTTGGCCACTTCATCTCCCCCTTCGTTCCCATTATTCTTACGTGTGACAAGTTTGAGGTTATTGTAACATCTACCTGAAGAGGTGTTAATGTTTGTTACATCTCTTGCTGTTCCTTTGGCCACTTCATCTCCCCCTTCGTTCCCATTATTCTTACGTGTGACAAGTTTGAGGTTATTGTAACATCTACCTGAAGAGGTGTTAATGTTTGTTACATCTCTTGCTGTTCCTTTGGCCACTTCATCTCCCCCTTCGTTCCCCATTATTCTTACGTGTGACAAGTTTGAGGTTATTGTAACATCTACCTGAAGAGATGTTAATGTTTGTTACATCTCTTGCTGTTCCTTTGGCCACTTCATCTCCCCCTTCGTTCCCCATTATTCTTACGTGTGACAAGTTTGAGGTTATTGTAACATCTACCTGAAGAGGTGTTAATGTTTGTTACATCTCTTGCTGTTCCTTTGGCCACTTCATCTCCCCCTTCGTTCCCATTATTCTTACGTGTGACAAGTTTGAGGTTATTGTAACATCTACCTGAAGAGGTGTTAATGTTTGTTACATCTCTTGCTGTTCCTTTGGCCACTTCATCTCCCCCTTCGTTCCCCATTATTCTTACGTGTGACAAGTTTGAGGTTATTGTAACATCTACCTGAAGAGGTGTTAATGTTTGTTACATCTCTTGCTGTTCCTTTGGCCACTTCATCTCCCCCTTCGTTCCCCATTATTCTTACGTGTGACAAGTTTGAGGTTATTGTAACATCTACCTGAAGAGGTGTTAATGTTTGTTACATCTCTTGCTGTTCCTTTGGCCACTTCATCTCCCCCTTCGTTCCCATTATTCTTACGTGTGACAAGTTTGAGGTTATTGTAAAAATTATTTATTATCCATGCTATTAAATGAAGGGAGCTGCTATTTATAATATTTTTGTAAGGACTGATAATTATTCAACTTGCTTGCTGATAAGTTAAATTTAAAACAAATTATTTATATTATCAGCTTCTATATAATCCTAAAAACTATTTTAAATTTTTCCCCGTACAACACGAGCAAGAAATGGAAGACTGTAGTTGAAGTAGATCTGTCTAAGTCACCGGCAGGCTGCTCCGACCGACCCAGAATTAGCCTTTGTTGATTACAGCCACGAAGCAATCTACTCTTCAGCTCCAGCGCGTAAGAAGCTCCAACCGAGATATAAGAATAAGATTTATTACATGTTTATAATATTCTATATAAATATGTATATTTATATCTGTATAATATATAATATATAAAATAATATATCTGTATAAATATGTATATAAATTTGTTTGTATATTTTACTCCAAACGTATAAACAGCCAAAGAAATATTTTGTAATCATTTTTACTTGTTTGTTATCAAATGTATTGTTATAAATGTATACATATATTGTAACGCTCTACAAATAATACTATTTTTGACGAGGATAGAGGTCCTTCGAGAGGTCCTTATTTCAAAAATAGTTGGTTTTAACACTGATACAGGCTCTGATAGATCCTTCCTTGTCTCAGGACCTTAATTTATACACTCGACTACTATTGTGTTAGAATACAACAGTTAACTTCACATTGTATTTCACACAATTTATTCAACTATATTTCACATAACTCAATAAAATTACATGTAATTTACGGATTTTTTTTTTTTTAATATTGATAAATTTATTTATTAATTTCTGTTCTTGCATTATTAACTTGGTCTAAACCGATTTAAGTATTCATATACGCTACGAAAAGCCACTGTTTTTAACAATCTCCGAGTTCATACCCGTTGAAGCTATTAGGAATCGCGTGAGGAGGATTGGATTTATACATATATTGTAACGCTCTACAAATAATACTATTTTTGAAGAGGATAGAGGTCCTTCGAGAGGTCCTTATTTCAAAAATAGTTGGTTTTAACACTGATACAGGTCTGATAGATAATTCCTTGTCTCAGGACCTAATTTATACATATATTTATACATATTTATATTTATACATATATACATATATTTTTACTAAGTGCTACGCAAAATATATAGAAAATTATATAGATATTAGAAAAAAAAATTCTTAATTTTTGGTAAAATATCACTTTCAACAATAATATTAGGTAATGCAAAAAAAAAAACTTACTTCTGGTTAAAACCAATTTAAAATAAAACATATATATAAATTGATTAAGTAGAACGTAAGCAATAACAATAATAGCAATAAACACAAAATCAACAAAAATGCTATACATAATAATAAAACTATTATTCTATTAAGAATCTTATCGACTGAACAATTACGCTGAACACTTATAGACAATTACACTTACAATTACACTGAACACTCATAGACAATTACACTTACAATTACACTGAACACTTATAGACAATTACACTGAACACTTATAGAATCTTAATGACTCAACAAAAAATAAATGAATAAAAAGAAATTCTTCAATTAAGTAACCGTTAAAACCATTAATCACTAAAAACGATATTTACATCTCAAATTTATAAAAATGAACTTGAAAAGTAATTCGGCAATTTGAATTCATCTTCTTTTGATTATCGCTTAGTAAATATTTCAGTGATTCGTTTGTTTTTTTAAATAGCAATCAGTGTCATATTTTATTTTCATCCTGGTGATAATTTTGAGGGTGAATACGACTATGAATTTGCTACCGTAGTGTGCCGTAGTATAGATAAACCAAAAATCCATTGATAACAAAATCTGGCGATAGATACAGTTCGGCATTGCAGCTAATAATGAATGGTCTGCATCAGAAATTCAATTAAATAAAGCAAATGATAGCCAAATAAGAGGGGGAGGGGAGAAAGGGGGAGGGAGGCAGTATCATTTTTAAAATTGTAAATGAGTAATTATTTGCTTACTTAATATATTTTCCTAACCCTAGCGATGACATACGACGCTAAAGGACAATACAATAATAAACAAATAAATTTTAATTCAATTACTTCAAACATTTCAGTAAAGCATTGCATCACTGGATTTGAATTATTTTACAACAATTCAATAGACTGACAAAGCCAAATGTGGCATCAGTTGATAAATTACTTAGGCATTTAATTCAACATTTCAAAGAATTGTCTCTAAAGGGTAGTCTCCTACAAAGTTTAAATAATCAAATGATCCATATTAATCAAATAAAACATAAATAACGTTATATATCAAATCGATATGCGCCATATAATTTACATAGTAGGGATCATGAAACATTTCTTAAAATAAATGGCAATACAAACCAAAAAGAAAACAAATATATTATTACCAAGAAAAGAGATATAATGTAACAAGATTTTTTTTTACACTTTTCGGCCAATAAAAATTTCACGTATGAACCAATTGTGATGAAATTTAGCACGTGCATTTGTTTCATAGTTGTTTTTCTGGATGATTTAAATTCCTAAGCAAGTTTTGGAAAAAAAAATTGAGTTTTTTTTTCCGCAAATTTCGTACTTCTCTGTAACCGTAATCTGAACAACTTCATTCCTATGGAAGTTCACAACATATTTAATAAGAGTGAAAAAAATTGTATTTTAGGGGATTTATAAGCTTAAAAAATACGGGTTATTATAATCTGTATTGTCATCACATATAATTATGTCTCAGATCGGCGATCTCTCTCAATTTCGGAAAGTATTCCCTATCCCCAGGCAATCATTCAAATTCTCAATAGCAACTCTTCAATGCAGGAGATACTGTTCTTCAAGATCGCATCGATGCTATTCTATCGAGTCCAGGAACACAACCAGTTCTCTGCCTATTTACAGCCATACGGAGGATCATCTTGGTCCCGTGTCAGGTGACCATCTAGGCCCCAACGGCCCCAAAGTCCGTGCCAAGTCGATACATTGCGTCTGACAAACGTTTTGGGATTTCATCAGCAGGTCCCAGATTATGCTGCCTTTGCCAGAACCGAGATGACCCGTTTTAACTTTAATTGATTATATGGATTATTATACTTTATTTCGATTTATAATGATTATTTTTTTTTTTTTTAACCAATATAAAATCGGATAAGTGTAAACGGCTCAAACACAACAAGAACATATAAAATTACTGAATGGTTTCTGAATAGTTATTGAATGGTTGTAGCTCCCAATCAGGAATATAAATAAGCACGAAAAAGTAACATATATTAAGCCAGTTAAGAATATCCCCATCGAAATGCTTTCAACACTACAATAAAAAATAGCTTCCTGATTATTAATATAGGCTACATTAGGAAAAACAAATTTAATGTTTTAATTCTTTGTCCTGACGCATTTCGGAAATTTACGTACAAAAAATTATAGTTCAAAATATACATGTACAATCAAACATCCGATTCTAAAAATAGAACCAGAATTCTCGATTACTTAATAAACGATAACCAGAATTCTCGATTACTTAATAAACGATTTCTACATGAAAGAAAACTTAAGAAATATCAGTAAATTGAAAAGCGCACGCGTGATCGAAAAACTAATTTAAAGTATCTGGCGTGTCCACTCGGTATCATCGGTATCGGTATCGGTCGAAAGATAAAAAAAAACAAAAAAAAAACATTTTTTTTCTATTTTTTCTCGTAGATGTGCAATACATTAAAATTAAAAGTTTTTTAGGGAAAATATTTGAGGAATGTTTACTCAAAATTGTTTTAGCGATTTTGGCGCTACCGTAAATCGAAACAATAACAATAAATCGAAATGCGCATGCACGATGATAAATTCGATATCAAATTCGGAAATAACGTCCTTATAATCGGACCAGCTGTTTTCTAAATACACATGTGCAGTGGAAAATACGTTAGCGCATGCGTAAGTATAAACGTAAATGTAAGTATTGGATCGAATTTGAAAAAAATTGAAATGGTAGCATCTAATTGCCAATCTGAACAATCCCTGAAAATTTCATCTAAATTGCATTTACGGTAGTAGATGTTATGTCCGCCAAATGAATTTGATTATAGACATCAGACACGAGACCAAATTTATTCATTGATGTCTAAAACGTAAAATGCGAATGAGAATTTTGTATTCTGAGGTCATAATTTTTTTTAAATTCCTGCATGAACACAAGACTTCCCTACCTTCGGTGGTGAGGAGGCAAATTGCTATATTTTGATTGTATACGCCAACAATGGTGTATACACCAGTTTATATTGTAGTGACATCAATAATCCAGATTTATCTTTACTATAGGGATTCAGTTATGTGAGTAATTATAACAACAGAGTCATATTGTAGTGACATCAATAATCCAGATTTATCTTTACTATAGGGATTCAGTTATGTGAGTAATTATAACAACAGAGTCATATCGATCAAAATATTGCACTTGTACGATACCTCTTGAATTTCTCGCGGTGTTTTCTTTTTGATATTATTTTAGATATACTACCATTACGGGTAATGTTTCTCTTAAAATAGTAAATATTCTCTCTGTATAGAATCATTCAGAATAAGCTAATAATAAAGCCGTGTAACAGAAATAAAAACCTTAATTTATTTTTAAATGCTTGGTTTAGTGCCTTTGAAGCTACAAAACATAATTAGGCGTCTTTAGCAGTTTATATTCCAATTTTGTTCAAGACTCATCGTAAAATCTCTATTTAAATATTTAATAAGCAGTAAGACTGAGCAATTTCAATTTCATTTCATACTAAATACGAAGGTCAAATGATAAACTAATTCTGCAGAAAAAGTAAATAAATTAACAAAATATTGAGCTTCAAAATCCTAATCGTAAATAACAATATCCCCTTCCATATTCAGACTCAGATGGATTGACAATTTTATGAGTAATTATTCCAAGTAGCTATATAAGACATTTGATGAGGGCTAAGAGTATAAGTATAAAATCATAGACTGATTTACTTCCGTCAGAGAAAAAAAATAAACACTGACGACAAAAACATTTTCCTGGACATTTACCTGAAATAAGACAAACCCATATGGACATAACAGTACTAACTTAAGGAACTATCGTCCCAACTTCAGAACCTAGCGTTGTGCAAATAACGTTAAGGCCTAACGTTGTGGAAATACGTAAGGACCTAACGATGTGCTAACTAAAGGGCCAACGTTGTAAAACTTATGGTTCGACGTTAAAACGTTCAACTAGAAATACTCAACTAAATAAAAGTTATTCAAACAATCTACTGGATTTTTTCCTAGCTCTACAGCTGTTAACAGATATTGCTCTCTATTTTAAGAATTGTGTAGGTTTTTAACAATTCTTCCTTCCATTTTAATTTTAAATTTCATTTTTACTAGTTTTAAATATTTATGGATTATTATGGTGGTAATTTTTAAGATTTGTATGAATAATTAATTTTTTTTAATTAATAGCTGAAAAATAAAAACTAATTAATAAAATGTAAAATTATTCACGAGGAAATGCTCTTATGGACACTATTATATTAAAAATCTGGTACGCGCATTACAATACCTCCTTATTTGAAAACATTTTTAAAAGTTTCCATATAGTTTACAATAAAATTTCCTTTAGCTTCCATAGAAACATTTAGCTTCTATTAAATGAAATAAAAGTGTAAATTATTATTTCCATCAATCACTTAAGTGTATGCATTTTTTGTCACTCTCTGCTGCCTTCTAGAACTTTATATGTTAGATGTTAAAGATTAATTTTCCTAAAATCTTTAGTTTTTCAACGGTATATTTATTATTTACATAAGTGTTACTTCTCTTATTTCCGGAAATTTTCTTTATAATCTGGAAAAATATTTCTCCTTTTTTCCTCATTTAATTAAATATCAAATTCTTTTAATGTTTATATATAACCATTTTTCATTACTACTAACAATGAGAGAAAGTTAATTATTCCAAATAAACTCAATTAAAGGTACTTTAGAGGAAGTTTGATAATGCGGCATTCGAGCCTTGCCAGGCTATTTCAATTAGGTAAGACCCAGCTGATATTAAAGAGCATTTAATTGTGCATCCATTTCATCAAAATCTTAAGTGACGTTTTCGAGAAAATCGTAAAAAAGTGTAAAATCGATTATATGAAGTGCCACTTCCCGTTAGTTAGTCAATTTTCGTCGATTTCGAATTTTTTTTTTCTCTGAATTTTTTTTCGGTGATGCATTATATATATAAAAAAATAAAGGGCCATGAGGAAAAGACTTTAGTCAAATTTCATCAAAATCGTTAGAGCCTTTTCGAAATCATTGTAAAAATGTGTAAAATCAAAGAAAGAAAGTGCCACTTCCGGTTAGACGATTTTAGCTGTAAGTTGGTGCAACAATATCCCAAGCTACCTTAAATACGTAATTTCAGTTTCGTGTAAGTCGATGATATTAAATGTTGTTCTAGAGAGATACAGATAAGACGAATGAGTGCCACCCAAATAACATTATAGTTCCCAAATAACATTGGACAAGCTATGGCCCAGTTACTCCCAGCGCCCCAAAACCCCGGAGCACCTTATGGTGCTTTAACCATTGATAATGAATTTGTAACATTTTGATAATTACATTAAAAATATAACAGAGATACAAAAAATTATGGCTACTAGTCTATATAAATATCAAATAGAATGTATGGTAAAGTTGCAATATTGACATTACCCTATGAAAGTATTTAGAGATAATTAGCGTTATTTAAAAATATCTGATGTGGACAACACATGACTTCCTTGTACGCCAATTAAACTTTAAATCGGTGGCTCAAAAAGTGATCCTCAATTTGGTTACCAGTTTCCAAGATTGCAGTATCTCAAAAGCGAAACTCGGCGTCGCGACATCCATCTATTGATACACACACACATATTCTTGTTTCTGGAGGTCTCATTCCGTTATTATATGTCGTTTTCTTTCAGTAGGTAAAAAGTAAAAACTGCCAATGTCACTAGATAAAGCATTGGAAATCGAAAGTTTCGATATTTTAAGCGGAAGAACACACTTAACTTATATCTTATTCTCCTGCTGCAGACATGTTAATCTCACAAATGGAGAGGAAAACCAGTATAATTTTAACACTTAAAACAATTAATAAAAACTAGTCTACCCGAGCGAGAACTCTCGCATTAGATCCTAATACATTAGAAGTATAAGCGATATTAGGAAAACATATTTATTCTTATAAACAATATAATATTACTAAAAAAAATTATTTAACACGCACATTTGGGGAAGTTACATAGTTTGTAATGACTATGTAGGAGTTCCAGTTCATACTTAATAAGTAATTAGCTTACCCATTTGGAAAACATCTCTTCAATTTAGCAGTTAGGCAATTAGATTCAGCTATACCATTTTCTATGTAGTATTAATATTTAACAGTGCCCTTTAGGGTTGGACAGATGAAACAATATATAATTTCCCACTCATTAAAAGTTTTTGTAAACAGACTCAAATTGGTATAATGTTGCCATGACAACGGCACATACGCAAGATGGCATGAGGCCCGTGCGGACCTATATCGTGCGTTATCTCGAAAACGGTAGGTTTTTAAGCTTTAAAACGCTGGACCAATACGCTCCATAGGAGCGTATATGGTTTTGATGCCCGCGTCAAAATCTTTAAAACCCAACTTATTCCGTCTCGATCCGCCGACTCTCAGTCGTCAAAGTTTTGAAACCTTCCAGTTTTTTCATCACTTTTATTTAAGCCCTAATAAGAATTTAACAATCGAAATTAGGATTCGTCACTTCTCTATGAAATTCCTTTTCTTTTGATACCTCATTCGTCAAAATCCATCGCTCCTGAGAGCCGGAAAAGGGATCTATACTACCGTAATAATATATAGTAGTGATAGTATACCCGAGCGAGAACTCTCGCAATAGATATCAATCCTAATACCTAATATATTAGAAGTAGGAAAGCATATTTATTCGTATAAACAATATAATATTATCAAGAAAGTTTATTTAACACACACACATTTGGTGAAGCTACGTAGTTTGTAATGACTATGTTGAAGTTGCAGTTCATACTAAATAAATAATTAAATTACCCCACTGGAAAACATCTCTTCAATTTAGCAGTTAGGCAATTAAATCCAGCAATAACATTTTCTATGTGTAGTATTCATATTTAACAGCGCCCTTTAGGGTTGGACATGGAAAACAATATATATAATTTCCCACTCATTAAAAGTTTTAGTAAACAGACTCAAATTGATATAAAGTTGCCATGACAACGGCACTTACGCAATATGGCATGAGACCCGTGCGGACTTATATCGTGCGTTATCTCAAAAACGGTAGGTTTTAAGGATTTAAAACGCTAGACCAATATGATCCAATGGATCATATGTGATTTTGATGCCCGCGTCAAAATCTTTAAAACGCAACTTAACCCGTCTCGATCCGCCGACTTTCAGTCGTCAAATCTTTGAAACCTTCCAGTTTTTTCACCACTTTTATTTAAGCCCTAGTAAGAATTTAAGAAACAAAATTGGCATTCGTCACTTCTTTATGAAATTCCCTTTCTTTTGATACCTCACCCGTCAAAATCCATCGCTCCTGAGAGCCGGAAAAGGGATCTATACTACCGTAATAATATATAGTAGTGACTAGTAAACCCGAGCGAGAACTCTCACATAATCCCTAATACATTAGAAGTATAAGCGATATTAGGAAGCGACATACTTAATAAGTAATTAGCTTATCCTACTGGAAAACATCTCTTCAATTAAGCAGTTAGGCAATTAGATTCAGCTATACCGGTTTCTATGTGTATTATTCATACTTAACAGTTACCTTTAAGGTTGGACATGGAAACAAAATATAATTTCCCACTCATTAAAAGTTATTGTAAACAAACTCAAATTGATATAAAGTTGCCATGACAACGATACGTTCGCAAGATGGTATGTGGCCCGTACGGACCTATATCGTGCGTTATCTCAAAAACGGTAGGTTTTAAGGCTTTAAAATGCTGGACCAGTATGATCCAAAGGATCATACATGATTTTGATGCCCGCGTAAAAATCTGTAAAACCCAACTTATCCCGTCTCGATCCGTTGACTCTCAGTCGTCAAATTTGTGAAACCTTCCAGTTTTTTCATCACATTTATTTAAGCCCCTGTAAGATTTTAAGAAACAAAATCAGGATTCGTCACTTCTCCGTGAAATTCTATTTCTTTTGATACCTCACCCGTCAAAATCCTCAGCTCCTGAGAGCCGGAAAAGGGATCTATACTACCGTAATAATATATAGTAGTGACTAGTATACCCCAGCGAGAACTCTCGCATTAGATATCTTCTAATCCCTAATTCCAAGTATAAGCGATATTAGGGAATCATATTTATTCATGTAAACAATATAAGATTACCAAAAAAGCTTATTTAACATACAGTTTTGGTGAACCTACATAGTTTGTAATGACTATGTTGAAGTTACAATTAATACTTTATAATTAATTAGCTTACCCCTCTGGAAAAAATCTCTTCAATTTAGCAGTTAGGCAATTAGATCCAGCTATAACATTTTATATATGTAGTATTTATATTTAACAGTGCCCTTTAAGGTTGGACATAAGAAATAATATTTAATTTCCTACTCATTAAAAGTTTTAGTAAACAGACTCATCAACAGACAAAGTTGCCATGACAACGGCACGTACGCAAGATGGCATGAGACCCGTGCGGACCTATATCATGCGTTATCTCGAAAACGGTAGGTTTTTAAGCTTTAAAACGCTGGACCAATACGCTCCGTAGGAGCGTATATGATCTTGATGCCCGCGTCAAAATCTTTAAAACCCAACTTATCCCGTCTCGATCCGCCGACTTATAGTCGTCAAAACTTTGAAACCTCCCAGTTTTTTCATCACTTTTATTTAAGCCCTTGTAAGATTTTAAGAATCAAAATAAGGATTCGTCACTTCTCCGTGAAATTTCCTGTCTTTTGATACCTCATTCATCAAAATCCATCGCTCCTGAGAGCCGGAAAAGGGATCTTTACTACCGTAATAATATATAGTAGTGACTAGTATACCCGAGCGAGAACTCTCGCATTACACATCTTCTAATCCCTAATTCCAAGTATAAGCGATATTAGAGAAATATATTTATTCGTATAAACAATATAATATTATCAAGAAAGGTTATTTAACACACACTTAACACTAACACATTAACACTATGTTGAAGTTACAGTTCATACTTTATAAGTAATTAGCTTACCCCACTGGAAAACATCTCTTCAATTTAGCAGTTAGGCAATTAGATCCAGCTATAACATTTTATATGTGTAGTATTCATACATAGCAGTACCCTTTAGGATTGGACAGATGAAACAATATATAATTTCCCACTCATTAAAAGATTGAAAGACTCAAATTGATATAAAGTTGCCATGACAACGACACGTACGCAAGATGGCATAGGGCCCGTGCGGACCTATATCGTGCATTCTCTCAAAAACGGTAGGTTTTTAAGCTTTAAAACGCTGGACCAGTATGATCCAAAGGATCATACATGATTTTGATGCCCGCGTAAAAATCTCTAAAACCCAACTTATCCCGTCTCGATCCGCCGACTCTCAGTCGTCAAAGTTTTGAAACCTCCCAGTTTTTTCACCACTTTTATTTAAGCCCAAGTAAGAATTTAAGAAACGAAATTGGAATTCGTCACTTCTTTATGAAATTCCCTTTCTTTTGATACCTCACTCATCAAAATCCATCGTTCCTGAGAGCCGGAAAAGGGATCTATACTACCGTAATAATATATAGTAGTGATATTTAATTGGATTGGAAACCAAATTGCGTTTGTAACCTTTATTACCGAAACATATGATTTCTGAATTTAATTTTTGATATAAGTTCATTATGCCCTTCAAGTAAAGTACTCTTTTCGGTTCACCAATTTTAACAAAAATGTTGTAAATGTGCATTCATATCTATATAAAAGTCCTATTTACCAAATTTGAGATGTTTTACATTATATTTTAATATCATTTTTGATGAAAGTTTATTATGATCTTCAAGTAAAGTACCGCTTCCGGTTTTCCAATTTAGACGAAAATATAGTATGTTTTTTAAATCATTATATAAGATATAAATACTAAATTTGAGAAGTTTTGTATAGTATTTTAATATAATTTTTAATGGAAATCAGTTATGTCCTTCAAGTAAAGTACCACTTGCGGTGATCAAGGCGTGACCAAAAAGGGAGGTTTACAACTAGATTTTATAGCAATCCTAAATACAAAATTTCAACTTTCTACGGCTTACCGTTTTTGAGTTATGCGAGATACGAACGTACGTACAGACGCCACGACGAAACTAGTCAAAATGGATTCAGGGATGGACAAAATCGATATTTCCGTTGAAATCTGAAAACCGAAAATTTTCGCGATTACAATACTTCCTTTACTGCGTACAAGGAAGTAAAAAAGATGCATGGTTGTTTGATATTAATAGTAATTGTTGAGAATCATCGCATGACGTGTTAACGTTTCCATGACGATCGAAGGCAGTTCGAGGTAACGTTGAGAGCACTCACCACTTTCTTCTCTTGAGTGTTTTTAGTGCTTAGCGCCACGTGGTGTCATTTACCGCGCGGCAGCTGCTGTCATCAAGAAGTGCTCTTTCTTCTGATTAGGCTCCGCTTGGTGTTGCAACTTCTTAGCCTGGATTAGCTGGATAAGTAGCTCAAGTAATTACAACAGTTGCTCAGCTAACAGGAACCGTGGTTAGGAAGAGTGGTTAGCTTAGTTATGGGCGGTTAGGTTATACACCTATCTTGTAGCCTTTGAAGTTAAAACAAACTTCATGCGGGAATATTTTCAAGTCAATGAGTTTGCAAAGTTACTAAGAGTGAATAAACTGATTGAAGGACATAACTGATTTCCATTAAAAATTATATTAAAATACTATACAAAACTTCTCAAATTTAATATTTATATCTTATATAATGATTTAAAAAACATACTATATTTTCGTCTAAATTGGAAAACCGGAAGCGGTACTTTACTTGAAGATCATAATAAACTCAAATTATTCAATGAGATTCTGTGAATATTTTGAAATAATTTAAGCTAAAAATAGTAAAAAAATACCTTATAAGTATTAACTGACTACAGTAATTTTTTCGATTTGTGACGCTTTGTTGAACGAATTTCCCAACTGATCAAGGGAGATTCACAACTAGATTTTACAACAATCATAAATACAAAATTTCAACTTTCTACGGCTGACCGTTTTTGAGTTCTGCGAGATACTAACGTACGTACGTAGAAGTTTACGTACGTAGCAAACGTACCTTATAAGTATTAACTGACTACAGTAATTTTTTCGATTTGTGACGCTTTGTTGAACGAATTTCTCAACTGATGAGCGATTTCGCCTCCTAAATAATCCCCACGACGACAAAGCTCTTCGTGAATAAAATTGCTTTCCCAATCAAGATATGAGACGACGATATTAAAGCTCTTTCAACACAGCCCAATTCACATCTAATCACATTCACATTCAAGCTCTTTCTTTTCAATTATCCACAGTTTAATAATGATCAATCAATAATGATCGATCAATTTAAATGTAAATTTCCAATACTTAAAAAAATTAAAAACGTTAAAATAAAGAACTCTATTTTATTAACCTACCCGTCTTAAGGGATGGAACGTACTTGCATACCTACTTAAACATGTGTTCATCCCATGATTCCGCACATGTTAACATACAGAAATCTCCTAACGTCTGTGCGAGTAAACACACAGAAAGGAAATAAAAGTAGAGTAAAGTAAAGTAATGTATTCTCAAAAGATTCTTGAGTTTCGTTTAGGTGTGGAAGGCATTCCACACCTAAGTTTCAGTATTCATAGACGTCAACTTCAGGAACAACCCATCAATGTATTTAAGTAGATATGTAAGGACATTCCGCCCCCCCTCCCTCCCCCCAGGATCGATATGGTTATAAAACAGAGTTATTTCCGTAGTCAGATTTTATTTTTAATAAAATTATTTTTTTTAGAACATGTTCCTTAGTATATTCCTTAGAAGTAATCATCATGACAAAGAAAACATCCACGTTTTTATAAGTGAAACAGAGTCCATGGAGAGATTAAACAATAGTACTTACAATAAGTTGACATCCGCATGATGGTATAGAAAGATCAATCTAATTGGTCAGTTGACATCCGCATGATGGCATAGAAAGATCAATCTAATTGGTCAGTTGACATCCGCATGATGGTATAGGAAGATCAATCTAATTGGTCAGTTGACATCCGCATGATGGTATAGAAAGATCAATCTAATTAGGGAATGAGCAATCAAATGCCACTTCTATAAATTTGGAATCAAATTTTGAATTGCTCAGTTTTGAGTCTTTGGGTAGAGTAACATGCGTTATAGCTTGGCCTCGCTTCATTATCAGTTGTCTTCTGCATGATGGTATAGAAGGATCAATCCCTAATTAGTACTTACAATAGTATTAATAGTAAATAGTACATGGTACATGCTATAAATAATTTATTAAAAGGGAATTTATCTCCAAAAACGAACAAAACATCACTTTCCAGTTGCGAAATATAAAGAACTTATTTATTTAGGCTTACAGGCAAAAATATTTAGTGTCAAAAGTGGGATATTTCGAGAAAAAAAAATAATAATAAAGAAATCACTGAATATAGATAATCAGTAGACATACGCATGATGGTATAGAAGGATCAATCTAATTAGGGATTGATAAATTATTTGCAACTCAAATTATGAATTTAATTAAGACAAGAAATCAAATACATGTTGGTACTCACCAAGGTTTAAATGGATTAATATGTATTGATAATGTTAAATATTATCGTTATAGAATTTAAACAGACCAGATGCAAGCAAGGGAAATAAGGGACGAGCAGGTAGAGAAGGGTAACTGACAGGCGATGACAGATGTCACCACATAAGTGATAAGGGATAAGTTAATTTAAAAACCCTACTGAGAAGTTAACACTGTAACAATGCCAAAAGCTGGAACATATAATCAATTTTAAGAACTGGACCCCTTAGGCTTGGCTGGCCTCGAGGAAAAGTGGAAAAGGTATGATTAAATTAGACTAGTTGGATAATGGTTCGCAGATACCGGCTGTCAGGACAAGGGGTGGAGCCATCCGATGAAATCCCAGAATTTCCTCCCTCTATAAAACTAGTCGGCCAATGAACATCGTTTTCAACCCCCTCTTAGGCAAAATAAGAGAGAAAGGGGGAAAGAAGCAAAGAGGTGAAAAGGGAGACTGCTTAACTGATCGAGGCGGAGGCAGGACTTGGGGACTCAAGGGCGGAACAACGAGACTCTGAAGATGAGAAATGCGCTCTGGCTCCATGACTGAAGATATGCATGGGAACCCGAGGGAGAGATGCTGAGGAACCATCAACACCAACTAGTACAGATAAGAGATTTATGTTAAAACAATTAATGGCTAAGTCTAGGCTGAATCATTCCATGGTTAACTTTTTATTGTAATAGTTTGTTATTTTAATTTTGAAGAATAAAGATAAATGTTAGCAAGGAGGTAGTTCTTTGGTAACCATGCCAATATTTAATTTAAATATATTTCATTAAGATAGCAGTAACATTGATTAACATTAGTATTAAACTTAAAAGTAGGAACACTATCTTGGTTAATTATTAAATAATGATAAACACAAACCAGGCCTTTGGAAAGGTACCCAATTTAGAGGACAAGGTAAGAAATTCAAAAGTATTCATAAGCTTACTTAATTTTGGGATAATCATCTTCAATGATTGCCCAATGGAATTCCTATATATATATAGACTAATGTATTAGAGCTAAATAGATATCAAGCTCAACTCAAGTTAGAGAAACATAGCATAAATAAATGGCATCCCTTGTGGGGACTTACCATCCAGTTTAGTAATTAACCATTTAGTAATTAGTAATTAACCATTTAGTAATTAGTAATTAACCATTTAGTAATTAGTAATTAACCATTATTAAATTAATTAATTTAATTAGCAAATGATTGTTTTAACATTCATTAACGATAGTATTAATATGATTATAAAGATCAATGTGATTACAAATAGATGGAATGATTCAGATGGATTAGGTGACCTATTTTTCTTAATTTCCCAATTTGATAAATATGCTTGCATGTAGTTGGTTATCTATGTTGATTCTATTTTTTAATCTTAATTTTCGCATATATTGTGTATCAATGTCCGCGTAACGATTCGATATTGGGTCACGAAAATTCTTTCATTATCTCTTTGTTTCGATACCTCATTGAAGTTAGACTGTCCCAGTACTTCTTTTTATTTTACATATTCCGTGAATTCCGTCTCCGAAAATTTATTACAGCTTCACGATGACCGACAGAAGGACGCGTTCGGCTACAAGAGCATTAAGAGAAGGGGAAGCAGATGCACATGATTCTGAATATGCAGAAAGAGAAGATATAACAGAGAAGTCCATATCGACAGATGAAGAAGTGGAGGCAGCAGCAATCATGGAGGGCGGACCACAATTAATGACAGTAGAGAGGCCAGAAAACACAAACCTCCTAATGGAAATACTTAGAAAAATGGAAGAAAATACCAGAAAAATAGTGAAAAGCTTAAATGAAAATGCAAGAAAAACAAATGAAAATATTAGAAGTATGAAGAAGACTATGGAAGAGTGTATGAAGAAGACTATGGAAGAAATTGCAAGAGTGACGGAAGATACAAACGAAACAGAAGAAAAACATATTAGAAACATAGAAAGTCCAATAAAAGATAATGAAAACGAATACCAGATTGAAGAACATGTAGGCCCACTTGTTGAAGAAAACAATAAAATAGACCTCTTCGAGGAAACAACCTTTTCCGAAGAGAGTATAAAGGCTGAAGACGCCAGAGAACTTACAGAAGAAAAAGAGATAGCAGGTGAAGAAGATCCTAAGTTAAAAGATGACCCCGAGGAATCTCTTAATATGAAAGAAGCCCATCAGATAGAAGTCCAAGAAGAGATGAGTCACCCAAGTCCCAACACGTCTAATATAACGGAAGTCATACCACCACTTATCTTAAGCTCACCCCCTATTGTAAATAAAAATTTAGAGAGAGCTCTACAATCAAAATTATGTCATCATATAATAAGCGGTCGGAATATGAGAATCCCTAGGAAGTTAGCAAAAATAAATAAGAAAAAAGGGCTTAAGAGAATTAAAATAAATCGAGGAGAGAGGAAAAGGCCAAGACACTTGTTGTTTAGGAGCAAGCGGTTGCTGGCAGATACGAGGAACTACCTCAGGGGTATGGTTAAGAAAAAAATGACCTTCACACTGGCTGGAATACGGGGCGCTTGACAAAACAAGATTTGGACTATGGACTTCGAAAGGAAACTTACTAAAATATATAATAGTCGATGCAATAGTCTTAATAATATTAAAATATAAAAAATTACCCAGAGGTCTCACCAGATTAATTGCTAATTAAAAATTAAGATAAATAAAAGTAAAGGTAATAAAAGCATTTTATGAAGAGGAATATGGCTTAATACAAAGTCATCATTATATCAATTTTAGTTTAATCCATTTGTTTTATATGATAGGCCGGGTTAAGAAAAGAAAAACCCACAGTTTTGTTTTTAACGCCGAATGCAGCCATGGAGTAAGCAGTTTACCACCACGAATGAGTACCCCAAGGAAGAATCACCTAAAGAATGTCTGTATAAAGGTTAAATTATTTTTGAGAAGAATCCTGAAGTTGAAGTAGACGCAGTTCCTTCATATCTCCCGAAAGTGGGATTGATTATTTCAGTGATAAACTCATTATAGAAGACGCAGAGAGCTTCTGATTTGCCCAGAAAACTGGGATTGTATTTTTTTATAAAATCCAGCATTCATATGACCCGAGGTGGGTGAAGGTTGATATATATCCTATGTTGGGACGCACTTTTAATTTGATGTATAATCCATGGTGCAGATAAGAGCCAGGCGAGTAAATTCTAATAAGTAAAAGGCCGTTTATAAAAATAAACAATTTGTTGTTCGGTAATAAATTTAATAATAAATTTACCATTGCATATTATAATCCTCTTATATCATTTAGGAAACCTATTACAGGAAAAGTTTTTTAGTAAGTATAAATGTTTAAAGATTTTAGGTAAATAGATGATTGGTTCATTCACTTTTTGTAGGAATATCATAAGGTGAGATTTTGAAATCTAATTAAACATCCACAGTTTCGTATTTTTTACATGGGTAATTTTTTAAACTTTGTAACTCTATCCGGTAGGATTAAAATCAAATATAATTGGCAATATTAATTTGAAATACACTATGGAAAATATGGCAACCCTTATTAGTTGTTTTAGGTACAGGAATAAATTTGGCTTTGCCAAACGGCGGGCAGTTGGAGTCAGAACGAATTATTCGGAAGGTTTAAAATAACTCACCCTGTACTTAAGATAAGAGGAAGTTTTAAATAAAATCTTTAGGAGATTAAAAATCTGTATAAAAAATAATGATTAGTAATAGTTCAATCGGCATTGAACCGTCGGTTTTACTAAGCTTTTTATTTTTTAATTTTATTGTTATTATTATTATTAGTTCAATGTAAATAATAGATAATCAACTATACATAATATCTTGATAAATAAAGTAATAACATTGTGTGGGAAACAAGCCATTAAAGGTTATTGACAACACTATTTGTGTTTCTTTCTTGTTTTTTGTTTTTTGTGTGTGTTAAGGGACACAGGTAAGAGCGACCTCTAGGAATTGCCAAGTAGCTATGCCTTGTTGATCCTAGAGCACTTAACACCCTAGTTTGAAATGATTAATGATATATGAATCTTTTTACTTAAGTAAAAATTTTGTAAAGATAGAAGATACGCTAAAATGTAAATATAGTAGATAGGTTAGGTTTATCTTCTTAGTAATAGTTTTTTTTTGTTTTGTTTGTAGAAACAGAACATTGTAAATATTGTAAAGGTGGAAAAATTGTAAATATTGTAGATATATTCTTCGGATGATCAATATAGATTATAAGTTATGTGTGTAGCTAAACCATACGGAGTGATTCAGGACTTAATAACATTAGAATATTTTTGTAAATACAGTGATTAGTATTACGGTGATCTTTAAGTGTTGTTTAAGAAGATGAAGAGAAAAATGTCCCCTTTCAGGCTTCATTTTTCTCTTCCTCCCACCCCACGGATAATAATATGTATTGATATTGTTAAATATTATCGTTATAGAATTTAAACAGACCAGATGCGAGCAAGGGAGATAAGGGACGAGCAGGTAGAGAAGGGTAACTGACAGGCGATGACAGATGTCACCACATAAGTGATAAGGGATAAGTTAATTTAAAAACCCTACTGAGAAGTTAACACTGTAACAATCCCAAAAGCTGGAACATCTAATCAATTTTAAGAACTGGTCCCCTTAGGCTTGGCTGGCCTCGAGGAAAAAGTGGAAAAGGTATGATTAAATTAGACTAGTTGGATAATGGTTCGCAGATACGGCTGTCAGGACAAGGGGTGGAGCCATCCGATGAAATCCCAGAATTTCCTCCCTCTATAAAACTAGTCGGCCAATGAACATCGTTTTCAATCCCCTCTTAGGCAAAATAAGAGAGAAAGGGGGAAAGAAGCAAAGAGGTGAAAAGGGAGACTGCTTAACTGAGGCGGAGGCAGGACTTGGGGACTCAAGGGCGGAACAACGAGACTCTGAAGATGAGAAATGCGCTCTGGCTCCATGACTGAAGATATGCAGGGGAACCCGAGGGAGAGATGCTGAGGAACCATCAACACCAATTAGTACAGATAAGAGATTTATGTTAAAACAATTAATGGCTAAGTCTAGACTGAATCATTCCATGGTTAACTTTTTATTGTAATAGTTTGTTATTTTAATTTTGAGGAATAAAGATAAATGTTAGCAAGGAGGTAGTTCTTTAGTAACCATGCCCACATTTAATTTGAATATATTTCATTAAGATAGCAGTAACGTTGATTAACATTAGTATTAAACTTAAAAGTAGGAACACTATCTTGGTTAATTATTAAATAATGGTAAACACAAACCAGGCCTTTGGAAAGGTACCCAATTTAGAGGACAAGGTAAGAAATTCAAAAGTATTCATAAGCTTACTTAATTTTGGGATAATCATCTTCAATGATTGCCCAATGGCATCCCTATATATATATAGACTAATGTATTAGAGCTAAATAGATATCAAGCTCAACTCAAGTTAGAGAAACATAGCAGGATTATATCAAACAGAAAAGTAAAAAGAAACCAGTGCAAACTTTTCTGTTTGATATAATCCATTTAAACCTTGGTGAGTACCAACATGTATTTGATTTCTTGTCTTAATTAAATTCATAATTCATAAATGTTTTATAATACTGATTAATATTAATCTAATTTAATACATATAATAATACCAAATTATATTTTGAATTGATTATTTTTGAATTTTTTGTGTGTTTTTAGAACTGAGGATGAATGTATACCATTCGAAAATAGTTTTCAATAAAACAAATTTATAGAAGTGCCAAATAATTTATCAATCCCTAATTAGAATATTGATAAAGTAAGGATGAACGTTTCCGCAGTAGAATATAGCTCTAAGTATAAGAAAACAATGAACACTTCTCTTCTTCAGCAACACTCCTGTTTCGAAAAAGACATAGTATCATCATGTTGAGGATGCAAAATGCAATCACAAAGCATAATCTGACAGGAAATTGTGAAACTGGAAGTAATTAGGAAGAATGTGGTCTTTAAGACGTCTTCGGCGCCCAATGGTTTACTGAGGAAAAGATTCAGACAATATCTGACTATATTAAGATTAATAAAAGGAAATTATCCAGCAGATATCAAAATAGAGTGCAAAGGCCATATAGTGGAATTATCCAGCAGATATCATAATAGAGCGTAAAGGCCATATAGTGGAATTTTCCAGCAGATATCATAATAGAGCGTAAAGGCCATATAGTGGAATTATCCAGCAGATATCATAATAGAGCGTAAAGGCCATATAGTGGAATTATCCAGCAGATATCATAATAGAGCGTAAAGGCCATATAGTGGAATTTTCCAGCAGATATCATAATAGAGCGTAAAGGCCATATAGTGGAATTTTCCAGCAGATATCATAATAGAGCGTAAAGGCCATATAGTGGAATTATCCAGCAGATATCATAATAGAGCGTAAAGGCCATATAGTGGAATTTTCCAGCAGATATCATAATAGAGCGTAAAGGCCATATAGTGGAATTTTCCAGCAGATATCATAATAGAGCGTAAAGGCCATATAGTGGAATTTTCCAGCAGATATCATAATAGAGCGTAAAGGCCATATAGTGGAATTTTCCAGCAGATATCATAATAGAGCGTAAAGGCCAAATAGTGGTATTGAAACCAGGTGGATAGCTAGTGCATTCTCTCAGGCTCAATCGCATGTAATAATCAAAGACTACTACCGTCTAGATTTACAAAATTTGGCTATCGATTTATAGATAAAAGCATTTGTAACTGATTAAAAGAAATTAATAAGGACCGTAATAAATATATAAATATCTATTAATATGCATAAATAATAAATTAATTACCATTCATCCAGTCACTCGAATATGAAAATTTCAGTCTAGTAAAAACTTCAGACCATATGAATTAATTAAATATACTTCTCAAATAACACAGGCCAACGATGAAAAAACTTTTCTACTGAAAATAACTTATTCCTATAGTTTTTAGGGTGCTGAATCCAAATATGATATTAAAAAAGCTGATCACCCACAATTTCTTTACATTTTATAGTTAAATTTATTAAATTAAGCGATTTTTAAGGAATTGAACAGCTTTCAGTCTTAGGCCTCATGAAACAATTAGGCCTTAAGTTAGGCCTCACGAAACAATTTGTAAAGGCTTTGCCTAAAGATGGACCATGTTTCAAGTATCTCTGCCAAAAGTGTCCATGCCTTTCAGAAGCTAAACTAAAAGAAGGTGTCTTTGTCGGACCTGATATTAGAAAAATGATGTTTGATGTTAACTTTGAATCCACAATGACCTTAAATGAGAAAGAAGCATGGGTATCATTCAAGCAAGTCGTTACAAAGTTCTTGGGAAATGAAAAAGACCCAGAGTATGTATCTATTGTAGCTAACGTTTTACAGAAGTTTAAAAAGTTAGGATGTTTGATGAGCCTGAAACCTACGGAAAACTATGGGTGATACAAAAAACTAAGGTCAGATTTAGATTCAGCACATAAAATCTACAAAGCTTTGAAAATCTGCACTGGATTGATAATCGAAGATTATAAGTTTTTCCTTTAAATCGTGGAATTATTAAATATTAAAAATTATCCAGAAGAATGTAGTTGTGGAGAAATAAAATCCTTTACCGAAACAAAATACAATACTACTTTTGTTTCCTTAAAAATCAAAACTGTATTTTATTAAAAACGCTGTAAATTACTATACAGTAGTTTATTATTTCCGAATAGTAATATTTCAATAATATCTGGTCTGCCTATTCTCAGTACTTTCCGAATTGCTTTGGTTTACATTTCAGATAATTCTGTTCATTATCTTTCAAATGAGCATTTGGAGTGTATCGGGAAAGGAACATGTGCAGAATACTTTATAAAACATAACTACCAAGTTCAGTAAAGAAAATAAGCAGTTGGCACCAAAGGAACAGAAATTGGAAGCTTGTCCCAAGACGATCGCCGTGAGAGTACCGACCTGGGAGTGTTAAGAAGAAACTGTGTCAATGCAAGTAGGCTGAGATGGTTAGGACATGTAATCAGAGGCTAAAATGGCACAGAGGAAATATTGAATGTGTGCTTCAGTGGGGAAAGAAAAAGTAAAGACCAAGGAAGCTAAAGGAGGTGCAGAAATAATCCAAGGAAGGATAAAGTGGAGAGATGCGAGGAAGTCAGAAACCCAATTGATAAGTCAGAAGGCCTAGGGCTACTATGACCAGCAGCGCCATAAAATTAGGCTACGAAGTTCATTACGCTATATCTCAGCTAATACTGCTCCGATTTAAATGTTTTTATTTTTTTACTTTTTATAAGGAATTTCATCAGCTTTGGATTGAATATAATAAAAAAAAGAAGCTAAAGGAAGTACGGCGTACGATGGACGGCGGACGGAAGGATTTTTTATTATTCATTATTTGGATTCTACGTATCTTGAAACGTAAAACCTCAAATTTTGAGGGGGTTACAAACTTTTTTTCCTAGGCCGATTACAAAGGTCTATTTATTAAAAATAATAAACCAAAAGCAGTTATATAAATCTTTTTTTCCATTTTTTTTTTTAGTTTAATGCCGTGTTATGCTGATTCCAAAACACTCGCATTTCCCGTCTATCTTTATAGTGACCGAGGTTTGGGCTTATAAGACTTTAATCGTCATTCATATTGATTCTTTTTCTGATATTTTTTTTTTATGCTTTGTTATGCTGATTCCAAAACATCTTTCATTTCCCCTCTATCTTTATAAATGACCGAGTTATGAACTTATGAGATCTCTATCCGACCGCCATTTTAAAACAAACAGACCGATGGTAATGTCGAGTTTCGAGTATCAACCTGGGGTGATCTGTGACATTGGTGCCGAATTTCAAGAAAATTGGCTCAATAGTCTCGGGGAAAAGCTGCGAACGGCGTACGGCGGATTTTTTTTTATTCGATATTTGGATTCTACGTATCTTGAGACGTAAAACCTCAATTTTTGAGGGGGGTTACAATTTTTTTTTCCTTGGTCGATTACAAAGGTTTATTATTTAAAATAATAAACCAAAAAAAGCTATCTTAACAACGCATGATTGCTTATATTTTATAAATAATTAGCAGGAGCCTGCTAAATAAACGAAAATATCGTTTTGCTTGGAAATTTTAAACTGGAATACTGAGCCTTCAAGTTCTGCCATTTGGGTGGCTTAAATTCCCGATATAAAGGAGAGAGATGAAAGATCGGCTCCTGTGACCTTAATAACCGCGGGGGCGACCCATTTCGGCAATAAAAAGGAAAGGACCCACAGCAATTAAATATCATTTAGTCAAATAAAAAAGGACAATAGCTTCAGGAGCCTTCGAAGCATCCTCGCATAATTGGTTTTTGATTAAGCTAAAGGTTGACGCCTCAGTTTGACTTACCCTCATCCAGTTACTTTTATCATCTCCTACCTTTATCACTCTTATCTCTTACCTTTATCACTCTTATCTTTTATCTTTATCACTCTAATCTCTTACTTTTATCACTCTTATCTGTTACCTTCTGTATTTATCTCTTTATCATCTGTCACCTTTTGCATTTATAAGTAAAATATCGATGACTCTGATTCATTGATGATATTAATTTTTTCCCGATAATTAAAGAAAACATTGTTTTGTTACAGTAATAAACCATTTACCTCTTAAACTCGAAAAGTTCAGAAAGCAGGGGTAAACCAAAATGTACCATAATAAACCAAAATGTTTATTGAACATATTCATTTGTTAACTTTAATAATTACTAACTAATAAAAATGAAATAAAAACAATTATGTCTTCTTAAAAAACTATGTTACAAAAAAGAAAGTAAGGATTTATGAAAGTAAGGATAAGCATGATAAATGTTATTATAAAACCTAACTGACTTAAAGCTGATAAACTTTATCTGATAAAGTATAATTTTCATGGCAGGCGGCTACAATTAATAAAGTTTATAAAGACCTCAATGTTCGTAGCTTCTGGAGCTTAATTAATCGATCCTGCCTCCACGAACTCTTGAGAGTTGAAGACGGGGAGGTACGCCCTGTACTCACGTACACTGCCTTAATATTTATAACAAATATGGCAATATTTGTGCTTGTGGACAAATGTATTTTATTTTGGTTGGCCGCAACAGAAAAAATACAGCCTATTGGAGTTTGTATCCGTGTTTGTTATTCGTATAACTCTCAAACACTCTCCCGGAATATTCCAGATGGTTACTTAAGAGATAATTAATTTTCGCAAAAAGATTCAATTGTAAATTTTATATTGGACTCCTCCTCTGGAATTTAGGTTGCTGAGAGATTGCTATATCATCTTAAAATGATATGAATCGAATCGAGTTTGCCTAAATTTTTACTTAAGTAATTCTGATTTAAATTATACACTGTAATTAATGTTTATTACAGAATGTAATTTCTGTTTCTGTATGAATTCAGACATACAAGCGTGTTCTCAATAAAATAAAAAGAAATATGGGTTAAGTTCCTGAATCTGAAGACGTCTTCAGTATAAGCTCCGCTAAGTTGAACTTGTAACTCAAGTTGGCAACCCTAATGAACCTGACTGGTCCGACGTCTCAGAGACAACTCACTGCTGGAAGTCGCCTAACAACGGAGAACCGCCATTTAGTCTCTAGACATTCCCTCTTATTAAATCAAAATATTACAGTCATCTGAGCAAATAATAATACAACAAGTAGAAACGTTATTACTAAAAGTAGTAATAATATAAAAGTTTATATACACTTTTCTAAATAGGTATACATCTTTTAAACCAACATCCAGAGGTATATCATCTGAATCCGTACATAATCTGTAATAAATGCAAAAGATGATTAAGTTTGCGAGTTCTAAGCGTTCAATGAGTGGCATCTGTAATAGGTAAGTGTTGAGGTCTACGTTTGAGACATAAGGTAATGTAGAGAAATGATAGATCAGATAAAGAAATTCAGAAAATTGACCACAATAAATTTATGAAATATTGGGTTGATATTTTAAGCAAAATTAATTTCCATTCCATTATAAAAAAAAGGCTCCAAATTATTAAACTTAAAATTACAATGGTTTATTATTTCCCAATAGTTATATTTTAAAAATATTTGGTCTGTCTATTCACACTACTTTCCTTATCGGCTTGGTTTGGAGTCCAGACAATTAAATTATCTTTCAAATGAGCATCTTAGAAGGCTTGGGATATATAACGTTTTCGTGTTATCAAATAACTAACAGGTAATAAAAATGTGAACTGTTTTCCATAGGAACATATGCAGGATACTATATAAAACATTCCTATCTAGCAAGTTGACCATAAGAACATTTGCAGGATACTATGTAAAGCATTCCTATCTAGCAAGTTGACCATAGGAACATATGCAGGATACTATATAAAACATTCCTATCTAGCAAGTTGACCATAGGAACATATGCAGGATACTATATAAAACATTCCTATCTAGGAAGTTGACCATTGCACAGTACAGGGCCAAAGCCAGACTCCCCACCATCAGAAAATAGCAGTAGAATAATGGCGGGTAAGAGCCTTCTTCGTAAATCTGAAACTTCTCAAGTCTCAACTGTTATCTAAAGCAACGAAATTAAAATTATATAAAACCTTTATTTTTATTGGTTTATTTATTAGGCCGAAAAAAGCTTTCGTACTTCTTCAAAACTAAAAAGTGAAAACAAAATTAATATTTTTTTACGAAAAACTATTTTAGATTGATTAAAAGTTTTTTAAATAAAAAAAATCATTTATTTTATTATTTATTCCCTTTTAGAGAGAGCTTGACATATTCGGGGATATGAGAAATGGAAGAACGCGTTGGATAAAGATGATGGGTGCATGCCGGCAATATCTCACTGACTGGCAAGGTTTCAAATCTGTAACTTACTGCTAGTCATAATTAGTTTGGTCCCCTTCCAACAAGATCAGTAACCTATCTTCTCTGTAGTCAGTGCAGCAGCTGCTGATTTGGTTAGTCCTAAAAAAATATTAGAATTCCAAGAGAAAGAACACAACTTTTAAATGCTCAGAGAAGAAGTTGGAAGATGTGACTTTGATTAACTAAGTTTATAAATGATCAAAAGAAGAGTTCAAAAAGGAGAGTGAGGTGGATTATATATATTTTTCTTTCTCGAATGTATTTTTATGAAAGGATCACTTATTTATTGCGCAACCTCTAACTAATTCTAATAATTAGGGATTGATCCTTCTATACCATGCGGATGTCAACTAATTCTAATAAGTTCAGATGAGTAGATTATCTTCTCCTATCGCTTCGTAATTAATAGAAAACAATTACCAAACAAAGAAACCTTTGTACAAATGAAAAGTTTAAGAAGAGTGTCTTATCGATCTGCTTTTTTGGTCTGACGCAATCTGATGAAAGCGACTCCTGAAATAAGAAGCACTACGTCCGTCTTAAATACATTGCAGGAACGTGCTCAGGCCCTTGTAGTATCTAAGTTTCATCGAATTCATTACGGCTCTCTCACTCACCTCTTCCTATCAATCATCTCCGTCCATGCTTGTCGGATAAAAATAATTAATTGTTTTGATTTATATAATATTGGGCTAACTTTTAAAACTTTGCTCTATTTTACAAGGCATCCAATCGAAATGGATGAAGAGTGTATTTAAGGAATCATACAAGTTGCTAACAACGCAAGGATCTATAGCAGAAGGCCGGTCTTTAGTAATGGCAGGCAATCTATAGTATAGCAGAAGGCCGGCCTTTAGTAATCTATAGTATAGCAGAAGGCCGGCCTTTAGTAATGGCAGGCAATCTATAGTATAGCAGAAGGCCGGCCTTTAGTAATGGCAGGCAATCACGCCCTCCAAGGATCTATAGTATAGCAGAAGGCCGGCCTTTAGTAATGGCAGGCAATCACGCCCTCCAAGGATCTATAGTATAGCAGAAGGCTGGCCTTTAGTAATGGCAGGCAATCTTTAGTATAGCAGAAGGCCGGCCTTTAGTAATGGCAGGCAATCACGCCCTCCAAGGATCTATAGTATAGCAGAAGGCCGGCCTTTAGTAACGGCAGGCAATCACGCCCTCCAAGGATCTTTCACTCTATAAATCTAAAACCTTTGTCGGTGTGGTCACTGTTAGCTTTTATATTGACTAGCTATTCATTGCGTCGACATGCCCAGTGATGCGAATAGAGTGAATACCCATAGGACTTAAATTATATTTAAATCTATTTCCTTGGAGAGAATATAAGTAGAAAGAATGACTTTATACATTGCCTCTGGCGGTGATGGTAATTTTAGAGTACTTTATACATTGCACCTGGCGGTGATGGTAATTTTAGAGTACTTTATACATTGCACCTGGCGGTGATGGTAATTTTAGAGTACAGAAATAAAAATGAGACTAGGAAAATTATTAAATTTACTAAATTAAGAAAATAGTAAAAGAGTACAGAAGTTTGAAACTGCATCATTAAATTTCCTATTATTCAATATACTTGGTAAGTTGAAAGCTTATTAAAATAATTATCTTTTTATTAATTTTGTAATAATCAGCTAGTCAGGCCAATAGGCATCCTTACACTATATAGCGTTATTTTCCTCTTACTTTCGAGCTATACAAAGGGCTAAGGAATCCATTCTAGAAAATATTCAGAGGCTTTTGGTGAAACCCTCATACATACGTATGCTATTCTCCTTTATAGGTACTCTAGACAAAAACAAAACCAAAATAAAGGCAAAAATATTTACCAATTTGCATCTACAGATTCCTAAGAACGTGAACTTATACTTTTACCGGTTTATATAAAACTTTATAAAAGAGCATTTTCTTATAAATTTTTTTTCAACATTTATATTGTGTAATGATGGGAAAAAATATAAAGTATTAGGCTATAATCATTTTAGAAGTGCCCCAGTAGGCAAGTATTAAATCGAGAGACTTAATATAATATGGACAATATAATATGGACAATATAGCATAGACAATATAATATGAACAATATAATATGAACAATGTAATATGTACAAATATGGCTAGAGTAATCTCGTGATCTCTTGCTGTGAGATTGTTCAAAAACAAGATTACTCTTGCCAAGTTTTGCAGTTCATCAGTTCACTGCATCTGAGAAATTTCGTGACATTCCTTTATATTAACTTTTATAATTATATATGTAATGGAATAAAAAAAAAATGTAATTTAAAAGTTTCTAGATAATTAAATGGCAATGTTCTATTTACGGCAGTTATCAACCCAGCAGGCTATTACGGTTTGCTTTAGAACTCAGATCTGATTGCTGTCGAGAAATATTTCAAGTTCAAAATGATGGCCGTAGACCACAAATAATACCTCCACGTGCTAATAGTGTTGTGGAACGGATCTTGGTATAATTGTGTTTGGGGAGGTGAGTAGGGCGCTGAGGATATCGCTGTTTATCCTGGACAGATCGAATCCTGGAACTGTTCCAATAACTGGAACCGAAGCTCCAGCTCCACTAGGCTACTTATCATAAATATGGGTTCCCGGACATCCTTGGAGCATCAATTCACATTTAGATATCCTCGCTCATTACGAGAGTACCTATATAGCAAATAAATATTTTATTTTTGAGATAGAACTGCTGAAACATAAATCATATAACTATAAATATATAATTATAATACATATAAAGCTAATTAATGTACCGTTGAAGGTAATGTGTATTACTTAATGTGTATTAATTAATGTCCTCACTGGGCAACGGGTTTTCGCGCCGCAGAAAGTGAAGGTAAGGTGCAAAAGTCAAACGGACGGAATGAAAGTCAATTATGACCTTCAAGTAAAGAACCACTTTCGGTGATCATGTTGTTACCAAAAAGAGAGGTTCGCTACTGAATGTTACAACAAAACCAAAATATAAAATTTTAACTTTCTATGGCTAACGTTTCTGAGTTATGACGAAACTAGTCAAAATGGATTCAGGGATGGTTAAAATGAATATTTCCGTTGAAATCTGAAAACCGAAAATTTTCGCGATTACAATAGTTCCTTTAATACGTGCATGTAAGTGAAAAAGATGTATAATGAAATGAAAATAAATCTTACAAAATATGTCTCCTATAGTATCTGAATAAAAATTTAGAAGAAAGCGAAAATAAAAAGGAAGAAGTTTTTTCAATCGGTACTTGTTTCCAAACATAGCCATCTCTCCAATTAACTGTTAACGGTATAGGCTCATACAATAATAATAATGCATAGAATAATGCATAACCGTCCGGACATTTTGATTATAGACCTTCTATTGATTATAGAAGTGGCCAGAATTGTAAATGTAGCCGTCCCAAGCGATTCCAACGTATTGACCAATAGGGCTGAAAAAATTAGGAAGCATCTACAACTTGGCCATAGAGTTGAAATCACTTTATCATCTAGCAAAAGTGGTGGTGACTCCACTAGTCATTTCCTCGAATGGACTAATACTCAAAAGCACAAGAGATGATACGGAAGACCTTGGTCTGGATCTAGAAAAATTAAAATTAGCCCAGAAGGCAGTTCGTCTGGATACATGCAGGATTGTCAGAAATTTTTTAAATAAGTGAAATCATCTGCATTCCCTTGATTGTTTTTCCGGGATGTAGATGCAACTCCAGGAATCTGAGAGAAGAAAAGAAAAAAATAAATAATAAACTCTTTATTTGTTCTGGAACAAGTCCCTTCAGAATAACAATTACAGGCAATGATAGGTGGGCTTCAGGGCCTTAGCGTAGATGATATAGGAACATAAGCGTTAACAAATAATTAAAAAAAGGAAAAAAAAAAGAAAATTCAATAAATAAATACAAATGAATATCATAACAAGTCATTATGCAATAACACCTAGGATAAGAAACAGGTATTAATAGTCTAATTGATTACGCCTTAAAACAAAAACTACACGAACTTCTTATGTTGATAAGATATGATAAAATTAGATAAGAAATAACATATTTACAAATGTTGGGTGAAATAAGAGAAAATCTATTTACAATGTTTTTTGGAACTGGATGGAAAATAAGTGATAGAATAAGCGGGATTTGAAGGTGATAAAAGTATATGGAAGGAGGAATGGAAGGAGGAATGGAATTCCATAAGGATGAGGATCGGACAAGAAAAGATCTGTCAAAAGCTGCGGATCGGTGAGCCGCTGTATATAAATCTGAAGGCCGAGAACGGGTATGACGATATTATAATGTATAATTATTATGTGATATATTAGAGATTTATAACTCGTTATCGGGGCTGCGATATCTGGAAGGGTGCTGGGAGGATTAGGGAAGAAGGAGGGGAGTAGTTTGGTGGAAGGTGGAGGGTAGTTAGGTAGAAGGGAGGAGGGAGGGGGGGGGGGGTGAACAACACTCAGCGGGAGAAGATTCTCATTTAATAAATGGCCCATCCTTTAATGATACATTGCTCTTCTTCAAGAGCGAGCTCGTTAGGTAGCCTCTGAGAGCAGCGAGGGGATGAGTTGAGAGCAGCGAGGGGGAGAGGGGGAATTGAGAGTAGCGATATGGGGATCCGAATCGTTTTCTTAATAATCATTTAGACCTAGATAAGGTTAATTTCTGCTTTATTTTATCAAAGTTTTATTTAATGTTTAGATCAAATTTATAATCGCATAACATAAAATGCAACAAGGGACCTCATAAAGAAGACGTTTGCGCTCTCAAGAATAGCTTGATTATAACTAAAGGATAATTGTGTCTCGTCATCTGCAGTATCTCAAGTCCAAGCTATGAACTAATAATCTGATGATAGGCGTGGCATTAAAATTGAGATTACGGCCGTTACCGAAAGTTTTGAACACTTCATTTTGGTTCCGAAAATAGAAAGTCTCCAGAACTAGAGCCTTGTTTGGATTCAGATTCAGCAATACTGGGTTTATTATAGCTTGAGATTTTGTTATAAAAAAATATTTTTATTTAATGCCTTTAGATAGAAATGATATGGGGTGCTATTTATTGAACATACCGACAGTTACAACATACGACAGTTGAACATACCGACAGTTACAACATACTACAGTTGAACATACCGACAGTTACAACATACGACAGTTGAACATACCGACAGTTACAACAGACGACAGTTGAACATACCGACAGTTACAAGTAAGTGAAATGTGAATATTGTATTATGTTGGCTATAGTGGATTCCTCTAAAGAATTTGCAACATTTTGGAATTTGTACGGAGGCAAGCTGTAACAAGCAGTAATTCGACAAGACAAATAAGCTCTGGGTTTTATTCAAGAGTCGTCTTAACAGTCCCGTCCCGTACACTCAGAGGCGCAGATTAATATTTGTCGATCCAGAGGTCATTCACAGTAAAGTGTAACAAGTAGTCAGTAAAAAACGGCTAACCATTAATATAAATATAATCTTTAAAATATATCAAACAAATTAATTTTAAGAAATACAAATTAGCATTAAGTAAAAAATGATCTGATTAAAAAAAAATCTGGTTTATCCACTCAGATGTATCCACTCACAGGACACGTTATCGACGGAAAGTCCAATACACAATTGTTTGATGTAATTTCGCTAATATTGGTCTGATAAGGTTTGTTTTTTATTTTTAAGTTTAACTTTTTGGATAATTTAATTACCTTTCAAATGAGCATCTGAAATGTTCTGGGAGATGCATAGTTTTGTCGAAAACAAAAAAAAGTAACCAGGAACACTCGCAGAATGCTTTAAAAACACGGCTCCGCTTGTTCAACAGACACACATAAAACCATTGAAAACTGCATATCCAAAATTTGACCCGATTACAATACCTTCCTTACCTATAAGGTTACGAAAGTGAAAATATGATACATTGATCCAAAGGGTTCGGGCCAGAGATAAACTCGGAATGTTCAAAAACTCCTAAAAATAATGTTGTATATTAACATTTTATAATAATTTGGAAGTTTAGAGTGTAAATTAAGTGTTGAGGTTATCGTATCGTAAGAGGAATATCTCGTATCGTACAATTAACAAAGTCGATGCGTGCAAGTCTTAAAAAATACTTTATTAAACAGAGTACAAAGTTACATGATATAAAATAGTGAGCTACTGACAGTGTTAACTACAGATAGACTCTACTAAAGATATTACTACTAGACTTAAAGCTAACATAGTGAGAGTGTACTGTCTCACATTCTAATTCTTACATTCTACCTTACACTCTGATTAAAATTCTGATTCTACATTACACTACATTCTGATTGATCTGTCCGTTTCAGATAGGTTTTTATACATACAATAGGAAAGGGGAAGGTTAAGGAAATAACACTTGTTTAACCCTGATAAGTAGGAAGCAAAACAGTAACTTCCTGGGTTATAAACCCTATTTAATAACTAATACTTCCTGGGTCAATGCCATGTGTCAACTGTACGGGCAGTATCTCGTGAGGTAGCAGTATTTCGTATCGTATGAGCAATATCTTGTTCTTATCAATGTTGTAAGACGATACCATGTACGAGCAGTTCCTTGTCATTATCAATCTTGAGAAGAGGACACCAGGTATATTATGGAGTGTAATAATTTACGGGTAATATTCTAAAAGAGAGCCAGTTTTAAAGTTGCTACAAAATTTGTGACATCATAGTTTAGAATAGATTTTTGTTTTGGTAGGCCACTTCTAACTTCATGAATTAATCCATTCTCAACCAGCATGAAGTTAACACGAAGTGATACTTTCACTTGTTTATTTATTCTTAAAATTTCACTTTTTGACAGTATAACTTCGCTCTTTCACTTCTGGTCACCTCCGGAATATCTAGATGGATTACGAATTCCGTCCCTTTCAAAATTTTCGCCGAATTAAGACTCCTCAATTTATCCCTAGGGCGAGAAAAACAAGCAATCAAGGATTTCTTAGGCTTATTTCTTCGGCAGCAAAGATGAAACGTGAAAGTAATCCGGCGAGATATAAACTTTTAATAAGTCTCGACGGAACTCAGTTATTATTATATCCAAGGTATCATATTATCATGGCATTTCACACCTTTAAAATTTAAATCGTTACATCTCGAAAATAATTCTAAATCTCCATTAGGGCTCTCAGAGCTCGTGATTGTTGACTAAAGCGAGATTATTTCCGCTCCAAGAGACTTATTTTCCTCTTTATGTGCCTTCACGTCTCCTCCGAATTTATTAGCCACTGGAGCATGTTTTACGACCGAAACACTAGCTATTACTTTTTTTATTAATGAGACTAATGGCGGATAGGAGAATTGTTCCATTTCCATTTCTTTGGTTACAGTTTTTTTTTTTTAGCGCGGAGGTGATTCACCTGGAGAAGATTTTAAGCGTTTTTAACAATTAGGAGGTGTAGATGCAAATAAAAAAAAGAAAAAATCAGTGAGCAGTAGAACTCCGTCACTAAAAAGTCGTATTTTCACGTTAAAAAAAATATAGAAACGGGGGAGTAAGAAAAAGATTGAGAACCACAAAAGAAAATTCCCTAACATACCGAAATTTACACGTACTTTTATTATAAGGTTCTGCTTCTCTGCTGACCTTCGATACAGAAAGTCCTACATACCGAATTTTAGCCATTTGACCCAAAGAGGTGCTCAAATGTAGCGGGGAAAAAAAAATATACATATATATATATATATATATATATATATATATATATATATATATATATATATATATATATATAAGTTAAGCTCCCGCGACTCGAAACTGATAAAAAAAAACAGAGAAAGGAAAGGGAAGGAAGAAATAACACTCACGAGATCTGAAATGATACTGCTTTATTTCTCTCAGTAATCCTATATACATATATATATATATATATATATATATATATATATATATATATATATATATACTATCTGAGTTATGTTTACATTCAGGTATGGAATTAGGTCTTACATTGTATTCCTCCTGACCTTAACTCCCCCCTACCAGTTTACGACCATCCGTCGTAAACTAATAAAAAATATATAACTAAATACATGAAAAACCTAACAACTAAAATACAACACAAAATAATCTAATATATACAGTTTTGATGAGAACACATACAATATTACCGACTTATCCGAAGAAAACATAACAAAAAAAAACTTATAGTAACCGTTACACAAAAAAAAAAACGGAATTTATTCTCTTGAGCGATAACATACATGTTTCGCTAACACTATATACACAACAACAAAAATATATAAAATAGTACTAATAATAAAGAAGAACTGCCTCTCACAAGATTATATACGGCGAAGAGGATGCTCCGGCCTGTTTAAGGTTGTTCTGGCTCACCCGCTGGTAGCTTTAATTGTTCAATGTGCACAGTTCTACGCTTTCCGGGTTCTCTCACGCTTTGAATGGTCACTATATTATGCTCTCTAATAACAACCACCCTAAATGGGCCCTCGTACCTTAGCAGCTCTTTACTCCTGTTGGACCCTACTCTCCTGTACACGATGGTTCCTATTTTAATGCCACCTCATATGTCTTTAACCTTCCTATTTCCTTCACCACTCTCCTATGTTTCTCTCCCTCTAGACGTCCGCGTACTTTCTCCCACAATTTTCCCAACGTTATCCGATTATTGATCAGCCTGTCAGACGTTTCGTCGTTTGTCGCCGTTTCCCCACTGTCTCTACGTCGTCCCCGAAGCCCAAAGAGAATCTCGAATGGGGCAAATCCCGTCACGGATTTGCTCAATGTGAATTGAGTGGTTATATGCCGCCACTGCTTTCGGCATTGCCGCCTCTGGTGTTAGACCTTTATCTGCGTGGTACACGCGTAGGTGTTCACTCAGCGTGCGATGGAGCCGCTCAATACCGCCTCTGCTCTTTGGGTGACCTCGGGTGTTGAGATGCCACTTCACATCTAGTGCCTTCATCGCGTTTCTGATATGAGAGCTGTCAAATTCTGTGCCACAATCTGATGATATCCGATCTGGAACTCCATAAAACTGGAACCACACCCGCAGAGCCCTAACACCGCCTCAGATGATCGTTCGTGCGCCGGATATGCCATGGCCACTTTACTGAATAAGTCGAGCATAGTAACCCACTTGTGTCCCCTCCATGTGAAGGTATCGATTTGTAAGTCACTCAACGGTATTACAGCCATGAGGGTTTCTTCTTGCTGCGCTTTTGGCGGGTGCCGGTCATACTTCGTAGTCTGGCAAATTTCACACCTCCCGATCACCTCTTTGATCGTCTTCTTCATTCTTCTCCAGAAATACCTGCGTTTCAATGCCTGTAGTGTTTCCTGCTCGCCTCGGTGGTTGGTTTTTCCCTGGTGGTATGCGAGCGTCATCTCTTTCTGCTGGTTCTCGTCGCGGATTGTCTCTACCATCAGGTTGCACCGAATAAATGTCCTGTCGATTCCGATTTGTTCGGTTCGCCATAATCTCTTTATCTTTTCCCAAATTGTCTCGTTTCCCACGTACAAATAATTGGTTTTCCCTGGTCTCGACGCATCTTTCAGTACCCGACTAATCTGATCTGACTTGACCCCCGGTTGAGACCAAATGGTGGCGATTTTACGCCCTTCGTATGCCCCATAATCTATTTTGAGCAGCCCCGTTGTCCTCGTTTTCCAAATGATCTGTCGTCTTTTGTCATTAATTATTTGGTCTATCTGCTCCATATCTGTAGAGCTCTCCTCTGCAGTCGACTGTTCTGGGTCGATGGCCTCTGGTCCATCCTGTTCCCCTTCTCGATCTGGCGTCCACTCCCGCAGGAACTGTCGTACATCTCTGGACGACTCCCCTCTGACCTCCTCAACCGCATTGATCATCATCGCCCTAGACAGCCAATCAGCGACAACGTTTTCCTTCCCCGGCTTGTACTCCACCTCCATGTTGTATTGGCTGAGGAGTTCTTTCCATCTTGTGACTCTAGCGGATGATTCCTTTAATTTCCCGACCTACTGCAGGGGTCTGTGGTCTGTGCGGACTGTGAATTTCCTTCCGAATACATAGGTCCTAAAGTGATCTATAGCCCACACGATACCTAGCAATTCTCTCTCCAGCGCACTATATCTCGTTTCGGCGTCCGTGAGGCGCCTATTGGCGTACGCCATCGGTCGTTCCCTTTTTTCCCCTTCCTGCACCAGAACCGCCCCCAATGCATATTCGCTGGCGTCCGTGGTAATTATGAACCTCTTTTCAAAATCGGGAAATGCTAGTACCGGTTCCTCTTGGAGTCGGGTCATGCACCTTCGAATATTATCTTCCATATCCGGAGTTATGACCACTTTCTGGCCCTTCTTCAGCAGATTATTAATGGGTACAAGGTATTCTGCCATCTCAGGAACGAATCTTCTATAATAGTTTAACGTCCCTAATAACCGCCGGATCCCTTGCACATCTCTCGGGATTGCCATTTTCCTTATCGCCTCCATTTTCGCGCTGTTGGGTTTCACTCCCTCTTTCGATATAGTGTGCCCTAAAAAAATTATCTGGTCCTGACCTAACTGTGATTTTTCTGCGGACAACTTCAACCCGAATTTTCTTATCTAATCGAACACACTGCGCAAATGGTCCACGTGCTGAGCTTTGTCCTTACTAAATACCACCAAGTCGTCCATGTAGACCTGACATATAGATTCGTCTATCTCCCGCAGAAATTCGTCCATGAGGCGCTGAAAAGTAATGGGCGCGTTTTTGAGGCCAAACGGCATCCTAGTGAACTCGTAGTGGCCCCTCTCAAAGGTGAAAGCCGTCTTAAGTCGGTCCTTGGGGTGCATCCTTATTTGATGGTATCCCGCCTTCAAATCCAATGTGCTGAATACCGTCGCCCCGCTGAGTCTATCTAGAATATCCTCGAATCTCGGTATAGGATATCTTTCGTCTACCGTATTCTCGTTCAATTTTCGATAGTCCACCACGACTCTATACTTTTCCTCGCCTTCCGCGATCCTTTTCTTTACCGCCCAGAGGGGACTATTATACGGAGACGTATTATCTACGATAATCCCTTGTCTCTTCAGAGTCTCTAGTTCCTGCCGGATATGCTGACGCAGCGCCTGCGGGTATCGCCGCTCTTTTACGTAACTCACCCTGTCTAGCTTCAGCGGAACCTCATGCACGGTTTTCCCCGTTGCCCCCAATATCTCGCCCTCTTTGAAGAAAATATCGCCATATTCTTCCTTTATCTCATACCTCCAATCCCCCACTTGACTAATGGCTCCTACTCGCGCCCCATCCTTTCCTAGAGATCTCAAACATTGATATTTCCTTCCCTCTATACGAATGTCCCAGCGTCCCTCGCTATTCCTGACTCTCGCTCCTATCCTTCCCAACAAGTCACACCCGATAATACCTCCGTACTCCCTGGACATTCTCTCTACTATGTGAATTTTTAACTTCTCCTCCCTTTTTCCCCATCCCTCTAGGTCTATTATCGCCTCCCCCTCTGCTCTACAAGACCCACCTAGGGTGATTAACTTACAAGAACATACCTTTATCCGGGGCGTCCTCTCTCCGTTGTACATCCTCTGCAACGTACTCCTACTCAATATTGTGTTGGAACTCCCTGTGTCTACTAGGTATTTTCCGCTCGCGACTCTAATTATTGGCAGCCCGCTACACTCACTTTCGACACTATTGCTCACTAATGTGCGGTTGCCTCTCCAGTGCCCCTCTCCTCAAATTTCCTCTCGTTCTCTCCTCTCCGCTGCTGCTCGTCGTCCTTGGTTCCTTCGGACACTACCATTTCCCTCACCTCCTCTATTTCCTGGTTCTTGTGGCTCCTCTTCTGTTTCGGATGTTTCCGACGATTCGGTCGACTCCCACTGCGGTCTGTTTCTTCTCCATATCTTCTGTGCATTTACTTCCATAGGCTCTGGCGGTCGGAACCCTTCTCTCCTCCGACTCATGTATGGGCATTGTCTGGCAATGTGCCCTTCTGTTCCACATTCGAAGCACTTGGTGCGTGGGCATTGTGCCACCAAATGGCCTACCTTTCCGCATCCATGACATCTCCGGTCTTCACGCCTTCCGTTATTCCTCATATTCCCTTGTCTCCTTTCTCCTACTGTTGTTCGCTCCTTTCCAGCATATTCGACTTTTCCTTTCCCCCACATGGGCGGCATTGCTCTGGATCTTCTGTGTACTACTCTGTTCCATCCCCCGTCTTCTTCTACGCTCCGGGCTTCTTCTTCTCTGGCACTGGAGTCTATCAACTCCTGGGCACATTCAACGAAAGTGCGATCTCTAGCTAGGCCCTCCTTCCTCCCGATCTCCTTCGCCAACTGCACCTTCAATATCGTCAAAAGGAACCCCATTCTGCCCTCCACTTCCGCTGCGTTCACTGTCTCTCTCATCTTCTCAGTGATCTTATTATAGTGGGCCAATAGTGTTCCGGCATATTGACCATTTGATTGATGCGCTCGTTTCGTCTCCCGGAACATGTAAAAAATATCCTCTTCCGGGGCCCATCTGCCGCCTCCAAACGCTTTTTTCAGACTGTCCTTTACGACGTTCCATGGAGTTTCTTCATCGGCCTGGATCAGATTCAGGATGCTCCTTTTTATCCTGCATATTAACGCCGCGTTCAAAGAGTCCGCATCTCTTTGATTTAGCATGTTTTCGGACATTTTCATCTCTGCCCTTATCCGGTCTCCGGCCTTGAGGAAGTGATTTAGCTCACCAATCTAGCCAGTGAACCTTTCCAAATCTGATATCGCACGTCTCATGTCCTGCGTCGTCGCTGCTCGTACCTTCATCCAAGCTAGCGTGTTTGCGTGCGCTTCTGCCATGGTTTCCTGTGGCAGCGGTGGGACGTCTGATATGATTAACGTTGCCGGTCGCACAACTCCCTCTGGCATTGCCGTAGAGAAGGGAAAAAGAAAAAAAAAACGGGTCCTCCGTTCCTCGTTACTCGGGTATTCGCGGTCCCGGATTTCGGCACCAGTTAAGCTCCAGCGACTCGAAACTGATAGAAAAAACAGAGAAAGGAAAGGGGAGCAAGAAATAACACTCACGAGATCTGAAATGATACTGCTTTATTTCTCTCAGTAATCCTATATATATACTATCTTAGTTATGTTTACATTCAGGCATGGAATTAGGTCTTACATTGTATTCCTCCTGACCTTAACTTATATATATATATATATATATATATATATATATATATATATATATATATATATATATCACACATCTCCAAATCTTCCATAATCGTGCTCTAGGTATTATGAAACGGATAGAAAACGCAGTCCCGCCGCTCACCGCCGACCTTCGACCCACTGCAATAGTCTATTTTTTTCGGGGAAAATACGACTAAAAAGTGAATAAATAAATGAAGTAACAATAAGTGAGGGAAGAAGTAAACAACTGAGTTAGGTCGATGTTTACTAACGGCCAGCTGATAATTTGATTTAATACCTGGCATACACCTTAAGTGCTGTGGTGGGGGGCTGCTTGAACTAGTCTCAAATCTTGATAACTAGCGGAATCCCCGGTATCCTCTAAAAGTTTCTAATATGATGCAACTGTTGGAACAGTTGACTCTAAATTTTACCAACTAAGTCACTACCATTATCTTTGGCTGTGCCAAAAATCTTCAGTGTAACGGAAAACTTTCCGAACCTGGAGCCTGAAGCGCGGAGTCGGAATAACTCAGTAACGGAATAACAACTTAGACAACTGCCCAGACCGAACTCCAATATCTTGTTGTTATCTTGTTGTTATCAATATTGTAAGAGGACTTTGGATATGTTTGACGCTGGATCTATTGAACATTATAACATTAAGGAAAGAGCGAGGGGGAATATCTGTGGTTCGAGAAGAGAGATAAAAATGATTTGATGGGATTCGAGCAGCGAGAAGTTGAGATTTCTATTAAGTGTCATTGACACTTGGAGGGGCAGAGTAAATCGAAGCGTGACGAGCAGAGTGACGGCAATAAGCAGCCGCCGCAGAACGGTTTACCGCAGCAGTCGGGCCGCAGTAATTGGCTCTGATTGGCGGTCGTTGTTCTGTAGTTACCTTTGTCTGCGCTATCAGTTTTAGCAAGTCGCTTCGATGGCAGCCTTCCGGGCTACTGAAGTACCATCGCCACATCAAATAGATTGCTCTCATCAAAGTCACAGCTTTCGCAAACCAAAAACCTGTCCAAATTATTTCAAGGAGTATCATCCGATTTATATAGTTAGTAGTGAGAGTAACATCATCATCAAGAAATATAAAAGAAACAAAAAAGATATTGATCAGGTTAAAATCATTGCTTATAAATAAATTTAGAAAAGACAGAGGAAAGAAAAAACATATACATTTATGTTGACTTCATTCCAAAAGTAAAACTTCACAAAGGCTGTGCTATGTGTTCTACCATTTGGGTTTGGGATGCCATTGGGTTATTTATTATCCAAATTTATTCATATTAAACAATTCTAATTTATATTATTCACTAAACAGGGTAATCTTAATGGCCCTAAAAATATAAAAGTTTAATTTCCTTTCTGAAGGTCTTTTTGTCTTCACCAGTTTACCAACTAATAAACTAACAATACCTGAATACCTATCTAATCATCTAAAACCATACAATGGTAAAGGGTAATGTAATCAACAATGTTACAGAAAACTTAATCAATTATGACTAGACTAGAATAAATGACTCAAAAGAAAACAATTTAATCAAATAAAAATGAAAAACCATGACCACGGAAACAACTTTTATATCTTACAATCCTAAGGAACGGAATGTACATATATATATATATATATATATATATATATGAACACATTGGCAAGTTATTATTGAAGTTGATGTCCATGAATAGTGAACGCCAGTGTGGTAATGAGCGCCAGTGTGGTAGTGAGCGCCAGTGTGGTAGTGAGCGCCAGTGTGGTAGTGAGGGCCAGTTTGGTAGTGAGCGCCAGTGTGGTAGTGAGCGCCAGTGTGGTAGTGAGCGCCAGTGTGGTAGTGAGCGCCAGTGTGGTAGTGAGCGCCAGTGTGGAAGTGAGCGCCAGTGTGGTAGTGAGCGCCAGTGTGGTAGTGAGCGCCAGTGTGGTAGTGAGCGCCAGTGTGGTAGTGAGCGCCAGTGTGGTAGTGAGCGCCAGTGTGGTAGTGAGCGCCAGTGTGGTAGTGAGTGCCAGTGTGGTAGTGAGGGCCAGTTTGGTAGTGAGCGCCAGTGTGGTAGTGAGCGCCAGTGTGGTAGTGAGCGCCAGTGTGGTAGTGAGCGCCAGTGTGGTAGTGAGCGCCAGTGTGGAAGTGAGCGCCAGTGTGGTAGTGAGCGCCAGTGTGGTAGTGAGCGCCAGTGTGGTAGTGAGTGCCAGTGTGGTAGTCGGGATCCTTCTATACCCAAACAAAAATCAAGGCTCTACTGTACTCAATACATTAATTTACTTTCTGTATTTTGGCATGGCAAGATGACGATACGTGTGTCTCTCCTTCAAAGGGACCTCTCCTAGATTAAGCTATGGCTCAACCGTAGGCGGATAAAAGGTAATTGATTGAAATACACATACGTTACTTTTGCCCTCCACCGCACTCCTATTTAATAGCATTCCAATATCCATCTGAAAGGTGCGCCGCCTGGACATTACTTAATCATCTGAATCTTTCCAGTCATCCAAATCCTGTAGTTCAATCCTTATCCAGCTCCAATCTTCCTGGAAGGTTGAAAGGGCAGTAGTCACGAGAAACATTGCAAAAAAAGTCGACGATTGGAGTTTTGGCAATGACTTACGACTTTAGGCTCTGATTCAGCCGCCACTGCCATAGTACCATTGACGCGGCAAGACAGATGCGCTGGGATCTCAAAGAGACATGTTTTACCCGTCGCACACGAGGAAAGGCGGATTGTGATACGCTATAATATTTGTCAATAAAAAAGTTTTAAAAAAATATATATAATTTACCTAGCTATTCTATATATATATTTCTGGTGAGCTCTGCAATATAGTAAAACTCATTAAAAAATTACTTTGTTAAAGATTTTTAGTAGCACCCAGAATATTATTATAGATGTTTTAACAGAGAGGTTAGTTGTAACAGAAAGGGGTTTCGATAGTTTTGTATAAATTGAAGTAAAATCTTAAGGAAATACGAGAAATTCTGCTTAAAATTCCTTATAAAGCGTAGAATCCAAAAATGATTACACCAGAAAATGAAATGGGAACGTGATCAATTAGGAGAAGTTGAGTATCTCAAAAACCTCAATATAACTAGGAAGTTCTATCGTTGGGATAATACCAACCGAATACCATTTAATCCACCAATAGGGTTTCTGTATGATCTTGTGATGGACATATGACAAAGTGAACAAATGATTGGTACATGACAGTCATATACAGGGTTTATGAGAGGTCGGGCAAATGTGGATCAAATCATTTCAATAAGAAGTGTCCTAGAGAGTGTACAATATTACCAGGCACCACCTCTTCATTGAGTTTCAGAAGGCTCACGACAATTTTTAAGGGATAATGATTTTAAAGGAGGAGGTATACCAAAATCTACTAGAATTGGGAATTTCCTCCAAGCTAGTTCAGTAAAAATGACTATGAAGAAACTGTTCAGGTATTATTCAGGTCTCTATAGAGATTTTGAATGGCCACAGAAAGGGTGACAGCCTTACTTGACACTTATTTAATATGGTCTCGGAGTGTTGGAGTGTGCAGTTAGTAGTTCAGGTGTACACATTGGGGCACTTTAACAGACCTACTCAGATTCTTGTTTTCACAGACTATTTGAACATAATCGTAAGAAGTATGATATCTATTAAGGAGGCATTTCTGGGACTCAAAGAAGCCGCACAAAGAGAACTTCTGACTGAGAATGAAGCAAAAACCGGAGACTTCAGATTTGAGCGGGTCAACGAATTTATTTATTTAGGCTCTCAGGTGAACTCTAACAATAACATGAACTGCAAGAAATAAATCGAAGACTATTGGCTGCAAACAAGTGCAATTTCGGGCTCCTAAAATACTGCAGAAGTAAATGTCCCTCACATAACACCAAAGTGCAACTTTATAAAACCCTCGTAAGACCTGTTCTGACGATTTAAATGCTGGACGATTTCGCGAACTCAAGAACTCATGCTCATAAAATACGAGAGGCAGATTCTTAAAAGAATTTTTAGACCACTCAGCGATAATGATTGGTTACAGAAGGCAAATGCCGAAATAGGAAGCCTATCTAATAATATAAATGTCGTCAGATATATAAAGATTGGAAGGCTTCGCTGGGCGGGGCATGTTGCTGAAATGAAAGATGCTCGGATCCCAAAGAAAAGTCTGAAAGAAAAGCTATACGCCAAGAGGAGAATCGGCAGGCCAAGACTGCGGTCGGCCGGTGGAGTGGCTGGAGATGGCCGGAAAACCGCGAATATTGTTCGATGCTGCAGGAAGCCATGGTTCACCATACTGGTGGTCGTTGCTACAGGAAGCCATGGTTCACCGTACTGGAGGTCGATACTAGAGGAAGCCATGGTTCACCACACTGGTGGTCGATGCTACAGGAAGCCATGGTTCACCATACTGGTGGTCGATGGTACAGGAAGCCATGGTTCACCATACTGGTAGTCGATGCTACAGGAAGCCATGGTTCACCACGAGTTGTAGTGTTGGAGGGATGTAAAATCTTAAGCTCATTTCCATAAGGCCAAAAGAGCTAATTTATATAAGGTGTTTGATTTTCCTATATAAATGTTAAAAATGTCGAATAGCTGAAAACGAAAAACAGTTTCTCAGTACCTCAAATCTCTGGTAGTTCATCAATTCCAGAATGATAATCAGGATATCACCAAAGAGCAATGGAGAAGAGCTGAAGAATTAAAACAAAGGATGGAGTTGTAAGATTTATCGCATCACTGGCAGTGGAAATAATATAATAGTAATATACGACCACATCAGTCCTCACTGCTTGTGCTTAAATGTATTAAAATTACATTCTTAAATGGTATTAGCTATTGGTAATAGCTATTGGTAATAGCTATTGGTATTAGCTATCGGTATTAGCTATTGGTATTAGCTATTGGTATTAGCTATTGGTATTAGCTATTGGTATTAGCTATTGGTATTAGCTATTGGTATTAGCTATTGGTATTAGCTATCGGTATTAGCTATTGGTATTAGCTATTGGTATTAGCTATTGGTAATATAGTCGGTTTGTAGCGGTTTTATTTGTGCTTACCTGGCAAAATCTTGTTGCTAATAGAATCCCAACATATTAAGTAGGGGTAAGAAAGGAAAAGTTATTTCTGAACTGCCTGTACAAATTAAGAATGAACACAGACCACCTCCAGTTATTGAAATTTCAGCCTCAAATATTACTTTGTAAAAAATAATGAGGCAAGATGATCGTTAGAGAATCATGAAAAATAACTCTCCATGCTTAGGTATTCTCCAATTTCGAAATAACGAAATTCGATAGCGAAATGCTTTGTTTTATTATTTTTATATTTTGTTCATCAATCACACTTTACTGCAATAAGCGATGAGCATAATTACCTCTAACACATCTACATTGCCTTCTCCAAATATTAAATTATTAATATTTGAATTGAATAAATACAATTTTAGTATATTTGAAAATGTATATTTGATGAAATCTAACCTTCCTTTGAACTAGAAATGATTTAAACATAAAAGGTGGAAGATGTGGCTACAAAGAAAGTATAGAAATATCGCCAGCGTTAACGACTTTGCGGATGAAAAACGCCGCGTCAGAGCTAGTTTATGGCAGCCCGTCGAAAGATAGGGCCTCTTATCTCCAGTCTTCAGTCTCACTTTGTTGGGCGCTATTTACAGCCGCGGTATCATTAAATCATAAAGTTATTGTCTGTCGATTCACAATTTTAATTCATAGGCTTTGGCGTTATATATTGCATATATATATTCATTAAGAAATAACAAAAAAAATTGACAGAAACTGTAATTAGGTAATTATTGAATGACTAACTAAATAGAGATAGCTCCAGTTTTTCCCGATATTGATCAGTGAGAGCATCCTTACTTTAACAATAATATTAAAATGCCGTATCATCCTTCGGAACCTTTCTAACAGTACAATTGAGGCGGTATTCACTAATCTCTAAGAGACTTATTAGTCTTCCTTAAGGTAGATCCTGTTTGTTTATGAGTGCATTCATGTGCAGTTGTTAATATCTATCTCTAGTATATTCATTCTATGAGTGCATTCATGTGCATTCGTTAATATCTATTTCTAGTATATTCTATCCCTCTAAGATATTTCTGTATATGCAGAAATAAAACGAAGTTTATTTTTTTCTTACGTCTTTGTTAATTCTAATGCTGTTGTTACCGGTATCTTTTTAATCCTAATACTATAATATTATATAATATATAATATATAATATATATAATATATATATATATATAATATATAATATAAATATATATATAATATAATATTATATATAATAATAATTTAGCAAACATAATCTCTCTCTCTCTCTGAGGCTTAGTACTTGTTTGGCATTGTTTTAATCAAGGTGATCAGGTATGAAATTGAAGTAATTCTTCGGTATTGCTGGAAAAGGAAATTTTTAGCCGCCGAAACCACGCGTTTGATACGGGAAGTTGAAGAGTAACTTAAACTTAATGAGCGATCTATGAGGACGTGGTTCGCCAAATTTGAAATTAGCAGCATAATCTTGGAAAGGCAGCCGGGCTCAGGACAACCATCTGTTGTGACGAGCGAGGCTCTACGACACGCTGTTGAAGATGACCCCACATAAAGTACTCGGCAGCTATCCTCCGTAGTTGGTTTGTCACAGTCAAATCTGAATTGTCACTTACACCAATTAGGTGAAGAGAAGAGAACATGTAGAGACGTTGCACATGAGCTCACCTTGCAGATAAGCAAAAACTTGTTGAAATGGAAAAACTTCTACCGCACCTACCCTATTGTCCTGATCTTGAGGTTTCGGACATTTTTCTTTTCCGAGCTGACTTTCTTAAGGGGAAAACATTTCAAACACTGGAGGAGGTAAAAATTGGAGTAGAAGACTTTTTGCAGTCGAAACCCAAAAGAGTGCGGTACCACTCTTTTGGGTTTCGATTGCAGGGAATCAAACAGCTGGCTTCTAGATGGCCATAGAACCATAAGCCATAACCAAAACCATAGAAGATAATGGACTGTATTCGAAAGTTAAAAACATTTGATGTAAGGAAAAAATAAACTTTTTTTTCATCCTAATAATATATATATATATATATATATATATATATATATATATATATATATATATATATATATATATATAATTAGTTTACATATATACAACCTCTAGTTTTCTGTTTCATATAAAAACTTTTATTACTAATTTTTCGACGTTTCAAGGAATTTTCCCATCTTCAGGACAACACTCTAAAATTAAAATGAAATCATTAAAACACAAAAAAAAATACTGTACATAAATAATCATTCTTATATCAATTTAAAAAAAAAAACAATCGTAAATAACTAACAACCAATTAGTTTATTTCTCTTATAAAATAAACAAATTGGATGTTAATTGTCAAAGATTTTTTTTTTGAACTAATAAGTGAATGATTATTTATGTACAGAATTTTGTTTGTTTTTTTATAATGTTTTCGTAATTTACAATGTCGTTCTGTAATTTTAGAATGTTGCCTGAATATATGAAAATTCCCCGAAATGTCGACAAATATATGATAAAAGTTTTTATATAAAACAAAAAATTAGAAGATGAAAATTACTTCATAAAATAAAACAAAAAATTAAATTAAATAAATTTCTTCCAAAAATATGTATGTTAATTAAAAAAATACGACTTATTTTTAGTTATATTTAAATTACATATTAGTTATTAATCAAGATGTGCTTGCAATGGTAACCACTTAGAAATCTTTGGGTCTCAACAAGTTCTGAAACTAGATACAAATTTATGTACTTGAATACTTAAAAGACAGACATTTGTATTCTTGAGAAATGGCTGAGAGGAAACAGAGACAAAAGACCTCGCTATTTTCCTGCGCTATTTTCTTTTCTACCACTGTTACTCTTCAAAGAATAAATATTGAGGAGTTTTCTTCAACAACATTACCGCTACAAGGAGCTTTACAACCCTTGCTGTTGCGTCATTCTTTTTAAAGTTATTTTGCTAAATAATTAATCAATCTTATTTTTAAAAAAATAAATTTAAGTACTGAGTTTTTTATAATATAGATCCTTATTTTAACTTAAACTCAATTGTGCTATATGTTAGATGAAGCTCTGCGGCCGATCATTGTCAGGGCCGAATTGATGGTGAGCGGGCTGAGGGCCATCAATAGTCTCGCACGGGCTCCGAGGTCTCAGCTTAAAGGTTTTGGAAATGACCGAAATGATTTTAAAAAATCTCCATAAAATAACCGAACAAATATAAAAACAAAATGTTAAATTGACTTTCATTAACTTTTAGTCAAGACTTTTTTTTTTTTTTTTTTGGAGAGGGGACGAAAATTTTAACGTTTAGGGTTTAACATTTGTCATGATCCACCCCTTGATCATCTAATGGTCATCTTGGTCATTTTCTTCCTTTCGTTTGGTGCACTCTATAACTATCCTTCCCATTACCTAACAGAATTGAGTGAATAAACAGTGAATCAATCCTGAAACTTTTGGAGAAATGCATAGAGAAAGTACAACTACGATCAGTTGCAATTCATAATTAAAAAACATAAATTAAATTATTCGAGAGAAGTTTTTTAAACTTTTAATGTTTTCAAGTACTCTCTAAATATATAAAATAAAGTACTATCATATTTTAAGCAATAAGGAAGGATTTATAATAAAATATGAGTCATAAATCTATCTCCAAGAAAGCCCCAATATTTGCTGGAGTTATATTAACTCCCCGACGGACGACTTTATTGGCAAAAAAATGCTGCGAGAAATCAATTCTTTCGTAGTCCTATCTTTATATTTTAGTTTAGTCCTTTCCCCTTCAGCCGCTAGAGGCAGTTTCAGTTCATCGTAATTCGTAAACAAAACGGCTACCAAGGTGAGAGCAGCTTCCTCACCATTTACATAACGACGTTGATGCGAACTATGGTTTCCATGGAAGCAGCGGCAGGCTACGACTAGCTCCATAACCTGTCCCATTGGGGACAATTCGACAGTGTCCTTTCCACCGCTAGTGTCCTAATCACTAGGGTTCAAGGACAGTGACAAATCGGTCTAAATCCATGGATTATGGCTGTTCGGGGTCAGCAGGCACAGGAGGACCTATATTTCTTTCACCGAAGCAGCATATGGACCAAAGACTTCCGGACGGCTATTTGACATCTTCGAAAACAACAAAGCGATTCGCAATTTTGAAACACGGAGTAGGCTCATCACTCCTACGTTCGGTTTGTGTGAGTTGACTCCAGTAGGTTGACGGTCCTCACACACCCGGGGAGAGGATAATCGGCTAGAGAATCTGGGGCTGCGTGGCATTCTCCGGTAGGCGGTCATCCATCGAAGTTAACCACGCTCGACTTGCTTAACTTTGATTATCTATTGCAAGCGCCTTAGTCCGCAAGGCCGCCTTATATATTTATTGACTATCCTCAACTTTCCTCCAACTTTGGACCAAATTAGATACGATGTTTTTGAAATGTAGATGTGTCAAGGAAAATAGATTCGCGCATACATAAGTGACAAGTAGATGGAATTCGATAAAATTAAGATGGGACCATGTAGGCACCAGTCCGCACGGTACCTCGAGTTGTCATTAAGATCGTATTAAGGGTAGTTAGTGTTTTGTCCCTCACATTGATTTGATTAAAGATAGACAGACAGATAGACGAAAACGGTCAAAATATAAAATGTCCACACATTTTCGATTTTGAGGGCAAAACATTCTTCACTTTCTGCATGAATATAAGGCTCCTCTAAATTCGGTAGCGAAGAAGCAAAAATTGGACTTAAACGAAGTCGTCAGACGTAAACAATGTGTAAGTAAAATTAGAAAGGCTAATGAGAAAATTTCGATTTTGATCTTTGCATGGGAAAATGTCTATTCAGGCTGTATCTCTGTATATCTGTATCTCAAACGAGAAAGTGTCGAATTCAGGGCTTATTTAGAAGACGTGATGACAAAAAATACGAAAAATTGTAAAAATTGTTAACATTATAGAGTTTTATCCGCATTCACTAAATCGAAACAATAAATTACATCAGTAGCCTTAAAAAAGAGCACTCCTTACTGTAATCGTGAAAGTTGCTTCTGATTCTATAAAACATCAGCAGTTTATTCTACACATCACAACGTGATAAAAAGTTTTATTTCATTTAATTTATTTAAAGATTGTTTGAGGTTGTTACACCTTTATCTTATCGACATGAAAATAATATAAAAACAAACCAGTCTTCATGGCATAATTTTCGGTAATGAAAAGACTGTATTTCATTATTTCACGTATTACTTCATAAAAATTAAAAAATAAAAATAGAATCAGCAAAACCGGACAGCTGGACGAATGAAGAGGAAGCATTGGTGCCACCCGCAAAGTAATCTATAGGTATATAAATATAGAGGGAACAGGCGATGACATGTGATCGGTAAACACTGCTACCGGAAGGAGGCTGGATGATTCTTATATCAAACAGTAGATCTTCAAACACAAACACAAACAGTTTTCCAGCAGGCCCTCGTCCTCTGTTTTCTCTGGAAGAGCTAAAGCAAACAGCTGGCGTCCTCATGCTCCTTTCAAATCCTCGCTTAGCGGTCGAGTATCAGCTACTTCAGGCACTGCCCAGTCTCGATCCACACCTCAACAAAATTATTTTTTTAATCTTACCGAGAGCTCAGTTGGCAAAGCATGTAATGTAATATAACATATTCCAGGTGTAAATTAATTTTTGATGCAATTTTCTTCAGAATAAATTAGTCCTGATCAGAATGAATAACGATTCCATCAGCTGTAGCTGTGTGTTACGCCTCCTTGTCGATGCCATGAATTGTCCATAAGTCGCATGAATGTGAGTTCCATGAAGCTTTGGACTGCGTAATCTTATAAGTAAAGGCTTTGTTGGAAAAGTGAGAGGGAACTGCTACCAGTACGAGCAGTTTAGATTTTGACAATCTTTATTGTTTCCATGTTCGTTTTTTGATGAATCTGAGGAATGAATTTATTTTCCTTAGCATAAAATATTGTTTCTCTTTCAGTGATAATTAAAAATTATAGTGTAATTATTAAAATGTGTTCGAAGTAACGAATATTGATTTTAATTATAAAGAGCGAGGAAAAGGAATGAAGATTAATTAGTTGAAGATGGAAAGGGAGAACAAAACGGAATATACTTAACCTATACTCACATAGCTATATATATCTCTATTATTTCTACCTATTTTTATTTTTAATCTTATCTTTTATACACAGTTATTACTGTCCGTTTTATTCGAATTCTTATTGAGTACTCTGTAGCTCCTTGGTTTTAAAAGTTATTTGGTTCAAATAAAAACCATGTTAACGACTATTCCAGAAAATAAAACGAATACATTTTTTTCAAAAACAAAACAAGTACTTTCATGATGAAAAAATCAGGTCTCAGTAATGAAATTTTAACCACTTATTACGACACTACAATAAAATGTTTTCTAAAAATTTTGGAATGTTTAGGTGTGTCCTTTCTGATATATTTTAAATTGAATATAACTGATTTTAGAAAAATCGCAATATTTCAGCACCCATTAAAACAAAGTATGTAACTCTCAGATCTGAAACTTTTTAGAGTAGAGCCTGCTATAATCATTATATCCAGAAAAACAATTGAAAGCGAGTTTTAGATTTTTTTTTTATCTTTAACATTTTTAACTTAAAAAAAAAGAAGATTTTTATTTTGAAACACTGATGGTACATTCTATGATATTTATTATTTTTATTTCATATGATATTTATTATTTTTATTTTATTATGATATTTATTATTTTTATTTTATTATGATATTTATTATTTTTATTTTATTATGATATTTATTATTTTTATTTTATTATGATATTTATTATTTTTATTTTATTATGATATTTATTATTTTTATTTTATTATGATATTTATTATTTTTATTTTATTATGATATTTATTATTTTTATTTTATTATGATAATTATTATTTTTATTTTATTATGATATTTATTATTTTTATTTTATTTCCTTGTTTTTTTTTTTTTTTTTTTTTTTTTCATTTATCTTGTACATATGGTATGAATGGATTCTCATAGCCCTAATACCTAATGCTCTTGAGTGTGGCAGCGTGTATTATTTTTCAAATAAAAAAAAATAAAAAAATTGTACATTGATTAAGAAAATAGAAAAAAGTGTCATTTTTATCAGAATCGCTTTTCAACGCAGATTCATTATGACCGAATGTTTTTGAATGGGCCTTTATGTCGATCGATATAACTTATGGGATTTTTTCAGGAAGATTTAATTTTTTTTTCGGGGAGATTTAATAAGAAGAAGACAAGTAATCACCTAAACGTCAATAATCGCCAAATAGGAAGCAGGTTTTAACGATAAGCATGAAAATTGAGTAAAAATTATTGTTAAAAATTACCAAAAGTATTACTTAAAATAAAAATCTTATGTTTTTCGTACATTTCAGAGAGAGGGGAGGGATAACATAGCCCTTTAATCCAATCTACTTTTATTTGAGATGAACAAACCTTCAACTACTGATCAGAATTCCAAAGTATATTATTCTTAGTGAAAATAATCGTAGTTTTCAGGCAAATCCGTTCTTGAAAATATGGAGCCGCAAAGAAATGGGCAAGTTACCAAAAATCACAAAACAGAGAATCGATATAGAAGCCACTAACTCGAGGAAAGAGTGAATCGATATAGAAGGCACTAACTGAGGGAAAGGGAAAGGTTTAGAGCCGGCTATTGCCCAATTTCGGGGAGCAGTAAACTCGCCGCCTCCGACGGATAGTGGCTCGCAGCTCCTCCCAATGTTCACACCTTACACGATTTATTCACAACTTCTTCGACTTCTCGCACCTTACACCGTCCATTCGCTAGATCTACCTGAAAATATTAGCATATGAACAGCTTGTTATCCAACATCAGTTAATATCTGGAATAAGAAAATATCATCAAAACGATTTTTTTTATTTTTTATTTTTATGAATGTATGTTCAAAAGGGAGGGGGGTGTAGAGGATAATGACGGGATAGCCTAAATTGATTGCAAGGCTTTGTTTGGACTAATTAAGAGAAAAACATACTAAAGGTCACCGGATCTAGGAGGAGAGGCAAAAGGAGGAGGGAGGAAAGAAGGTCATATTTTTCGTTTAAGTCTCGAAAACGGATGGTCATAACTTAAAATATTTTATTAAAAAATTAAAGAGTATTGAATTTCCTACAGAAATGTCTCTATTAATTTTTTTCGTATCTTTTATAGTGTATGAAATGTGCGATGATAAAAGGAAAAGTACAGTACTTTGAAGAGTGTATATTTTTTAAATTATAATGGATACAAAAAAAAAATAAAATAAGAACATTCTTACATGAAATTTAATGCTGTTCATTTTTTTACCTAAAATATTTTAAGCTATGGCCAACTGTTTTGGAGATATAAACGAAAAACCGGAAAACTGTCCTTGATTCTGCTCGTAGATCCGGGGATTTTTAATATCCTTACCTCTTAAATAGTCCAAATAAAGTCTTGAAGTCAATTTAGGTCGTCCCTTCATTTCCATCTATGACCCCCTCATTGACTGGCCTATAGTGTTCATCCTAGAGGATGTAAATAGCAAATAAATTAAATATCTCATACACATTGGTTGCTATGTACTCAAATAGTTCTATTATAAATTTTAACTACACAGTATTTTATAAAAAAAATAAATAAGAATAAAAGAAATCCATTTTCAGAATCCTTTGCTAAATTAAATGAGGAAAATTGTTAGTTGGAGCGATAGAGGAAGAAAGGATATGGACGGATATTATAAAAGGATTAACGAAACGTTTAATCTCCATATGATAAATCGCAACGATTCAACTTAATAAATACAATTTCAAAAGGCATAGGAAGTATTACTAAAAGAACCCCAACCGACCAACCATTCTTGAGCCACCCAACTCCAAGGCCATTCAGTTTCAGGGCGATGAGGCCACCACCGTTTCAGCAATCATATCAATAATGATCATCTACACGATGAGGCCACCACCGTTTCAGTAATCATATTAATGATGATCATCTACACGATGAGGCCACCACCGTTTCAGCAATCATATCAATGATGATCATCTACACGATGAGGCCACCACCGTTTCAGCAATCATATCAATGATGATCATCTACACGATGAGGCCACCACCGTTTCAGTAATCATATCAATGATGATCATCTACACGATGAGGCCACCACCGTTTCAGCAATCACATCAATGATGATCATCTACACGACGAGGCCACCACCGTTTCAGTAATCATATCAATGATGATCATCTACACGATGAGGCCACCACCGTTTCAGCAATCATATCAATGATGATCATCTACACGATGAGGCCACCACCGTTTCAGCAATCATATCAATGATGATCATCTACACGATGAGGCCACCACCGTTTCAGCAATCATATCAATGATGATCATCTACACGATGAGGCCACCACCGTTTCAGTAATCATATCAATGATGATCATCTACACGATGAGGCCACCACCGTTTCAGCAATCATATCAATGATGATCATCTACACGATGAGGCCACCACCGTTTCAGCAATCATATCAATGATGATCATCTACACGATGAGGCCTCCACCGTTTCAGCAATCATATCAATGATGATCATCTACACGATGAGGCCTCCACCGTTTCAGCAATCATATCAATGGTGATCATCTACACGATGAGGCCTCCACCGTTTCAGCAATCATATCAATGATGATCATCTACACGATGAGGCCTCCACCGTTTCAGCAATCATATCAATGATGATCATCTACACGATGAGGCCTCCACCGTTTCAGCAATCATATCAATGATGATCATCTACACGATGAGGCCTCCACCGTTTCAGCAATCATATCAATGATGATCATCTACACGATGAGGCCACCACCGTTTCAGCAATCATATCAATGATGATCATCTACACGATGAGGCCTCCAACGTTTCAGCAATCATATCAATGGTGATCATCTACACGATCCTACACAAATACATCGTCGGTTAGTTGCAAAAAGTCACAAAGTACACTTTTGATGTATTCAAACTTAAAAGTACATTATTATGAGCTTCGATCATGTTTCTTGATGCGAAAACACATCAGGTAAATCGAAATGACACAATTCCTATCAATGCCAAAAATAGTTTCACTAAGTGCACAATGTTCTCATTTTAAGGAGGGAAAAGTCATCAAGTTACTTGATACTCTCCAATATAATAAAATGTAACAATGATTTTTCGCAATAAAGCGAACATAATATGGTCATCATATAATGGTTAACCATATTTGTTAAATCAATTATTCCATATTTTATTTACATGTTCAAGTAATTATTAATTCAACTAGTTTGATTTTTTAAATTGACTTTGTTCAAGAAAATAATAAATCTATATATTTGTATCGAAAAATGGATTGCTCCCGGTCCTATTCAAAACTGGGTGTATATATCTAACTATTAATCACTACTTTATAAATTATTGGATTGAATTTATATTTTTATCAATAGCATTGTAATTTAAGCCATGGATAGATGTATAACAAATCTATTTGCATCAATAAAGTAATATATAAAAATTATATATTTTGTATCACTGAGCAAATAGCTACAATTATATATTTTGTATCACTGAGCAAATAGCTACAATTATATATTTTGTATCACTGAGCAAATAGCTACAATTATATATTTTGTATCACTGAGCAAATAGCTACAATTATGTATTTTGTATCACTGAGCAAATAGCTACAATTATATATTTTGTATCACTGAACAAATAGCTACAATTATATATTTTGTATCACTGAGCAAATAGCTACAATTATATATTTTGTATCACTGAGCAAATAGCTACAATTATATATTTTGTATCACTGAGCAAATAGCTACAATTTTCATCTGACTTGGCGATAGTTGATTCCCGTCATTTGATCCATTGACATTACGACAGTCAACTAAAGTTTTCAGAATAAGAAAGAGTTCTTGAAATATCATTAATAACAAAAAGTGTCAAGTTTCCTAAAGATAATGTAAATAAGTAACTTCAGCCTAATCTAGCCCTGGCCTTCAACACCCTCCTCTCACAGATGGGGCAGTTCTTTATACAGCCCGCCCCGCCCCCCTTCCACCTCTCCTTACTACTCCCATTAGCTCCTCCTAGGAGCTTAAAGCTGGAGAGGCTAATAGATCTGGGCATGCAGCACCAGCCGCCTAAAAGCAAATGTATATGTATGTACACAATGCATTTGCGAGTAATAGATACGGCTATATAAATATTGATAGGTATGAATATAGGAAACATGATCTATCTATATATGCTATACATATAGATGGATACAAATATAGGACCTTTCTAGATATAGATTCATATGATATACATATAGATAGATATGATCAATCTAGATATAGAAATAGATATATGCTACGAATATATATAGATATTATATAGCTTAAAAGCTTAAAAGAACAACAGGCCTTCTAAAAAAAAAAAAAAAACGATAAAATTACTAAGATATTCTTTTAAGCACCTAAAACATTTAATGAAAATATTCAGAAAATATTTTTGGAATCTCACGTAATGTTTGAACTATTAAAATATTTCCCAAACTTGAGGAAGTTATAGATTTATGATTTAGTACAGTATAAAGCCTCAATTGTCTCAACTAGCAGTGAATAACTTACTATTCAACGTTTTGTCGGTTAAGATGTCATGAGGACTAAAACACATAACATAACATAAACGCAGACCGATGATAAAGGTACTTCCTATCCGGTGATTTTTTAGTGTTGATGTGAGATATACTGACAGGCGCCGAGCACTACCTCCATTGACTGGTTAGATATTTTGTGCTATTTTAGAGGCCTAAGTCCTTAACTAATTTGTTATTTTTAATTACATTGTTAAATATATCTTCAATCCTGCCTCCTTAAAATTTCTCATGCATGATTGGAGTAAGCTGCAAACTTATTTATTTTTCTGTTAAAGTTGAATACATGTTGAATACAACCATAAAAACTTATATAATAATCAAAATATTATATTTCGCAGGAAATATTAAAATCGGTATACAATAAACCCCTCACTGTATTCAGCAGGGGCCTGGAGGAAGAGGATTTTATTCAGGAAATAGGTTGGTCGACATGGGTTTACCTCTGACATGGAAATCTCGTCACGGGCAGGGAACATATCGTGAATATTCGTCCGCGCCAGGAGAATCCAGTTTTTACAGCGAATTTAAATTGATAGCAGCCTCTGATCGAACAAAACCAGAGCCCAATTTATTGACAAGCAATTACCTGAAAATAATTGCATCACCTTGTTTTGAAAGAGCATCACCATGAATCAATACTTATTCAATTGTACAACTATGATAAGTAATTGTTAATTCTCTATGCACGTTTTTTAAAACTTAGTTCCGATATCTCTGGTTTCGATGCCTTTATAGCGAGTATCTGCTCCTATCTAGCTCCTCAAATCAAAAATTGATACGAGAAAATAATTCCATCCTCATATTAAGCTGTATGTTATAGGCGCGATATGCGGAACAAAAAAGTATATATATATATATATATATATATATATATATATATATATATATATATATATATATATATATAAAACTAAAAATTTCACTTTTTTATTTTTCTTACAGACTTTTATTTTAAATTAGTGAAATTACTATCAAAATATTTTAAAATAATTTTGAATAACTCTTCTTAAGTTTAGGCAGACCTTCAGAGTTTTCAGTTTTGTCCAACAGCGAAACGGAGGAAGATAGATTCACTACTTCAAGAGCGGTCTCTATGCGACAGAAGAAGAACTGTGTATTTAGGAGAGATGCTGCTTTGATGTTCAAAAATCTATCAGTAATGTCAAAAAGAGCTCCTTCAATTAAAAAAAAGCTTACGAATTCAATCTGTACGAAGATATCCACAAGATTTTCTCCTAAAGAATCTTTGGATGTAATTATTACTTTGAAATTTACAAAGAAAAGGCAAGGAGCACTAGATAAAGTTATAAGCATTTATTCTTCTTACAAGCAAGGTAGCAAAATCCAAGAACCCGTGAAATCCACCAAGTTTTCAATTAAATGTAGGTTATAAATGTATTTTAACCTACCATTAATTGAGATATTGGTAAATAGAACAAGTTTGCTAGCTTATAGTGAGAAGGATTAATGATACACCTTTTTACAGCGCCTCTTGTCCTTGTGTAATGTATTAAGTAAGTTTGTAAGTTTCAAATTTATAATTAATGCCAAAGCTTCCATGGGAGAATATCCAGTGGATATTTTCGCACAGAAAGACGTCCTAAGCTTTTTTAAAAAAATAAAGTAGCTCCTTTTAGTGTCACTAATAGATTTATCAACATCAAATGGCCATCTCTCTTTCCTGAATACACAGTTTCGCTTCTGTCGCATAGCAAAGTTCGTTGAGAGACCGCTCTTGAAGTTCTCCGTTTCGCTGTAGGACTAGACTGAAAACTCCTTCGAAGGCCTGCCTAAACTTGAAGAAACTTGATGAAACTAGGACCAGGTGAAAGAGCAGTTGAAATATCTATATATCCTCCCAACCAATTTCCATACTTGGTTCATAAGGTATTATAATTATAACAGCTTCGAAACCAGTAAAGTTTTAAAATTTGGAGAAATGAAACTAAAACTAGATGAATTTCTTCCTTATGATTTTCTGAAGGATCCTGAGCGTGTATAAATTTACTAAAAACTCATGATAACTGCTTTTAAAATCTTTTATAGCAGTGTTCCTCAACCATTTAGTATTTGCGACCCAATGTTCTATCACAATTTTCATCGCCCCTCCATACAATCATTTTCACTGACAAATATCGTGCTGTAATCGTAATATTAGTTTCTATTTAATTTAGTTAACTTAATCACATAGTGCATATATCAATTCTAATTTTCAAATATATCATTTATCAATTCAATATTCAAAATATAAATGCATAGATTTGTCTCGAATATTCTATAACGTCTGCGTAGCGGGTATAAATGTTGCATCCCGACCGTCTCAGTCGAGTCCATCAATCTACCTCTACCGTCAATGTGTATATTCTAATTTGCGTGTTATCTGCAATTAACGATATTATACACTATTATAGCAGTCAACTATATAGTTTAAGTATACAGAATCATGGAAAAAATTTAAGTGGGCGCAAGTGAGCGTTAAACGATAGTGAAGCATCAAAAAGTGCACAGAGGACAGTGGTACTGAAGATAAAATCAAGAAAATATTTTGAAGAATATTTGAATTTTGGTTTTACCATCACTGAAGTAAATAGAGAAGAAAGGCCTTTGTGTGTCATTAGCTCAAAAATTTTGGCAACAGATAGCACGAAATCTAATAAAATTAAACAACATTTAGAAACGCTTCATAGTGAGTGCGTTAGCAAACCTCGAGAATTCTTCGAATTAAAATGAAAAAGCTTTACTTGGCTCTTACAAAGTTTCATATCAAATATCCAGATGTAAAAAGCCTCACAATATCGGTGAAGAGCTTATTCTGCCATCTACAATTGAGATTGTAGAAACTATATCAAGAGATAGTTTTGCCATACAATTCCAATCCATACCTGTATCGAATAATACTGTTGCCCGTCGAATTGGTGATATAGCTGAAGATATGCAGCATCAGAGTAGAGGGAAAACAGGGGAGCTGGGCCACTTCTAGGAGCAGCCAATCAGAAGCCAGCATTTGGTCACGTGACCTATGGCGGGAAATTTGAATTTGAATTTTTGCCTCGACCTAACCTTAACTACCACGTGGTCTTGCCTCGACCCTACCTTAACCACCACGTGGTCTCACCTCGACCTAACCTTAACTATTAGGCCACGCCCCTTTTTGGTCACGTGACCCCTATGGCACGCCCCTTTTTGGTCACGTGACCCTTATGCCCGCCCCTTTTTAGTCAAGTGATCCAGTCACGTGACCCGCAGCGCATCCTGGTCTATGCTCCGCCCACATGTTTTAGTCACGTGATCCAGTCACGTGACCCATGGAACCTCCTGACCTATGCTCCGCCCACAAGATTTACCCCCTCCACCCATTGAAGGATCAGGTACCCACCTTATAGAGCATGAGTGTACCCGGCCGCCATTTTGTTTTTCTACTGTTTGAGGGACTTGAGGTTTTGTTGAAGGGTTAGGTACCTACCTTATAGAGCATGAGTGTACCCGGCCGCCATTTTGTTTTCCTTACACCACCATTTTGTTTTTCTACTGTTTGAGGGACTTGAGGTTTTGTTGAAGGGTTAGGCACCAACCTTATAGAGCATGAGTGTACCCGACCGCCATTTTGTTTTTTATACATCGCCATTTTGTTTTTCTCATGCCGCCATTTTGTTTTTCTACTGTTTGAGAGACTTGAGGTTTTGTTGAAGGGTCAGGTACCCATCTTATAGAGCATGAGTGTACCCGACCGCCATTTTGTTTTTCTTATGCCGCCATTTTGTTTTTCTACTGTTTGAGAGACTTGAGGTTTTGTTGAAGGGTCAGGTACCCTCCTTATAGTCTGTAACCTTCCCAACGGTTATATAATCATAACCTATACGACGAAGGGTCAGGTATCCACTTTATAGTATGTAACCTCCCCTACGGTTATATAATCATAACCTATACGATGAAGGGTCAGGTATCCACTTTATAGTCTATAATCTTCCCAACGGTTATATAATCATAACCTATATGATGAAGGGTCAGGTACCCACTTTATAGTCTGTAACCTTCTCAAAGGTTACATAACCTTTACATTGTTTTCGTGTTTGTGCAACCTTCTCGCTATCGAAAGCGCTCTGCTTTTGCTTTCGCTATCAAAACATATATTACGAAAACAAAAGAGCGAAACATCTCGATTACGAATCCGAATGAAATATTGCATCATTTTTAACCACCTGACTTGGTATCTTGGGCGCCTCGGTTATCCCAGCCAAGTTACGCTCCTAGCTATCACTGGAAAATATGTGTGTAAAAGTAACACCAACGACTCAAAATGAATTGTGTGACACTCCTGATATATACAAACTAATAATAATATATCTGACACAAAAACAGACTTTAATATTTATCAATATTAATTAATTAAGTCAAGAGAGAGTGCACATGGTGGTGATCAGACGACTGCATTTCTCAACGCGACCAGATAGACGCCATAAAAGAAAACTGACCGTGAGATACGTCAAATAGGTGTTGTTTTTAAAGAAAATAGAAAGCAGCCAGCGGCAAACAATAATGTATAACCTTCCCGCTATTCTTTGTTGACTTACAAGGAGAGTACCAAACATGGGAATCACAGATTCCGATTACTTTTATATAAGTTGTTGGATAGGGTCCTCTCAATGTTTATATTAAGTGGTAAGACGCAAGTCGCTTTCATTCTCAAGAAATATCGATTTGAAGTTCTCGGTGTTATGTAAGAAGACATGCTAATTTATTCAGCAGCAGCTGTGGCTTCGCGGTAACGCCTCTGATTTTCAACCTTCTCAATGTTTACGTAATCTTTACAATATTTAACTTTACCAACATTTAAACAGGTTGGATCATGTATAGACAAGTTGGATGATGTCTAGGTGAAATACAAATATGGACTTTGAACTGTTTATCTCTAGCATATAAATAAATAGTAGATTTCCTTAATCCTATAACAACTGTTGGACTTTGAACTGCTAATCCCTTTAACATAAATAAATTATAGGGGCTCCTTAATCCTATAACAGCTTTTGGACTTTGAGTTCTTAATCCCAAACCTTTCTTATCTCGCTGAAACATAAACAAAACAACTTTTCAATGTAATACGTATTTTTAATGGCTGATAGTATAAGTAATGGTCTTAAAAGGATTAACTCGTCAATGTTCTACGTATTTTTATTCTCCGATAGTTAAATAATGGTCTTAAAAGGATTAACTTTTAATCCATTAAGTTCCTATCGAACTTTTAATCTCTAAAATATATTAACAAATCGAAACGACTATCACGCTGGCCAAAGAGGTTAAACCTTTTCACAGCTTTGAAATATTTTCAAAGTACACGAGTCGGTATTAATAACTTCGAAATAAATTTTTATTAATGAATATTAATTAATACTTAATCAACACATGTTCATAATTAGTACTAATACTACAGGTACTCTGTTCGACTTGCCTGAGTATCGCCTGACTTGGGTCAGAGCAGGTCGACTCATGCTCGCTTCATAAACATGTAAACAGGTTGCATCTTGTATAGACAAGTTGGATTATGTCCAGGTGAAATACAAATATGGACCTTGAACTGTTTATCTCTAAAACATAAATAAATGGTAGGGCTTCCTAATATTTTGAATAGATTTTGGACTTTGAACTGGTAATCCTTAAAACACAGATAAATAGTAGGGCCCCATATTCCTATAACAGCTTTTGGACTTTGAGCTCTTAATACTCTATCTTTTACTTTCTCTCGCTGAAACATAAACAAAACAACTTTTCAGGTAGGGGGCACTATGATCGCTGGTGGGGCAACATGACAGCCAATCAGATTCGAGTATTCTCGTCCAGGAACCAGTGCCACTCGTGGCCTCTGCCATTTCGACTCGAACCCCAGAGATAGAACAAAGTTTTGCTGCTAAAATTGTGATAATATTCTAATTTTTCGAGTGCAACCCAGGCTATGAGATATAATTAACGACAACGAAGTGAAAGAAGATACTGACTGACACGTCCGTTGAACAATTGAAGGAAGAATCAAGCGAAGAATCTTCAGAAGAAGAAATTCCGATCTTCTGTTCCAGCAAGTTTTGTAAGATGAAAGGAGAATACAAAGTGGTTTGTTTGAGCTGCGGAAAATTGTATCTCACTGGATTTATCGACTTGTCCGATTGCGACCATAGAACATTTTGGTGTTATGATTGCCGTCGTCCACCTATGAAAAATTATATTTCTTATCTAGATATCTCTGCAATAGCATTCAAGATTGATGAATTATTTAACAGGAATCTTAACATGGAGGAAGAAATTTCAGGAAATAGTGTAGATACGATACCTAATGACCATGACTCGACACCTGATGACCATGAATCAAGACCTGATGGCCAGGATTCAAGATCTCTCGGCCCTGATGATGTAATGAATTATGACCCTTTTATTAATGACCCTGATCTAGTAAATTACGACCCTGTTTTGGCGGCTAATAGCTACAATCCGAGTCTCGGCCCACGTCCAACAACTGAAGAAGAAATAAGAGCTTGGAGGGAACGTGTAAGAGAAGCAGAGCTAGAGATTCAAAGACAAGAAATGAGGATGCAAAAGGCTAGGATCATCGATAGAGATTTTTTGGGGGCCTTTCAAGAGATCGTTGATCAGGACATGCGAGGACTCTACTATTCGACACCCTGCGATGCCGAGATTTGTTCATACCGGGGACGATACCGTGTGAGCTGTACGAAATGCTTACGTGTCTTCCACACAGCATGCGTCTTCTTGCCAGACCACGATTACGAAACAACAGTATGCTTCTACTGCCCTCTGTCGGATTCTGAAAGTGACATAGATGATGACGATAACTCAGAAGAATTTGTTACAGATTAACATTTATAAATTTAATTCATATTAAATAAAAATTATCAGTAATTTTGTTTCTTATATTTAAAGAATTTATGTAACTAAAAACATATTTTCTTATTATCTTATTATATTATAAATTATTTCTTTAATAAATAAATTCTACTTGAACTGTTGTATTCTCTCCTCTTCCCCTTTGTTAATATCATATAATGCATTAAAATATATTTCGAAGAGCACAACTCCTAGTCTTCTCTTATATAGTTGCATTTCTTAGTGTTGGAATAAAAATAATATATTTGACTAAGCAATTCATTTTTACCAAATCATACTATTATCCGAGATTGTTCCGAAATTATAACCTCCATTATGGAATCAGAATTTTCATGTAAGACGTATTGGTGTAATATAATATTCAAACGGCTAGATTGTTTTGTTTTTTTGTTTTGTCGAAGGGTCAGGTATCCACCTTATAGTAGGTAACCTTCACAACGGTTACATAACCTTTACCATATTTAACTTTAATGATATCAGGATAGATAATGTCACACTTGAATAATTCTAAATATCTTAATTCATTTGCTGAAAGTAAACGATGGGCTTTGAACTGTTAATCTCTACAAAGTATACAAAGAGTAGAGCTTCTTAATCCAATAACAACAGTTGGACTTTGAACTGTTAATCCCTAAAACATAAATAAATTCTAGAGCTCCTTAATCCTATAACAACTTTTGGACTTTGTGCTGCTAATACCAAAATATAAAGAATGAAATAGGACTTGTCAGTCCTTCCGCTAAAAAGTAAACAAATTTAGATTTCGCAATAATGCGTTATCCCATAATCCTTCCTTCGAAAGTAAGCAATGGACTTTGAACTGCTAATCCTTAACAAGTTTAACTTTTATACACAAACAAAGATATAGGGTATAGTTAATAAAAGAAAATACAACTTTATAAAATAAAAAATTTATTTCATCATAATATTAGATACAAGAAATAGAATTTTTAAATAAATGAAACATCATCTTTATAACCAATTCTTCCATTATACACTAAAGAAATTATTTCATCGCTATTGTTAAAAGCCTCGATGTCTTCAACCGACATCTTAAAACGTTTAGGACTAATAAATAGTTATCATTTCATGAAAGATATCAAACAATTTGAATTATGAAATGAGGACGGATCTAATGCCTTCCGTTTAATTTATGTTTTTTCGAGGAAATATTTAACATTTTAGATTGATTGGAGTTGATTATCAAAAGATATTGGAGTCTTAATGAGGTCCAGCTTCCGCCTCTTAATAAAAAAATAAATATCAATCTAATAAAAACAAATAAAATCTAGTATGTGATTGCTGTGTTTACCAATAAACACACCTCGGCAAGGCGAAAGTAACTGGGAAAAAATGTCTTATAGACGAGACCTGATGCTATTCTTGGTAGAAAGTGTGATCAGCATTGTGCTCGAACTAACTCATTTTCCCTCTATCGGCTACTCATTTTAAAATCCTAGGGTGCTATGAAACACCTCTTAACAATGGTTCTCATCCTGGTGAAGTCCATAAATGTTCCGTCCAACAGAAAGTTAGTGTGCAAAAGCAAGATGGACTCGTCAAAATTGATTGAACTGATTGTTGATTAATCGATAAACAAACTTCGATGAGGAAACAAGTACTGACAGTGGTGCCTCATAGGCGAACTTTTGGTATTTTTGGGAAAAAGTGTGGTCATAATTGTGCTATAACTACCACGATTGTGCTCATATGAGTTAATTTTAGTATTATCTATAATCCGATCATGCTAAACATTCTAATATTGACAGTCACCTGCACAAAACAAGACATTTTGACCCGGAGACGATATAGAAATATCTAATAAATAGTTATTATTTCATGAAAGAAATCAAATAATTTGAATTATGAAGCGAGTATGGAGAAGGGTTAATATGAATATTTCTAAATTATCAGTATATTTCTGGAAGAATCCTGAATAAAGTTTTGATAAACAGCAGAAAATATCTGATCAGTCAACGTTTCGCTAATTCGGGCATCATTAGGATTGAAAAAAAAACAACAATATAATATCATACAAATGGGGACCAAATATAGCACATCTTACATCAACATTCTCAAATAATATCAACTCTAGATAATAAATCATCTCAAAACAGATTTACATACAAATATTTGCTAATAAAACGTTTTATTTTATTTCTAAAATCATTAAAATTGACTAAAATCAATAACGTAACATGTAAAATCAATTATAAAAACAAAAAATAATATCTAAAATTGGTTAAAATATACTAAAAAATATAAAGCTATGTTAAAAATTAGAGGTAAAAGACCAGTAAAGCAGTAAAAGATCTACTCAAAAAATATTATCAATGAATTGAAAGAAAATGATGGATTCGGTTAAACATTAAGCATAATATTATTGCCGGAGTGTATTTTGCCATTAGAAGCTGAAAAGAAATGACTAAAATCAATAAAAACCGCTAAAATTAAAAAAAAACACTAAAATTATGGGACTTCAAGTTATGAAAAATGTAAATATTTATAGTTGATCAAGGGGTACGCAGACGAGTGACCTCTACGTGCTGAGTAAAATGAATGGTTGGAACCGTAGGAGAAGAAGTCCAGGTGAGAAGAGGATATTTTTTCAAATTTTTCCTAGTGATTCTGGATGATCATATGAGGCCGGAGGAGTTCGGTTATTCTCGAATCGGGAGCATCCTAAGGCAGATTAGGGAGATCGAGGTGGGGGCCCGAGGAAAAACGAGGACGAACGAGCGTCACCGAGGACAATGATCGGGGCCCGGCCGCTCTGCTCCGAGGGTATCCGAGAGTAGCCGAAAGGAGCCGATGATATCGCAAGGTCTGATACGAGTGCAATTAGGAACCAGGGTAGTTAATTATAATTAAATCAAGTTTAGAAAAGGGGAAAAACAATTTAGGAAAGGCAAAAAATCAGTTGAGAAGACTATATTTACATAAAATTTAAATATTGGGAAGGTTATAGAAAACGTAAACAAATAGATAGGTAAATGTAAACATTGGGAAGGTTGCATAAATCATAGACATTGAAAACATTATGTAAACTAGCCAGGAAAATCCCCTACTGGAGTAAGGTGCTGCGCCCTAGCGGACAGACAATGTATAAACATTGAGGAGGTTATAGAAAATTTAAAAAAGAAATAGATAGGTAAAGGTAAAAATTTGGAAAAATTGCATAAAATGTAAACATTGAGAACTGAAAAAGGTACAAAACTTTAGCTAATAATAATGACGTCATCTATCCAGATATTATGAAATGATTAAAAGGCTCTTTATCATTGTTTGTAAATGATAAAAAAACTTTAAGGATTTAATATTTAATTCTTTTACGGCATTTTAATAGTTTATACTATGAGAAAATAAAAATACACATAAGATTAAAAAGTTGTTTTGTTTATGTTTCAGCGAGATGAGTAATGATAGAGGATTAATAGTTCAAAGCCCATTGTTTACTTTTAAAGGAAGGATTAAGAGATAGAGCATTATTGCGAAAGCTAAATTTGTTTACTTTTTAGCGGAAGTCCTAAATCATTCTTTATGTTTTGTTATTAACAGCTCAAAGTCCAAAAACTCTTAAGGGATTAAGAAATAGTATTAATTAATTAAAATTTACTGCGACATGTTCGCAGTTATTAATACCGACTCGTGTACTTTGAAAATATTTCAAAGCTATGAAAAGGTGCAACCTCTTTGGCCAGCGTGATACCATCGTTTCGATTTGTTAATATATTTTAGAGATTAAAAGTTCGATAGAAACTTAATGGATTAAAAGTTAATCCTTTTAAGACCATTATTTAACTATCGGAGAATAAAAATACGTAGAACATTGACGAGTTAATCCTTATAAGACTATTATTTATACTATCAACTATTAAAAATACGTAGTACATTGAAAAGTTGTTTTGTTTATGTTTCAGCGAGATAAGTAAAGATAGAGTATTACCAGCTCAAAGTCCAAAATCTATTCAAATATTAGGAAGCCCTACCATTTATTTATGTTTTAGAGATAAACAAGTCAAAGTCCAAAAGCAGTTATAGGATTAAGGAACTATGCTATTTATTTATATGTTAGAGATAAACAGTTCAAGGTCCATATTTGTATTTCACCTAGGCATCATCCAACTTGTCTATACAAGATGCAACCTGCTTACATGTTGATACAGCTACATATTGTAAAGGTTATGTAAACATTGAGAAGGTTGCAAAAACACGAAAACGATGTAAAGGTTATGTAACCTTTAAGAAGGTTACAGACAATAAAGTGGATACCTGACCCTTCATCGTATAGGTTATGATTATATAACCGCTGGGGAGGTTACAGACTATAAAGTGAGTACCCGACCCTTCGTCGTATAGGTTATGATTATATAACCGTTGGGGAGGTTACATACTATAAAGTGGATACCTGACCCTTCGTCGTATAGGTTATGATTATATAACCGTAGGGGAGGTTACAGCCTATAAAGTGGATACCTGACCCTTCATCGTATAGGTTATGATTATATAACCGTTGGGAAGCTTACAGTAGAAAAACAAAATGGCGGCATAAGAAAAACAAAATGGCGGTCGGGTACACTCATGCTCTATAAGATGGGTACCTGTTCCTTCAACAAAACCTCAAGTCTCTCAAACAGTAGAAAAACAAAATGGCGGCATAAGAAAAACAAAATGGCGATGTATAAAAAACAAAATGGCGGTCGGGTACACTCATGCTCTATAAGGTAGGTACCTAACCCTTCAACAAAACCTCAAGTCCCTCAAACAGTAGAAAAACAAAATGGCGGCATAAGAAAAACAAAATGGCGATGTATAAAAAACAAAATGGCGGTCGGGTACACTCATGCTCTATAAGGTTGGTGCCTAACCCTTCAACAAAACCTCAAGTCCCTCAAACAGTCGAAAAACAAAATGGCGGCATAAGAAAAACAAAATGGCGGTCGGGTACACTCATGCTCTATAAGATGGGTACCTGACCCTTCAATGGGTGGAGGGGGTAAATCTTGTGGGCGGAGCATAGATCAGGAGGTTCCATGGGTCACGTGACTAGATCACGTGACTAAAATATGCGAGCGGAGCGTAGACCAGGAGGTTCCGCGGGTCACGTGACTGGATCACGTGACTAGAAAGGGGCGGGGCATAAGGGTCACGTGACCAAAAAGGGGCGTTGCCTAGTAGTTAAGGTTAGGTCGAGGGGGGACCACGTGGTGGTTAAGGTAGGGTCGAGGCAAGACCACGTGGCAGTTAAGGTTAGGTCGAGGCAAAAATTCAAATTCAAATTTCCCGCCATAGGTCACGTGACCAAATGCTGGCTTCTGATTGGCTGCTCCTAGAAGTGTGCCAGCTCCCCTAAAATCCCTCTACTCATCAGCTTTTCGGAAAGTTACGCGATAATTTATTTTCTATTCAGCTTTATGAGACAACATATAGCAATAAAAATACTCATTTAATTACCTATGCTCGTTTTTGTTATGGTATTTCAGCAGTAGAAGAACTATTATTCTGCAAACCAATAGACTCAAATCAACAGCACTTGCATTATTAGGTATCTTAAATGATTTTCTAAACGAGACAAATATAAAGTGGAAAAATTGCGTCGGAATATGCACCGATGATGCTCTGGAAGATTCTTAAGTGTACAAGAACTTGCGAAACAAAAATCTCCAGAGTGTATTTGGACACATTGTCTGATCCATAGAGAAACTCTGGCATCCACAGAAATAAGTCCTGTAGATAACCGAAGTAAAGTATATGAAAAAGGGTCCCCTAAAATGAAGAATGCTTTCTGTACTTTGTAAAGACATGGTTGCAGCATATTCAGCGTTACTATTTTTATTGCTAGGCAAGATGGTGATCACCTGGGGAATTTTCGTAACGGGTTTATGAATTAAGAGATGAAATGGCGACTCTTCTAGAAGAGGAAATGGCGACTCTTCTAGAAGAGGAAATGGCGACTCTTCTAGAAGAGGAAATGGCGACTCTTCTAGAAGAGGAAATGGCGACTCTTCTAGAAGAGGAAATGGCGACTCTTCTAGAAGAGGAAATGGCGACTCTTCTAGAAGAGGAAATGGCGACTCTTCTAGAAGAGGAAATGGCGACTCTTCTAGAAGAGGAAATGGCGACTCTTCTAGAAGAGGAAATGGCGACTCTTCTAGAAGAGGAAATGGCGACTCTTCTAGAAGAGGAAATGGCGACTCTTCTAGAAGAGGAAATGGCGACTCTTCTAGAAGAGGAAATGGCGACTCTTCTAGAAGAGGAAATGGCGACTCTTCTAGAAGAGGAAATGGCGACTCTTCTAGAAGAGGAAATGGCGACTCTTCTAGAAGAGGAAATGGCGACTCTTCTAGAAGAGGAAATGGCCACTCTTCTAGAAGAGGAAATGGCCACTCTTCTAGAAGAGGAAATGGCGACTCTTCTAGAAGAGGAAATGGCCACTCTTCTAGAAGAGGAAATGGCGACTCTTCTAGAAGAGGAAATGGCGACTCTTCTAGAAGAGGAAATGGCGACTCTTCTAGAAGAGGAAATGGCGACTCTTCTAGAAGAGGAAATGGCGACTCTTCTAGAAGAGGAAATGGCGACTCTTCTAGAAGAGGAAATGGCGACTCTTCTAGAAGAGGAAATGGCGACTCTTCTAGAAGAGGAAATGGCGACTCTTCTAGAAGAGGAAATGGCCACTCTTCTAGAAGAGGAAATGGCGACTCTTCTAGAAGAGGAAATGGCGACTCTTCTAGAAGAGGAAATGGCCACTCTTCTAGAAGAGGAAATGGCGACTCTTCTAGAAGAGGAAATGGCGACTCTTCTAGAAGAGGAAATGGCGACTCTTCTAGAAGAGGAAATGGCGACTCTTCTAGAAGAGGAAATGGCGACTCTTCTAGAAGAGGAAATGGCGACTCTTCTAGAAGAGGAAATGGCGACTCTTCTAGAAGAGGAAAACCGACCGCAAGCCGTGATGATTTATTTCTGATGAAATTGAGCTTGGTCAACATATTCCAGAAATTGAATACCTTCAATCTTCAACTCCAAGGAACAAATACACATATGCTCTTATACGAGTGATAAAGTTAATGCTTTTTTCGAAAAAATTGAATTGTGGAGCAGAAATATAAAGCAAAAAAACCTAGAAATATTTGTAAATGTGGATGAATGTGTTGAAACTTACAAGACTGAACTACAACATGTGGATGCTGTTTTTGTAACCATTGGAAATCATGTATCCATGCTGGAAAAGAATTTTAAAAAGTATTTTCTTGCTGACTTCAACCTGATAGCAAGTTACGAATGGGTTAGGGACCCATTTCAAAATACTCACGAAGATCTCTCAACTGCCGAAGAAGCACTCTATATAGACTTCACGGCAAGTGGCGAAATCAAACAACAATTTAGTAATAAATCACTGTTTGAACTTTGGATGATGAGTTCTCTGCACTAAAATAAAGCATTTCGTATACTATTACCATTTTCAACAACCTACCTTTGCGAAACCGGATTTTCTGCGGTGGTAGTTTTAAAGACAAAAAATAGATCTCACAATCAGTTCAATATCGAAAAAGAGCTTAGAGTGTCAATTTGTAATATTAAACCTTTATTTGAAAACTTTGCTCTTCAAGACAGGTCCATGGGATTCACTAATAAGTATTAATTTTGTTTTTAATTTAATTTTGATAAGTTAATTATTGAACATATGGTGCAATAGCTATTTCTAAGTGTAATATGGTGCAATAGCTATTTCTAAGTGTAATATGGTGCAATAGCTATTTCTAAGTCTAGTCTATTACACCAGTGTAAAGTATATATTATTTTTTATTATGTCAGAATATTTTCAGTAAAATAAATACAATTTTTATATTTAGTCGATATATTTTTCTCGATATACTCGCGCCCTCCCCCTTTTAGTTTTAACACGTCCCGCTAGGGGGGGGGGGGGGCGCTTCCCCCACGTTGAGAACCACTGTTTTATACTCATCATTATTGCATTTTTATCCTCACGAAGATTAAAAAGGATACTTCTAGGACTCTAAAATTTTAAACTATATTCTAAGCTTAAACTTAGTTTAGTTCAATATTAAGACGCCCAGAGGTTGGGGTACTATATAAGTTGCAGCTTTTTGAAATGACACCTCTGATGTTTTTCCTTCTCACTTTTAACAGATAAATACATAACATTTCCTCAGAGAAAAAGCAAAACGTTCCTTACATTGATATCAATATTGTAAAGCTCTAATCTTTAGCGATGAAATTGATACTTCGTAAAATTAAATAAAATAGTTGACCGTTTGTTAACTTGCGTTTGACTGGGTAATTGACTCTCAATTTAAAATGTTCACAATCATGTTTACACATATTGTTTAATTTTTGGTAAACTAATTCTAACTTTACCAACTTATGAAACAGAAGCGGGGATTAGAAATTCTTTTAACCGGGTAAATATTAAAAAAAAAAAAAGAGATAAAAATCTATAAAAAATGCTGCACTTTAATTATTTTTAACATTTGATGTAATATAAAGAAAAATATTACCCGTAAGTCATAAAAATGGTTTTCACAAAACCCACAAATTGAAGCTTCTTTAAATATGGAAATAAGAATAAATAATATAAGAAAAGAGAATGTGAGGCGAGGCGAGAAAAGATTTGCTTAGGTAAATATTGAACAAAGGTGAGCAAGCCTCATAACGAATTGATTCTTTGATTTCTCTGAGGAATAACCGGACAGATTTAGGCCACGAGAAGTCTCCGGTCTGCGGTCTCTCATAGACTGCCGGAAGGTGGAAAGGAAGGCATTCTTAACATTTCCGGTCCACATCTTAAAATATTTCCTATATACTTATAGAAAAAGAATGAATGAGAAAATTAAATAAAAGGAACGCTTGTTTCTTATGTACTTTTTGTTAAAATTTGGCAACATTATTTTCTAACTGTTGCCTCCAATAATAACATTCAAAAGTTTTGATCAATATTAAACTTGTTATTCCCTATTAGGATTAGTTGTGCCGAAAACTACTATATAAATAAATCGAAATCCTTATACGTCCTGTAATAGCGCTCTACCATATTTTAGATATTTGTTTACTCGTTGATCCATTCTCACGTTTCATCAAGAAAGACTATCAGCCCATAAGACTGGGAAAAAATTAAGTATTTGTGCTTTGACGGTGGACCATACGTTACTACGCTTCAGGATGTCCATAGTTCAATGATGTTAATATATATATATATATATATATATATATATATATATATATATATATATATATATATATATATATATATATATATATACTGATATACTACTGAACCAAATCATCTCCATGGTTTAGCAATCATAAAATCTACAGCCTTTTCACTAAAATGTTATTCAAAAATTGATCAACAAATTGCTAGGAGGAAAAGTGACTATCGTACGAGTTATGTCTTCATGTAGTATTTTGACTACAGAAACTTTTTAATATGTGTGAAATTATTGGTTGAAAAGGTTATTTTGTGGATAAAATCAGAGAGTAAGGTAAAAAAAATAATGTGAAAACGAGAAACTTTTTTTAGTGAAACTTTATTGTTGTTTTAACAAATTTATTGTTGCTTGAACCTATTTCTTGAAAATGTCTGCATTTCAAAGTTTATTTTGAATTAATAAGCTTAACAAATAAGGGTTATTACTATCTGCATCTCTATTCTCATAGTATTTAATTATGTTTCAGCAGTTATTGTTTCCTGCAACCTGTTCACCATGTTTTTTACAAAAATGAAGTGGAATAAGTTATGTTTTGTAATAAAACCATCATTTGGACGCACCCCACCTCCAAGCAGTTATTAAAAAAGCTGTCGAGCCAAAGTGCCACTAAAATAGAGAGAAATGCTTTATTTACAGCAATGCTGCCCAAAAACCTTGGGTTGCTACATACACAGCATACTAATCAATCTATAGACATACAATAATATAAAACATAATATTCATAACCTTTTTTTTTTTGTTTCATTCTAGCTCTAAACTTTGTTTGCTATAGACCTTCTATCACTCTCTAATCCACCCCTTATGTCTCTATTCAGGTGAATATCAACCATTTCATAATTTAAAATAACGCTTTCGTTTCTTTATACAAGCAAAATAAGAATTGGGTCAAGGCAAAGAAGATATTGCAGCTCAAAGCCACGAAAGACTGCAGAAAGAAAAAGAAAATATCGAGCCAGCCTGTCAGACGAACGTGTAGAAAACTAAATATCAGAGGAATTACCGAGCTGCTAAACGACTACGATAAATAACTTTTTAAGAGATTACACAAACTTGGAAAGACAATAAAGGAATAAAAACTCAAAAAATAAAAATAAAAATCAAAAAGCGGAAGAAAAATCTTAGAAAAAATTCGACCTGAAACCACTGAGTAATTCCTTCAGTCGGAGGATGGCCAAGGCTGGGCCGAAACGCCAAGAGCTAGGTTTCTCTTTCATGATTTACTTATTCTGTTTTTCTTTCTTACATTTTTCTTCATCCTTTTTACCTCAACACTCGATTTCCTATGTTTCTTTTTACGCCATTATATTCCCAGTGTTGAAGATTTTATTCGAATAAAATAAATATCGAAGCATTGCCGGGTCAGCTATATATATATATATATATATATATATATATATATATATATATATATATATATATATATATATACTCAGATCAGCAAAGCGTAGAAAAAAATACATATGGCTTGACCAGGGACGGGATAGCAAGTCTTCTGTTTGTATCTGCCTGGCTCCCATGGCAACTTTCTCTTAAACTTTTAACAAGTTGTAAATAATTAAACCGAGAGGATGCGCTCGAAGAGACGCTAATTACACCCTACCACAATCTATTGTACTTATCAAGCACCATCTCTAGTTACATTATTTATTCCTCGGAGCTGGTTCCTATTACTATAACTATTATTATGATTACTATTACTCCTTTGTCTATAAGACCCCTCCAATACACTTTTCTTAATATCTTCAATTCGAAATGAAAATAACTGAACTCCTCAAGGAAGTTCGTGACCTAAACGTTTAATATTTGCAAAAAATTATGTTTTATTTGAACTATATATTTTTTTTTTAAATTACCATTGGATATAAAGATTCTACAATAAAGAATATTTCCTTTTTTGTCATAAGTACATAATGTTCAAATGAATACATTATACATTCAGTTATAGAAATTATTCGGCGAAAAATGAATAAACAGTTAAGCACCGACGAAATAATTTCAATCAACAAACTTCCTCTTAAGTTTAAATATTCGCAATCAATCAGTTTCTATTTCAGTATTTGTCTGATTTGTTAATTTGCCATTTTGATGTACATTCGTGATGTAGCATAATCTCGTAAGCATTATTGTCTTAAAAGTGGTATAAATGACTTTGATAAAATAAGTTCTCAAGATAAATTATCCAGGAGGGGATACTAAGAAAAATTTGCAGTCATACTTCCCTCTGGATAAAAAAAGCTCCGAATGAACTAAGTATATGACATCTTGTACTTTACTTTGTAGGCACAATCTATTTCATAATTAAGTATATAAGTAGAAGTACAAGTGAGCCAATAGTTTTATTGAAAAAACTTAAATAAAAAAAAATTGAATACAATTATTATCTAATGACGATAAGCAATCTGTAAGCTCTCTAAAGGCACATTTCCAGTTATCCTTGTACTGTTGTACTTTATTATGAATTAGGGCCCAGATATTTTTGAAATATTACTATTTCGTAATAATAAAGCATTGTGTAATAATTTGCAGCACTTTTTGAATTTCACTTCACTAATTTAAATATAACATAAGAACGGATGTTTCTTCTAAAGGAGAGTAAAAATGGAAAAACAAAAACAAATAAAAATGAGGTTTTGATCAGAGAGGTGGACCATTTATTTCGATTCAGACGACCATGGAGAAATGGCTAGCTGCTTCAAATAAATCACAACAATTTTACAGTCAGCTGTTTATCAGCTGATAGCAAATGGTGGCTCACTTTGTTCAGGGACGATCATTCAACAGTATCGTACCAACCTGGCAGGTTCTGCTTCATACATCACACCATCGCATCCTTTGTATACATATTTAATTTTGTCTTAATTGTAAGATTTTTTTATTGTAATAATTTTTTTTATCATTTGGACCTTTATTTGTAACAAATAAATGACAAATTTTGTAACTTTTATGTGCTAAGTTACCACAAAGCGTAACAATCTTAATGGATTCGATTATAGTTGTGGAATAGGCAATAAAATGAATAGCCATAACTTTAAATCCGAGAATAATAAACTAAACACACACACACACACACACATATATATGGAAAATAAAATAGGTGTATATATGAAATTGAAATTTAATTATTATGAAATAGGCGCATACTTTAAGTGGAGAACGTACAGCCATCGTGAATTTTTTAGCGGCCTTCATAAAAGTACTTTCTGATTCGTACTAATTGATCTGTACTAGGGTTGGAATATCGAAAGGAAAATATCGATATTCGATATATTGATATATCGCAAAACCAAATATCGATATCCATCGATAATCGCTAGAAAAATATCGATATATCGAAAGGAAATGGATAAAAAAGCAAAGAAAGTGCATCAAATGAGTATTATTAAATACAATTAATATTATAAACTGTGAAGAAGGTTTTAAAATAATATAATGATTATTATTTATAAAACAGTATTTTTATTAGCCATGAATCATTATAAAAAAAGATAAAAAAGAATTATACTTCAAAGAAAAAAAAATTATAACATATTTTTATTTTGAAGACTTTTAGCCATATTTGATATATTATAGTCTTCTAGAAGTTTTTCAATAATAAAACCTTCAAACTTCTCAAATTTTTATTTATCTTATAACTCTTCCGACTATATTGTGCATTCTCAAAACATTTATCTAAAAGCATGTATTTTATTTGATATACATCTCAGTACCATCATCATTTATATAAATCATCAATTTTTCTTTATATAGGATTAATCAACATTATTTGTATGTAAATCTTATCTACTACTTATTGTTTGGTAATTAAATATTGTTTATTGTTATATTTACTGGTAAAACTCCAGAATGGTAACCCCAACATGGAGGACATGTAGATTTTTAGGACCTGGATGATCTTAAAAATCTAGACCTCCGCCATTTTGGGGTTACGATTCTGGAGTTTTACCGAATAAAGGAAATTGTTAAAATAAAATACACTAGAATCTCGATAATTCGCATGGTCAAGGGCTCGAAAGGTAAATATGATTTATTGAGATTTATATAAGTATTGAGATTTATTTTATTTATTGAGATGAATATAAGTGTTGAGATTTCCAATAATCGGCGGTAAAAAATAGGAAATAACAAGATTAATACAAAATTGTAAACCGACCGAAATTCATAGAAACGATTCCTCTCTCACTTACTCACCTCTCCTCGTGAAAAGATTAAGAGTTAACTAGATTTTTTATTTGGAAATTCGAATTATAAGGCATTTACATTACTTGGAAGACGAAAATAAATACGAATTATCGGGGGAACCGGATTGCAGAGTTTTGATACGAAATAAAGGGAGACTTTCAAGAGACCAGAAAATCTATACGAATTACTGGGATATGAATTGCCGAGTTCTACTGTAATATAGTTTAGCATATGGTGTGATCGATATATCGTTATAAAGTATCGATATCATCGATATATCGGATGCTAAGATATCGATATAAGATATCGGTTTTTCAACTCCGATATATCGTGTGTCGATATTCCAACCCTAATCTGTACAATTAAATATTATTAATGCCAGCGTTTATGAAGGCTGCCTTCGGTATGTACGATACATCGAAAATTCTAGTGAACGGTAAATCAACAAAAGGATTGTTGTTGCAGAGGTTACGATATAAAAATGAAATAAGAAAGCATGAAGTCGGGCAACTTAAAGCTCTTCTTGAGCAGCACTTTCCAAACGTAAAAGATTTTCATATTTTAACTTTGCTTTTTGTCCAGTTTGAGCCTGCATTGTACTCAATTTCAACTTTTACCGTATTGGAGCTTATTTCAAGCTGACTTCACACCGAAATGTTGTCCGGAATATTGTATAACATTATAGTCATTAACATTTGGATGCCCACTGTTTACACTGGTCAGTAGGGAAATGATATTAATGTTGCTATTAACCATATTTCTAAGAAAAATGCTTACAACATTTTTGTTTTTAACATTTTGATACCAATATATACGAACACCGGTCAATAGCGAAATTAGTATAAATCTTAACAGGAATTTTTCAGTGCGAATCTTCGAAAAATGTTAGTAACGTGTTAATAACACGCGTTTTTAGCAAGGCTATCTCTACAATCCTGTAAACCCACCTATAAACTGCAATGAAAGTAGTAGTTTTACTACTACGGAAATTTTTTTAAGTTTTTACTACGGAAAAAAGTGAATGTGCTTAGGACTACACGCTGGAAGTGTAAACTTCTGGGACAATAGATCGCAGCACTGAAACACATAATCTTCGTCCGATCGTCACTTCTCACAACTATAATATTTTTAAAATTTGAAAAATGGAGTGAATTCAGCAACAAAAAATGTAGAGAGCTGCTATTTTAAATTATTTTTATTTTGCTTACTTATTGAACATTTTGATCACTTCTATGAAAAAATAAAACATCAAATGAATGGCGTGATAAACTGTGCCCGTAGTTGCACATCGCGTATACCGACAAATTTTGCTTCTTAGAATATCTCCGGAAATAGTTATCCGCTTTTGAAGGTTGACGTGTCATTCGATCAAGTATTAATCTCTTTAGTTTTTAAAGTGGTCGTATTTTACCAAAAACACAAGTCGCGCGAGCGATGTCAACGAATAACTTTTAGAAAATCCGATTTTTTCTCTCTATTGCCGTTCTTGAATTCATAGCTTCTCAACGGTAAGAGCTACAATTATCTATGGCATATCGTTTTAAAGATGATTAAACATGCTTCCTTTTGGCTTACTAACAATTCACTTAGTCGTTTTAGTTTGCGAAAAAAATTAATCCAAAAGTTTTACAGAGGTGATTTCCGAGTTCGTATTAAATTATTTGAAAAAGTGAAAGTGCTAGACCTATACTATGATCGAACGAAATGTAGCAGGGTTCTTCTTGTTTAAAACGGTATGCCTATAACAATCGTAGCTCGTTCCGTCAAAGACTTACAAGGAAAAGAACGGACGAAGACGTCAAAAATCATCGGCCGAGAGTGTCCTAAGGGCTGCGCACTGCGCCGCGTGGTCCCCACTCCTGTTATTATTGCATTGTCATCCACTCCTAAAATATGTTCCAAATTTTAAGTCTCTAGCTCATCGAGCAAACATGTAGGTATAATTTCCACACCATCTTAGTCAACTTGGTTTTCAATGACGAGATATGAAGGGGACCTTTGGAGGAATTCTTCGATTCTACAATATAATCATTCACTCTTTATTTATATATAAACATATAAATTTATTAAAAGGATTATACTTTTAAAAAGTGAGGAAAAATAAATAGAGAATTAAGAAAGAAATGTCCATTTTATTAAACTGCACATATAGCCTAACCACCACCCGAAATATTTGTAATAATACCACTCCGCTTCCATTGGGTGCACATAAAAGGAAAGATTACCTTTCACGGGGACGGAAAGAGTTTCTGTATCGAAAGACAACCAGAGTTGTGGTAGTTGTGGTTGCTAGGGCCGGAAAAACAAAGGGGTTCGGAGTTGTTTAAGTTTATCATCAGCTTAACCTTCGTCGCTGGGTTTTCTAAACATCCTCCTTTTAAGAAAAATATCTAATTTATTTTCAAGAAGACTTTATCACGATTGCTTTCTTTATTTATTTTTTTTATCGCTGTTATTCATTAGTTGTTTCTTATACTCAAACAACTGTTCACATTTTTTTTTATAAATAATACTTAATTCTTAATTATATAATTAGATCTTTGGCCGCGCGATGTGGTGTTCTTACAGACATTTTATTGCTTGCGGGAGCACAGACAGCCTGGAGGGGGTCACCCAACCTCACGTTGCTGCGAACCATGGTTTCCATGGTGCAATGGCAGGCTGCCCATTGCTCCATAACCGGTCCTTTTGGGGCCCATTCGGCAGTGTCCTTCCCACCGACTCACTTTGGTTCAAGGACAGTGACAAATCGGTCTAGATCCACGGATTATGGCTGTTCGGAGTCAGTCTGCGCACGAGGACCCTATATTTCTTTCCCCGAGACAGACCGTCCATGGACCAAACCTCCGGGGGGCTATTTTATGTCCTGGAAAACCACAACGCGATTCACAATTAAGGTACACGGGGTAGGATCATCAATCCTACGCCCGGTCTGTGTCTGTGAGTAGCCTTCAGTAGACTGACGGGCCTCTCATACCCGGGGAAGGGGTGATAAATTAATAAAAAAAATTATTATTAAATTGAATTAATTAAATTAAAGTAGTACCGGTGCCGGGATTCGAACTCACAACCTTTGGGGTTGAGAGTAGGTGCACTTTTGCAAGCGCGCTAACCCGCTCGGTCACCCCATTGGATTACTTTTTTCCGAAATCCAAACCATTGGTATTGTTGATCTTAATTTTTAATCATTTTGAAAACTGATTGCGAGATAATTTTGAGACAAAACTTGTTTTATTCGAGCTTTACAGAATTATTGGATATTTTTGTTTTCAATATTGCTATTTTCTAACAGTTGTTCTCCTCATGCTATCGTTATTGTTTTGATGTTCCATTACTCTTGGTATAATTTATCTCCGATTTTTCAGATCACAGTATTGAATAATATATATTATCACAATCTGTTCATGAAATATGTTTAAAGTATTCGGATCATATTCAAAGCTAAAAAATGTAAATAGCTTTTATCTAGTTTAGTTTAGTTTCTTTTACACATTTATAATTACCCCAAAATAAAGTCTAATCTAAAAAATCAAGCGTAAAATAAAACATTTAGCCAATTTGTTTTGGCCGAGAGAGATTTTAAATTATATTTTTTAATAAATTATACATTGATGTAATACAGGAAGAGCTTTATGAGGATTAAAATAAAAGCAAAAGGCAATAAAATAAAATAAAAAGAAGAAAATTATATGAATATTATATATATATATATATATATATATATATATATATATATATATATATATATATATATATATATATATATATATATATTATATATACTTTTATTATATGTTATGAATATTTTAATTATGCTATTTATTTATAATGTTATACAAATTGTCAATATGATGTTAATAGTATGCTGTGTGTATATAAACCCAATACAGTTGGGCAGCACCTCTTTAATAATAAAGTGTTTCTCTCACTCGTTAAAAAGAGCAATTTTTGATAAATTAATAACACAAGGATTATTTATAAAAACAGTTGAAAACTTACGGATACACAAAAGCCTGTATTAATGTTTAAAGCAACTATTTTTGAAGGACCTCTATCCTCTCCACACTCATTGAAGGACCTCTATCCTCTCCACACTCATTGAAGGACCTCTATCCTCTCCACACTCATTGAAGGACCTCTATCCTCTCCACACTCATTGAAGGACCTCTATCCTCTCCACACTCATTGAAGGACCTCTATCCTCTCCACACTCATTGAAGGACCTCTATCCTCTCCACAGTTATTATTATTTTTAGAACAATAAAATATAAGTTAATTGAGTATGCGCCTTCATGTATACCTCTCTTTGAATTGTTAATATGTGTTTGGATTAGCTTCAGATAAGTCTTAAAAAAATATTTTGTTCTTGAGATTTATTTACAGAGCGAATCTAATCTAATGATTTTTTTTTACGTTTTTTTTTGCCTTTAGGGGTCGCCGAATCTGTGCGAGTAGTTAAGTTTGATAAAGTAGTAATTTATCAAAAAATACTCTTTTTAACGTGAGAGAGAAACACTTTATTATTAAAAAGGTGCTGCCCAACTCTATTGGGTTCATATACCCACAGCATACTAGTAAAATCATATTGACCATTTGTATAACTTATTACAAATATATAATCACTCCTTCATCGACACTGGGAATTATATACAACGAATGAGTCAATCCCCTGACTCTGAAGAGATATTGGGCAGCTGATAGTGAATTTTCTATCATTCACAACATCCTCTAATGATCCGTTCCAATGCAACGTGTCGACAGTTTCTATACTCGTTGAGCTCACTACAGAGAAAACACTTGATTCTGCTTGGTAATGATGCTTTCCTATAAGAGGCTGTGGCAGACTGAAACGAGCGAAGCCTGCAGGAAATCACTGGAGGTACGTCTACTGCGCTCCACAGTGCAACACAACCAGTTTAACAACACGTTCGTTTAATTGTAATAACAGACTAATGGCTTTTTATTTGATTTTGATTCTGGCGATAAGAAAATGTTCCCTTCTTATTTATCCAAGCCTTGCGGTGTCGGGGCAGCCTGTATCCGTTTCTCAAACACTTATAAGTAGCCAACTTCTTAACCTCACCCAGATCTGATATGAGATCCTCCCATCAGCTTCTTAACCTCACCCAGATCTGATATGAGATCCTCCCATCAACTTCTTAACCTCACCCAGATCTGATATGAGATCCTCCCATCAACTTCTTAACCTCACCCAGATCTGATATGAGATCCTCCCATCAACTTCTTAACCTCACCCAGATCTGATATGAGATCCTCCCATCAACTTCTTAATCTCACCCAGATCTGATATGAGATCCTCCCACTTATTTCTCGTCGTCCTCGAGGTCGCTTTCCCTCCGTCTTAGCTTTTCGTACATTTTATGGTAATCGATTGATCATTATTCTTTGTACATGGCCGAACCACATCAATTCTCTTCTATGGATGTTATTAAGCGATTAAGTATGGAAATTGTCTAAGGAGAATCAGTCAAAAGAATTCAATTTATTTGAGCTGATTAATGGACCAACGCTGTTAATGATTTATGTATTAAAGAACAACGGCTACATATAATATATATATATACATATCATCTGTAGGGCGGTTTTCGTTTTGATAAATGATCTCGCAATTAGTAAATTATAAGAAAACACCTTTGAGCCAGTCAAATCAATTTCGCTGAGCCAGTGTTCCGAATGGCGCAGAGTCAGATACACTCCCTCAATGTTCGATATTAAGAAGGGTGGTGGGTCGTAGATCTTAAGGGCCGCCGAAATTACATCTCTCGATGGTGCTTCGAAATATATCCTCCTCACTTTCTCATCTTGTCCCTCAGCCCTTAACGTTGGTCACCTTCGGGAAAGTAATATCCGAGGAATGTCTTTGCGAAGGTTCGCCATCTCTTCAAGATATCCACTATAAAGTCGCCAGAAATTATTTTAAATTTTTGTTAAAATATTGCAAATTGTTTTCATTTATCACATAATCATAAATAATAAAAATTAATAAGTACAATTACCATTAAGATATGGCTTTGTTTCCACGATCAATAATTCTGGGATAAATAAATTTTTTTCTACAAAATTAATAATTCGAACTGACAATAAATCATTATAAAATAATGTATTATTTGATTTTTTTTTTCAATTCATTAATTTTAATAAGTATTAATTCTATTGTTTTTAAAACTATAAATTAAATTTACAAAATAAAAAATCGATTAGAGCAGTATAACTCAGAGATGGTGATTATCTTCTATGACTAATTAATCTTACTCATTTGAATAGATGCAAATATCTCATGCAAATAGCTGTAATTATTCACGGTTAATAACTTGTGAAAACGATGCATGTATGCATTTCGTGGTGCAATCACCGACAAGATGATAGACCTCCAAATTACGATGATGAATAAGTTCGAATTCCTCTTCCTTCCTCATGGTGTTAAAAAAAATAAAAACCAATAAAAGTTTAAAAAAAAAAATACTTTCATAATCTCGGACAAACAAAAATATCAGTTTTAGTTGATTCCAGTATATAGTTAATGAAGGTCTAATTGGAAAGGAAATGACGTGAAAGAATTTTAATCCAATCTAAACTTTTCTCGCAAGATCCGGTGAATTGGAACTCCTGCCTCTTTGCTCTGTCACCATTGGCTATTCATCTCCAGCCAACTCCATCCTTCCATAGCAATGGCTTCCAATGCAATGGTTTTCCGATAATTTTCGAATTAGTTCACTAATCATCATATTCTATTAAGTATTGATCAGACGTATCCTGAGAAGATTTTAATTCAAGTTACTAAGGATAAGTTGCAGAAATCGGATAATTAATTTAAATTTTAAAAAATAATATAGTTGACCATATGCGATTTCCGTTTTTTGAAATGGGAATATGGATTACTGTATCGTTACTATCATGAATGTATCTAAATCATAAATACTGCGTAAATTAATAAATAAATACTATAAAAATCAATACGATGTTTATGTAATGACTAAGAGAGGTGGCCGCTCTCTGTTGCAGATGCGCTGATCGACGAGGCATGAGATCGGCGCTGATGGTGTGTGCCGCGCTGCTCTCTGCCGCGGAGGGGACCACGATCTTCCCGCCTGGCTATTGGAACCTCAGTTCGGCTGCGAGCCTCGACTACGACGATTACGACAACATGACCGTCCTCTCGGGCAACGTCACCGCCGGCACCGAGGGGCCACCGAAGTCAGAAGTGTGGCCCGTCCGCCTGGCGGCAGAAGTTGCTGGTGACGTGATCCTGGGTGGCCTGATGATGGTACATGAACGAGAGGACACCCGCACGTGCGGACCCGTCATGCCGCAGGGCGGGATCCAGGCCGTCGAAGCGATGCTCTATACCCTCGATAGGATCAACGCTCGGCACGGCGACTTCACGATCGGCGCGCACATCCTCGATGACTGCGACAAGGACACCTACGGCCTCGAGATGGCGGTCGAGTTCATTAAAGGTTAGTCCGAATCATTTTTATTCTTGCAATTTTTGTTTTGAATAAGTTATAGCCTTGTTTTAGGAGTAGTTTGAGGGATTGTATTTGTTGTCACCAGGAAAACGGAAAACTGCCAACGCAATGTATGCATGTAAATGGTCCATTTCAGAGCCTATCATTTAGTTTAAATAGGAAAACTTTCTAAAATAATTTGGCCTGGATTCAAATTTCAGGAACAGACACAGTTTGTCTCGACCTAGAGGGTTTCATGCGCTTCTCTTTTTAGTCTTTTCGATATACAATCAATGAAAGCAGGTACTTAAATTCTCAGTAGTATTCGCTAAAAAAATCCGGTTTATTTATTGCATTAGGCATATCTCAGCATATTTTTCTCTTTAATGAAATAGGTTGCCTGAATAGAAAGTAACGTAATATTATCGATGAGGCCATTCCAGCAAAGGTACATAAATCGATTAGCCATGTTGAGAGGATCTACATCTTGATGACGAACGGTGAGATGAAATGTAAAATTGGCTAGTAAGAAAGTGAGCACAAACATGCGGAGCTAGTCATGCAGAAAATATTTTTTATTTATTCAGTAGGTGATTCGTATAATTTTTTAAAGTTTATATTCATTAATTCAAATAATGATTTAAATACCTATGAGTGTATATATATATATATATATATATATATATATATATATATATATATATATATATATATATATATATTTTTTTTTTTTTTTGCCTGTATTTTTTATATATACAGGGTATCCTTTTTAGATGGCCCGGCTGAATTTCTCTTGAACCGATAATGTTATAAAAGAATTAAGAAATACGTATTTAATATTTTTCAGCCTAGTTTAATATTTCGACCTGTTTTTGAAAAAAAATATAAGGGGTCTCTAAGACCTAATACAACTTTAAAATTTCAAATGGGAACCTATGCCTTCCGATACATCATTTTAACAGATTTTTGAAACTGAAATCAACGGTGAAACCAGATTTAAAATTGGTCAATAAATTACAAAGTTATGGTACAAAGTTAAAAAAACAATGCATTTTGTTTTGGTATTAATTCTTTTAAATTGGCTTTACATTTTTTTTTTTGTTGTACAGGAATTAATTGAGTCACATCGTGTTTGTTATCTTTTTAGCTGTAATTCATAATAAAGGTTTGTTAAAGATGTAGTGAAAAAACAGAAATAAGCCACTGTACGCTTTGTGAAAAGCTGTAGCTGTTTACATAAATTGTCATTGTTTACCCAAATGGTCTTATGATAGTGAATAAATTCCTGAAAATAAACAACTTTTACAACAATTCCTACTTCCTTACATTCAGTATTAGCCAACCACTCAATATAAACCGAAGAGTGCAGTTTTCCCGTCAGCAAAAAGCTGATATGTGCAATTGTTTTATTGAAAATGGTGGTATTGCTCGCCTGTTATAATCCCGGAAATTTCCCGATCGTTCCCAGGTGAACCACAAAACATTTATTTCTATAACGCAAAATATGAGGAGATTCAGATCAGTTGTGGGTCCACCAAGACACCGGCAGCGCAATTTCTAAATGAAACTGGATATTTTATTGTATGTTATGGAAAAAGCAGCGTTTATGCCAATCATAACCCTACAAGATCAGTTGAAGATTTGCAGCAAAGAGTGGAAAATGCTTGTCGATCGGTCTCTCCTCAGTCCATCGCACTCAGCAACAGCGAACAGCCAATCTTTGCATCTTCGAAGAGGGTTGGTATTTTGAACATGAATTGTAGGTTCACCAACCTCTGGTTGTATGTGGTATGGAATTTTTTCATTATTAAAAATAGCTAACAAAATGCATTGTTTTTTAAAAACTTTGTAATTTATTGACCAATTTAAAATCTGGTTTCACCATTGATTTCATTTTGAAAAATCTGTTAAAATGATGTATCGGAAGGCATAGGTTCCTATTTGAAATTTTAAAGTTTTATTGGGTCTGAGAGACCCCATATATTTTTTTTTTCAAAAACAGGTAGAAATTTTAAACTAGGCTGAAAAATATTAAATACGTATTTTTTATTTATTTTATAACGTTACCGGTTCAAGAGAAATTTAGCCGCGCCATCATAAGGACACCCTGTATATATTTTTTTTGCGCTCCAAAATGGAAAAATATACACAGAGATGATATGGTTTGTAATATTGAATCCGCGAAGCAGTGAACCAATATCTGCCGATGGGGAGGTGTAACGTAGCCAGCGGGATGAAAGGTGGAGGTCAAAGAGAGCAGAAGCTGGAGCTGGATATAAACATTGGGCAGGGACCACGCGGCCTGGAAATAAAACAAGAGTCCAATACAATGGGATCAATGCCTGCTGTTTGATTGGCTGAGGGCAATACTTTTGTCTGCTCTTCTCAGTCTGCTGATTTGTTCAGGCCTCCTTTTTGTCCTTCTGTTCGTCCTGCTTTTGACTAATCCATTCACCTCAACACATCCTCAAAATGGCGAACCAGCGGATAATTATTATTGTCTTGATACCAACACTATAGCGAAGATGCAGCTAACACTTTAGGTGGGTAGGCAGTTCTCCTCAGCAAAGTGAGCTAACTCTTTGCCCATTTTTAGTCGTACATTCCCCGAGAAAAATAGACTACTGCAGTGGGTCGAAGGTCGGCGGTGAGCGGCGGGACTGCGATTTCTATCCGTTTCATAACCCATAGACCACGATTATGGAAAATTTGGAGATGTCTGATATATATTTATATATATATTTTTCCCCGCTATATTTGAGCACCTCCAGCGGCCCCCTTTGGGTCAAATGAGCTGAAATTCGGTATGTAGGGCTTTATTCAAGGCAGAACGATACCATTAAAGAATGGGTAAATTCCAGTCAAAATTTTCCCCGAAAAAAATAGACAATTGCAGTGGGTCGAAGGCCTAGACAATTGCAGTGGGTCGAAGGCCGGCGGTGAGCGGCGGGACTGCGATTTCTATCCGTTTCATAACCCCTAGAGCACGATTATGGAAAATTTGGAGATGTCTGATATATATTTATTTATATATTTTTTCTCGCTATATTTGAGCACCTCCAGCGGCCCCCTTTGGGTCAAATGAGCTCAAATTCGGTATGTAGGGCTTTATTCAAGGCAGAACGATACCATTAAAGAATGGGTAAATTCCAGTCAAAATTTCGGTATGTTTATCTGAAATTTCGGCGTTTTTTAAGTTTTGCGCATCTCTTCACCTCCACCATATTAGTTTAGAGGGCTGAAAATTTATATGTGAATTGAGTTGGTATTGGGGAAGGACTTTCTGTATCGAAGGTCAGCGGAGATGCAGAACCATATTATAAAAGTACGTGTAAATTTCGGTATGTTAGGGAACTGTCTTTTGTGGGTCTCAATTTTTTTCTTACTCCCTCGTTTTTATATTTTTTTAACGTGAAATCCGTATGCAACCATTCAGTCTAACCTTGGTGTAAAACCAGCAGACAATTTAATTGAATACAACTAGGTAAGAGAGTTTGGAAACCAATCGTTTTAACTGGATGACGTAAAAGGTTATGGTTGAAGAGCGATGGCACAGGTGAAGGAAGACCCCAATATCCGATATCCGATACACCGGAAAAAATGAGTAAGATAATGCTCTACAGAGAGAGCTATGGATTGGAACAAAATAAAATGAGGTTTATGGATGTTGATTCGGGCCATAGAGAAGAGAGCCTCGATCTGCAGCAACGGTAGAATATTATTAATCAATGAATATTAAAAGATTGGCCTAACACTGCTAATGAGATTATAAACTGTTTAATATTACAAGATTGACCTTACACTGTTAATGATATTATAAACTGTTTAAATATTACAAGATTAATCTAACACTGACAATGAGATTATAAACAGTTTAAATAATTGTTAGGTAAAAAGAGTAAACTTATATTGTAATTTAATATTTCCTAGCACAATAGACCTTCCAAATGCTTTCCATTATAATTTGATTCTTCTGAACCTTTTGGAACTTTTTTTTTTTTTTTACAAGTTTTCCTTTATCTTGATCCATTCATTATTTAATAGTATTGCAATGACATTTTTTGATCTATCAAGACACCACATGTAAATTGATAGATATACTAATCTAATTTAGTAATTAGATCAGAGGATCTAAGAATGTACAGAAGAATCCATAATCATTAAAAAAAATTATGTAGAAACACAAGAAAATAATGAAGAGATCGAGATAATAGAAACATTTGTTCAAAAAGATTTGGAGATAACATTTAGAAGTTTAATTTTGCCATTTATTCCTAACAATAATTTATTATATTTCTGAAGAAGAAATATCTCGAGCAGAAGACAAAGGACGAACTAAAAAACAAGACAGCGAGAAGGAAACCCATTGATTGCTCGGCGTTTCCAGGATTAGCGTTTCCTGCATTTCTTATTTTCTATCACACGGTTCCACTCACGTATTTTAGATAGATGACATTCTCCTTCCTAAAAGAGCCACTATATACGAGTATAATCATGATGTTACCAACTCAGGTCAGTAACCAACTGGTAAATAGTAATTACACTACATAATACAAAAATACATTATAAATACATATAATGTATTTGTATGTTATAGTACATAATATACAAATACATATTTTGCTTTGGTTTTCCTGCTGATTCTTCTTGATATTCCGCGTGGCCTCTTCCCAATACTGTCACGTACAAGAGCCAGTGACAGTGAACTAGCACGCTTTTCAACCAATCTCGATTTGTTCAGTTTCCTTTATAATTTTATCGTTATCATTTAAATTAAATTAAAGCTGTTATCTTAAGCCAGAGAAACCAGTTAACAGACGAATGTTCTATAAAATGATTAAATACACAAGTGTAGGTTATGAGGTTGCAAGAAAATATCACTTCTCTGAACAGTGGACCAAGATAAACTCTTTATAGCATTAATCGAGCGTGGGTAATTTTATAAGAAATTATAAAGATAATTAAAATTAAAATCCGCTTCGAATGTATAATATCTCAAGAAGAAGATTGTTGAGAAGTGAGGACAGAATTCGGCCTAATTTGAGCGGAGGAGAGCGGACGGGACTCAATAGCAGGCCAAATACCTCAGCTCATATTACCGGATTCCTCCAGTCACATTTCGGACGTGGACGCTTCGGATTGTCGCAGCGGATCTCCTCCCACACCTTTCGATGTCGATTTGGTCACGCGTAATCTTTTTAAGAATCTTACGACATGAGAACATTAAAATTAAAATTATACAATAGTATGTGTTCATAATTTGTTCTGAATCGAAATAAAAATGTTCTACCAAGGAGAGCACATGTTTTTAACCATAATATGACGATTGAGCTTTAAAGAAAATTATTTGATCTTCAACATATAAGTAATGTTACAGCGCGTATTGATAATATTTTTTTTTATTGATTTAGACTTTTCTTTTTTTTACAGTTTTTCTTTAAAAAAAAACAAATTCGTTAAATGTAAACCTTAATCGTTTTAGATGCCAACATTATGCGTGCAATATATATATATATATATATATACTAGTAACGGACTGAAAGTAATTTACTCCTCTAAAATAGTTATTGCTCCAACGCAGGTAATATAATGTCATAGGTTACTAAACTAAACTAAACCCAGGCCGGCCCAATCACTGGGAGGGGGCCGCTCACCCCTGAAGGGCCATTTCTTCTCTCCTCTAGGACAGGCACATCAGGTTTTGATGAATGGGCTGTCCTACATGAGCCACTCTGAGATAGATCGCTGATTGCGGTCGTAATTCAACCCACATGCTCTCCACATTCACGACGATTTCCAGCTCCTGGCCCTGCTAACATGCTAAGTCGAGAACAACCTTGTCCTATTGGCTCTCCGGAGCTCAGGATGGAAGTTGTTGCATTCCAAACTGCAGCGTGCCAAATCTAATAGGTGAATCCAGTTCTTGGTTAAATATAGCCGGTGATCCGTCAGAAGAATATTTATTTGGGTTAAAGGATCTGCGTTCGCAAAATATTTTTGTAGCCAGACGTTTAAAAAAATGTTCTCGAAAAATCATCATAACATAGAAGCATTAACTAAATTTATATATATATATATATATATATATATATATATATATATATATATATATATATATATATATGATGAGGGGTCAGGGTGGTCGAACGGGATAACGCACCTACTTACAAACCCAAAGGTTGTGAGTATCGAATCCCGGTACCGGCATAAATTTAATTTAATTAAATTAAATAATCCAAGCAATTTATCCCTCCTCTCTCCCCAGGGTATGTGAGGCCCGTCAGCCTACTTGGAGGCAACTCACAAAGGCCGGCCGTAGGAGTGATGACCCTACTCCGTGTACCTAAATTGAGAATCGCGGTGTGGTCTTCCATGCATGAATACCACATCGCGCGGCCAAGGATCTCCATGGTCTACAGTGCCATCCGAAAAAAAATATGTACTCTTATTATTTCTTTCATAGAATTGTAGGAAATTAAATTCAAAACAAATTTTAGTATTTCATTATTATATCAATTAACGTAGTATTGGTTAGATTCGGCAGTAAAATTTTAAACCAAAGGCATTAAAGACGGCGAACATGTTTTTTAAAATCATTAAATTTCAGTTTACAAATTAATAATTATCTAATAATATAACAAGTTTAGAATTGACAAAAATAGAATGCCAAGTACTATCCTCCAGCCAATGGAATGCCAAGTACTATCCTCCAGCCAATGGAATGCCAAGTACTATCCTCCAGCCAATGGAATGCCAAGTACTATCCTTCAGCCAAAACCAATATACATTCAATAAATTTCATTAACCTTTGAAAATGAAATTCGCATTGGTTTTTTACCATCAATCTTCGGAGTGTGAATCGAAATTAGAAATAGGTTCCGCATTGAAACACCAATAGTTTTTCATTCATTCATATATATTTTTTTTTAAATACACTTTGGAAATATTGGTATGGTTATCTATAGTGAAGATTTCTGCTGCCATGCTATAATTTAGTATTCTGTTAGTATTTTAACTCCTTGCTATCTAGGTAATTTTAGCAATGGTTTAGTTGTCAGGTAGAAAGTTCATTGGTTGCTGTTAAACGAAAGTAAAATACATTTAAAGAAATCTTAAAGAAAAGACACTTTAAAACTTCTTCATTTCACTAGCATTAATACTATTTTTTCGACCACAAACAATAAAAAGATATCTTGCACTTATTTACTTATTTGCATTCATCAACGTTCGAATATATCGAATTTTTAGTTACACTGTTTTCCTTCAATCTTCCATTGTCAGTGTTCATCTTCAATCTTCCATTGTCAGTGTTCATCTTCAATCTTCCATTGTCAGTGTTCATCTTCAATCTTCCATTGTCAGTGTTCATCTTCAATCTTCCATTGTCAGTGTTCATCTTCAATCTTCCATTGTCAGTGTTCATCTTCCATTGTCAGTGTTCATCTTCAATCTTCCATTGTCAGTGTTCATCTTCAATCTTCCATTGTCAGTGTTCATCTTCAATCTTCCATTGTCAGTGTTCATCTACAATCTTCCATTGTCAGTGTTCATCTTCAATCTTCCATTGTCAGTGTTCATCTTCCATTGTCAGTGTTCATCTTCAATCTTCCATTGTCAGTGTTCATCTTCAATCTTCCATTGTCAGTGTTCATCTTCCATTGTCAGTGATCATCTTCAATCTTCCATTGTCAGTGTTCATCTTCAATCTTCCATTGTCAGTGTTCATCTTCAATCTTCCATTGTCAGTGTTCATCTTCAATCTTCCATTGTCAGTGTTCATCATCCATTGTCAGTGTTCATCTTCAATCTTCCATTGTCAGTGTTCATCTTCAATCTTCCATTGTCAGTGTTCATCTTCCATTGTCAGTGTTCATCTTCAATCTTCCATTGTCAGTGTTCATCTTCCATTGTCAGTGTTCATCTTCAATCTTCCATTGTCAGTGTTCATCTACAATCTTCCATTGTCAGTGTTCATCTTCAATCTTCCATTGTCAGTGTTCATCTTCCATTGTCAGTGTCCATCTTCAATCTTCCATTGTCAGTGTTCATCTTCCATTGTCAGTGTTCATCTTCAATCTTCCATTGTCAGTGTTCATCTTCAATCTTCCATTGTCAGTGTTCATCTTCCATTGTCAGTGTTCATCTTCAATCTTCCATTGTCAGTGTTCATCTTCCATTGTCAGTGTTCATCTTCAATCTTCCATTGTCAGTGTTCATCTTCAATCTTCCATTGTCAGTGTTCATCTACAAGCTTCCATTGTCAGTGTTCATCTTCAATCTTCCAATGTCAGTGTTCATCTTCAATCTTCCATTGTTAGTGTTCATCTTCAATCTTCCATTGTCAGTGTTCATCTTCAATCTTCCATTGTCAGTGTTCATCTTCAATCTTCCATTTCAGTGTTCATCTTCAATCTTCCATTGTCAGTGTTCATCTTCAATCTTCCATTGTCAGTGTTCATCTACAAGCTTCCATTGTCAGTGTTCATCTTCAATCTTCCAATGTCAGTGTTCATCTTCAATCTTCCATTGTTAGTGTTCATCTTCAATCTTCCATTGTCAGTGTTCATCTTCAATCTTCCATTGTCAGTGTTCATCTTCAATCTTCCATTGTCAGTGTTCATCTTCAATCTTCCATTGTCAGTGTTCGTCTTCAATCTTCCATTGTCAGTGTTCATCTTCAATCTTCCATTGTCAGTGTTCATCTTCAATCTTCCATTGTCAGTGTTCATCTACAAGCTTCCATTGTCAGTGTTCATCTTCAATCTTCCAATGTCAGTGTTCATCTTCAATCTTCCATTGTTAGTGTTCATCTTCAATCTTCCATTGTCAGTGTTCATCTTCAATCTTCCATTGTCAGTGTTCATCTTCAATCTTCCATTGTCAGTGTTCATCTTCAATCTTCCATTGTCAGTGTTCATCTTCAATCTTCCATTGTCAGTGTTCATCTTCAATCTTCCATTGTCAGTGTTCATCTTCAATCTTCCATTGTCAGTGTTCATCTTCCATTGTCAGTGTTCATCTTCAATCTTCCATTGTCAGTGTTTATCTTCAATCTTCCATTGTCAGTGTTCATCTTCCATTGTCAGTGTTCATCTTCAATCTTCCATTGTCAGTGTTCATCTTCCATTGTCAGTGTTCATCTTCAATCTTCCATTGTCAGTGTTCATCTTCAATCTTCCATTGTCAGTGTTCATCTTCAATCTTCCATTGTCAGTGTTCATCTACAAGCTTCCATTGTCAGTGTTCATCTTCAATCTTCCAATGTCAGTGTTCATCTTCAATCTTCCATTGTTAGTGTTCATCTTCAATCTTCCATTGTCAGTGTTCATCTTCAATCTTCCATTGTCAGTGTTCATCTTCAATCTTCCATTGTCAGTGTTCATCTTCAATCTTCTATTGTCAGTGTTCATCTTCAATCTTCCATTGTCAGTGTTCATCTTCAATCTTCCATTGTCAGTGTTCATCTTCAATCTTCCATTGTCAGTGTTCATCTTCAATCTTCTATTGTCAGTGTTCATCTTCAAGGATTCAAGTGTTGTTCTAATTAATTAAATGTTTGCCTTGCCAACTCTTAAAAATTTCTGATAGATTGTTGGATTGACTCCTCTAATCAATAATAACACACTTGTTAATTACAAAATGGTAAGACGGTTAACACAGAGTAAATTTTATATTAGAGGCTATGAAGGAAAAAATAAAAACATTCGAACTTTTCCCCTTTGAATAAACGATATGTTAAAAAATAAGTTTTTTTTTTTAGACTAGATATAAGGTAATTCAATGGTTTCATTCATATTTTGACCGAAAATAAAGACTTTTTCACTCTATCGAAGGTCATCAGAGGAGGTGGTAGTGCATTTTAAAGCCAAGAACAAGGTTTTGGGGGTTTCGGAGATGTAAATAAATATATTATATATACAAACACGATCACAAAATTTCTTCAAATATTTTATATATTTCATTCACAATTGCACGAAAAAATAAAATAATATGCGAACATTTTGAAAGTGTAAAATGTTGTATATATGGGCTAAAATATAAATTATCATAATATTTTATGGAATAAAATATAAAAAAACTATGAAAACTAATCAATGGACAATCGGAAGATAGAAGGATCATTCTAATTAAGGATTGATAAATTATTTGCCACTTCTATAATTTTGTTTTTATTGAAAACTAGTTTCGAATGTTATACATTCATCTCAGTTCTAAAAACACACACAAAATCAAAAATAAGCAATTCAAAATACAGTTTGGTATTATTGTACATATTAAATTTAATGTAATATAAATCAGTATTATAAAAAACGTATGAATTATGAATTTAATTAAGACAAGAAATCAAATACATGTTGGTACTCACCAAGGTTTAAATGGATTATATCAAACAGAAAAGTTTGTACTGGTTTCTTCTCGCATTGAACTAACAACGAACGAAAGGTTGGTAGCATGTTTATAGTTAAACGGTTTAAGGGTCGGGGGTTTTCCAGTAATGCCGGTGAGTAATTGTTTTTTATGTTATAGATGGGAATAAATTTAAGACTGGATTATTGGAGATATTTATTTGGTCATTTAAGCAAACATCTGGATTGGATTTGAAGGATTTTATTATTTCAAGTGCTTCATATATATTTTATTTGAGGCTGTTTTCAACGTGATGTATTAATTCTATGTAAAATAAATAAATTATAAAAATAAATTATATGCCACTTCTATAATTTTGTTTTCATTGAAAATTAGTTTCGAATGTTATACATTCATCTTCAGTTCTAAAACAATACAAAAATTCAAAAATAAGCAATTCAAAATACAGTTTGGTATTATTATACATATTAAATTTAATATAATATAAATCAATATTATAAAAAATTAATGAATTTAATTAAGACAAGAAATTAAATAAATTTTGGTACTCAAGGTTTAAATAGATGTATATATATATATATATATATATATATATATATATATATATATATATATATATATATATATATATATATATATTTTCTTTCTTTTTGACGACGAGTACATTGTTTCCGAGCAGTACTTTCTGCTAGTGAGGGTCCATATTGTATTTATTTTTTCAACAGTGTGAGTTGCTGCGATTTTTTGCAGTCCGCTCAACATCGGCGGTCATCTTTCAAATTGCACATAGAAATGAGGTAAAAAAATAATTTTCAAAAACAAAATTCTTAATAGGTATCTCAAAAGAGCAAAATAAAACTAGTTATCATATTTAAAATAGTAAAATAAGTATTACTTAATATTTTCGAAAGTAGTCGCGTATTCATCTTTTAACTTGATATCTCTTGGCTGGAAGAAAACAACAACCCTGGGATGTGGCTGTCTCTCGGCTTGGGGGATAGCAAGAGTATGGGATTTGGGGAATAGCACTAGACTTGGGGGATAGCAAGAGTATGGGATTTGCAGGATTGAACAGTCACAACTATTCTCATGTGACATGTGACTACTGGAGTGTCAAGGTTATTTTTTCTTTTTATAAATTATAAATTATTGAATTATGAATTTAATTAAGACAAGACAAATAAGGTTATGCGCTTCTACAACCCTTCCAATTATAAATTGAGTTAGAGAGTTGGAAGTTGTATGTGAATTGAGTTAGTATTAGAGAAGTGCCTTTGGGTGTTTTAATTTTTTTTGTTCCACCTCGCTATTTTGATATTTTCAATTTTGTATTTTAGTTCTTCTATACATTTCAGTTATTTTTGGGCTTATCGATATAAATAATAAATAAATAATTGTAAAAGAATGATTAAAACAAGTTACGCAAGGGATGTAATAAATCTCTTCGGCGGAATTTATTTTAATATTGCCACCAGTAATTTCGTCCTTGCTTGTTATTGCTCTCAATTTCTCAAGAGCTCATTTTCGTGGAACTGAAATTTGTAGACATTAAAAACAAAAAATAAAAAGGAAGTAAGAAGAAAATACGACCTTAGTGACGTAGATCTGCAGGTCACGCTTTTTTATTTGCCATTTTAATTTTTAATACTTCAAACATTTACGCTTAAGTTTATAGAATAATTTTAATAACTTCTGCATTTAAACAATATTTTTACATAGAGGAAACATTAAATCGGTTCATAATTTATAACGTTCCAGCATTTTATATTAAATCTGAGAAAAAATATAATGTAATTTCTAAATAAATTGATAAGCGAGAAGAGCTTGAAGTCATTTCGAATGAATGAATGATTTCCACTCATCTGAAGAAATCTAGAATTTCAAAGTAAACGGTCAAGTTTAGATAAGTCTTGTGAGGCTGAAGGATATTTATTTCTTTCATCCACAAAGGTAAAAAAAAGGAGAAAAAAAAAAGAGTGCTCACAGTCTATTAAGTAGATCAGCTTAGCGAGAGCCCTTTGCTTCCAAAGAGAAATAAAATAAAGGCTGGATTCGGTTGAGAACAGCTCTGAACTCAGTGCTGAGTGCTTCTGGCTCACGACACTGTGATCTCAACTTTGAGCCAGCTTTGTCGATATTAGGCTCTTCAAAATATGACGTTCTCTTTGAGTAGCGGGGGAATATTTCATTCAATTAAATTCAAAAATATTTATATTATTCCTTTATTGTAGGGCAATACCAGCAAACAGTCCATAAAGTATGGGCCAATACCAGCGTATGAGGCATCACTCCAAGTGCGAATAGACACTCTGTAGGTCAACAGACGGATAATAGTAATTTCAACAAAAATAAAATTTTAAGTTTAAATCAATCAATTTACACTCATTCGCCTATTCTGAATAAAACCATTATAAAAATAAAAATTATGCTTTATTAATATTTTGTTGCTAGCTGTAAGACATATCGTAGAAGGAAGAAAATTACTTTATGATTGCTAAGAAGGAAATATTGTGAGTTTGGTCCCAGTTATTCGTAGCGGTGCCCTGAGTTATTTCACTAACTTGTGAAATAACGAAAACCGCAGAACGCATTTTACTAGAATGTCTTCGGTACGTCACAGTTCAGGAACATCTGAAATGGTCCACTCTCTAAACTCAGTCTTAGCAGACAAATTATTAATTGTGGAATAAACTTAGTTTTCTTTAACCGATAAAATACATATAGATAAAATACATATACAAATACAGGTCATAGCCAATGCCTGGATTTTCGATGCCTTTCTAATTGCACATTCTCGAATGAAGCTGTCATTCGCACAAATGTGTAATACATCCCGAGTAGGATTCTTAAAATTATATAAAATTTTAAAAATAAGTTATTTTCAACATAGGATATAGTTAAGATTTCGCACAATTACCTTAGAAAGCTAAATTGCTGTAGAAAGTAGCTGTTCTAAATGCCACCGACTATATTCTACAATATTTATACCATTTTTCTTCTCTAATTTCAATACATATAATGGCTACAACATTTTCATGACAGTATAAGAAATCCCAAAAGTCACAAATTAATGACTGTAACACAGACAAAATATTCTAAACCTTTTTGACTTATGACGTAAAAGTTAAAATATATTTGACTAAGAGACGTAGTGGGATCACTGAAAACAAAGTTTCTTGCCGATAACGTACCACAAATACTATACATCCCACATTAGTGCATTATGGCTGGCGTTATAAAACATTGGAATCAACAAAACAGTGGCAACAAATAACTAAAATACCTCTATATTACATTATTTCTTTATAACTATGACAAAATCTAATAAAAAGTACATATTAGAAACTGATAATTGTTGACTAAACATGGATTAAGCAAATTTTTACTTAAAATGGTTTCACTTGAGGAACTGCGATAAATTTCACAGCGACAAACATTTCATCACTTTTTTAAGACTGCCATATTATAGACACAAAAAATAATTATTGACTAATAAGAAGTATTCTTCTATATGAAGATAACTTGCCAATGAACAAAAAGGGTACTGGCCAATAAGAAATACACATTTTAGCAACATTTGCTGATGACTCAGCTGTTCTGGCATCCAGCAAAGATGTCACTATGGTTTCTCAAGTACTCCAAGAAGAACTGGAAGACATTGCTTGCTAGGCCAAATTATGAAGTATGAAAATGAAGAAAACTAAGAGCCTATTCGTTACATTCACAATTAGGCACTCTTGTCCTCAGGAATTTTTCAGTAATATTCCTCAACCAGATTCTGACATAGTGCGTTATTTCGGTGTTTCTCTCGACTGACAAGCCACATAAAACGGAAAAGAAAATAACTGAACCAACAATACGGACTTCTTTCTAGGCTAGTTCACCGATGTTAAAAATTATCACTGACAAATAAATTAACCATTTACAAAGTACTCATAAAAAAACTTTGGGCATATGCCATTGAGTTAAAGTCAAAAGCCAAATATAAAAAAAACACAACAATCATTCCAATTCAAAGTGTTTAGAAAAATCGTAGATGCTCCCTTTTATGTTTCTAATGAGACACTACACACTGACCTTGGCATTCCTTTCGTAACAGCAACTGCAACAGACCGTTTCAATAATTTCGATGACGGACTGACTCTAAATTCCAATCCTCCGCCACGATCCGCCCAGAAGGCACTGGTCAACTTACTGCACTCAGATTCATTTGTTATTATTTTGATATTCTTGCTTATTTTACTTTCTTTAATTTTGGTAATGATTTTTCTTAGTTTGTTATCTTTCTTTTTAATCTTTTGCATCTATATTTTATCTTCTATATTTTCCAGCATAAGCATAGCAAATTTAGTATGTCAAATATGTAACACTTTTAAAACAAAATATATTATTCAATGAAAAATAAATGTCTCCATGGAAGCAAAAAAAAATCCATCTTGACAAACCAAAAATATGTAGTGCACAGAATTTTCATACTACAAATGTTTAAGAAACAGTTGATTGTACTTGTGTGAAAGAAGACGTGAAGAAGTACACGCTGCTAAAAATATTTCATGTAGCATGCATGTATATCAACTGTCGCGCGCAGAGTTCTATACTTGCGTAGACAATTCCTAACATTGTATATTTTTGCCGGTCCCTGCGTTAATTAGTTATATAATATATCTTATGCGAAAATATGTACTGAAGCTATGAAGGAATGAATTATAATAATTAAGGTAATTAATCCAATTAGAAGAAATTCAATCTATTATAACAACTTCAAATTTAATGGTGAATATAAACTAAATGGAAAACATATATATATATATATATATATATATATATATATATATATATATATATATATATATATATATATATATATAAATTAATTTATTTTATATTTATTTTTTTTTATATATAATGAGGAAAAGGAAGTTCTATAACAACTTTGTAAAAAAAAACATGTTTGTTTATTTATATAAATATCATAAAGTACATACATACGCGCCAGTCGGTTTCGCAGTCGGCGAAATCATTGATGTGTGTGACGGCAGAAAAGACGCGCCAGTCGGTTTCGCAGTCGGCGAGATCATCGATGTGTGTGACGGCAGAAAAGACGCGCCAGTCGGTTTCGCAGTCGGCGAGATCATTGATGTGTGTGACGGCAGAAAAGACGCGCCAGTCGGTTTCGCAGTCGGCGAGATCATATATGTGTGTGACCGCAGAAAAGACGCGCCAGTCGGTTTCGCAGTCGGCGAGATCATTGATGTGTGTGACGGCAGAAAAGACGCGCCAGTCGGTTTCGCAGTCGGCGAGATCATTGATGTGTGAATTAACGAACACACAACAGTGAAGACTTTAAGATATACTTTTATTGTCTAAACAAAATGTTACAATGACATTTAAAATGCTTCTTACAAACTAAGTTACAATATCCTAGCTATCTTACATCATAGCTTACTCTGATATGGAATGTTGAATATAGAATCTTAGAGAAGGCTTTATAGGGATGCGAATGGAGAGGGGATGAAGTTGCAAGGAAAAGAAAGAGGGGGGTAATTTTTGGTTGAGGAAAGCTTGGTGGAAGCTATTCCTTAGGGTTTGGCAAAAAGGGCCATAAAGTCGTTCGATTGACAGGAGACGGACAGAAATAAATGAGGAACACACAAAATGCAGGATGCAGATATGGCGTGTCAGATTCAAAGAAGTGGCAGCGGATCCCATGCGGGCGGCAATTCATACCAAGTGTTTTCCCACGAGAAATGGTCATAGGTGGTGGCTGGTCAAGCATGTGGACACCATAAATAACTCTAGACCAGTAGGTCTAAGATGTAGGGCGGATATACTAATTAGGGTGCCCTATGGGAATATAACTATATCGTTATAAAAATTGTTAAATGTAATAGTCGTCTGATAACTCGTCCCTCCCCTCAAAAGCAAGGTCCACCGAAGCTATTAGTAACATATTAAATCCCCCAAAAATTTCACATCTATTAATAGGGTCCAAGCTTATTTGTCATCAATATGTGGGAAAATATCAGGATTTAAGGGAAGATATCTATGGGTATGTAGTTTACATTTTTGTCTATAACTATGTTTACATTGGATATAGATTATAACTTTTGTGAAATAGAATTCCTTAAAGATAGATTACAATAATGGTTACTCTTTACATACCTGAATCCTTTCTTTATAAGTTATAGTCATCAGTTTCTATTTTATGATACAGGTATAGTATTTTACTAACATGCTGATGTTTTATATGTTATTATTATGTTTTATATACTATACAAATAATATTTTACTTATATTTATAATTATTCTAGAGGATATTGATTGTTTAACTTTAATCATCCTTTATAGTGGATAATCTTAACTTGAACATCATTATAACATACGAGTGGTATAAACACAAATGAAATAGGATAACTTAATACAATAAATAAATACAATAAACAATTATACCTTCTTATTAACTTAGTATTCTAATATTTAACATATGTTTATACACTATTAATGTATAATATATATTAACTTAGTTTCATTTCTATGTTTGTTGCTTTATCGGAAAAATAGTATCTAGTTCCCTTTTTTATTAATAATAGTTTTTTTTTTTTTTTTTTGTTTTTTTGACTTTACGAAGCTTCTAGTATATTAAAATGATATAGTTTAATATTATAATCCCAAACAATTAGTCATAATTTTTACACCTGGAGATGTACTAAAAGTTATAATCCTAGTTTATATTTTTATGTAAGTTGCTTATTACCTAATATAATATGAATAATAATACCTTTTTTGTTTTACACAAATTATTATTCAAATTGTACAAACTGTACACTCGTTTTGAAACGATATTCTATAATAAAATAACACTTTTATGGCTTATTTAGTAATTATTATCAATAAATAATTTAATCTAACTTTCTCATTTTTAATTTTCATTGCATTTAATAATAATAATACCTATACTTGGTACAAAGTTAAATAATATAGTTTAGTATCGATATTTCTATAAAGATACTTGTATTACTTATCAGAAAATAAACAATAATACATTATTTAATCAAACCTTACTTTTTCCCACTTATAATTTTGCTTTTTATTTATACATGTAGTTAATATTTTTCTTTTATTAATATATATATTTTTTTAAATACAATAGTGATTAATCGCTAAATAATATTTTATTCTTTCTCATACATATTTCTCCTCAATCAATTAATCATATTACTAAATATATGTTGATGTAATTTCTTAGCTAAACCAATCATATAATTATACAATTTATAAAGTATCAAACTATAATTGTTTCTTCATTTTGGAAAATAAAATCAATATTGATAAATTTTATATACAATATTAATTTTTTCTAACACAATAAGAGAAAATACATTATATTCATATAACTATCGGAATCAGGAAGTAACAATGTTTTCCTTTTCTTTTTCAGTAATACAGCAATAAACGCAATTTTGAGCATTAAAATTTTACTCTGTCATAATATGACGCAATTGGCTAAATGTTGATGGAAAACATCAATAAAATAAAATAGCGGTTACTATTTACATATTGGTGTGAAATGTTGGAATACGTCATCATTCCTGTTATATTTAATGTATATACCTGAATAAATGATAAATGATAGGATCTATTAACGTTCTTTAATATAGAGAAAATTATTTTAGCACTTTAACCGATTTGATTCAGAATTTTGAGGCTATGGGCTACTTTGTTTTGTTTTTAAGGAGTTAAAACTTATAACAAACGGTTTTCAAATTGAGAATTTAATTGTATCAGCCACTCAAGTTTTGTTTATATATAATTCCTTATGACACTTATAAACGTCAGATGTATCTTTTGGAAATAACTGGATATCTTGATACCAATTTTTGCGTTTTAGAAGTTAATATATTAATACTTTTTTTTTTTTTCTCTAATTGTTCAACAAAATTATTGCCAAAATGTATACATTGCCAAAGTAGGATTGTTATATTGTTATATTAAACAATTATGATTTTATTCATATGTAGCTTTACTTTTATACTTTTTCATCAAGTACAGTACTTTTTACAATTTTTTAGTTTGATTTTTGAAGTTAATTAATTCATACATTTATCTATTGACTATATGTACCATTTATTGTACCCTCTACTAAAAATTCTTGTTACAATTATTCGCTGCTTATACCTTATTGCTAGGATCTTATTTTCAATAATTATTTTTTTTATTTACTCGTAAAACTGAGTTTATTATTTTTCGTATGCTCTTTAATAATATTTGTATATGTCATCATAATAACATAAAAATCTTATAACGCTTAACGGAAACTGAATAAAATAATATATGATTAAAACCAATTTTATTTCGGTATATATATAAACCTTTTTTTTTGTGTGTGTGTTAAATGTATTTTACTATTACTAATGTGTTTGTTTATTTTATTATTATTATTTTATTTTATTTTTATTAATTTATTTTGTTTTTGAATGATTTAATTAAAAAAATTCAAATGGTATTTGATTTTGAGAATTAGCATCAAAAATATTTTTTTAAATAAAACAACTTGTATTAAATAAAAATGAATAAATAAATAAAATAAACTGAACAATGATTTTGAGAATTAGCATCAAAAATATTTTTTAAAATTAATCTTCATTTCGTTATATAATAGTGAACAATTAAAAGATACGGTTATGACTAATATTATGTATGACTAACAATTATGATAAGAGTGTTAAAGTTTTGATTTTTTAAAATATTAAAGTTTTATATAAGTATAAGCTTTTTCTAAAAGACTGAATGTTTTTATTTTTATTTTATTAAAGTTGAGTATTAAGGTTTTTTTTTATGTTAATTTACGGGCTAATATGGACTTTGAAATATTATAATGGATATCTCAATACACAGCGCCTGTTATTAAGTTTTGGTCCGGTTTTAGTATCCACAGATAAATTTTATTCTTGCCAGTAGGCCATTTACAAAAATATCGAATTTTATTTTTTATTCTTGTTTTTAATTTGTTTACTATATCTCCTACGCCAGCCTTATTTCCTATTCGTTTAATCATTTTATTAAATTTACCATAATCTGTTAACCGCTTTCTTTTAATTTCTGCATATTTTTTAGTTAACTTTGAGCTAAAAGTTAATAAATCTTGAATGTTACCACCTTTTTTTATATCAACATTACCTCCAGTAATTGCTGCAGGATCTTGAGATATTATTTCATGAAACATTGAAAAATTATTTAATTCAAGGTTTTGTTTCGAGAAATTATGAATTATAGTAAAATTCTCATGTTTGATTTTACATTTTACTTGTAAATCTTTATTCGAAATTAAACATTCTTGATTTGTTTTTAACGGCTTTTTTAAATCTTTCTCATGTAAAGATTCAATAGACACCGCTTTCTTCAAATCATCTTCTATTTTAATTGATTTTAAAGTATTTAATTTAGTCGGCGGTTTTATTTCTTTATCTTTTAGATCTTTTTTCTTATTAAATGTTACGTCAAGTTTAGCCTGATTTATGTAATCAGTATGTTCATTTATTATACCCTTTTCCACGGTTTTTACAACTTTTCGGGAACATTTATGATCATTTATTAATGTTTTAAAATTTTGTGGTTTTATATCATTCTTTTTTATTAAAATTTCTTTAGAGTTTAATTCAATATTTTCGGCCTCTAACTCTTTGATTTGTTTGTTTTGTTCATTTATAAATTGCTTCGGCTTTTACTTCAAGTTTTATTGTTTCGGGTTCAATATCAACTTCCACATTTATTTTAATATTTGTCTCCTCTTCATTAATTTCATTAGTAATTTTATCCGGTTCTTCGTCTGATATTAACGTTCCTATAATTTTATTTTCATTGAGCTTTAACGAAAATGCTGTATTGTTAGTAATTATTACATCGTTTTGATAATCAATGTGAGTTCTCCGGTTGTTAATGTCCGAAAATTGTTGAAAATCATTATTTTCTAGTTTTGATTGTTCTATTTCCGGTGCTTCTTCAAAATCTTCGCCGAGAAAATGTTCTAATTGATAGAACCAATTTATTTTTTCCTCTAGTTCCCGAATTTTCCGATCTTTATCGTTATTTGGTATCCTTAGTACAGGTTTTGAAGAAATCAGATCATTTTCATATTTTAATACAATCCTCAAATCATCTAAACTTCTTAATTGATCAGCTTTTGACATCAATTTCATACTAATTTGCATTGGTATGTTTGAGAAAAAATGATAGAGCAATTGGCGATCTAATTTAGCTATCACCATTTCTCTATTAATTATTTTATCAAAATAATGTCGGGATATTAATAAATTGCGAATTTTATCCAACCGTTGAAGAAAATCTAAGGGGTGTTCATTATTTTTAATTTTTGTTTCAAATAATTCAAACTTCAATTGTTCGATTGACCGTTTATCTTTAAATGTATTTTCAAGACAATTTAATAAATCTTCGATTGTTTCGAAATTATATGTTGATTTTATAAATTCTGCTTTTGCAGTGAGACGACCTGAGACTTCTATTAATAATGTTTATTCATTGATCTCTCTAAATATATTATTGTTTTCCCATACGATTTTTTTCTCTCATCTTATTATATTTAAAAATCTTAAAAGTTTATCCGGATTACCATCATAGTTTGGTATATGATATAAATCCATACTATTTAATTGGAATGATGCCATACTTAACAATTTTAGTTCTTTCACTAAAAATTCAATTATATAAATTAATAAATTTTACAATATGTAATAATAAAATATAAAATTATAAAATAATCATAAATAAAAGTAAAATCTTAAGCTTACTGAAGTAGGTCGGTGTCTTCTTTGTTAGTACCTGGGATCAGTGGGCCAACAGAAGACGTCAGTTTAGAATACCTCGGATGAGTGATTTTCTTAAACTGGATGTAGCTGAAGAATCTTGGTACCTCGGGTGAGTGGGCCAATCGGTGACAAACAGATACCTCGTAAGAGTGGGTCTGCCAGCCAAAGTTCTTCAGATTTCGGTTCGGACAGTGAAGATTACACGAGAATACCTAGGATTAGTGAGTTCCCGATGCTTACTGTCCCTTCTTTGGGCGCCAATTAACGAACACACAACAGTGAAGACTTTAAGATATACTTTTATTGTCTAAACAAAATGTTACAATGACATTTAAAATGCTTCTTACAAACTAAGTTACAATATCCTAGCTATCTTACATCATAGCTTACTCTGATATGGAATGTCTAATATAGAATCTTAGAGAAGGCTTTATAGGGATGCGAATGGAGAGGGGATGTAGTTGCAAGGAAAAGAAAGAGGGGGATAATTTTTGGTTGAGGAAAGCTTGGTGGAAGCTATTCCTTAGGGTTTGGCAAAAAGGGCCATAAAGTCGTTCGATTGACAGGAGACGGACAGAAATAAATGAGGAACACACAAAATGCAGGATGCAGATATGGCGTGTCAGATTCAAAGAAGTGGCAGCGGATCCCATGCGGGCGGCAATTCATACCAAGTGTTTTCCCACGAGAAATGGTCATAGGTGGTGGCTGGTCAAGCATGTGGACACCATAAATAACTCTAGACCAGTAGGTCTAAGATGTAGGGCGGATATACTAATTAGGGTGCCCTATGGGAATATAACTATATCGTTATAAAAATTGTTAAATGTAATAGTCGTCTGATAACTTGTGTGACGGCAGAAAAGACGCGCCAGTCGGTTTCGCAGTCGGCGAGATCATCGATGTCCTCCTGCTTGTGTCGATCTTGATCCATCCAAGCACAATATGTCTTAACTTTCTGTATCTGCTTCAACATGGTCTTATGGACAATAATCTTATTTTTAAAATTATTTTTGAAAATGGATTATTATTGTTTTCTTCTTATTTTTTTTAAACGTTAGTGTAGGAAAATTTAAATATTCAGATTTCCGTAATTTCAGCTTAACTAAAGTATAATTAGTTTAATTTTCTATTGCCATTTCTTACCAATTTATACATTTATTTCATTACCATTCAATGCACAATTTGTAAACAGCTTTATTATATATTTTGACGCATGCTTTCTGATTTATGAATGGATCATCTGCATATGCTTATATATAAATACATGGCCCTCTTATAATTTCACTGTAATAGAAAAAGAAGTAGGATTTGGTTATGAAATTTTTCTTAAAAAAACATGCTGTAAATAAATAATATGACTGCAGGCCCAGAGCGAATTCAAGTAAATTTTGCTCATTTCACAGCAGGGTATGTTTCCATCGCAAGCAGAACCTCCGATTTCGGTGTGTCACTGCCGCGTTGTACATTTCTCGCATACCCTATCTGATCGACCTGGTGGTATCTGGTAACTAGTGACAGGTTAGCATCGAACGAATCCCAACCACTATGGCCATCTGAAGCTCTCACAATGGCTGACCCAGCATGAACTGTCACCAAGCTTTTACCTCTGGTTTTATTATAACCCCGCTCAAATACGAAGAATTTGAATAGAAGAATCTTTTACTACTTTACGCAATGAAACGCGATAAATTAGCATGGGATGTTTGTAAGAATTGAGTTTTTCTGCCTGTAGTGGCTTCAACAAGTGCAGAAACCGTAGACGGCTATAGACGTTACACTCAACATATGGCCGAAGAGATTATTGACAAACTTATTGAATCGTCGTCTACCTTCGCTATGAACAGCCCAATATTTCTTCAACGGCGATTTCACAATTTTTTTTTCCTTTCAACTATATATCAGCACCTCTCTAACAAAAAAGTGACAATAATCAAATCATTATGGATACAATAGATTTAAGTGGCATGAGGAAGGATATTACCCAGCAGCACTTCTTGTCGGTCTTTAATTAGTCCTTTAATTTAAGAAAGGAGATCTCTTATCCAGCTCATTTTTAGCCTTCTCCTTAAATCAGTCCGTTTTGATGACTGCGAAGGTTATTATAGAAACGTGAATAAAGAGTACGTGTGTGTTGGGCGATAGTTGGTTGTTCTAAGTCGGCATGTAGAGTTTTGTTATTTATGTACCAAGTAGCTTCTGTTTTCAGTGTTAAAATTGAATGAAAATATTACAGTTTTTGCAACTGAGTCTTTTATAATGAACCTTAAATCTGTTCCGGTAAGTCCATATGGGTTTAAATAGCTATGTGTATGTATTGAGTTTCTGCCTGATTTTAATTTTTAACGATATGGAGAGTAAAAAGAGAGTAGAGAGAGAGAGAGTAGAAAGAGAGTAGAGAGAGAGAGTAGAGAGAGAGAGTAGAAAGAGAGTGAGTAGAGTAATTTGAGTGGTTGGTTTACAACGTTTAGTCTTTCTTTTCATTCTATATCCTTCCTTCAAATATTAACGTACCAAGGTAACGTACTGTGTCAGCTTGAGGAATTTTATGGTCACCAATATAAAATGGAGGACCCGTGTCTCTTCGAAGTGTGAATGTATCTTTCATTTATCATGATTTAACCAAATTTATTCCTTAATTAATATTAAATATTAAACATAATCTTATATTTATTCATGTTTTTAAAGAAAAAAAAATGTGATTCGAGGTGCTTTAAGAGAATACGATAAAGTAATAAGTCAACATCTTGGAAATCGTTCAATAATAGAGCTTCAAGGTAATAGAAGGATAATATTTATTCCAAAATTTAAAGCTACAGAATAGAAATATTTGATATCAATTTTAAAACTGTTTTAAATAAATTTTCTTATTACTAAATATTAAAAACAACTTTTAAATTTTGAACTAGAAAAAAATACGGATTCAATCAAATTATAGAATTAATTATAGAATAAGAGCATGAATATTGAATGTTAACATTCATACTTTGCTAATTATAATACTTTTTATTCATCTAATATTTTAAAATAAGCAGCCTGATAGAAAATAAAAAAACAAAGATGAAATCGAAATCCCACCAATCGTGCTTCTAATGTGGATGACCTGGTTCTTAGCAGCCGCCATCCTCAACTCCTTTCTGCCGCACGCTCCTCCTACCAGGTTAGAGCACTGTTCACCTTCTTCCGATCCTGCCCTGTTGCTCGAGGCCAAAATGACGGCCAGATCATCTGAAGTAGAGAACCGCTCTTCTTCCAGGACTACCTGCAACTTGCCAAAGACCGGTTTCCACATGGCAGGATCAAGGAGAGAGAAGAAGAAGCTATCTCGAATCCACAATATCCGGTCCAGAAGTTTACTTTTGACTTGTGCAGCTATTTGAGCAGACCATCAAAAACTATCAAATGCAGAGCATACGTCAAACAAGACTAATGTAACATACTTATTCGCCTTCTCCTAGAAATCTTGGTCCACTTACAGTTGGGCCTCTTGGGTTTCCGCCATTAGTAGATCCGTTCTGCCGCGGATTGTTCTTTGGTGTGTAAAAGGATGCGCCTAGACTCGTAACTCTGAGGCTCTGTTAGACCTTGCGCCTGACAGAAAGGAGGCATTAGGCTTGTAAGGCTTGGCTAATGGTTTCTCCGTGTCTCCTCCTTTTTAAAGGCAGTTTAACGCTTCTTGTAAAATATTCCCGGCCTTGGCAATCATCTAACACGGTCAACAGCCTCTCTTCAAAATAGAGAATACTGCAGCAATTTGCATCATATTTGCAGCGTCAATGGTGCCTAAACCATTGGAACGACCGGCCCTCCATCTGTCGACGGCAGCAGAGAGATTCGGCGGGAGTTATCTCTCTCACAAATAATATTGACCTTCTTACAGTTCACCAGTCCAGAGCTTTTTTTTGGGCACTCCATGGCCAAAGACATAGCCACTAGCTCCACTATCTAGATCGTATGTGCGACGTGAGACCCTTACGTTTCCGCACCCCTGATTCTCCATTCACCGAGGTGTCAAGATAGACTTAGAATACCAAAGACCACCATCCAATCTTTCCATGTCTAGAAACAGGAAACAAACCACTACATGCAGCTCCAGCACCCAATTGTTGTTTGTGCAGTTTCTAGCCACTGAGGAGAGAAGTGGTTATTGCTGCGTCATTCATTCCGAAAAAATCTCGCCAGATCCACTAGTCCCCATGCATTAGAGATCCACCTCTGAACTCAAATTTTTCAACAATGTCGTTCATGATCTTGATTTCGTAATTCGCCTATTCCGAAAAGGTATCCTAACCATCCCTAACTACCTTTAGAGATCCGATAAAAATTAAACCTTCTTATAAACTAAAGAAGGTTGCTTTCCTCTAAATACTGAAACAATAAATTCAATAGAATATCACAGTTTGGAAGGTATCACGCAAGGTACAGTGTTGGGAGTTGAAGTTAATAAATATTTTTTTTAAATAAACAGATATTTCTTTTTAAATATTCTAAATCGTAATATTTGAGGCATTTAAGAAGACAAACAAATTATATCAGTTTTTTTTTTCTTCATGGTTCATTGAAATAATGAAAATCGATCAAATCGAAACTAAAAGCTTTGCAGATATTTATAGTTTATCAAGAGGCGCTATCTATAATTCAGAAATACGAACTTAACTAAAACCAACACCAATTGAGATTTAATCTGGATTTCCTGCAATATGTCGATTCTGTTTCCATCTATTTACAAAACAAACATCATTACTCAAGTTTAATGGAGATTTTCAAAGAACTTTACAGTCTTGGTGTAGTACCACCACCACCACATAGTGATTAATATTCGTATCACATGTATAATCATAACTTCTAAAATCGTACATTAAGTAAGATATTTTAATACTAATATAATGTATCTGATGAAAATTGTCCTTCCACTCATGCAGTAACAATGAATGCAACTACATCGCAATAGAGATTTTTTTTTTTATCAATTAGTTATAGAGAAACATTCAAATGAATTACACTACATGCAAACAAAATAGTATAAAATATATTTCAAAAAGGACCTGTTAGAGCTAAGTGGCTATGACATCCAGGTATTTGGATTTAGAAGATGGAATTTGTTGGAGAAGTCCTTCTTATCCAGCTCTGGATATTACGATCCCTGTTTCCTTCTAAAGGTTTTTTTTTCCTTTGCAAAAACTTACTGGAGCTTATCAGGGAGCGATAGGGCACAAAGTGGCTGTATTCAGGTCAAACATATTTCTCCTGTCATCTATTTTTTTTCTAATCTAGCCAGAGTGGAGAACATTCAACATGAAGGCGGGTTTCCTTTCGCAGGTCGCAACTGTCAACTATCCACTTCTTGCATTCTTATGTTTTAGTAAGAATAACTTGAAGTTTAGATCTTTCTCAAAATTAAGGAATATATTATGATCTGAAACAATAACTCAATTTACTCTCTGATTTGAGACGCGAATTTCAAATGATCTATTCACAGTATCCACTTTTTCTTTAAACCTTTTTGATTTTTTTTTAAATATTCCTCTTTCAGATTCACGATACTTTATTTTTGCTATACATTTTTTTTTAATCTCATATAATCCCCAGATAGTCAAATTTCTACTTAAACGTGTTCAAAGTAATATCTGTGGTGTGTTCAATATGTATATTAAACTGCTTATTTAATATCTAAATCTGATATTTATGTAGTCTATTTAAAATCTATATTGATCTATGCATTTAATATCTATGTTTGATATCTGATATGTTATATCTGTATTAAACTATGCATTTAATATCTGCAGTAAACTATGTACTTGATATCTATATTGAATATATCTGTAGATTGGAAGAACCGCTAAAATTCCAATTCAATTTAAAACTTATTAGTATACCCGAGCGAGAAGCCTGGCATTAGATATCTATCTTTCTTCTTCCTATTTGAAGTATAAGGGGAACATGTTTATTCGTATAAACAATATGATATTACCAAGAAAGTTTATTTAACACACACATTTGGTGAAGCGTCATAGCTTCTTATGACTATGTTGAAGTAACAGTTTACTTAACAAATAATTGGCTTGCCCCACTGGAAAATATCCTTTAAGTTTGACAGTTAAGCGATTAGACCCAGCAATAGCATTTTCTACCATTTCGTTAATGAGATGAAAAATGTAAAAAAATAAATATATTTAAAAAAATTCTTGTTTGCTTGTCCCCTCACCTCGGTGGATCTCCGAGTCCTGGACTACGGTCTGGATTTCTTTAAGAATAGGAAAGGGTTCTCAGCCAGCTCTCATCGCAGCCTTACTTTCAGTTCATTGGGCACTATCATTAATTTGTATAGCATAGTTGAAAATAGTGGATTTCCTAGCGGGATATAATGTTGCTTTGTTCAGGAATCACAGTTATCTACATTTAGTTTGAGATCATTTAAAAAACAAAACAAAAAAAAACAATAGTCTAAAACTGAATATAATAGATCATTTTACATGTCAGAAATAATTTAAAACAAACTTTTACAGTGGATTAGGGCAAATAATTTGTCTGAATCGTCTAAAGTATTACTTTTTTTTTCTTCAATATTCGGGATTTTAAGGAATGTGAAATTTAACCCTTTGTCAGGTCACGTACTAGTGATTTTATCTTCAGGAAAATTTTACTAGCCACTCAACCCTGATTGATGGGGAAATAGCTGAGAGATGTGCCTCAAATAGCTGAGAGATGTGCCTCAAATAGCTGAGAGATGTGCCTCAAAAACCTCTTTCAGTTGCTTTGCTTTTCAATAGGTAGAACTTAGGCAACTATTTGATTCCTAATTACTAAAGGAGTACTAATTACAATTTTATGAATAACTAAAAATATATTTATAAATAGCCAGAAAAGCGGATCCATATTTTTATAGAAATCTCATAATTTCTAGAGAAATTAGTTTCCTGTTATTCTTAGTACTCTTTTCTTCGCTTTCTTCAAATTGATCGTATATTTTAAGTTGAGATGGTTTAGTTGTAGGAAGGTATGCATTTCATGGCGTCTATTAGCGGCATCAAATAGTGAAAAGTACTGTACTTGACGCTACCTTGGTTTGACAAGATTGAAACTGAAATTTTATATTGAAATTATATCATTGGTGATTCTGGTTCTCCTTTGTCAAATGCAAAAGAGAAACTAGCTCTTTCTGCTACCCGCTGAGAAATAGCCGTTTCATTGTTATTTATTTATTTTTTAAAGACCACATTTCGACATATTTTATTTAAAATTAGAGATATGGTATTTTTTTTATCAAATCGACTTCAAAAGGTTAATTAAAATCGTATAAAACAATGAGGAGAAAATTGATCAATTTTATTATTAACGAATACCGGTTTAACGCTTTAAATGTTCACACTTTTTTTCTTAAAATTAAGGTTAAATCAGTTAGAACCTTGTTAAACCAAGATTAGGGGAAAGCCTAAATCTGTCAGGGTTTAAATCTAATATTAAGAAAAACAAAGTATAGGATGATACGTTACAATGTAGATGGTCTAAAAAGTAACAATACATCTACAAAATAAAAAACTGCAAAAAGGCTATGGAAATGAAATCATTATCTTTGTAATTCCAATCGGACGCTACAGGGCTTTGCTACTAAATTGATGTGCCCCTAAAGCGATTTGGGCAAATTATCCTAAAAGAATGATCAGTCGTGCGGGAACAGTGTATCCTCAGCCCCGTCCTGAACTGATCAATTGACATCCGCATGATAGAAGGATCAATTTAATTAGGGATTGATAAATTATTTGCCACTACCATAATTTTGTTTTTATTGAAAACTAGTTTACAATGTTATACATTTATCTTCAGTTCTAAAAACACACAAAAATTCAAAAATAAGCAATTTAAAATACAGTTTGGTATTATTATACATATTAAATTAAGTGTAATATAAATTAGTATTATAAAACATTTCCGACTTGTATATTTTTGGTAGGCCATATAGTCGGGGAGGTAGCAGATTCATCTCAATGAGACTGTATTTTTTAATACCCTGTTCTTTATTAACTATAGGACTTCGGTGGCAAATTTATTCACGGGTTTTTTGATATAAGAGAAACCGTTTATGTTTATGAAATCGTAAACCTACTTTCTATAGCTATCTCTTTCTAGAATTACTGCCGTATTTCCTTTATCTGCTCTTATGAGTATTAGATTATTTTCGCGTACACTTGCTGTTTTATATTCTGCTGATATAATTTTATTGGATCAATTGATTTTTTCTATTTCGATTTTTAGTACATTGGCGCATACGGATTTGGAAGACAGGCCCATACCGAAACATTATGTCTTGATTCCATATTACGGCTCTATATCCACCAAAGTCGGAAATGAATTGAAAAAAACAGGATTAAACCCTGTATTTAAAATAGAAAAACCCTATCCTCATATTTCCCTTCTCCTGAAGACAAAATGAATCCTTTCCAAAATAGCGGAGTATACGAACTAAATTGTAATGATTGTGCAGCCAAATACACGGGAAAAACTGGGAGATCACTAAATCAGAGATTAAAGCAACATATAAGTGCATATAACAATAAGACAGAGAATTCCAACTTTGCAATTCATTTAAATGAAAAAACCACAAATTCATCAAAGACTCAGGAGTTTGAAGAAGGAAAACAGCCTCAAATTAAATATATATGAAGCACTTGAAATAATAAAATCCTTCAAATCCAATCCAGATTTTTGCTTAAATGACCAAATAAATATCTCCAATCGTCCAATCTTAAATTTATTCCCATTTATAACAGAAAAATCAATTACTCACCGGAATTACTGGAAAACCCCCGACCCTTAAACCGTTTACCAATAAACACCTACCTTTCTACCCTTCAGTGCGAGAATAAACCAAGGCAAACTTTTCTGTTTGATACAATCTACTTAAACCTTGTTGAGTACCAACATATATTTGATTTCTTGTCTTAATTAAATTCATAATTCATAAATATTTTATAATACTAATTTATATTACACTTAATTTAATATGTATAAAAATACCAAACTGTATTTTGAATTGCTTATTTTTGAATTTTTGTGTATTTTTAGAACTGAAGATGAATGTATAACATTCGAAACTAGTTTTCAATAAAAACTAAATTATAAACCCGGCAAATAATTTATCAATCCCTAAACTGATCAGTCGTGCGGGTATAGTATAACCTCAGCCCCGTCACGGCCACTACTTTCAATTTGGCCAGAATTATTTTATCCTGAATTATATTACTAACTTCGTCAAAATTATAATATTATTCATTTTATGTGAATAATTACAGTAAAAATCATATTTTTTTATTATGCATTTTTGTCATTCATTGGCATTTTTGTCGCTCAATTGATCCCATGAAACAAAAAAAAAAAAAAAATCATCTGAGAATTTCCTCGTTAGATTTACATATTTCCTTTCTTTTTTTATTATTTTGGTAAATAATATACATTTTCAGTTATATTTTTTTCTGATTACGTATTATATGAAATATTGAATAATTTCTCAGAGTTACAATGAAATGGAAAATAAAAATTCTTACCATCTATTATTTAGAATTTAAACTCAATGTACCATTTGTGATAGAAATCGGTAATGGGATATATTGATATGAAAATTCATTCTTATAAATAATTCTATATAGGTAGATATATCCTATATCCAGAAAGTAATTTCAAAGAAATGCCACGATAAGTGCTGTTCGTGAGCAAATTCACTGGTTGTCTCCTCGACAGGTGTGAATATAAAAAAATAAATCCCCTCCCCCCTCCAAAAAAAATACTTCATTCCATTATTGAATACAAACAATATTAGTCCATCATTTCTCCAGTCATGGTACCGTACATAAATTATACCTAAATTAATTTAATAACATTTTCGTGGAATCGATTTAAAATTAATATTCATTGAATTCAGACTGGTATTATAAAACTCAGAATATGGCTTAGAAATTATTTGAATGTCTTTCGTAAGCGTGAAATGTTCAATAGCCCATTCTATCGTTGTAAATGGGATATTTTAGAGAATTTTCGGTGTCATGCATGTAAGATTTCTCTGAATTATTGTTAATAATGTTGAAACGATGTAGTGATATAATGGTAATAGTTCTATAAGCTATAGAATCTATATTATACAATATATAATATTAATATTTTATAAGCAAGGTGTCTGAGTATTCAATGCATTGCAATAAATGATATTTTTTCTTTAGTTTTACTTCTTACAGTAATAGGGTCGTTTATTCGCATGAAGAATTTCTGTCATTTGTAAAGGATAATAGATAGAATATATTAAAAATGTTCTTAAAAATGTTTGTAACCTAATGAGATATATGGATTTAATCCGATAAATCAAAAATTTAAATAAACATAAAAAAGTAATAAACTACAGAGAACTGAAGGAACAAAAATAAATGTATAAAAAAAATAAACAAAATAAAAATAGTAAATGTATAAAATAAAAAAAAGCAATAATAATCATTTGTCTCAATCACTAAAATATCAACTTCTAGAATGAAGTTGATCCATCCATCAATTTGAAGTTGATCAATCCGTGCTGTGTATTATAAAATAACTTTTTCTGAAAGCGTCCTATAGTCCCAATGAAGACGAATACTTTTTATCAGTAGTCATAAAATACATGGTAAAATTGTAGTACCTATTCGACGTAATATTAGATATAGTCGAATGAAATCGCTTTAAATATAATTTGCTTCAATTTTGTCATAATTAGTGAGAGTAAGATGTAGAATAAAGTTTGTCTAGAGGTCGTCCTATCGTTATTTATCACCACTGCCCATCCCAAATATCAGACATAGCAGCCATTATGCATTAATGTGGGTTGCAAGGACTTTGTTGTACGTTATTGACAGGGGACTGTTCCGCGCAGCAGATTTATGTACATATTTATGTATGTATTAGATGGATTATGGTAAGCAGGTTGAGGTCATTACAACAGAGTTCTGGGAGTAACGAGGTCCTAACAAAAAGTATTTTATCATTACTTGGCTTCGTTCCAGCTCTTTCGGGGATATGGGACCCTAAATATATCACTGCCTCAAAATGAGTTGGTAATTGAATCTTCTGAACAAAAGTAATGTTTTTATTTGTAGATATTTTTCTCACATATCTGAAAGTAAGAAACTAATGGCTATTATAAAATTAAGCTTTATACAAAGCGAGGTAGAGAAATCGAATATTTTTGAAATAAGCCTGAAATCTGTAATTTTAGCACTAAACAAATTAAATTGCTAGTATTATATTTGTTGGATTTCTGAAACATTATGTGCAAACGTTTGGACACCGGTTACTCATGTAGGATAGTTATGTACGAAATTGTGAGTAAGTAGTTGAGTTAACACATGGCATTGACCCATGGAAGTATTAGTTATTAAATAGGATTTATAACCCAGGAAGTTATTGTTATGCTTCCTGGTTATCAGCGTTAAAACAAGTTTTATTTCCTTAATCATCCCTTCTCCTATTGTATGTATAAAAGCCTATCTGAAATGTACAGATCAATAAGTATAAGAATCGGTATTAGAATGTAGTATTAGAATGTAAGACAGAATAAGAGAATGTGAGACAATCTCACTGTATTAGCTCTAAGTCTAATTATAATATCTTTAGTAGAGTCTATCTGTAGTCAACTCTATCAGCAACTCATTATTTATATTATGTAACCTGTACATCTGTTTAATAAAGTTATTTTTAAGGCTTGCACTCATCGACTTTGTTAATTGTTGGATTGCTATTAGTTACTGGATATTACTCTAATAATATTTAGTCTAATCACAAGTAGTGTCACGAAAATTAATTCTAGATGTTATTTGGGGCACAGACTGAAAACTTGTCAAAACACGTGAAGGTACCAAGAGAGGGAAGGTAACCGTCAACTGAAATTAGGCCCTTTCAAGAATCCCTTTCACGAGATAACACCGTGTCATATTGACCGTACTATACAAGGGATGACGCATAAGGTGGGCAGTATTAGATTTTATCTTTCCTTTAATATTTCTCCGTAATATATAAAATATAGTATTTTTAACTTAATTACTTTGATTGTACTTTTGTCTCAGTCAGGTGTTGTACTAGAATCACAGTCCATGATTATGCTAACCCAAAACTATGGACTGAGTATATACAAATGAACCTAATTATGCAATGTTATTCAAAAAAGAGAGAGCGTGCTCTGAGAAGCATAAATTTAGTGTAATCTTCTTTATTGATTTCTTGTATATGGTAATATTGCCTAATTTCAAGTTTTAAAATAAAAAAGTTTTTTCGTCCGATTTTTTCCCTGTGTCCCTCAAAATGTTCCTCTTAGGTCAGCTACCACTCAGGTACATGTCATACAAAAAAAAAATAGAAGTAAATAAATATATTAATTCATTAAACAGCAAACAGGTGTTAATATTAATGGTTTAAATTATGTAAATATATATATATATATTTAACATTGTAAACAAAATTTTTTTAAGTAAATAAAGCTTAAAATAACCTTCCAAAACATATTTCCGATGACCTTATTAAGATTGAAAATAATTTTAATATAATTTTTATTCACTATAGAAAACAAATATGAAGGAAATTTTAACAATTCAGACAATATGATATTGAATCCACATTTCAAACAGAAATACTGGGAAACAAAAGCAAAAAAGAAACTTATTCGGCATTTATTCAGAAATAAATCTTAAATATTTAGTAGTAGGGAATCTACAATCAACTATGAACAGATTCATGAAACTTATATACTTTTATTGAGAAATTTTAAGGAATGCGGATAAAAAATGAGTAAGTGGTTGATAAATCGATCAACCAATCGATTTGATATTCCTCCGGTTTAATGGAGCTGTGGAGCTTAGAGCCGAGCAGTCATAATTTAGCTTTCATTTAACTCATAATTTAGCTGTGGAACCTTGAGCTCTCACAGATAGAAATGATAATACAAGATAATTTTAGGCTAGTTAATTCTTCATATTCAACAATTTGTTTGCATTTGATTACTTTTAGAATGTATTGCAGTATAAATTATTTACAATGTTAAAATTGTACGAAAATGAAAATTGTAGTACGGCATGATGTCTCTTTTGAGGTCAATAAGTCTAAAAGATAAAAAAAAAAAATATATTAAAAAAGTATATTAAAAATATTGTGTTTTAATGTTAGAATAAATTTCATATTTATTGTAATAATATGGAATATTTAGCTAATTTTTTTTTTTAAATATAAATTTTTTTTTTATTTTTTTATTATTTTTATTTATTGAACATAATACAAGCTGCCACACTCAAGGGCAATGAGTATTAGGGCTGATGTACCCATTCATACTGTATATACAACTTTAATAAAAGAAGAAATAATAAAAAAAAAAAGAAATAAAGAAAATATAAAAATATAAAAAAATAAAGAAAATAGAATAAAATAAAATAAAGAAAATAGAATAAAATAAATACAGAAAATAAAATAAAGAAAATGATAGATTACATTCACACATATATATTTAGCTAATTATCAATTTAAAAAAAAAATATATTTAAATTTGTTTTTAGAATGTAAAAAAAAAAAAATAACTTTTGAAAATGACTAAAAAGCAGGTTGAAACCTCAAATGAATTAAGTTGTGTACTTTCTGAATAAATTAATTTAATAATTTCAGGCAACTATAGTAAATTATTTTATTTATTCATAATAAACGTTTATCGAAATTTAAGTTACTTATATTAATGCATATATTTAAAATTTTGTATTATACTCATTGTCAAATTATACTTATCATATCCACAGAAAGCATTATAATGTATTATAATACAGATAGTATTATATTGTATTGCACACACATACAGTATTATGTTGTATTATACACAGAGATAGAATTATATTATATCATACAAAGAGACAGTAATATATTGTTTCATAGACTTAGACAGTATTAAATTGTATTAAAGCCAGAGACAGCTGTCCGGAGTATACGTTACGTTTAGTGCGCTTGCCTGGCTTCCATTTGTCGTCTGGCTTTCCTCATTGCAATTAATAAAAGAAAAAGTACCGTTCACTTTTTTGTTCATTTCTTGTCTCTGTATTGCTCGAACTGTCCCACGTATATCTCTACCAACTGTCTCACCTATTGCCGAGAATCTAAGTCTTCGAAAAATGTGGTGGCTCAAAAAGGAAATATCTATTCTTAAAGAACATGAGAAAATACAAACTCACTTCTCCATCGAATTCCGCTCGAGATTACTTTGGCCCAGCGATCGACACCGCTCAACGATGTTCGCCACGTTCAAAGTGAAGAGTAATCGCTAAAAGTAAATATTTTTGCCAGGCAGTTCAATTTGGATATTCACACCATTCATAGATATGCAAAATCATAATTATGATTATGATTACGAATTCGAATAAGATTACGATAAAAAAAAAAAAAAAAAAAAAAAAAAGAACTTGATAACTTGATCAAATGATCACAATCTTATTCATGGCCAATGTTATGATGGGATTAATTACAACTATAAATTAAGTAATCAGGCAATTTTTTTTTGTGTTTATAATCGTAATCAAAATCATCTCTGGTGTCATTTCCTTTATTTAACATCAACGTCGACATATTTTCTGTTAAATACACGATCGGGTTCCTGATTCAGCCAAACCCTGATTTTTTATTTTTTATGTAAATTAGAGCACGTATATATTACTTAAATTTTCTCGTTATTAAGATTTTATGGAAAAGAGATGCCTCATTAGTCGCTAATTACAGCAAATGTTGATCAGTTCGTAAATAACTTAACAGACCGATACTCAATTTTCAATACTTGACAGGCCGTGCAGTCAGAGCAGTCAGATATAACTAAGGAGGAACTAGTTCCCTGACTGGAGGAACTACCGAGACAGAGATGACTAAGATGATGCTGGGAACTAAACGCAGAAGGATAAGCTGACAATAGGATAACCTGATAAGGCTGAAGCTAAGAGCCCTAAGGCTGCCGACAGCCCTTTGAGCTTCCTCACGGAAGGATTAGATTTCCATAGTTTACAACTTCGTAACTTATGTTTGTTCTAGGAAAGCCTATGGCAGGCAATCAGAACACGTGTTCTACAGCTATCGGTAATGTGCACTACTTTTAATAGCAAGCGTGAAATGTTTCTTTTGTGAAATCAAAATTATAACATTTTTGAATAAAAGGATGTACTTTTAACAGCATACATATAAATTGCAATTCGTTCTGTTTCTATTTGATTTAATAAGTTTTAGACCAAATGCAGAACGAATTTTAAAGGATTAAATATCAGCCTAGAGATCAGTTATTGAGCCACAACTACCAAAACAACAAGTTTCATTTTTTTTAAGGCGATGCTTCGCTCCGAAAACTGAAAAAAACCCAACAGAAACTGGCAAAATGTCCTAATTCGGAAAACAGCGTTTATCAATTGATTTACAGCAATATTTTCTCTGTGAAATGACTGCAAGTATTAGTCCACCATCTTTCACAAACATTGGTAATACGCTCACTCAAGTAAAACCAATTTTTTGATTTTTGAAGACATCTTGAATTTTGAAATAGCTCCCCGGTAAAATTATTAAAAAACATGGCTTATAACATTTTTCCACTTAACTACAGATATATTCCTTATATCAATACAGCCTTTATTTTTAAATGGATTTTTTAAAAATTAAAAACAGAAAAAATTCAAGTTTATCTTGGGAATCCAAATCTGCATCTTTTGACTTAGGTTCGGAATCGGATCTACGTTTCGAATGATACCTTAATTCATTACAGGACTTTTTCAAATTGGAATTTATTCAGAAACCTCGGATGTGTCTTTTATAATTTGATGTATAAATAATTAACAATAACCATTTTACTTCTTATGCTTCATGTTTCTTTTGTTTCCGGTTAATATATTTTGTTTTCTTTTTTTCAATTGCAATTCTTATGCTTGATATAAATACCTGAACTTTTAGAAGCCTAAGCCAGATAGAAACTTTTATTTTTACAAACCACCGCAAGATGCTGACTAAAGGAACAGAAAAATAATTAGTATTTTAAGGCAACTAGTGAAATAAATTTCAATTTATTATATTGCACGCACTACTTCACATTACGTTACGTTACACTACGTCACATTACTGAGCCAGAATATAGAACCGTGCCAATCTCCTCAGTATTATTTTCATAAAATTTCTTTTTGTTCTCTTTTCGCCAATCCCAGATATTGGCTAAGAATAATTTATTTAATGTGGAAGCCTTTTAAGCTTGAGGTTGAATATTTCACATTTTTCTAATGGCTCAGTGATCACCGGAAACTTTGTCTCTTTTCAACACTTTTGAGGTGAGTACATCTATAAAATTTCTTCCGTAGATAATTCAAGAACTAAATCATAAACAAATATACAGTTACAGTTCGGCATTGCAAATCAGAGTGTATTATCTATATAAAAAATTCAATAGCCAAGCGTAATAAAGATTAAATTCGCCAGAACGGGACGCGGCGCAAGTTTATAATTATGGTCTTCTTTAACTTCTGACACGCTGGGGCAAAGACGTTCCTTCAAATTTAAACCGACAGATCTATCTATCGCGAGTATAAAAATGTTTGTGGTTAGCGGTGGTTATAGTGAGTTTAATCAGAGTTAAAGTTAAGAATTAGCGGAGCTCAAAACAATGTCGGAAGGTACGCGGCGAAAACTGAGATGGACATGTATCTGATGTGGAGAACACATGACTTTCTTGTACGTCTATTAAACTATAAATTGTTGGCTCAAAAAGTGATCCTGAATTTGGTTACTAGTTTCCGAAGATCGCAGTATCTCAAAAACGACATTCAAGGTCGCGACGTCTGTTGACATCCACACACACACACAATTATAAAAACGTTAAAAAACGTTGGTACGGGCCTTGAAACGTACTTATCCATGAAAATCTTTTTTTGATTTTTAGCACGATTCTAAGAAGGCGGGAGGTAAAAAAAAAACAGTTTCAATTCACCAAGAGGTTCACCAATTTTAACCAAAATTAAGCGTATTATTGATATTGGTAAAAAAGTCTTACATACCAAATTTGAAATGTTTTGCAATATAATTTAATTTATATTATTTATGAAAATTTATTATGACCTTCAAGTAAGGTACCAATGCCGGCCTGCTGATTTTTAACCAAAATCTATTATATTATTTATATTGATATAAAAGTTTTATATACTAAATTTGAGATGTTTCGTACTGTATTTTAATATAGTTTTTGATGAAAGTCTATTGTGACCTTCAAATAAAGTATTGCTTCCGGTTGTCAATTTCAACTAAAATCTAGATGTGATTTAAATAAATATGAAAATCCCAGATTCTAAATTTGAAAAGTTTAGCATTATATTTTAATATAATTTTTTATGAAAATCTATTATGACCTGCAAATAAAATAGCACTCCTGAATGCTCATGAAAAAGGGAGGTTCACAATTAGATCTTACGCCAAGCCAAAGGGAGCTTCACAATTAGATCTTACGCCAAGCCAAAGGGAGGTTCACAATTAGATCTTACGCCAAGCCAAAGGGAGGTTCACAACTAGATCTTACGCCAAGCCAAAGGGAGCTTCACAATTAGATCTTACGCCAAGCCAAAAGGAGGTTCACAACTAGAAGTTACACTAATCCCAAATACAAAATTTTAACTTTCTACTGCTAATCGTTTTTGTGTAATGTACGAACGAATGTAGGCACAGACGTCACGATGAAACTAGTCAGAATGGATGGCCAAAATAGATACTTCCGTTGAAATATGAAAAACCTATTTTTTTGTAATCCGTTACGCCTTTATTTATTTTAAAGGTTAAACGATATCGTATCATAAAGGTTACATGAATAAAAATTAGAATAAATAAATAAATGCCATTAAGCAAATATTTTTTAATGGCTGTTATAATAAAAGTAATCAATGGGAATAACTCGAGGCGGCTAACGAACTCAATGGGCTCTTGGGATTTGCAATGGAATATTTAAAATATATCGAGCCGACGCCCCAGGGACTGCCTTCCATCCGTGGTGGGTAAAGGGAGGAGGGGGTGAAGGGAGGAGGGAAGGGAAAATGAAAACACGGTGGGAAGAGGCCTCGATATTATTCGTGGGCAAACACACCGCTTGATCGGGAAATAAACTGGGCAGCACCTCCTTAACTATCGACTGCATCGGGGATCGCGAGGCAGGCAGAGAGGTCCAGCTGAAGCTCGTATACTTCAGATTATAACACTACTGCCACATTTCAGGACGAGCAAGCCCTCACACCGTCCTCAAGGTGTGTGCCAGTTGAGAGTCACCTGTATGCTGTTCTGTACAGACTCGCGCATACCGGTGGACTTGTAAGTCATAAAAGATCCAGTCGTCATCTAAAATAGACATTTCCGAAAATGAAGCCGACACTTAGGCATCATTATTAATCTAAACCACTGCTAGGCAAGGAAAGTGTAATCTGGACAAATTTTTCGAAAAGCAGTTTTGAATGGTTCAACACGTTACAAAACCCTCAGAGTCCAATTGTTTTTTGTCCATTGCTCTGTCTGTCCCAGGATTATCTCTTCAACTGGTGAACTGATTCTATTTTGAACTTGATTTTTCAATTTCAATTTTATTCGAACAATACCAGAAAAAAATGTTTTCAGCTCATTTTAATTGTATAAATAAATCACAAGACTGATATATGATTTTGGTCGATTTCGAAAACCGGGCAGAACTAGTTATTATTATAAATTTATGAAATGACAATTGACAAAAGAACTAGGCTATAAATAAGATTACTGTTATGAATTACATGTTCATGAATATAAATTAGGCAATAACCCAACAAATAAAATTATCGATATCGCGTTTATTGCTTTCTATTCTATATTCATAGAAATATAAAACAGAAAGCAATAAAAACTCAGTTTTGTAATGACGGTATTGTTTTAACAGCGCGGGTGTTTGTAGCCGCGGGAACCAACGCCCAGTTTGCAATTGCAATGCAATTCACCAAATAGTACTCATATCATAATAATTAACATAATAATATATAAAAAAAATATATAAAATACCATACCGTCGTTAAAAAAAAGTTTTACTTTAGACGGCTATAGAATTCTTTCCAGAGGAAGCGATAGTTTATGGGCGAAAAACTAGAATCATCAGTTGTTGCAAAAATAAAAATATTTCTAATTAAACAAAAAAAATAAATAGCCATGAAGTAAAAAGAATCATCTTCTTCTTCCTCGTTGCTACAATCCGTGTGAGACCTGGACCTCCTCTACGATTCTTCGCCACTCTTCTCGATCCACTGCGGCAGCTCTCCACCGCCTGACACCAAGTTGTATCAGATCCGCCTCCATGTCAACTATCCACCGGAGTGGGGGTCTACCTCTACTTCTTCCTCCTCCAGGTTGTCCATCCATCACTTTCCTTGACACCCTCGGCATTCTTTCCACATGACCAAGCCATCATATCCGGGCCGCCTTGATGAAGGTGAAAATGTCAGTCTTTCATATAAACGTCCATATATCTTGCGCAGGATCTTCCCCTCCCAGACTCCCAGCATTCTTTCACGTACGGTCGTCATCGTCCAAGTTACTGTGGGACGTATCATGGTCTTATACACCACTTTTCGTACCTTCCTTGACATACCACGAAATTCAAGCACCGAAGGAGGGGCAGCATCAGTCCCGGCGGCGATTTTAGCCTTAGCGTTGTTACTGTCTGTCACCAAGGAGCCTATGTGCTTGAACATTTTGCATACTGGGAAATTATGGGGGTCGATACTAATGGTCTCATTGTTCTGCAAAGGGTGGCGTCTGCTACTCTTCATGTAAGCAGTGTTCTTTTCGTTTATGCACAGTCCCCTTTACGCTGTTGTCGTCTCAAGTTTCTCTAGGGCCTATGCCACTGCTGGAAGGGATCTGGCCACGATTTCGTTTGCATATGCAAGATGCTGTGCAAGGCGGTTAAAGATTGTGCCTCTCGGGTTTGTCCTAATGACACATACAGCTTTTTCCAAGGTCATGCTGAAGAGTCTGGTTGTCTTTCTATCTCTGGGTAAGATTCCTTCCGTTATTTGGAACTCTTCGGATATTACCCCTTGAAGCTTCACCCGGCCTCTTGTATCTCACATTGTCATTCTTACCAGCCTGGTCAGTTTCCTTGAAACACCCAGAGATAGGAGGTCTCTGAGTAATGTTGACCGGTCCATAGAGTCGTAGGCTTGTTTAAAGTCTATAAAAAGGTGGTGCAGGTCGACGACGTACTCCATTGTCTTCTCCAACACCTGGCGGACTGTGAATGTTTGGTCCATTGTGGACCTTCCATGTGGTCATGGCGGCAGTGTAGAGTGTCTTGTAGGCCAGGCTCAACAGCGATATCCCTCTGTTGTTGAAGCAGCAGGGCTTGTCGCCTTTCTTATATATTGGAATAATGACAGGTACTTTCCAAAAAAAGTTTTACTTTAGACGACTAAAAAATAACAGCCATGAAAAAGACGACTAAAAAATAAAACAGCCATGAAGTAGAAAGAATAATAAAGAGGATAAATAATCAAAAATGTTTAAAAAGTTAAAATAAGTTGATACACTTCCAACAAATATTATTACAGTAAATATAATTATTATTACAAGGATAGAGGAGTAAAAGCTCAAAAAGAGACCTGAAAAAATTGTTAAGATACAAACGGAAATTTGCAAGGACGAAGCCAAGATTCTCAAAAATAACGGAAAGCAACTAGCCTGCCGGTATTTCGCCATTTCATGGCAAATCTTTAGCAAGTGGCCAATTACACAGGTCAGCGATGAAAAAAGTTTTGTACTGAAAATACCGTATTTCTATAGTTTTTAGGGTGCTGAATCCAAATATGATATTAAAACTGTTGCATCACCCACAATTTTAACTATTAAAGCTGTTCAATTCTTTAAAAAACGCTTAATTTAATAAATTTAACTATAAAATGTGAAGAAATTGTGGGTGATAAAGCTTTTTTAATATCATTTTTGGATTCAGCACCCTAAAAACTATAGGAATAAGGTATTTTCAGTACAAAAGTTTTTTCACCGTTGGCCTGTGAATTCAGAAAAAAAATTGTTTCCTGTGAATGAAGAATTCCAATGTTTTACAGAAAATATAGAGCCTAGACTGTTTACTCAAATCGAGCTTAACGATTTGGTTAGGGACTATAACCATGCTTATCATGTAACATAGTGTTTCATTAATTTCCCCGTGTACCGTATAGGGGTTTATACTATATAATACAAAGCATATTGCTGGAAAACTATAGATGATACAAAAAAAACTAAGGCCAGATTTAGATTCAGCATATAAAAATCTATAAAGATCAACTATTAAAGTTAAAAAAGTTTTCAAAAAAAATGTGTTTGTTGGCCTCTGTTATCGACAGGTTATTTGCTTTCCGTTATTTTTGAGACTATAGGCTTAGTGTTTAGAACTTTACATTTATATCCTAAATATAATTATTAATTAGTATTATTAATAAAGTAATATAATTACACTTATTATCAATAAAACCATGTTGTATTTTTTATATAAGACAATAAACAATCACTTAAAATTTATTCAGTTATGTAGGAACTTTGCAAGTGAATCTTACTAATAACAAATAATTTATAGAATGCCCCATGTAGATAGAAGATAATTTATATGTTATTTATTAATTATGTGATCGACATGTATAGTCCACAATTACACTAAATGCCCAAAATTGTTAAGATAAATTTTTGCTTATTGACTTTTGATTAGCAAAGGGCGAAATTCGAAATTCACAAACTCATCAAATGATCATATTTAGCTACATTCAGTGATAATAATAAGAAAATTTATATTAAATAAAAAAAAAATAAAATATATTAATATATAAAATGATATAAATCATCAAATGAAATTGAATTTCGCCTGCCAGAACTTCTACATGCTTCTGTTTCGAGACAAATAAAACTCCTTTTGTGTATATCTATTCTTGATGAGCAAATGTAGACAGGGTCTGTTCTGAAGGGGAGAAGGGATAGCACGAAGGCTATTAACAAAAGAAAACTTCTAAATAAAGCCCCTTCCACATGAAGAACTAACCCCGCCCCATTCAATTTAATTTATTCTTTATTTTGCCGGGTAGAAGAGCAAATGGTAAACAATAAAACGTTTAATAATTTTCATTTATTACGGAGTTTATAATAATAAGCAAGTTTTTTTATTAATTCTATTCAAGTTTCTTTCTTAGACCCAGCAAAAATTTTCCCTGTTATACCAAAATATTTTTATTGATAAAGCTGTTTTATTATATTTGTTTCTTAGTTTAATTTGTATTGTATTATTAAAACATAATCTGACCCAATCCGTTGTCCATAGTCTGGCTTCAAATGCTAAGAGGAAGCGGATTAATGAGGAAATCGAATGTTGGCTGAAACCGGATCCAGAAATTATTTAAATTTAAATTATGCATTCGCATAATTAATAAATTTGATTGAAAAATGAAATGAGATTGTTATCCCAATTTTTTTTTTTAATAAATCCTAAACGAAATCTCAACTGTAATTGCCATCTTCCTTATCTATGAACAATAAGTAATAGAGATAAAATATCCGCTCATAACATATTAACAGATAAATAAAGATCAATGTATCCACTCATACTGCATTAACAGGTCAATGCATCCGATCATAGCATATTAACATGTAAAAATTAAACGATGAAGAGAATAGCAAAACTTTAAATATTTAACCCTTAGCCGGGAGCGCTTGGTTTTCTCTAGTTTAGGCTCCCGACTTCCGTGAAGTAGAAAGCAAAAGCTGCGTATACCAAGAGGGTGTAGGAGAAGACTCAATTAGTATACCCATTCATCTCTAATTATCAATCTTACTTTTATCCAATATCCAAATAATTTTGTATTATGCTGTAATGTTCAACTTGTTTTGCTATTCAATGTTTTCATTTCTACGCTGAAGTTTAGTTCTTAGTAATGTTTAGGGCGTTTGCGTAGCATTATTTTCTGTAATACATTTATATGTTAATAAATATATATATATATATATATATATATATATATATATATATATATGTATATATATATATATAAATATAAATAATAAATAAATATTTATATGTTAATAAATGAAAGTCTGATTATGTGGTATTAACTGGGTGATGAGTTTCATTATCTGATTTTAAGTGAAGGTCAGTTAATTTGGATAAGTTTTAATATGTGGCGTAAAATGATGATTATATAGTCTGTAATAATGATTAATGATAGAATAGTGAAATAAGAAGTTCTCTATTCATTATTTGAGTTAATTTTATATATATATATATATATATATATATATTTTTTTTTTTCTGTTGGCTCTACAGACCTTGTAGATCTTTGGCCGCCTGAACCAGCCTTCTCCACCTCTGCCTATCTTGGGCCACTGCTTTCCAGTTTACTGCATGCAGCTCTTTCGCATCTTTGTTGGTCCTGTCTATCCATCTGGTTTTTGGCCTTCCACGTGGTCTCTTGCCAACTATTGTGGCATTCATCGTTGTGAAAAGGCGTCCTGATGGATTGCTTCGAGCTACATGCCCCGCCCATCTTAACCTCCTTGCCTTCATATCATGAGATATTGACTGACCAGTTTCTGTAAGTAGTTCTTTATTGGTCTTTCTTCTCCAGGATTTTAGATTCTGATCCCATATCGCTCCGGTTATCGTGCGGAGGACTTTCCTTTCAAATCTCTCGATTCTGCTTTCTTGGGTGCTGGTTAGAGCCCAGGTCTCGCAGCCGTACATCAGAACTGGTTTTATCACAGCATTGTACACCCTTAATTTGAGATTTCTGGAGATTTTTCGGGATTTCAGTACTCTTGACAGAGAGAAGAAAGCTCTATTTGCGCTTGTTATACGCTGGTCTATCTCTGTATGCTGGTCATTGACTGAGGTTATTGTGGAGCCGAGGTATTTAAAGCTGTCTACTTTCGGGAATGTTCTGCCATCCACGCAGATACTATTGTTGGGGTGGATTTTTCGGCTAACTATCATGTATTTTGTTTTGTCTTCATTTATTTTCAAGCCGATTTGCTCTGCTTCTCGTAACAGAGTCTTAGCAAGTCTCTCAATGTCCTCTTCATTGATTCCAAGGACAGCTATGTCGTCCGCATACGCTAGGATTTTGTGTTTCATTCCGACGTGCACCCCTCCATTTTCGAATGAAGTTGTTCTAATCACCTTCTCAAGGGCTAAGTTAAACAGCATCGGCGAGAGTCCATCCCCCTGCCTCAGACCTGTTCTAACTTCAAAGGCTTCAGACACATCTCCTTGTATCAGTACTCTGCATTTGGGATCGTTTGTACACGCCTTCGTCAATCTCACCAATTTCCCGGGAATAACCAGCTCAGTCATGATTTTCCATAGGCAGTTTCTGTCCACGGAATCATAGGCTGCTTTGAAATCGACAAATAAGGCGTGCACATCCTGCTCTACTTCCCAACGTTTTTCGAGTACCTGTTTTAGGATAAAGATCTGGTCTAGCGTGCTCCTTCCTCTTCTGAATCCTGCTTGGTGGTCGCCTATTATATTTTCATAGTGGGGATATATCCGGTTTAGCAGGATATTAGTCATTATCTTATAGGCGACCGGAAGGAGTGCTATGCCTCTGTAGTTACCACATTGATACATGGACCCCTTCTTTAGGATAGGGCATATTAGACCTGTGTTCCAAGCCTCCGGTATCCTTTCCTCCTCCCATATTTTCTGGATTAGTTCTAATAGCTTGGTTCTTAGAGTTTCGCCTCCATCTTTAAACAGCTCTGATGGTAAGCTGTCCAACCCTGGGGCCTTTCTTCTTTTAAGCCTGTCGATAGCTATTTCCACATCCAGAATGTCTGGTTTTTCAACCTCTTGCGGGTCGAGGTCTTCAGCGTGGTCCATGTCTTCTTCGTTTGTGGGGTTCCCTTGGTTGAGAAGCTGCTGGAAATGTTCTTTCCAGATGCCTAATACCTTTTCTTTTGATGCCGTCAGTTTGCCATCTTTTCCTCGCCTTTGCGTGTTTCTCGCTTTATATCCTACCCTTTCTTTCCTGATGTCTGCGTAGAATTCACATATATTTCCGGCCTGCCAGTTGTCCTCAATAGTTTGCAGTCTTTCTTTGAGGAATTCTCTTTTTGCTTTTCTTATTATTCTGTTTGTCTTTGTCCTGGCGGCGGCGTATTTTTCCAGCGTGTCATGATCAGCTTTGGCTACGGAGAGAACTTTAATTTTTCTTCTTTCCTCCACTGCCTTTTCACATTCTTCTGTGAAGCACTTCTTGGCTTTTCGTTTCTCCTGAATACCTATTACTTCCTTAGCTGTTTCTTTTAACCCGGTCTCTAATGCCTCCCAGTGTTGATCAACCGTGAGGCCCTCTGAGTCCAAGGGTTCGAATTTATTCTTCAGTTCAATTTGGAATTTAGCTTTTAATTCAGGATTTTTCAGATTATGGACTTCGTACCTGTTTCTTTCCACATGGTCCCCTACTTTGTTGATTCGCTTCAGCCTCTGACAGAATTTGATCCTAATCAGAGTGTGGTCCGAATCACAGTCTGCTCCACGGTAGCTTCTTATGTCTTGGATGGAGCTCTGATGTCTCTTATCTATCAGCACGTGGTCAATTTGGTTTTTAGCACCTTTAGGGCTTACCCAGGTGTACTTGTGGATGTCTCTGTGCGGGAACATCGTGCTACTGACCACTAGACCCTTAGCTGCTGCAAGACTAATACATCTCACTCCATTGTCATTGCTCGTTTCGTGAAGGCTTTGGCCTCCGATAATGGGCCTGAATTGGGGTTCTCTGCCTATTTTGGCATTGAAGTCACCTATGACTAATTTGATGTCATATTTTTGAGCCTGGTCCACTACTTTTTCTAGCTGATCGTAGAAATCTATATATATATATATATATATATATATATATATATATATATATATATATATATATATATATATATATATATAATAAATAATAATATATTATTATTTAATATATTATTAAATATATTAAATATATATATTATATATAAATATATATAATATATATATATATAATATATATATATATATATATATATATATATATATATATATATATATAATATATATATATATATATATATATATATATATATATAATAAATAATAATATATTATTATTTAATATATTATTAAATATATATATAATAATATATTATATATATATATATATATATATATATATATATATATATATAAATATATATATATATATATATATATATATATATATATATATATATATACATATATAGAAATATATATATATAATAAGTATATATAATACGTAATAAATATGTATATATATATATTTTTCCTGTACTGTTGGTCTATATATATGTGCGTTCAAATATTGATGTTTGATTAGTTTCATAAATTTTTCAATTATCTAGAGTATTTATACTGGATTAAGAAAGGGTTGATTTTTAACTGGAAGGGAGAATTATGGAGAGGTGAGAAAGCAGTTGGATGGATAAAAATAAATAAAAGATAGAAAAAGAAAAGGGAAATGTGTAATCGAATAAAGACGAAAATGCTATGAATTATATGTGTGAATGAAAAAAAGAAAGAAATGTAAAATGTGTATAAAAATATATATATATATATATATATATATATATATATATATTTATTTATATTAGCATATTTATATTAGCATCGATTTTAAATAAATCATTTCTCTCTGGTTCGAAATATTTTATTGTTAATTTCAATGTAATTTGTGGTAATGATTTGATTTCATTTTATACTCTTGTATTTTACCAGATTATTACCATTTAGTAATAATTATTGAAGTCAAATAAGCACTCGGAGTAACTAAATTTACGAAAGTTGCATCTTTCCACCAATAAATGTCAGCAATTTCAATGTCTAGGTTTTCCATTCATGTTATGTCGCACTCGCAAGAAGATGGCACAGTCAAAGAGTCACCGATTTCAACCATGTTTTTTGTGGTGAATCTAAAAACAAAAATATTGTATACTTGTATCGGCGTTCGTCCCAATAGGACCTAGAAACCGAAAAAAATAAATAAAATGCTGAAATTGCTTTATTTTTTTTCTCGAGTTTAAAAAATGATTTAGACGAGGTTATTCCACCAGCACGTTTTTTTTTCAGTGTATATTAAAGGAAAAATACAAATGATTGCTTTTTGGTCAAATAAATTGTATTGAGTAAACTAGCCTTATATATTTTTTACACCAAACATTGTGGCAGATTTTGAATCAGCACACTGAAAAACCTTCTTTTTTTTTAAGTTTCGAAGGGTTTATTTCAAAATTTGCCACGATTTTTTTTATATGAAGCTCTGAATCTCGTTTTCAGTTTATCCGATTTCAATTTTCTAGGACTTGTTCGAATGAGGGAACTTTCTTCTTTTTTATCTAGAAGGTCTAGGTAAAAAAATATGATTATGGATTACGTGGTTCTAAAACATGTAAGAAGACCACTGCTAAAGCGAACCGCGTAGATTAAGAGCCTTTACAGACGAACAAAATCTGGATTGGATCTTTCAAAGGGTTCCTGAAAATCTGACGCCAATTTTGAATAAAAAAATTCTGTTAACATACTTCACTCCGTAGAGAAATAGTTTTTTCACAAATAGTTCACTTAAAAAATTGGATAACTGTAAAATTTATTATTTATGGATCATAAATAATGTTTTTGTAGTACTTATAACACTTAAAATCCGGCCTTATATTCTCAAATTACATTTCAATTTACTATGGCATCCCGAGTAAGGCCGTGCACAGTTAAGAATAGACCTGTTCTGATAGATTTTTGGTTGTTTTGTAATTTATTTACTTCATTGAAAAAAAAAAAAAATTATCACTCCAATATTTAGGTGCTATTTCTGGATCACAAATAATGATTTTATATTATAAAATCTACATGGATAAGAGTCCGAAATCTCATAGTAAATTGAAATATAATTTAAAAATATAAGGCCGGGTTTTAAGTGTTATAATTACAACAAAAGCATTATTTGTGATCCAAAAATAGTAAATTTAAGAGTTATCAATTTTTTAAAATGTAATATTTAAGTTTTATAGCGATTTCAAGGTTCTATTGAATTATGTGTAGTGAAAACAATATTCCTCTACGGAGTATATCATATGATAAGTATATTAACAGAATTTTTTTATTCAAAACTGACATCAGATTTGGTTTTAGCACTCTGAAAACTGAAAACTGACATCAGATTTGGTTTTAGCACTCTGAAAACTGAAAACTGACATCAGATTTGGTTTTAGCACTCTGAAAACTGAAAACTGACATCAGATTTGGTTTTAGCACTCTGAAAACTGAAAACTGACATCAGATTTGGTTTTAGCACTCTGAAAACTGAAAACTGACATCAGATTTGGTTTTAGCACTCTGAAAAACCCCTACATTAAAATTTTCCTTTTCCTTTTACTTTAACTCACGCTATTATAATAGTTCTAAAAATGTTACAATGCCTAACAAATTTATTGAATCGCCTTGGAGTTATCTACTAATGTCCCTATTTGTCAAGTCTTTTTTCAGAGTATTGATGTGAGATGTGCTGTATCTGGTTTGCACTAATGTGATATTTTTTTTCTGATCTGAATGATGCCTGAATTGGCGAAACTGGTTTGTTATTAAGAAGAATTTGAGAGAGTTCAGTCTTTGTTTTTGGATTTTTAAACAATATCATAAAAGTGTAGTCAAAAGTTAAAATGACTTTTAGAAACGTTCTTCGTTTCCTATAGATTGGCTTTTAACACTACAGTGTAACTGTTAACACTGCAGGATAACTGGAGTGACTTATCAATTGGTAGTAGTAGATCTAGCGGAAGAAGGCAGCCAGCCCCTGGAAGTAGGTTAAAGGCTGTGACCCTCCTGCGAGACTCTGAGGTCGTGAGTGTCTAGCAGCTCTTCAGTCCCGCAGTCTCTCTCAGCTCACATCTTCATAACGAATATTACTCTTCATATTTTCAATATTCCTAATGTTCAATCAAGCTGACAATTTAAACTTTTATCTTTATCCTCATTTAAGCCCCATATAGTTTCATTTAATTTTAACTGTTTCTATTGTCAAATTCAAATAAATTTAACAGGAGCAAAATAAATAATTAGAAAAATTAAAACTAGTGTTAAAATAATACAAAGAACATTTTTAACAAAACCGTTTGTAAAATATGAAGGCCTTTATGGCCGAGCTTGACGGGGCAATAGTCCTAATATATCCAGTTCGGAGCGGGGATTCGAAACCCACCAGAGTCTGTTAATATTTGTTTCGTGGTGGTTCCACTATGGTCTGGGACAAGTGGCCTACCCACTTGTAAAGAAGTGGAAGCAGACACTCAGGATCAGTAAAGAAGCTGATGATCGGCACAACTCCAAATCGAATATTGGCAAATGACCACTCGAATTGTCTAGCAAATCTTAGGTCTCCCATAATCTGGTCTTGGGTCACGCTTGATCTAGTAAATTCTAACCAGTATTAGACCACAAATAATCTAGTTAGGTCTAACCAGTCTTAGGTTTCGTATCATCTGGTAAGCCAATCTTAGCATTTTTAAGTATAAATAAGTACTTCAGTGTATTTATGAACTTTTTAATGAATACCGAACTAAAATATCGTATGTGTCGCTTCAATATGAGTATGTGTAAATTAAATTTAAATCTATAATTGAATATTTGAAACCAGCCGTGGAGTAAGACAAAGAGACGCTCTTTCATATCTTCTTTTCAGCATAGCACTGGAAATGGCTGAAATGTAATAACTTAAATTATATTCAATATTATAATTTAATTGTTATTGCAATAAACAAATACGCTGGATTCTTCTAAAATACCTTTTTTTATTTTTATAATCTAATCGATTAATCGATAATAGATCATATGTTTTAATTTTTCGTTATGGTGGCTTAAAGTAATTCATCTAAAATTAAGTAATTGTAATTATAATAGCATAAATCTGTTTTTCAAGTCATTTCTCTAAAACGTTTATTACGAAAGGATGTCCTGATTTAGAAAATTACGAGAAACAAATAGATGAGACTTTTTCTACTACTATGTATATTTCTAGGTCAAATAGTATTAGCTCATTTGCTTATTGTTGACAGGTGCTAATTGATATTTTAAGAAAAAAAAATCTATTATTATCTTTAATTTCTTCTAACTTCAATTTATTATCTGAGTTACTTAACTGATGAATGATAAATTTAATTTAATCTTCTTTCAAGTTTACCACTATTAGCAATTTTCATTCCTAAATACAGACATTTGTAAAACAGTGATATACCGCAAACTAAATGTCTACACAGGGTCGATCAGATTCCAATAAGAATAGACTTTTTTATATTTCTTCGTTGCAAAATGGGAGAGCATAAAGGCGGCTCATTGTACCTGAAAGTTATTCCTGCGATCCATCAACTCCTGCCTCAATTCTCTTCTGATTACCCCCTCTTTCCCCCCAGGGGGACGATAACTTCCTCTACCATCGAGTTTGTTTCCTCTAATGGGTTAAATATCGAGCGGCACTCAAGAATCTTAAAATGTATAGTTTCTTATTTTTCAAAAATATTGTTGGTCGTTTATTTGTTTATTCAGTCAACCGTACAATTCATTAAACAGTAGTACTTTGTAAGGATGGTTTTCACAAGGTATTACGGACTACAACGTATGGGACATAATCAGTAATGATAATCATTACTTTACCATACATTAGTATAAATAAAGAAAAAGAAAACACAAAAATAAATAATTTATAAAATGAAGAACACCGTTATAAGATTCATATATAATTTGTTTTGTTTTTCAAACATCTAATTTTCTCATTTTTTTCTCTATTGCCACTCTGGCTGTATGGTCTATGGCAAACTCTCAGGTAAATTCGAAGACAAACTTAAACGTCTTATGAATTGCTCAAAACGATTCGTTTTGGGGATGACTAGAGATAAGAGAGGGATGACTAGAGATAAGAGAGGGATGACTAGAGATAAGAGAGGGATGACTAGAGATAAGAGAGGGATGACTAAAGATACGAGAGGGATGACTAGAGATAAGCATATTAGCCAGTAAGTGGCTCTTCCTCTTCCTTCCGCTCCCGGTATTTCCTTGCATCCTTTCTGTAGCAGGCGATTAGAACTCTGTGCCCTACTTATATCCAACAGAGCCTTAAATTTAAATCCTCCGTTGAATCCTGTCCTGCCAGGTCCCTTCCACTCACTTCTACACTTTCACTTCTGCGTTTGACAAGTCCTTTCTAACTCGAGCCGCCTCATTCTGGAACTCTTCCCCTTCCGTCATTCGTCAAGCACCAACCTTCTTTCAAATCCCTCGTTTTCAACAAACTTTTCCTCGTCCTATCAGAGTATACAATGCACAGCCAAGTAAATTGTATTTTCTATATATTTTATGTACTTTTTTCTTATCTCTGTTTTTATATTTTTCAGTTTTCTTATTTTCTATTAATATTTTTTATGTAAATATTTAATTATATTTGATCAACCCATCCTGAACAATATGCAATGTATCCATAAATTTTTCTAAATAGACATCAGCCATAGATTTACGTAGAGATTTGGAGCCCTTAAACAATGCTCCTCCATTTTTGTAATATAATGTGAAGCTGGTCTGCAACCGGTATTTTTCATTTTTCTCCATTTAATAAATTAGGTTTAGTAACAACAGATATAACAAAACTAAATGAAATTAATGGTCATTATATGTAAGTACAGAGTATTTGAATTACGCATCCAGCATGGGCCAATAGAATAGTTTCATTGTAGTTTCAATTGTTGAGTGGTCTGATTTCTGTTCTGCGGTACAGCAAAGCTCTTTCTCATTCATCACCTTCATTGAATATAACCCACCCTTAAGGTTAGGAGGGAAGGCAATCAGCTGGCTGCCGCACAATCAGCTGGCTGCCGCGCAATGCCCTAACGATATTAGTAGGTAGCATTGTGATGACTAAACCTGCATTAAATGCTTTAGCAGAGCAAACTGTAGAGCATATTGAGTATAGAGCGTAGAGTGAGGGCACAATGGGCCCTCGACAGCACTCAAGTAGGGACGTCACCCGCATTGAACTGTCCCCACTGTCCCCACTACCTCACGCCACGAGTTCTACACAGTAATTCGTTTAGTGTTAGCTGTAATTGAGTAGTTCACTCGGGACAGTCCAAGAGGCGAATCATATTCAAATCTACTTGACTCGCAAGAGGAGTGCACGGTGTGTACGAATTCGATTTTGATCAAATTTTTTTGAGTGATTCTACATTGAAATAAAGTTGACCCATATCATCCGTTTCATCCAAAGGGTCTTAAAAAAAAAAAAAAAAACCTGTACCACTACAACCCGTGAAGGGTCTTGGGCTCAGTACTTGGTAAGGACCGTACTGTTTCAATGCCAACGGTTGTGTAAGGAGGTGATTTGGCCGAGATCACGCTCAACCGCCAGGTTTTTCCCCAATTAAGGGTACCCACTTTATAGAGGCTGGGTGAGCCCCAGGAGGGTCCCCCGATCCCACAGGGTCGATCCACGACTGAATACAGAATAAATAATTATCTGCCTCTGCCGGTCTCGAACCCGGGACCTTGAGATTAGTAGCGCAGTGCCTTACCCACTGAGCTACTCCGCTCCCGAATGGGTCTTAAGCTGAGAAAAAAATTAAACATGCTGAAAATGATTTACTTTATATTTCGTGTTTGAAGAATGAAATCGACATGGTTTATTTCAGCTAAAAATTTGTTTTATATATAAAAGGAAAAATATAAATATTAAAAAATAATTGATTTTTGGTCAAATAAATTATTAAGTATACTAGCCTCACAGATTTTTCGAAACCAAAAATGATTGCAGATTTAGATTCAGTACATCAATAAACCTTAATGTTGAAAAAATCGTGGAAAACAAAAAACACTTTTTTTTCCAGTCCCGATTGTGTTCAAAATTTTTAAAACCACAAAATTACGTTTTACGTTTGAAACTCTGTATCTCCTCTTCAGTTTATCCGATATCGACATTTTTAGACTTGTTAAATAAAGGGGTGTTTCTTCTTTCCTATTGCATTATCTTAGATGGTCTGGGTAAAAAAAGGTGATTACCATATAAAAACCAAATTGAAGTTTATTGCGTATAACGTTGGCACCAAAACACGTAGGAACATCAATTTTAAAGAAAATTGCGAAGTTTAAACACCTTTACCGATACCCCAAATTTGGTTTGAATTATTCAAAGGGTCCCTGATTTATGAGCGATTATCTAAAACTTTTAAAAAATTTGAAGGATAAAATACGAAAACGTAATATTCAATATCAGATAGCTAATCTTTAAAATGAAATAATTAAATTTTCGAGCGTTCTGGCAGGTCTATTGAGTTATTTGTAATGTAGATCAGTATTATGATCAGGATTATGAAGTTAAACATATATTTTTTTACTATGATAATGTTGATAGCGGAGGCTTAAAAATTTCTTGATCACAAATATTGTTTTTATATAATGATATGATTATGGATAAGAACCTTTTAGGTCGCATTACATGTAATCTAAAAATATTATTCGTGATCCACAAATAGTAAATTTTAGTGATCCAATTTTTTAAAACGAAATAATTGAATTTTAGAGCGACCTGAAGGATGTATTGATTTGGATATATAGATAACGGTATTCTTTACGGAGTGAAGTATATTAACAGAACTTTTTATTCAAAACATTTGAATTCAGATTTGGCTTTAGCACTTAGAAAAACCCCTTTATTCAAATTTTCGAGCGAATCAAAAAATAAAAATTTTTGGCCTAGAAATTTCCCAACTACCCTTCTATTTTGCGCACTATATTGCGCCCTCGGTGACGGATATACCGCGCACTCGGTGAAGGACATACCGCGCACTCGGTGACGGATATACCGCGCACTCGGTGACGGACATACCGCGCACTCGGTGACGGATATACCGCGCACTCGGTGACGGACATACCGCGCACTCGGTGACGGACATACCGCGCCCTCGGTGACGGATATACCGCGCACTCGGTGAAGGACATACCGCGCACTCGGTGACGGATATACCGCGCACTCGGTGACGGACATACCGCGCACTCGGTGACGGACATACCGCGCACTCGGTGACGGACATACCGCGCACTCGGTGACGGATATACCGCGCACTCGGTGACGGACATACCGCGCACTCGTTGACGGACATACCGCGCACTCCCCTTCTCAGTTAATTTCAATATCAGCATCTCCGAATCTACTCAATGACTTATTTTAAGGCTATTCAGATAGTTGTAGAATTCTTCATAAATTTTTATTTATATATTTTTCTATGAAATATAAATCATTAGACTTTTACTTGTTTTTTATATTACTCTATAATTTGTGATTATGTGGATTCAAGAGCCATCACATGAAAATCGAAGATACGAAACTTCATTATTAAGATTGCATTGGGGATTATTATAATTGCATATTGATTGATCACTTTTGATAAAAAAAAAAAAAAAAAGGAGAAACAAGCAAATATCAAAATAAAAAAATATTTATAAGTTGAACTGAAAATTATATTGTAACTAACATCATCCCCTCGGGAAGAGCTATTGGAATAATGCGGGCGTAAAGTTTTCCGATTTGACCGCAAGGGTGCGCCCAAACCGCAAATAAGATTTTCCAAGAAATATACGCACTATCAATTTTTCATCATCGAAAGTCGTTGCGGCCCCAGACGTAGGCCAAGATATCATTTATTCTTTACTTTTTTGTTTGCTTACAATAATAACACTATTATCTAAAACTGCAAGTTATTATTCGTATATATCTTATTTAGCGTCTTATTTAGAGTCCAGGCTAATAAAATTTGTAAAAAAAATGACTATATATTATTCACTTATAATAAGATATTTTCAATTTTTATTTATTTATTATTAAAGTTATTAATATTTTTTTTTAGTTTTTTTTTAGTTTTATGTTAATAAAATGCGACCTTTGTGACGGAGTTCTGCTGCTCAATTTATTTTCTGTGGAAGGCTTCAGCTGTTATTTTGTCATTTCTTTTTAACTTTAGTTTGATTCCTTTTTTTATCGAGGTTTCTCAGTTGCTTGTTAGTTGTGATATTTAGTGGTGATTATCTTATTATTTTAAATGTAAGCTTTTCTATCATCTGTGCTTGTTAAATTACTGAGAGCAATTGTTATCACATATAATATGCTGTTGTACTAAATTATTTTTAATTGAGCTGCTAAACTTCTCTTAGCAGGCCTTCTCTTACCGCCCCACTTCTTTACTAATGAAAGCATTCTGGTTATTAAGGTTTAGGCTCTTTTGTTAAAATATAACTTTCCACATTTACTAAGCCTTGTTGAGATTACACAAGCAACTTTGTCCATTAGCCAGTTAGGTTGGGTTATTGACAGGTCAAGATAAAGTTGCTGCTTCGTCAACTTACTTAATTAATCATATGCAAGTGTGAGTATGCTCCATTCCCGATAAGAACTTTCCAAGCCCCGCTTTCTGCATAATTCAGACAAACAGGAAAATAAGTCGTAAATGAAACGATAAACATAATTATAGTGTCTAGTTTATTTTACTTAATCGCTGATAGTATATGATTAATATATATATTAATCACTATCTGCATTTCTATTTTTACAAAAATGCATACCCAAATGTCACTCACAGGGGGTAGGCAGTAATATTTTCTTCTAAATATCAACGAAAAATGTATAAGTTTCAATAATTGAACTCCTTTAAGATTCGCATGTTCAAGAGAACAGTGTAAAAACAGCATAAAATTCAAACATAAAAAATAAATCAACACTAATTGGAAGATCGCTAACAATTTTTGTACCGAGGTAATGTTCACATGTTACATATAATTTCAAACAATGAACTTTATTTTGAATATTTTACAGCAGACCTCAACTTATTTATTCTAGCTGCTACTCGGTTATCCTCCGAAAGCTGAGTTCATAGACAAAAGAAAACAAGATTAAACAATTCTATGGATTTTGTTTCATCTGCACATCTAGTTTAAAAATGAACCTCGCCTCACATACTGACCTCTTTTTAATTCTATGTTTTTCATGGATAGATAGATTGATAGATAGATAGATGATTCTATCTAGATGATCCGAGGCTTCCTCGGGTCCTCGGATCCGCATCTTATGCATGTCCTCTCTTTCTTTCGAATTTCTGTTTTCCCATCAAATGGTCGTCACATATACCAGCCGTAACTGCCTTTGCGTTGTAGAAAAAAAAAAGAAAAGATAATTTAATATAAGGTTCATGAGTCGAGCCGGAAGGAATATCCCCTCCCCCCCCCTCAAGACCAAAATGAAAAAAAAAAATATGACTCTCAGTAACTAGCATTAGGAAGACATTAGGACTGTGTAGCAGCCAATCATGAAATAGGAGAGCATTTCTATAACAGAAAGAGCAAAATATAAAATGGATTAAAAGTATTAAAATCCCGATTTCACCTAATCTTAGAGTACTTCATTTATTACTAAAAAATTAATAATAATCCCAACTATATAAGCGAAAAAGACAGTTTATAACATTGATGATTAATGTTAAGGAAACAATGATGACTGATTGTAGAATTCCTGTTACATTATGCAATGCTGCCATAAACCGATCACAGAGAAGAATACAATTTCTGTATCATTTTTTCGAGAATTATTATAGATTAATTTGACCAAATAAATTAATTTATTTATATTTCTTTGTTTGGTTGAAAAATGGGAAACGATTAAGGTGGCTCATTGTTTGTAGAAATAATTCGTTCCATCCATCAACAGCTTCCTTAAGAACCCCTTTAACTCTCCATCTAGTGCCACCAAGTGCCACGAGGTTTCTCTACTGTCGTTGAATCGAGATCATTAGTTATATTAAATATAAAACATCATCTTTTTGTAAAACGAGTGAAAAATACTTAAAAATGTTAAATTTTTGTTTATCCTTAACATATTCCAACCACAATTTTTTAATTTTTTTTACCGGGAATAATACAGCTTATTATTACAATCCATACGAAAAAAAAGGATTAACGAAAAATCAGCTTGTGGTACTTAAAACTAATTGTGCACGATAGATTGAATTATTCAGCAGCATCGTCTGGTTTACAAATGCTTACGAAAACTGATTACCATTTCTTTAAATTACGCGATTACAAAGAAAAAAAAATTTTTGTTTGAAAACACAACTGAATTTGTTAAAAATCAATTTTGAAAGATAATATTACTAGTTATTTACGTAGTGTCGGTTGCTAATATTAAAATTGTGTATTGAAATGAATCTGGTTTTTACATGTGCGTCTTTTTAGCTAAACCGTAAATCTCTGAGGCCACATATTCTTATACGTTTAAGTAGGTATGTCTATGTATTTAGCTTCTGCCTGATTTACAGATTTGGCGTTTTAGTGTAGAATATCAGTTAGGGTCCTTCGCTCCGTTTTGACGAGTGGACCTAAAGTCAAAATCAAACCATTTCCAACCCATCATCAACCAATATGCATGCGCTTTATCTCCGATTCCCAAATAAACTTCACGGGCATAAGGATATGGCTACTGCTTTCTTATTATTATCAGGGGGCGACTCAAAAGAAGCTGGATGAGAGACATTCTGGCAATGCAATCATAAGTGGGTAGAGATGCTGCTGGGATCTTTTCTTCTTCATGACTAAAATGTCATAAATTTTCAACTTCCACCTAATTTGCTAATTGTCCTTATTATCTGGTACAGGTACGAATGAAGATTTGCAGATTAAAAAAACGTTTTGAAATGCAGCTAAGCTCATTAAAATAAATTATAGAAAGCAGAATCACATAATATGAAAGAACAGAAGTATTCATTCTGAATATGGAGCAATAACCGAGAAGATTTACAATGCTAAAACATGTTATCACTGAATACAGGGATGGGGGTGATGGTAATACTAAAACATGTTATCACTGAATACAGGTATGGGAGTGACGGTAATACTAAAACGACCCCTGTGAATATCGCTTCCTTTATTCCTGAATATTTCCAAACTGTAAGCTGTCTGAATGAACCATACACTGGAAGGTCCATCCCCTGAACATCGCTTCAAGCTACTTTGTTTGTTAAACGGATCCAGGCATTTCATCAAGCTAACGATGGAATTGAAAGCCCTCATCAACTACTATTCTAAAAGCATATGCATTATAGCCAATCAGGATGTATTTCCAAGAGCTCTACACACCCAAGCCCGTCCAAATTTAAATGATAATACTATAATAAACAATGTAGCTCGTTTGACGTATCAACTCTGATTAGTGTTAGTAAACACTGCTAACTGGTGTGCACTTAGATCGTTTTATTATCATAATTGGCTATTAGATTCTGCATTATTAGATTTTTTTTGTAGGTAAATACATAATTTTCAAATAATTTACATTTACATTTTCACACTGGGAGAGCCGCGGTATACACGGCACTCGTGACTCACTAAACCCGCAAGACTTGTCTTTGATCTGCCTAGATTGCTTCTGGGGCAGACCAATCCATGAGAAGGTAAGTACCTACCAATCGATTTCAATATTATCAGCATGTATGTAATAATAAAGGTTACCCTTTGAGGCATAATGAACCAAAGTTATGGGAGAAAATAAAAGTGGGGAATGGCCAGGTCAGTGGCACGATCTTGCTCTCAAATATTAACAAGTCCTTTGGATCTTCATGCATAATTTGTAATAGAAACATTTTCATATCGCTAGGATCAACAGGTGAAATTGTAATTGTAATTGTATTAGTCTAATTAGGTAACTTATCGGTCACAGGGTGTAAGAGAACTGATTATTTCTGACGCGGCAAACCTCTACTGCTTAGGTGGATACACGAATCCATTCAAACGTGAACGACGTAAAGTTTTTATCCAAGTCCAGTTATTCTGGACAGGTTCCACAGGTTCACTCATTCCATCCTCTGGGAAAGGAATCACTAAGAAGCGATAAGTATTTTCTCTGTAATGACTTCAGCAAAGATATAAATGATCACACACGGTCACTTAATATCTGAACGGATTATTGACAAATGTAATTGTGAAACGTAAACTAACTGATGCCCAAAACAGTTTCATCATTGGATATCGAACAGAGTCGATTCTATACAACCTAGAATTGATGAAGAGGTGCTAACTCGTTCCAATGGCATAGACTCGGACGTCCCAGCGCCAGAAGTACTTGATGCAAAGTACTCGTAATTGATGTACTTCGTGCGTCATCTTTAGCATGAATCTGAGCGGCAGAAGTACTTGATTACGTCATCGTTAACACGAATCTGAGCGGCAGAAGTACTTGATTGCGTCATCGTTAACACGAATCTGAGCGGCAGAAGAACCTTCTCATAACACTCATCTCTTGCCTCAACTTTTTGGCGTTCCCTGCATAGCTTCTCTCCATCATATTGAGTTTTACGGGAATCATTGGATTGCTCCTGATCGTAGCTCCTGATTGAATTTTCATAAATCGATTCATCTTGAAGAGTGCTGTCAATTAAAACCTTATTTATTATATGAAAAGTAGGTAATAAATAGCATGAGATTTCTGCCGAATTTTCGATCGATATAAGAATTGGCTAACGTTATTTGTGTAGTTTCGATCAATAGTCAAAGGCCACTAACCTTTCCTAAGACTTGAACATAATCCCTTACTCAGTTCATCTGTGTTGGCATACAAGGAAACCCCCTCCTAGTCCTTGTCCCTTTCGATGTACTTTTGATAGAATAAGACATTCATTCTGTATGTAGATCTGAGGCAGTATGAACCATTACTTGTAAGCTATTTTAGACAATAAAGTTTTTTTTAAGTTCTCTATTTGAGCAGCTCTTTAACTGGCGCCCGAACACAGGGACTGCAAGCATCAAGAAATCACTGTTCCCAGGTATCTTGAATCATCTTCGCAGTCTGAACTCTGAACTCTGAAGAACTTTGATATTAAAGACTCACTCTCCGAGGTATCTTTAATATCACTGCTTTTGGCTCACTCTCCGAGGTACCAGAAGACTCCGACGATTTTAGAGGCATTCAACTTAGGACATCACTCTACCGAGGTATCCTTCGTTGCAGTTCACTGGACTTCACTGGTTGCAGGTATCCAGCAGAACTTCGAGACGACTCTTATAGTAAGAATTTAGAATAACTTTTATTGTATTTTATTTTATTTTATTTTTATTTTTATGCCTACTGACCCGGCATTACGTCGTATTAGTAAACAAATCGAACAATTAAAAAGGGTAAAAATGGCAGACACTTCATTCCAAATAAAAAGCGCGGATTACGATCATATTCCACACTTTGATGGAAATCCCCACAATTTATTGAAATTCGTAAATGTAGTAAGACAGGTTAGAAATATAGTTTGTGCTTCTAACAATAATTTCAAAGAATTAAACGAAAAACGACTTTTAAGTAAAGTATTAGCAAGGCTAACAGCGGAAGCGGATTACATTAACACTACGTGTGAATTCGAAACTGTAGAAGAACTTTTAACATATTTAGAAAGAACTTTTCGTGATTCTCGTTCAATCGAACAATTAACTTTTGAACTTTTTAATACTAATATTAAACCTAAAGAACACCCATTAGATTTCTTACAAAGAATAGATAAGAATCGTACGTTAATTATATCAAGACACCGAATAGATAAAACAAATAATAAAGAAACGGTGATCGCACATCTTGAATGTCAGCTGTTATATCATTTTTTCACTAACATGCTTTTGCATGTTAGAACATATTTAATGACAAAAACGGATAAACTCAAGAACCTCGACGATTTAAGGAATCTAATTCAAAATGAGAACCATCTACTATTCGACGATCTGATCTCATCAGGATCTATGAATAAGGCAGGTGATAAATCAGAAAATAATTTTCAAAATAAAAAGAAGTTTAATGATCAGCATAAAAATCAAAGAAAACATTATAATAATAATCATTATAATAATAATCGTTACAACAATTATCCGGCTAATAATTATAACCAACCAAGAGAGGTTCAAAATAATTACAATCAACCAAGAGAGGTCCATAATCGCGAATGGAATCCTCACGATCAACAAAAGTTTTTTAATAAACCCAATTCAGGGCAATATAGACAAAATCATCCGAATAACCAACAAAGACCCTATAACGGTACAACAGGGCAAACCGTTTCGATGAGAAGTGCAAATTCTCAGCCGCACAGGCAACCAATATATGAGATAGAAGAAGAACCGGAAGAAGATCCGAGAGACGCAAAAATAAGAGATCTAGAATCTCAGTTGTCCCATTTTTTAGGAAATCCCCCGAACCAAGGCGACAACACGTAATTTTAGAGTTGTTTACTATAAACTTCGACGAACTCCCATATGTAATAGATCACGCTAATAGAAAATGGCTTCTCGATACCGGAGCAAAGAGTAATTTTATAAACCCCGGCATTATTCCTAAAGGCGTACCCCGCGTCAAAGAAAAATTTACTATAAAAACCGCAGCAGGCGAAAAACACGGTGATGAAGTATTATATACTTATTTAGACACCACATTTTTAAAAAATCCTGAAAAAATTAAATTTTATATTTATAAGTTTAGCCCCAACTATGACATACTTTTGGGTAATGAAATATTGGACAACATGGATTCAAAAATATTATTTAAAGACAGGATAATTACCACCAAATATAGTTCATTTAATTTTCATTTACGGGATGAAAAACGCCCAGTAACTCTAAAACAGGGTATCAACTCCGTTCCATTAAACAAAAACGGAATTTTTTACGTTGAATTAAAAAATGACGATATTGAAATTCCCGCTGGTATTTACGAAAATAATTTAACAATAATTAGTAAAAATCAAAATACATTAGAGTTAAATTTTCAAGAACTTCTTGGTGAAGAAGTTGAAGAAACCTCTCCCATTTCGGAAAATATAATAGAAGAAATCCCAAATTTAATTCGTGGTGGTTAGGGGTGGTTAGGGGTGGTTAGGTGGTTAGGGAAACTCTTATTTTTTTGTTGAGAAAATATCCCTTAATTTTCAAAACTGATAGAGATGAATTATCCGCAACCGACATATTAGAGCATAAAATTAAAACAAAAACCGAAGAACCGATATATTAAAAAAATTACCGATATCCACACCAATTTCGCGAAGATATTAAAGAAGAGGTAACTAAATTATTAGAAAATAAAATAATCCAGCCAAGTAACTCTCCGTACAATTCACCGGTGTGGATTGTACCCAAAAAATTAGATGCATCGGGAAAGAGAAAAATTCGAATGGTTATTGATTATCGAAAGTTAAATCAACAGACCATTCCCGATAAATATCCCCTTCCAGACATAGAAGATTTGCTTGGAAAGCTTGGTCGTGCTTCTATTTTCACGGCTATGGATTTATGTTCCGGCTTCCACCAGGTCAGAGTAGAAAAACACTCAATCCCTAAAACCGCGTTTTCTACGGACCCAGGGCATTTTGAATTTCTAAGACTACCATTTGGACTTTCCAACTCTCCTGCCACCTTCATGAGAGCCATGAATATTATTTTTGCGGATGTCCCCAATACTCTTATCTACATGGATGACATTATAGTTTTCTCAGAAAATATGGCGGACCACATGAAACACATAGAAACCGTACTTCAAAAACTCGAAAAACATAATTTAAAAATCCAGTTGGATAAAACTGAGTTTTGTAAACGCGAGTTACTGTTTCTAGGTCACATTATTTCGGAAAAGGGTATACAACCCAATCCTGCCAAAATATCGGCCATAATGGATTCAAAACTCCCCAAAACCGAAAAAGAAATAAAAAGCTTTCTAGGGTTGACTGGCTTCTATCGCAAAATGATCCCCAATTATGCAAAAATAGCATCCCCTCTCACTAAATCTTTAAGAAAGGGAATAACAATCAATCCAGAATCTTATATAGACGCGTTTAATTAATTAAAAGAATTGATTTGTAGTAGCCCAGTCTTACAAGTCCCTGACTTTTCTCAGGACTTCTATTTAACTACCGACGCAAGCAATCTTGCTATTGGCGCAGTGCTGGCTCAGAAAAACAACAACGTTGAATTACCAGTTTGCTATGTCTCGAGAACGCTCAACAAAGCTGAACAAAACTATTCTACAATAGAGAAGGAATGTTTAGCTATAATTTGGGCGTGCAACCATTTTAAACCATACCTATACGGTAGAAAATTTCATATTTATACGGATCACAAGCCTCTAGAATATATGAAAACGTGTAAAACACAAAACGCGAGGCTTATCAGATGGAAAATCATGTTGGAGGATTTCGATTTCGATATCAAACACATCGAGGGTAAAGTTAATAAAGTAGCGGATTATTTATCACGGTCCCCTATTGAATGTCAAGACCTTTTACATATTAGCGAAACGGATGAAGAAAGCCTCGCAACCGTCCATTCTGATGAATCTTTCTCTGAAAATAGGATTATGATAAACGAGGACAAACAAAAACCAATTAATATAGAAAAGCACCAAATAATACTAAAAAAGGGTTTTTCAGAAACTATAAATACCCAACCGTTTAACACAAAAACCAGAAGTGAGATATTCATTTCAGGGTATGAAAACAAAACGGATCTAGAAAAATTACTATTAGAAATAATAAAGCCTAACGTAACATACGGAATCTACTGCTCGATAAATAGGAATATACGATCAGAAACAGAATTATTAGAAAAAATTTATTTTGAAATTAGCGAAATATTTAGAACAAAACTCCTAACTAATCGTTTAAAAAAATACTTTAATTTTGTTACCGATATAACTGACAAAGGTCAACAGGACGAATTGATCTCTGATTATCATATTAGTAAAACTCATCATAGGGCAGCAGAAGAAACCTATGAAAGATTAAAAACACAATATTACTGGCCCAATATGTTGAGAAACATAAAGACTTGGATTTCTAAATGTGAAATTTGCTTGCAAACAAAATATGATAGGCACCCACCAAAACCTAAATTTAAATTAACCCCTACACCTGTTAAACCTTTCGAAGAAATACAAATGGATACCATACATATCCATGGAAAGTATGTTCATTGCATCCTCGATGTTTTCTCAAAAAGAATATTCACGTATCTGAAACTAACAACCAAAGAGATACAAAAAATGCTCTGATAGCTTATTTGAATATTTTTCCAAAACCGAAACTAATAACAACGGATAACGGTCGCGAATTTGATAATTTAGTATTTAAAGATTTATTAAAATATTTAAATATTGAAAAACATGAAACGACTCCTCAAAATTCTAATTCACTAGGAACTTTAAACAGAGCAAGTTCCACCCTTTTTGAACAAATGCGTGTGATTCATTTAGAACACCCGGATAAACAGTTTAAAGAAATATTACAATTAGCTACCATCGTTTATAACAACTCGATGATCAATAAATTAAAATTAACACCTAATGAAATCACTTTCGGAGTAAGTACAAATATAATAAATAACCATCCAATTATACAAGAGCAATTGGTTAACGACTATCATAAAAACTTAGAATTAATTCATAGAGCTATAAAAGAAAAATTTGAAACAAATAAGCAGAAATATATTGATAAAGAAAATGAAAAACGCGATGACATTAGTGTCATATCCTCAGGAGAAATAGTAGTCAAAACTCCCCGGCAGGTTTCTAAAATTGATAAAAAATACCAAATTAGCAAAATTAAAGGTAAACGAATTAAAGCTAGAAAAAACTTAACGAAAAAGGTACACGCGAAAAATATTAAAAAACAAAAACGCGATGAAAAACTACAATCGGAAATCGATGAAGTGATGCGCGAGTTAAACAACAAAATAAAAGATGTACAAAGAGAACGTTCATATCAGTCTCTTGTTACGAATGTAGGTAGTCCTCCGGATTTCAATGACCTTATCGCTGCTGATGCTTCTGATTCAGAGAACGACATGTTTGCACATTCAAAAGCTATCGACTGGACCAGGTGCAATGATTCTTCCAGTTAATAAAACTTATATACTTAGCGACTATTACTCGTTTTTAGAATATAAGAATTTAACTTTATTATTTACGGAAATTATGAACTTAGATAATAATATAAAGGAATCTTAAAGCCGAAAAGTAATTTAAAATATTGCATTCAATTTTGTCATATCGTTGTGCCTTAATGTTATTGGAAAAGGCACATGCTCAATTTCTAACACTGACATCATTTACTATTTCATACAACTCCCATTAAATACAAGTGGAGTTATGTCGTATCTCGCTATGCCATACCCTTATGTAAACAACAATATAACTTATATCATTCATATTGAAAAAACTGCAATTATAAAAAACAATAGCCATGTATATCAACCTACAAATTGTATTAATTATAATAATGAATTATATTGTAAAAACCTAGCATTATTACATAATAAATGTATAAAAGAATTAGCTTATAATGAACCCCTTAATGATTGTAAGTTGCTGATTGTAAAGTCAAATCCAATGATAATGTATATTCCAGAAACCCAACAATATGTAACCCATCTAATTAAGTATATTGAAACGAAAAAAGATAATTTAGTTCGTAATACCCATTTGTATTCTACCTCATTAATCAATCTAGAGAATAAGGAACAATTTGTAAATAATACCAACTTGCCTATAGCTTATAATGATATTGTACATTTACCTTTTATTTCTGAACATTTGCCTCAACAACAAGTTGTAACTAATTTTACTTTAGATGATTTAGACGTTATTAAGTTAGGTCCTATAGAAATAGAACAATTAGAAGATTATACAATAAACAATAATGATATTTGGATATATGTAATAACTTTTGTTTCATGTTATTTTTTGTTTATTCATGTTTATACCAATGTTAAATTAATATTTTATATATGTAAAAATCAAAAAATTATTGTAAGCCAAAATCCTTTGTAACCTTCACAATCCTCAACACCTATGGGATATCCTCCAGAGTTTGATGGCAGGGCTAGAGCCTGGCATACCCATATCCACAATACTTCCCAAAATTAATATGTTCCGAGGACGTCACACTAAATGAGGGAGGAGTTAAAGGCCACTAACCTTTCCTAAGACTTGAACATAATCCCTTACTCAGGTCCTCTGTGTTGGCATACTAGGAAACCCCCTCCTAGTCCTTGTCCCTTTCGATGTACTTTTGATAGAATAAGACATTCATTCTGTATGTAGATCTGAGGTAGTATGAACCATTACTTGTAACCTATTTTAGACAATAAAGTTTTTTTTAAGTTCTCTATTGGAGCAGCTCTTTAACTAAT